>OX632365.1:14093525-14221137 GCA_951751655.1 Ophion costatus | reverse complement strand
ATTATTTGCAACCCTGGTTCGGTGTTGTAACGAGTTTGGAGCTAAAAGCAGGAGATCGTGGGTTTCCTCTGTATGTGCCCTGAATGGGCACATACAGAGGAAAATTGGGGGAAAATGACAACGTAGATTGAAATGATGTATGACAACTTCTGACTTCAGTGTATGAGGGACCATGCAAGTTATGTACACATACGCAGGGTACACGTGCTTATAGAATTCCTTAGGCTGTCATCTGCTTTTCCTTCTCATCAATCCAATCTTCGAAGTACACTGACATCTGAAAAATAGGCGTTGAAGCAAAGATTGGCCCGTCTTGGGTGAAAAGTCTCGTAAGTACAGATACTGCTGACTTCGCAACTATAGAACGTAGGACAATATGGTACCCAAGCTTTCGCAGCTGCATTATCTTCATGGTGTGAACCAAACTTATATCCACATACATGTGTATGTATCCCATGCTACAGGCACGAAACGCGGAAAGCCCTGCAATATTGTATACGCAAACGTAACACGTTCGTCCCATCGTGCACAGAGGGATGAATTCTCTCGACCTCAACATTTCTCCCGACTTCCAGTCCCATCCCTTATCATGTCAACATGTCCAACGTCATCGTACGATCTGTGTGACTTTGGATTGGTTGTATAACGTATACACCATAGTGACAATCTACATTCACGTGCCAAACGTCGAAGGTCGAATGGGCACGTCTCTGTGCTCACATGGAAAAAGTAAGTTCCACAGGGTACTGCTAATTATGATAGAGTTGACATACGTTTGGAGCTACAGCTAGGTTTTTAAATTATATTTCGTGTAATGAAAATGGAAATCATAAGATTCCTTATTTCGTGGCTAACATTGAATTATTTATCAGTTCTATTTTTAAATCTCCAATGTCCCTCTGCATGCTCTCGTGGGTTTCAGGGGCACCATCACTGTTGCCCTATATAGTCCGTTAGAAACTCCCAAGAGTCTTACGCACAGCCACTATTTCCAAATGCGTCATGTCGCATTGGCACGAGGGCACAAGAAAACTGCGACCAGCCCGGACGCAATATTTTGCTAAGCTTCAATCGGGTTACCATCCAGAATAAACTATCGCCGCAGCAGCGCAACGACCGCGCGCTCATCTGCCATCGATTTTAATCAATTTTAAATTCAACATTTCCTGTACGACCGTATTTTCACAATGAACTCAAATTATTCCGCATTGGACTTTTTGCGTGCGTAATTCAATCCGCTCGCCGCGCATTCGCTTCTATAACCCATGGTTTGTCCAATTTTCGTTGTTAACGCTCCGACGTATACAGGGAGAGCGAGAGTATATTTATATATGCATGAATTCGGGGTGTTGAGTACATACGTGGAGTGCCTATCACCCTATAAACGTAGCGATGGTTGCACACCCGAAATATTGCCGAAAAGGCGAAAAACTGATGCGAGCAATTCCATCAGCATGAATCGTGATACGTATATGTATCTTTTGTGTTATCTCTTAGAGCAAGAAAAATCGATATTGAATTCAAGCAATCCACAGTGCTATACACATGTCAGGGTATCACTTCCTCAGCTTCAGCAACGCAGTGTGTGTAGGGGGGGGAGGGGGTGTAGGTGTGTGTGTGTGTGAAGGAAAAAGATGAAGAAACAAAAGCTGAGAAAGGTAGATCATGACGGACGTTCGTCTCTTCCCTTCAGTATTATCTCCTCAACGTTCCGCATTATGACTATGTCTTTTTTCAATCCACGTCCGACAATTCCAACTCGAGTGTGGGTGAGGAATACGGACGAGTGCAAATTGCTATCATCCCAAACGGTGAAGTCTGCATCGTTTGAGCTTGCCCGTGTATTACACGTGTATACATATAGTTATATAACCCAGTAAGTGTAGGGTGCCACAGTATTCCCCTTCGTTATTTGCCGCCCGTCTCCCGTTTTGTCCGAACGCCGGACACGTCAGAACCCATCATACGGGGCGTTCAATGTTTCAAAAATCACATATATGCGATACTCGCTCCTTTCTTCTTGCACCCACTTGCCAGCTGTAGCGTGTGAACACGAGCTACCTCATTTATCGGTTCTATTAATCCTAACTGACTGGTCGTTGGAGCGAAAAGAAAAAAATAAGTGTGCATATATCGGAAGAACGAGGTTGAGGCGTAATGTGTCCAGTTGGCGTGTATAGCTTCGTTGGTATTTATGCGCACAAATACAGGTATTATAGAGTAGAGATCCGTATCTCGACTGCTGGCAAATGAAAGGGGTGTAACACGAACAAATTGACACGCGAGGCGATGTACTTTCGTATGTTAGTGATCGATATATGGATGTACGTACGCGTAGGATATCCGATGAAACGTGAACCCGTCTACTTCCGGTTTCAGTCTCGTCGCGTCCTCCCTTCCAGTCTGCCATTCTCTGTCTCTCCCTCTCTCTCTCTCTCTCTCTCTCTCTCTCTCTCTCTCTCTCTCTCTCTCTCTCTCTCTCTTCCCTCTCTCTTGCACTCGCGCCCTTCTCGACACGCACGTCCGACTACTCGTTCGACTCTCGATCGTCCACTCAACGGGATGACGAGCGAGAAGACTGATGGTGACGCAAGAGAACGCTCAACATTGTACGTATCTATATTGTACATGTGCACGTACATATATACACATATATGTGAATATACATGCAGACGGACATATCGATCAGGCTACGGGCCTATAAAACTTCATTTGCATTTTCAATCATGCTCGTATATATTTACACACACCTACGTATGTGGCTGTATGTGCATGCTATATACTATATACAGGGTATGCTATATACAACCATGAACACTAGACGCGTCCTAAAATTATACGATTTATGATTATTGGAAGTTGCTGCATATTGGTCAGTATATTCGGACTGATAGTACACTGGTTTAACCATCCGGGGTCACACCCTCGGCCTGTAACTTCGTGGTCACATGGGGTCTGTATGACCCTAGCCATGTTTAAACGATTGCCACGTTGATACTATGGTTCCGAATGGCTTAATTCAGGGTGTTAGTTTGAACCTTCTAGAATGTGGCATTATCAGTGTAATACTGTAATCGACATTTAAAATGGCGGAAAAAACCAGGATGGGATCAGCATGAATGGGTGAAAAAAGCCATGTTTCACTTAATAAATGACAACGCTTGCAATTTTCAATTTAAAAAAAATGTAGGGCGATACCCTTGAGAGTTGCGGAAAAATAGCTTCATAGTGAACATTTCAATATAGGTATTTATTTGGATATTTGCAGATTTCCCAATTGGGAGTAAAGAAAAAAGAACGATAATCGTGAAAAATGAACAATTTGTTCGTGACAGCGGCGTGAAAAATTATGAGATCATCGTGTAAACACGATATCTATACAAGACATAAAGAAAATGAAAACAAATATTTCAAAATATTCAAAAATCGTAAATCTTTCAAGTTTGTCTCCCACACAGTCGACATAGATGAAAACTCTGTGCTGATAGCACAATCTCAATGGTTTTATTGTTTCCCAGGCAGTATTGCCATGAGTTTTAAATTACGTAGACGGACCTCGCGAAGTATTCGCATTTCGGAGTAATTCATATAAAATTGATAGACAATTTTTTACCGTTCTCATATTCATACTTACATTACGTAGAGCAATCCCACGCAAAAAAAAATCCACTTTTTAAGAACAAATATACGTGCAGGTCACATGGGGGTCAAAACGACCCCAGCCCCACCCGATTTTTTTTGTATCGACTACCACGACTAAACTGCTGTCGCGAATCGTCCGACTCTAATCGGTACTTACGAACGGCACTCCAAAGCACCCTTACAAGGCAGGCCAGCCTGCCTGGCCGTCTACAACTTATAGTAATTTTAGCTCAAAGTCGCGCGTGGGGCCCCCTGGATCCCATGTGATCGAGGGTTAATAAGGAGGGTTTAGAAGGACGTATGAGAGGAACGACCTCTGACAAAAGTAGTAAGTATGTACTCATATATATATATATATATATATATATATATATATATATATATATATATAGTTTTTTTTTCAATGATCGTTTTCGGAATTTCAGTGAGTAGCAAATTAAATTTTCCAAAAAGTTTCTGCCGTACATCAATAACCCACAGAAAAAAATTGAACGCTGTGGAAGTATTCTTCCATTGCACTATTTAAAAATCATTTTTGGGAGCAAACCAACGGCCTATCAAACCGCGTGAGAAACTACGGAACATCAAAATAATTCTTCGACGAGTTAGCAGATCGATTTTACATATTAGATACAGGCTTAGACTAACGAAACTGATAATGCATTCAGTTTTTATCGTCGTGATAGCGCTTTCGTAAGGTGGTCATACATCCTTAAGGGCTCACACCTAGTTCACAGTTTCGAAAATATCGATTTTTTGTTTTCGACGGATTCTCACAAAATGACATTTCAACGACATACTCTGGAATCTTCAAGTTGGTCCGTTCAAAATTGAAGAAGTTACGGGCATTTATAGGTAGGCTCCGCGAACCGGTGAACTTTAAACGCGTTTTTGCCCCAAAATTACGATTTCAAGATCCGCGACCACCATATCTATGAAATCGCTGCACCGATATTACCTTCAAATTTTACAAGCTTTTTATACATATTATTTATACCAAAACCAGTGCTTGAACGAATGAATTTTGTTTTCGATGCATAGTTTTGTTTATCAACGAAAATAGAGCATGTTTTCACTCGAAATCGATACTTTCAGTTCGGACTACGATCATTATTTCAAAAATTCATATTTTCTTATATCCTTCGTCCAAGTACTAGATGATTTCAAGCAAAAACTGAATGCATTTGATTTTTTTAAATTTCGAATGGTTTATTCTCCAGCAGCAGTTTTACAAATACTTTTGTATACAAAAATTGTAAAATATACTTAAAATAGTACTTTTTTCGTGTAAAAAAAAAGTTGAACCTGCGCACGTTTTCACAGAAAAAAATTACGAAAATTTATCTCTTTCCGTGCCACGAACTAGGTGTGACCACCTAAGGATCAAATGCAAAATACGCTGATGAATCTTTTCCGCATTGTCACAAATGCGTACACTTGTATATAAAGTGACAATTATTATTCGCCTTATTACTAATATTACTATTACTCGTATGTTGATTATTATTCGAGTGGAGTTGACGTTCTTGGAGTCGCGACTGGGCTTCCAGGGTGAGTGTCTCAAGGGCTCTCATTGGAGCACGAGCCACGAGAAAATTTTGCCCCTTTGCGTTCCCTTGCCCTCTCTCCCTCTCTCTGTCTGTCTCTTTTTGTCATTCCCCCACTCTCTGAGTCTCCCAGCCCCCAACAGCTCTCTTTCTGTCTCTCGTACTCGAAAACAGAGGGCTAACGAACGTATTTGCATTCAATAATGAAAGCAGTGGACGAGGATACCGCAAGAAAGGGGCTGGACCCCTGCAACCCCTTGCGCCCCCCCCCCGACCGCCGAGCAAGCAGAATCGTTTGCCCCTTCCATGATTAATAATCCAACTTAAAAGCAGTGGCCGTCATTGTCTTAGGTTTTCTAAAGCTGTGGAGTGCGGAAAGTACAGGCGAAGGGACCAACAAGGGATGACTCAGAATTGGTTTGCAATCCCCCAGTTTTCTGTAGCACTGCATCACTTGCGCACAGGCAGCTTGTTGTACCCTTTCACTCGTTATCCCATATCTCGTCGCTCCTCAGATACTCCCGGTGCACATCACATCCAAACTCACCCTTTAAAATCACACAAAGAAACGACAATAGCCGGAATACACACAAAAATACACGATGACTGCCTCATAGAATAATGAAGAAAAGCGGACTGACGAATCTATCGAGTTCTCTCGCACTCATTGATCGACGAACTAATTAGCTAATTGCTTCGTTTGGTGATTGTAGCTTTTACGAAGTTACTGTGTACAGCACAGTAGCGGTCGCTTGTCCACAATGCGACCAAGCACAACAATCATAATATACAAAGGAAACTATTTGACTCCATGGACGAGAATTATTTTGAATCTTTGTATGTGAATCACTACACTGATCGACTACAAATTTTATAAGCTTCTTTTACATACACGAAAAGCAGTGCTTCAACGAATGAATTTTATTTTCGAAGCAAAGTATTTGTGAACGAAAATATTTGATTTAATTGTTCATTCAAGCACTAAATAATTTCATGCAAAATCTAAAAGCGTTCGATTATTTTTTATTTCCGATTTATGTTCCCGAGCAGCAGGAATCACCGCGAGGGACGTTTTTGAAACATCGGCCAACACAAACCACTGTATCTACCACATCTAAAAGATACTTAACGGGGTATCCCGCTTTGGAAGCCCAATTTGAAGGTTCGGAATGATGCATTTTTTTGTAGTAACACATTGGTTGGAATAAATTAATTTTTTCCCAGCACATTGTACACATGTTTGTGATTACGAAGTATTTTTTTCGGAAGTAAATCTTTTAAAGTGTTCGTAGTGCTGCAGTTGGCGTTGCAGTCCTCCAACGGCGAGGCCCCAAACGGCGGGATCTCTACCAGGCTCAAATATAATTTGAAACGAAAACAAACAATTTTTTCTTAAAAAATAGCCAAATGGCAACGGCCGGACGATCCACTTTTCGAAATTTCTAAAAATATGAAAAACGACCGCTTCACCAAAGGAAACCTAATTTTTCTCTTGAAAAACCGCATGCTGAAGACATTATTATTAACAAATGGTTCATCCAATTAAAAAATGCGATTGTGAACCGAACATGACTACTGTTTGAACGCGAACTGTGAAAATTCAAGTCAGTAGTGTGAAAGTTACTCAAAATATCAATCTCGCCGTGTCAAGATATGTAGTTTCGAGATAATCACGTTCAAACTCGACGGATCGCAGTAAACCCGACGCACACTGTTCGACTAAAATAGGCGTAACTTCGTCAATTTTTAGGATTTCAGGGTCCCGCTGGTCTTAAAATATTCTTGGAAGTTCACGCTATAACAATATGCAAAAAACGATTTCTTGAAGTTGCCAGAGAGGGATACCCCCTTAAAACAATACTCTTGAATGTGAAAAAAAAATGGAAACCTGCACACGTTTTCTTAGATATAAATCAGGAAAATTTCTTTTTTGAGGCTTCGAACTAGGTGCAACCAGCTAAGTATCAAATGCAAGTTATGCAGATGTTCCATTATTAGTCTCATATAGTATAGTAATAATAATATAGTAATAATAATATAGTAATTCTCATATAGTATAGTAATAATAATATAGTAATAACTAATATTACTATTACTTGTATGAATTATTTTCGAAAAGTATTTTGAATCCTAATGCCCGCCTTTTATCTTCACTGCAGCACCAATCTCTCCAGCTCGTGTTCGATCACGCCTCTCAGGACGATTGTCTCTTCAAGTGTGCTCGCTTTTGCTTTTAATCAAGAATACATGTATGTATGTATAAAAATGGACTACCAAAATTGTTAGGCGTGATGACGAGTGCACAATTCGAGAGAATACGTGAGGTAGACTCTCGATACTCGATTAAGACACCTCTCGAAGTGTGTACGTCGCTCGTAGTATAGGCATATATATGTACATGCACACCCACATGCATAGTAGTTGACTAGTATGGTGCACTGCATTGCTCGTCGTGGCCACTTCACCGACCTCTCATCCGGTGTGTCTCGGGCTTACGTTGCACAAGCATCGCTCACTGAGTGAAAGTGGCAGTGCAAGAGAGCGAAAAAGGAACGGAGATGGAGACAGAAAGAGAGAGAGAGAGAGAGAAGCACAAATCGTCGCCGGTGCACGCTCCAACGAGTGTACTATGTAGCTCTTTCCGAGCAACAGAGACTTCCGGTATATGTATGAGACGGGCAGATGATGCTCGTAAAGCAGGAGAGACGAAGGCTCAAGAGCCCGATATGCTTGTCTGTTTCTGCTGCCACCAGAAACATCACAAGCTACGACTTATGTATATATATATATATATGTATATGTATATGTATATGGATATGTATGTATATATATATATATATATATATATATATATATATATATATATATATATATATATATATATATATGTGTGTGTGTGTGTGTGTGTATGTATGTAACTTGCGACAGTCGTGAGCTTCAAATGAATACTTTACCACGAGAGTTGAGAATTTCAATTAGGCGAATTTCGCTCTGAACACGCTGATAATGTATGCAATAAAGTTACACGTAACCAGTAAGGTTTTGCAGCATTACCCGAACATGGCATATTGCAAACCAATTCAAATTTTCGTTGCAATCTCATCCAATTGAGTTCTATTTCGAAAGTAGGATCGATTTATTTACCATAGCATAAGCTGACCAATTTAAGGTGTTACGTGAGTTTGAAAATTTAAAAAAATCCATTATTTTTTAATTTAATTATCCAATAGTACAATATGTCTAGAATATTCTCTCAAAGTTTCAAGTCAATCGGAGTAAAAGTCTAGGATAGAAAGCCTTTCGGAATTACCCCCGTTGGGAAAGATCGGCCGGGAGCGACGCAGGTATATCGTACTTTTCTCAAAACACTATTTTTGAAATCGGTGGACACGGTTTCTCGAAAACTAATGCAGCGATGTTATTGAAATTTTGCACACTTCTTCAAAATAGCATTGACTAGTGATTGAACGAAGGTTTTTTTTCGATTACAACTAATTTTACAAGCCTATACGTAGTGTAAGTTGTACCAAAAATTAAACTATTTTGCATACAACTCTGCCGTAAAATCAGATTTCAATTTTTTAAAAATCCTTCGTTCAATGAAGAGCTATACTTATCTACTAACGGAGAAAATTTGGTTTTTGAATGTCAGATACAGCTATTATGAGTTATCCTGAGCACCACGAGGACACTTCTTTTAGTGAATCACCCCTCAAATAGTGATTCAACCCTCACTTATTTCTTTTTTGCGAGAGCTCTATAGTGGATTCTTCATCGCTTTGGAATGAAAGAATTTTCGTTTTTGTTTCATTGCGATCGGCTGACTGGTGTGGGTGAAACAGCAACCCACCCTTGACATGCCTTTCTTCGAGGGCTGGTTTCACCCCTTCACATCGTTGACCCGACGATAAAAAAAATACGTGTCGCTTAGTTTTCAATGATTCATAATATATATAAGTTACAACAAAATCGCAGGACGACACCTGAGGGATGTTCCTTGCTACTATTAGCCGCAGACTGGCTTGCACATCGACTGCTGAACGGGATGCAATTTGACTGAGATTTCGATAATAACGCGCCCGAAACTTGTGAGAAAGCTATATAGGCGTCTTTACCCTCACGGAGAAGGTGTACTTAAATAAACTAAACGGATAAACTTCCGAAAAGCGGAATCCGAATTTTGATCTGAAATTTGGCATACACCTTCGTTTTATTATTTTAAGAGATCCGTTAAGGGGTTATATACAGTTAAAATTTTCGAAAAATTGGTTTTTAAAATTTTATTTTCGTAATGTACATATATTTAAGTACACACACAGAACATTTCTTGTACATCCGGCGAATATTCTCGGAGTTACATGCACATTTGTAATGACGTGTCAGACTATATGTAAAGTGCTTTTGAAACTTTAAACGTGTTTTCCTCAAAACTGTGTTTTTAAAGTCGGTGAGCAAGATTTCTCGGAAACGGCTGAACCGACCAGTCTCAAATTTTAACACAATCTTTTCAAGTATATTTTTTAGTAATTAATCGAAGGTTTTTTCTCACCGATAAATATTTTCCAATTTATAAACAATTTAAGACCTACATTTTTGTCAAAAATCGATTTTTTTTTTTAGAAGCCGCCGTTTTGTCAAAAACTATTATTTTGCTTATTCGTTCGATCAATTATAAGATAATCCATTATAATAAGGAAATATTTTGGTTTTTTCATTCTAGATGATCTACTCCAACGTTTTCGTGCTCACCGCAAGACACCTGTTTTTAGAGGTGCTCCCGGAGACCAGCTATAGGAGCTTTCGAAATGATTATTTTTACAAATAAAAAATGTTAAAATACAGTCAAAAGTTACCATAATATGTGTACCAATTTTTACGTTAATAGATTTAAAGGCCTTCTCAAGAAAAATTCTTGAAAAATCGATGTTTTTGGGCCTCCTGACTGTATATAACCGCTTAAAAGGATTTATGGCGACGCACCATAGTTTCCCATATATCGATTTTTGAAAGTTGTTTTTTTTTATCGCGCTCCTACTATGTCTATAGCTAACAGACTCAGCTCTGGCTATACCTATATATGTTATCGCGCTCTCCGTTTTGTGCGATTAGTTGGGTGCGTGCAACACTAGTGTGGGCTCGGGTCACATCGGATGTGCGTGGAATATTGAGATAGACACGAGCATCGTCGATTCATTTTTTTGTTTTTCCACAGTTCATTTTTTTGCAGGTGTAATAAATGTCTAGGGTTCGTTTATTAAATTTAAATCGGTCAAGGATTTTGGAATATTTTTTTGCTTCTCTAGTTTCTGATTTCTTTTTGTTTTTTGCCAGATTTTTTTTGGGATTTTCTATGGTTGGTTTTTTTAAAATATTTCCTGGCACCTCCTTATAATGCTCGCTAATCGGCCGCTGCAGCAATGGAAGGAGGGTTTCTACCGCCCAAACTTGACTAACAATAAGATCCACACAAAGCGGAGAGCGCGATAATATATATAGGTATAGTCAGAACTGACCCCGTCAGCTATGGATATAGTAGGAGCACGATGAGAAAAAAACTTTCAAAATCGATACCTCGAAAACTATGGCGCGTCGCCAAACATACTTTTAGTGGGTCTCTTGAAATATTGAAAGGAAAGTGTATGTCAAATTACAGATTGAAATTCGATTCCTACTTTTCGAAAGTTTAGCCGAATAAATATATATAATTTATTTTTTAAATATGGACATTTGCTACTTGCAAATCAAAATATCATCGATTCAAATAGATTTTTCGTAGGTTCGAAATATCAATAAATGTGAGTTGAAGACATATTTACGGTATGCAAATAAATGTATTTTCTATTCAAATGCATATTTAATATATTTAAAAGAACAGTGTATTTTTATTAAGTATGTATTTATTTATGTCGATGATTAGAGACGATGTTTACAGAGAGCGTCTATCTGTACTAGGGTGGCACAAATTTGAGCTCCATTTTTTTCTTCTCACCATCCAATTATCTTCTTTAAATAAAAAATGATAATTGTCGCGAAAGCTGCAGGCCGTCACAAAATATTTATCGCTCAGGCCTCTCAAAATACAAAGTTTCATTGAAAAAATCGATTTCTTCCGCCCACTTCGCACGCTTAAATTTTACGCTTTATAATTTTAAAATTAACTTCGCGAGAGCTCTAGCCGGCCAATGAATATTTGGTGGTCGCTCAAGAGCTTCGAAATTTCCAATTTTTTTTACTCTGCTCACTCATAAATTGATATGGCCTAAATACTCATTGGCCTGCTAGAGCATTCGCGAGGTTAATTTCAACATTATAAAGCGCAAAATTCATAGGTGAGAAGTGGACGATAAAAAAAACGATTTTTTACTGAAAATTTGAATTTTTGGGAGGCTTAAGCGACCCCTGAATATTTTTTGACGGCTTGAAGCTTTTGCGATAATTTTTTTTTTCTGTAAAGAAAATAATTGGATGGTGAAAAAAGGAAAAAATACAGCACATATTTAACCGACAGAGGTAGGCGCGCGGTCGGTGTGCGGGCTCGGCGGTCACTGAAGTTAAGCAGCATTGGAGGCTGCCAATACTTGGAGCGGTGACCGCTTGCCCGTGCACTGGTTTGCGCGTCAACCTTTGAGCGGGAGGCAGTTTGTCTGAGTTTCTGATGTTTTAATACAACTGAAACTCAGCCAAATATAGCCGCCTGTATCGGCCCAGGTTTTCCGCAGTTTCCCTGGGCCCTCGTGCAAATGCGATACAGTAGTGCATTAGGAAAGAGTGGCTGCGGTCAACACTCTGCGGGGGAGCTCTGGAAGGATTGTGAATGTCGGAAGGAATGGAAGGAATGGAAGGAATAAAAAGGAGGGGATGGTAAAAGGGGAAGGACCCCGTACATCTGAGGAACACATATAATAAAAAAAAAAATACAGCACATATTTGTGCCACTTTAATCCGTACTCCAGTGTATATTCTTTAAGGTCATATATACATATTCCACAGTACCTTCCAGTTTTCAGCGTCTGACGCGTCTAATATTATTCTTTCGCAATGCTAAGAAACTCACGAATTAAAGAATTTATCGTTCGAATGAATTATCAACTTTTCATACCGTATAAATTTATGAGAACATTATTGTCGTATATTTCAAGAAAGCGGACATTTTTCAACGCGAAAAATTTATTTTCGGAATAAAATTAAGGGGTGTGCATAAACTTGGAATTTCAAAAAATCGTTTTTTGATTTATTTTATTTTCTTATTGCGTTGAGTCGTAACTTTGAGTTGGTTCAAAGATTTTGGAAAAATTCCAAAAATTGACCGAGTTTAGACAATTTTAATGGAGCAGGTCAGAACGTCCCGTTGCGTTACTTCTTTGGCACTGCGCGGTGCATTGTATGGTTTTTAAGGGCATTGATATGACCTTGTCGAACCAGGCCGTTTCATCGTTGTACGGTGCAGGAATCATAGATTGAAGGTACGAAAAATAATTGTGATTTTGTCTCAAGCATGCCATACACCAAGGTCCATAGTCCATGCACCAAGGCACTTTCTTACTATTAAATTTTTCAAATAACAATTGTGACGACATAGTGCATTTCATAGATGCAAGTTTCAAATAGAAGATGATTCATTTTTTCCTAGTTCCATTAGTAATGAAGATATAAGGGACGAAAATTAATCGCATCGCCTCTCGCTCATCGTTCCGTCTCTCTCATAAAAATGTGCCTCGTTCATATGTCCATTGCTAATGGAGCTAGCAAAAAAATGAGACCGATATTTATTGTCAATTCAAAAAGAAACATCTTTTATTTCAAACTTCTTTTTACAAAATACACTTTTTCGTCACAATCGTCATTATAAAAATTAAATTGTTGATAACGGAAAAAAAACGATTCTAGAACAAAATAAATGTCCTATTCGTATCGCCGGCACCCGAAACCATAAAGAACCACCGAAGATATTGAGCAGACTCAAACATTTATACGAAAATGGTACACGGAAAAAGTGGATTTAGTTTGTTTTCTTCTCTTGCGTTTATCTTGAAAGTATACTTTGCAATTTGGCGTACGCCATATCTCAAAATCTAATCGTTCTATTTACTTCAAATTTGGACTGAACATATTTTATAATATATTCAATCGACAGCCCGGATGATTTTTTCATGTGTTCCTCCGTTTATTAATAACAAATGTTTAAAGTCGTTATTTTTCTCGTAAATCGACATTTTCTTTAAAAACAGTGCGATTTAAGCAAATTTTAAAATTTCGAACAAGTATCTGATGGTTTTGTAGCTTTACCATTGTACTGAAAGTATGTCTTTCCATTCTTTGCCGTGCTGAGGATGCAGTCCTGAGATTAAATAACAATGATTACGTTGTTTACGTCATCGTTGTAACACGATGACATACGTCACGACTATTTATTGTCTGTGTGCGAAGGATCGACCTTATCATCCCCAATACATAAGACAAAAAAAATATTGAAAATCGATGTTTTTTTTTAACTTCAAGGTTATACATACCCCTAAACAAATCCCGTACTATGGTCAATTTCGTGAAACTAGACGAAAGAGAAAAGAAAATGAATGCGATGGAACGTTGGCGCGTATAAAAATTGAGAGCGAATGAGGATACGGAGTCGAAAAAATAAAGGGGGAAAAAGTAGGGAAAATAAAAAATGCTTTGGTTCAGGAGGAGAAGTAGGAGGGCAGAGAGGGAAGAATAAAGGCTAAAGAGGAAGACAATGAAAAATAGGACAAATAGAGTCCGACTGGCAACTCCGATCGTCGAAAAAACGCGGACATTGTCTCGAGCGCTCGCGACTCACTTTCTCCTGCTACCATTGGCAGCGTTCCAGCAGCCCTTTGATTCGAAAAAGAGACGAGACGCTTTCCCATGTGTACATACCAAACGTGGCGAGGGTACGCTATGTGCATTTTTGTGAAAGAGGGAGAAAGAGAGAGGGGGTTGAAAATATGAGGACGGAAAGAACGCGAGGACTATGTGAATTGGTAAAACCGGAGAAAACTCAAAAAAGCATGTTTGCTCAACATTATATATGAATATGTGTACCCGTATGTCCGCAGATAGCTAAATGGAAGAGCCGAGCCACGGTACGGGATACTCAATTTTTCAAGAAGATTATTTGATATTCTACATACGGTACTTCCTATCTCTTCATCCCACCCTTCGGACTATTCCTGTCGATTTTTCCCCCCTGATATGTCCTGCTAAGCGCCGAGGCTTCATGGCGGATATTTCTCGGATCGTCAAATATTAAGGCCTTAGGTCACATTAACGGGTATAAAATCATGTGCGAATTTAACAAGTTTTTTTCGTACGAAAAAATGATTCACTCATAAAATTAATTACACACCTATTTAGTATGAATATCAAGCTGTTAGAATTTTTTTTTTTTCGATCTACAAAATGGCCGACACTAATATTTGATTTTGTTATCTTTTTTTTAGACGCTCCGCGGCGTGACATTTAGCATCCACAATTTTTTACCGAGAACAAAAAACAAAAATTCTCGTCAATCTACATTAGAATACCTAGTGAAGTACGTACGGAATTAAAAAAATATTGTTTTATTAAAAAATTGTGGATATTTGAACTTATGAAATGAATTTTCAGTGAAAAAATTCGTTCTAACTGCTTATAAACTGCTCATAAAATGAAAAGTTTTCGATTAAACAGAAATTCCGTACGTACTCCTCTGCGAAATGCAATTAGGAACACAACTTTTACATTTGAAGTAAATCGAGTAAAAATTGTTGAAGTTATTTGCCACGCCAATTGGAAAAAGGCTGTTTCAAGAAGTTTCGAGTAGTCGGCCGATTTGTACATCGAAAAAAGATATTTTCTAACAGCTTCATATTCATACTAAATAGATGTGTAATTAATTTTTATATATCCCCTTATAATACAAAGACATATGGCAACACCGCATCGTTTCACGTATCCAATGACGTGAGTTTGCGCGGCATATTCAAAATAATACTCCAACACAAATTTTTATTTGGAAGTAATTTTTAATCGAATAAACTTTTGAATTAGTTATGAATTAACCAACACTTTTATTTGTTAATGAGGATGACGTAAACAATATAAAATATTTATATTTATAACGCAAATATTTTTTTATCATAAAAGTTTTTAACTAAATGAACGCGATAATATTTTTTTTCTCGAAGCATTGAACAATACTGTTCTGCGTTGTTGCCACATGTCTTCTTATTATAGGGGACAAATATTTTTTATGGACAATTATTCTGCCTTTACCGAACGTTTTTAGAAAAACTGAATAGTAAAGGCAATCCAAACTTTTTTCACTCTTTCCCTAACTAGTTGGCTATCTAAACATAACCATTTTTTCAAAATTTACAAACACAATAGAATGGTACGGCGAATTATGTGACCTGACTTTCGGTCAATGCAGATACTAGTGTTAAAAGTTGCAATTTTAAAACCGAGTATCCCCCCATCTAAATAGTCGGCTGCTCTGAAATTTTACTCAAACATGCATAATAAGATGAACAATGTCTGGTCAAAATTTGAATAAAATCTACAGAAATTCACAGCGCCCGCTCGTTCTACCTGACGGGTGTCAGGTCTAAAATATCGGAAAATTTTTTTTTTCCACAAATTGCATATATAGACCCAACATAGTAGAGTCCCCAACTAATGGTGAGTCAACAAATTTTTCAAACTATCAAACGCGTTTTCCTTAAAACTGTATTTTTCAAATGGGCGCCTCCATGATATCTAAAAAAACTATTTTACGGAATTCTAGAATATATTTCTAGAACTATCGTACGGATTAATAGAATATTTCTGATATCTGCCACAGTTTTTTAAGCTGAAAAAGTCGAAAAAAATTATGAAAGTTGGAACTTAACTTTTAGAAACGTGCCAAAAAATGCAATTTTCGATATTTTTACTTTACTCTAGACCCGACGATAGCCTCGGGTCTACAAATTAAAATGCCGTTTGATTTTTTTTCTGATGAGCAAAACCTGCGGAATCATAGCATCCGTCAATAAACTGTTCCAAGCTTTCATATTTGACTTGACTTATTGTGAGGTGCAAAACGGAAAATCCATATTTCACCCACTTCCCGGCTACTTAGAGCTCTGAAATTTTGCAAACATGCATCTAAGAGTTGACAATGCATGATTCAACATTTTGAAAATGAATTAACTGATTTAATAAAAAAGACTTTACCTTCTGTGAGATGCCAAATGAAATATCGATATTTCACCCCCTTCCCAACTACGTGGAGCTCTGAAATTTCGCAAACATGAATCTAAGAGGCGACAATGCATGATTCTACTTTGAAAAAAATATCCATAATAAAATATCTCTAATGGGCCTATGGTGTTATCAACACCTTTAATAACACTAACTCCACAACATAAATCATTTTTTTTCTTCAATTAATATCATTCTATTGAAATAATTTTTTTTTTACGTTAAAAAACAACAAAAATGATCCTTTTTTCAACAATTTCAGAGCTCTTGTGAAGTCAATTAAAGATTGCAAAGTAGAAAATAATTTATATGTAAAAAAAAATTCAAACAAACTTTTATTTAATGTACTAAAAAGTAGAAAATAATGTTGTTTAGCAAGTCACCTATATGTGACTATAAATAAATAAATTCAATTTACATAAGTCCGTTAACATATCAACTGTATTTAATTCATTGTAAAAAAACTTAGATTTCTTAAATAATAATCCTGGAACTGAGTATCAACGTGATACAATAATTTTCCTAATTGCTATTGTGCCAAATAAAATACGGTTAATGAAACGGAATTGATCGAATTAATTAAACATTTAAAAAGTTGAGCGCCCCAAGCTTTTATTTAGTCACATATAAATAACTTGGTAAAAAAAATGATTGTCTACTGTTCAGTAAATTAAATAAAAGCATGTGTAAAAAAATGTTTACACACGGGCGTTTTCCGAACGGTGTAAAGTCGATGCAACTCGCTTTTTCTGTTTGGTAACATTCTAAGGGACTCTAAAAATGTAATAAAAGTATAGTAAAAATTCAAAGATATATTTTAATGGTTAAAAGAAATCCAAAAAAGCGAGAAAAAAATAGCATTAATAGAGTCATTCTATGTAACAGCTATTTTTTCGCTTTTTGGATTTTTTTCAAAGCTACATATATACACATATATATATATATGTGTGTACATATATATAAATATATATATATATAAATTTGTGTGGTGTGTATGTTCGGAACAGTCTTTCGATTCATCTCTTCCTCACCCCGCCTGGCTGCAAAACCCTTCTGGCGCAGAACTTTTCTTTCACCTCTGTGTCTGTAGCCCGTCTGGCCCTCTTCCTCTCTCTCTCGCCCTCTCGCCCTATCTTTTTTTGGCTAACGGATAAGCGGATAAATTCGGGTTATGCGCCCACGCGCATAACCCGTTTTCCCAGACCATTGTTTCAATTTCCCCTGGCGTAATCGCTCACCTGCTGGCCGAAGCAATTTCGTACTCATTCAGGCGGCTTTTGGTAATGGAGCACTGTACGTCCCTTGAACGATTTGCGTAATGCGCCGAACAAGAGCCCAAGAGGAGCGAGTCGATCCTCGATAACACCCACGCACACACACACACTAACCCCCAAGCACTTATGTATATGTGTATATTTATATATATGTATATATAATACGAGGGATATTTAAAAGCCGTTCTATCTATGTAATGTTGACTATCAGCACGTTTGGCTGTTCTACGGACGATCGTTACATTTTTTGGTTAACGAATCGTTGATTTTCGGGTCAGGGCGATCCTCGAAATGACTTTTATATAAATGTGTTTACATTCGTGTACGAATAATTTTGAAGACATAGGGGTTTACATGAAGTTGAGTATGGGGACGATCGGTTATTCTAATGACAGTCCTCGACGTCGAATATCTTCGTAATCCCTTTCGCATATATATATATATATATATAAACACATCCACTATTACTCGACAGACTATGGTCTTATCAATCGATACAATCTGCCTTCAGTCTTTGTGGCTGGGAGTCGTCACCTGTTCTACTCGAAATTGAGTTGACAATGTGATACGTATATACATAAAATAATAATTATTAAACAATAAACGATTTTTCTCAAGTACAAAGAAAACAAAAACAGTATTATTCGAATGTCACCAGATCAGCTGGTCCCTGATCCGGCTGTAAGAATCACATGAGATCTTCATTCACATGAGGTCTTCATTCTTGGAATGCAATCGAAATTATTATTTGTGGGTATCTTCAATTTCCTTCGGCACATTATACCTACAAAACACCTCAACCATTTTCTAAGACACTGGTTTAGAGATCTACAATATGAATCTGCAAAAAAAACATTTTGTATAGTAATAAACATAAGAAAGTAAAAATAAAAAAATTAACTTGTGCTGCACTCCAACGATGCGAACTGCAACACCACAAAATCGCTGCGTCAAATTTTCCTAGCATCATAAGCTTGCGAATGTTACAATATTCTGAATTGTCTCATTCGGACAAGATTACACATTCCGAATGGTGCATTTTTCCTTCAGCCTTCCATTGGGCAGAAGTGCTCAATTCATCTCCGTCATTGTCCGCAAGCAGAGTACGCCACACAGTAGCACATAGAGTCCTTTCGGTATATTTAATATGAATAGGGTATCTCAAAATGACCTGACATTTTGATTTATTAATAAAACGTCTTATTTATTCGAAAAGCACGAATATTTTTATTTTTATATAAGGTACAAACATGGAGGTTATATGTAGAACACGATAGTGGATAAATGCCCGCCTCTTCCCTGTTTGCGAACGTTCACTCTTTTGACTTAAATTTCAATAACATTTTGGGATAACTGCGGAGTAATTTCATTAATGGTGCGTCGAATTGCTTCCTTGAGCTCCGGAATGGTCTGTGGATCATTGGCGTACACTTCTCCTTCCAGAAAACCCAAAAGAAAAAAGTTCAATGGCGTCAACTCGCACGATCTTGCAATAACTATGCAGTAGCAATGCAGGAAATAACAATGTCTATGCGTTGCTTAATCGTGTAATTCTCTATGACTGAGCCTCAATACTTCCTGATGCCAGTTGTCAAAAATGAGTACTCCGTGTTCTCCACAAAACATTATATGTATTTTGTTTAACAAGCTTTTACTTAATGTACTAAAAGGTAGAAAAGAATTTTTTACCAAGTCACCTATATGTGACTATAAATAAAAGCTTGCGACGCTCAACGTTTTAAATATTTAATAAATTTGATCAATTCAGTGTCATTGACTGTATTTAATTTGGTACAATAGTAATTAGAGAAATTATTATCACGCGTTTATACTCAGTTTCAGGATTTTTTTAAAGGAATCGAAGGTTGGCTTACAGTAAAGCAAATACAGTTGATATCTCAACGAATTTATGTAAATTAAAGATGATATATGTAAATTTTGAGCGCTCCAAGTTTTTATTTATAGACACATATAGGTGACTTGGTGAAGACAATGATATTCTACTTTTTGGTACATTAAATAAAAGCTTGTTTCAAACACAATTTTTTCACACGTAAATTATTTTCTACTTTTTAGTGTTCAATTGATTTTGCTAGAAGTCGGAAATGTTTGCAAATAGAGATTAATCCTTTCAAATGAACCGGCGATATTCTTAGTTGTTTGTCGAAAGAAACGCGGGAGAATTGTGATAGGTGGCATTTATTATAGATGTTCGCAAATAGAGATTAATCCTTTCAATCGGACCGGCGTTATTCTTAGTTGTTTGTCGAAAGAAACGCTGGAGAATTGTGATAGGTGGCATTTATTATAGATGTTGGCTCACCACCTACTGGACCTTACCTGTGAACCTATTTTCCAAAATTTCAGAACTCTGAGTAGCCAGGAAGTGAAATATCGATTTTCCGTTTTGCATCTCGCAAAAAGTCAGATAATTTTATTTTATTTTTGAGTTGAATCATGCATTGTCGCCTCTTAGATGCATGTTTAAAAAATTTCAGAGCTCTAAGTAGTCGGGAAGTGAATGAAATGTTGATTTTCCGTTTTTCATGTCACACCAAGCTAAATAAAAGCTTGTAACTTGTAATAGTGGCGCGCAATTTTAAATGTCAAGTCATTTTGAGACACCCTTTACGAAGTAGCCAGGCATCCTTGGAACCCTAAAGGCAAAGGGACGAGGAAAGCCAGGAAAAGGGGATTTTTCTCCGTTGCCGTAACGCGGGACCGTTCGATGTCCACGGACTCGTCGAAATCGACTACATTCACGAAACGTGTAACGAGTGTTCTGGTGGTGGGCGTCGGTTACATATAACGAGGTATGGGACTCCGTGAATCTACATTGCAGGTTTGCAGTTATATATGTCTCCCAAAGATTTATCGTTTCGTGGTTTTCCAGCCGCGGAGAACGTGTGCGGTGTACGCGTGTATATTCGTGGGGATTGTCGTCTCCACTACCTTGCGAGATCCTCTCTTGGGCCCATCCCCAGGCTATCCCTGTGTCGTTGTTGTCTCTTTCCAACGTGGCATTGCGTGGGTACGTTTCATCCCGCTCCAAGTACCAGCCGAAACACGGCTAGGTTCGCGTAATTGAATTCCAACTGGGGTGCCAACCGCTTCGAGCTCTCGGAGCATCTTCTATGGGTGTGTGGGTGTGCGTCCTTCATATACGTACAACGGTACAGGGGCCGACGACACAACACCCAGTCGCGTATTATTGGGTCAGAGGATGCGGACGATCCTTGGGCATTTCCCATGCAAATTGAGTGGACGAGATGGTCGGACACTCCGTGCCAGCCAGACTCCACTATCTAACCCAACCACCACTCGTGAATAGCCAACTATATATGAATAGTTCCGGCACCTACACGCGCATTTGTGTACTCAAGCTTGCATATCCTCGTATATGTGGACGAAAGCAAAGGTTCGCAGTTGTTCGCCTTCGAGGGCCGTACACATTGTGGCTTATTGTCTCCATACTCAGTATTATGTGCACCTTCAATATTTTCAATCCATGTAGAGTTAGTCCGGGGTAGTTGGCCACAGGTTTTTCAAGGATCCGTCAAAATAAAAGTACAGACGTTTTTTAACTTATCTTCATTTGTAATTAAACTTTGAACATTCAACTTTAAGATAATTTACGAAATTAAAACAAACTCCTATCAGATCAACCTTAAAATTAGTATTAAAAAAAAATCACGCTCGGCTATCTCTCCAGGAGTATTCGGGTGCGATAGGTATAGGATCTACTCCTATGGCCATCACACCCGGCCATAACACATAGGATCCACTCCTATGGCCATCACACCCGGCCATCACACATAGGATCCACCCCTATGGCCATCACACCCGGTCATCACACATAGAATCTACGCCTATGATCACCACACCCGGCCATCACATATAGGATCCACCCCTGTGGCTGTCACATCCGGCCATCACACATAGGATCTACTCCTATGGCCATCACACCCAGCCATCACATATAGGATCTACTCCTATGGCCGTCACACGCGGCCATCACACATAGGATCTACTACTCTGGCCATCACACCCGGAAATCACACATAGGATCTACCCCTATGGCCATCACATCCGGCCATCACATATAGGATCTACTCCTATGGCCGTCACACCCGGCCATCACACATGGGATCTACTACTCTGGCCATCACACCTAGAGATCACACATAGGATCTACGCATATGGCCATCACACATAGGATCTACTCCTATGCCATCACACCCGGCCATCATATATAGGATCTACTCCTATGGCTGTCACATCCGGCCATGACACATAAGATCTACGCCTATGGTCATCACACCCGACCATTACATATAGAATCTACGCCTATAGCCAACACACCTTGCCATCACACATAGGATCTACTCCTATGGCCATCACACTCTTATTATGAGATGGCCAGTTACCCAGCATTATGCTCTCGGTTTTCTCTTCAGCTTTATGTTTTGATTGTTAATTTTGTTGGCCACATCTGGAATACATATATTTATAAATACTTATAAACTCGATAAAAAATATTGTCATTGCATTCAATGCCATTTCTGCATGCGTAAAATGGAAAAGATAAACCGTTTTTTTTCTATTTCCGTGACAATTGCTAATTACTTCTTCGCAAATATATGAGAGTAGATATGTGGAGGAAATGCTTCGCTTAGTTTGTGAAGTTTGAACAGTATCGCTAACGTGAGCTATTCGAGCCTACACCGTACCGTTTGTCGCCGGAAAAGTGATAGGTGATTCAGCTCATTCGAGTTCAGCTATTGCGGAGTTCATACACACTATTTCAGGAGGAAAAACATTGACATGTTCGCCTTGGTACTTTTGACACTCTTTGGATATTGCTTCGGAAAGAACGTGAGTGATTTGTTTTTGTTCGTTTGGTGCTTTGGACCGGAGCCATGTAATTCATCCTTTAATTCATTTTCATCCATAATGGCCAAATTCACTTAAAAAAAAAACGAACAGAAGGAAGACGTGGCGAACGTGACGAAATGCAAACACATTTGATGATGAATATATGTGACACTAATTCGCATTGTTTTTAGTATGAATATCACGCGGAGCAAGGAAACGTTACGCTAGCCGTACTGCCCGGCAATCCTTTTGTGAAACTGCACTCAAACGAGAGCGAATATCCTACGGGGATAGAATACTTGCAAAGCATCGACCCTGAAACGCTTCTGATGGTGTGTAACATGGTTCAAATGTTCTTCATTCTCTATGTCAGTCCATGAGTTGACATTTTTTATTAACGAAGGTCCGCGTCATTTTCGGAGATGAGAATGGCCCTTTGGATTGGAAAAACGCCGAAAACACTAGACTCAATCTATGCGAGGTTCTAGATAGGGATTTGGACGATCCAGCGAGCTCCCAGCGACGATATAATATGGCGTCAGCGTTGGGGCTCGAGGGGAAACGCTGCCCAATCGACAAGGTAAGAAGCAAGTAGGTCCTGTATTAATCTACTACTTCTTATTAGGTCTCCATGGGTTTAGCGCTCGACCTCGATGTTAATTAAAATGAAGAAAATGCAAATTAAAAAAAATGGCACGCATTTACAAAAAAATCATATTTCACGCAAAACTTTTGTAAAATTTGAATTAAATTTTTTTTTTCTTCTCATTTGAACGTAGTAATATTATCAATATTTCAACCAAATTTCAACTCAAGCGGCTCAATAGATTTTTCATAATCCTGCACGCCGACGGCAAAAATGCGGTTTTGAGAAAAACGCGTTTGAAGTGTACATGGAATTTGACTTGAATTGCACTGGGTATTTGTGGTAACTAATTACTAAAATAATCTGTTAAAAAGTAATTAAGTTTCGCTAAAATAATTTTTTTTTCAATTCCGCTTTGAAACTTTGGGAATATATCGTACATACAGTGAACACTCCAGTCATACGTTCTTCAAGGGGTGCATCAAATATGACGTATAAGTGAGAATAACGGAGGAGTGAAATACAGTATGTATCTGAAACTCTTTAACATTTGGAAAAACCGATTGGTGCATAATCCCCGATGTTTTTCAATAACAGTACCTCTATTATGTTAGTGTTTGGTTTTCCAATTGAAAATTTATTTGTCAATAATCGAGTAATGAGCCACCTCGAGTTTTCGAATTTTCGTTTTTAACCTTTATTTAATGCAAGTTGGTAATTCTAAGCTTTGACGTTTTAGACTAGTAAATAACAGACGGGTTCGTATTGATAAGAGATATGTAATCGCAGTACATACATACATAGTCGAGGTCAGAAACAACAAAACATCGAAACATTAAAACATCGAACAAAACATTAAAACGCAGTCACATGAAATTTTATTTGGCGAAAGGATATTCCGCGTAATTAACGTATAAGTGAGAATAAACTAACCTCGAAACCGACGCTGGGGAATAAAATTAAGGATAAACTTCCGAAAAGTCCATACCTCTGATTGATTTGGAATTTCGTGTGCCTATGCATTTTAAATCGCTGATCACAAATATTATAATGAAAATACCCGCAAATTTGACTTTCAAGGTCAACACACGAAAACTGATTTTTTTAAACAGTTTTTCTGTTTTATTCTAGTGAATATTCATTTTAGAGAATAATGTTTCCTACAAAAGTTGTAGCCCATGCAAATATTGATCTTTTATGTTTCATAAAATTTTTGTATGAAACCATTCCACTTTGAGAAAAATGGGATAATGGTCCAATAAGTGAAAATTGCTTAGCCTCATTAGGTTCGATATTATCTACTTATCTATAGTAACGGATCGGTAACAGCAAGAATATAGATAATGTTCATTGGCTCATACAAACCCAAAGAAAAAAGCCAAATTCAAACTGAAACAAAACCAACCAAAAAATCCAAACACAAATCTAAACAAAAAAGCCCAAACAACTCAAAATTAAAAAAAAAAACAAAATTAAATAAAAAGCCTAAGTAAGCCCAAAAAACCAAAACCAAACAACCCAAACAAACCCAAACCGAAAATGCAAAAATAGTATATAATACAAAAAGAAACCAAAATAAAAGAAAAAAAATAAAAAAATAAAATAAAAAGCAAAAAACCATGCACTTTAAAGACTAAACTCCAACCTTCCTGCGGTAAAGTGGGTAAGTAGATAATATCGAAACTAATAGAGCTAAGCAGTTTTCACTTATTAGACCATTATCCCATTGTTCTCGAAACGGAATGGTTTTAGGTAAAAAGTGTATAGAACATAAAAGATCAATATTTTTAAAGGCTATAACTTTTATAGGAAACATTTTTCTCTAAAATGAATATTCACTAAAATAAAACAGAAAAACTGTTAAAAAATCAGTTTTCGTGTGTGTTGACCTTGAAAATCAAATTTGCGGGTATTTCCACTATGATATTCGTAATGAGCGAGTCAAAATATATGGATACACGAAATTCAAAATTAGTCAGAGGTATAGGCTTTTCGGAACTACACCCGTAGATAGTTCTATCGTTTGATAAAAAATCAATTATTCCATCGGTTTTATCGAATACAATTGATTTACGTTTAGTGGAGTTTAATATTCATTATAACTTTGGATGTTTCTTTGTATGGCCCTGCGGGCTTTGGTGATCCCGTCCATTCCGCGTTTTGTCCCAAGCTGGTGATCGCACCACTTCCAATTGCTGCTCAGAGACTGCCCCGAACTGCTATCGCATTTAGGCACAGGGAAACTGTGGAGAAGCTGTGCCGATACAGCGATCCATCTTTTATTTGAGTTTCCATTATATCGTCACCAGAAACTTGGTAATCCTGCTTCCCGCTCAATAGCCAGTGTGCAACCTAATGCGTGGCTGAACGGTCGTTCATCCGAGTAATTGGCTCACAAGTTGTCCGGCCAACGCTACTTGACATGGACGGCCGGTCAGTCGAACTTGGTACTCGAATTCAAATTGATTTTATGAAAGCAAACCTTTGTTTCATACTTAATTATTTTGTTTAATACATTCGGTCTTTAAATAACAACAAAATGGATTTTTATTTTCTCGCTGCACATGTTAAAACGCATTTTATGTACAATTTCCGTAAAGTACGTACGTTTATCAACGTAGATAAGCGAATACCACCAGTTTATCTTAACCTGCGAGATAACAGTAATGACTCTTTGCGCGTAACGAGTTTTGCCAAGGCAGCAAACGTCCGGTGAATACGTCTCGTTTTTTTTCTTCTTCTAGGGGATAAAGCCGATAGTACCGTACATATTTCCGAGAATATTTAGCACGAAAGATCTCGGCTGTGGGGACAGATACTACGAGATGAGAATAGAGACCATCGATCAAGTTCTCGAGAGTGTGGCGATAATGGAACTTCACGTGCATATAAAACTGGACAAAACTGACCAGACGTGCAACGAGAGCTCACGCTCCGTCGTATCGTTGACTTCGATCGTTGCTGGTGTAGTAATTATTCTGCAAATTAAAAGATTTATCAAATAAACGTATGTTTTGTCTGTCTGCCGCTAATTCGTTTCAATCAACGAAATGCGGTACATCTGACTTTTTTTTCAAGTGATTATAATTTTTTCTACTTCTGTCGAAATATTTGTCAGGCCCAAAGAAACTGTTGTATTCGAAGCTGGTATTTCATTCAACATGAAGCCGCGTTGCGGTGACAAAGTTGGAGATTTTTGTACGAACGCCGAAAGCAAAAATATCTGGTGATGGAAGAATAAAGCTATAAGACTTTGATCGAACGGCGCCAAACAATGTTTTTATAATTATTTTTTTCAATATTTATTTATATATATGTATTTATATTTTTTACTTTTTATTTATCAAATGCTTTGACCCTCAGTTAGCACACGTCGATTGTATATACATACCACACGAGTGCAATTTGGGATTTCGAATTTTCAAATTCCTATTTATTACGGTCTGAATTAATTCCTGAGTTCCAACTTATACCCTTGCGAGTCTTTCGGTCAAGCCCTTCCCAATTGAACCCTTTCCTATCACTACTTAGTCGCCTACAATGTTTTAGGGCATTTTTTTAAACCTTTAAGGACGAGGAAATTTCCATTGAAATCGACTTTTTTTACATAAAAGATATCAATAAAATTGATGAATTTCTCAATTGGAATCCCAAGCCTAACTGCTGGTCGATATGTCGACCAGCCCCGCCCTTAAAAGGTTAACTACCATTTTGGTCTACAATAGTGACTTGAATGAACATTTTTTTTTAAATGTATTTTGAAGGCATATTTATTAAGTGTAACAACTTTCATATCAAAATTTATAATATAAACAAATTTTTAAAAATTATGAAAATAGCCTTTTTAGCGTCTGAAGTGGGAAGACCCCTTAATAAACGATCCTAAATGGAGGTCGATTTTTTAAAGAAAGCGTGTCAAAATAAGGGCGCAACGGTATAACGATCAAATAGATAAATGGATTCGTGTTTACAAATATGCTAGTTAATTCGAACAACGAAATTAAATTCACATACTTAATCTATGCGACTAAATATTTTTTGATTAAATAATACAAAATACCAGAACTAGCATATCATTGGTTTACCCCTTAAAAATGTTATATAGATTTTGATTTAAATAGATAATTATTTTAGAAATAAACCTTTGTACTTGCAGCAGCAAGTGAAGAAAAATTCAATTGTACAAAGATTTTAGTTAATTTCCATAAAAAAAGGGTCAAGTGAAGGAGTCCACTTTACTTTCACAAATGCTTTTTATCAGTATACTAAAAATTGCCAGAAAGAATTCAACGCGTAGATGCATCTCATTCTGTCCTTTTTGTTTTCTCCCTTTCTCTTGCTTTCTTTCTCTCTCTCTCTCGCTCTCTCTCTCTCTCTCTCTCTCTCTCTCTCTCTCTCTCTCACCCTTTCTGTCCGCTGGAACATGCAGCTAAAACGGTCGTCCGAGCACACGCGGTTGTACAGGGAAAAGCGCTCGAGGCAGGCTCGGCATTTAATTAGCTCTAGCCACGAGATATAAAAGGGAGGAAAGTTCATTTCCCCCAGAGGTCTGTGCAGCTCCACCGGTAGCGATTTCTCATGCAGCCTCTACCTCGTGAGCAAGTGGTGGTGAAAGGAAAATGCCATAAGCGGCCAGAGAATTAAAAGCAAACCGATGGAAAAGGCGGAGAGGTCGGAAACAAGCAGGAAATAGGGATGAGGCAGTCGGAACAATAAAAATAAACGTATAATGAAAAATTAATTAGTGTAAGTATATTCTATTTATTATATTGAAAACTGTATCGTCCCAATAACTGTCCATCCCGTAGCAATTACAAAAGAATATTCTCACACTGAGAAAACAATATATTTCTATGTACCAGGATTTATTAACTGTTAACAAATGGTAAAGTTGGATATGGCGAAATAAATACCTTCTTACAGTTAATGAATCATTCATTTGAGCCTCTGAATTGTCACATATAAAGATTTGGTAATAGTTAAGAAATGGGTTCTTTAATGGAACATACCCGTCCTTACTAGCCATTAGATATACAGTCGGTCTGACCCAATGATTCGTATTAATATACTATGAATACTTGTTTCCTATAACTGAGGCGTTTATCCAATAAGAACAGTGGAAAAGTTGTCCCAGATGTAAAGGATAGTTGAGTAAATGATATTTTATATTCGCACAAAACAGAATCCGAGTATAGTTACCAAATTGGGATTTGGACAAAGTCATTCATTGATTGTCGGCAGACGAATGTACAGTTGAATCAATGTGGCACTATAGTGCTAGTGGGCAGTACAAAGAACAACACTCATAGAAAATGAGAGTTTTTCTTTGCTACTTGTAGAGGATAAATCGTTGTCCAACGTTTGTCCTCCTCAAGTAGCAAGTCTGCTAATCGGAGGACAACAAAGATGGCAGCATCAATACGTCGTAGAGCAAGGAACAATTCTCATCAAAAATAGGCATTCGGCCGGGCCCGCGGTTGACGTATTTGCCACCCCTGCTCTAATGCATAATTTAATATTCTCTATATATATATATACTTTCGAAAGTTTTCTAAAGATTTGGCAGGTCCCACAAAACAAGCAAATCGTTAATTGATGCATCGGCGCAGAGAATAAATTCACGTTATCACGGTCACAAACTGATATCCTCTAACAAGGAACATCCCTCAGGTGACACCCTTCGATTTTGTTGAAATTTGGATATGTTATAAAGCACCGAAAAGTAAACAATGCGTTTTTTTATCGGCGGAAAAATGGTTTTAAGTGATGAAACCACCCCTCGAAGAAGGCATCTTTAGGGTGGTTCACCGCTTAATTTTTTTTTTGCAATGTCACTATAGTGGATTTTTCATTGCTTCGGATTAGACTAATTTTCGTTTTTGTTTCATTAAAATCGGTGAACTCCTTATGTGTGAAACTGCTATATTACCCCTAGAGATGCCTTTTTTCGAGGGGTGGTTTCACCCCTTAAAGCCATTTTTCCGTCGATAAAAAAATACGTATCACTTACTTTCCGGTGCTTTATAACATATCCAAATTTCCCCCTCTTTCCTTCTCTCACTGCCTTTTCCTTCTAAACCTACCCGGGCTGATCGAGCAATTACTCAAATCCTTATCCGGATGAAGGCAAATGGGTGGATGAGATTTATCATATAAAAATACCCACCCACAATAGATATACCCACCCAAGTTTAGCCGATTTTTATATACCTTGTGATCTCGCGAAGTTCTTCTTAGCTTCTGGTAGTTTTATTTCATCGTCGCAACAATAAGCCACATACGACTATCATCAATTCTGCGCGTCGCTTTTCAGTATCAAATTTTCACCGCACTTCTGACTCAAATTTTTACGTCTACTCAACCCAAATCTCAGTCTTCTTTTAATTTGACTTTTCCGCCGTGGCGGGTCATTCATTCTCTCTTCAGCAGGCACCTTACAGGGCGTTCAGTGCTCCGTTTTAACGTGGGTCTCATTGCGTGACGTTTCTACTGAATTTCATAATATATGGGGGGGGGGGTGAAAATATTTACGATTTCTATGCTGAAAGTGTCAGAGCCGAAACTACCTGTAGCACTGGAACGAAGATCACGGGGCCATATCACAATACAATTACCAAATGTTGGAGGAAAGAGTAGGAAAACAGAGAAAATCAGAACCATCGAGGGGTGGAACGTGAAAAAGTTATGGGAAACGAAATGTTGAAAGTTTCAGGGGATGGTAGACTGGACCCTGCGCACCATCGGGGAAATCGTTTGAATCTGCCCCAACGAGCATCCCCACTTGCGTGGGGATGTTGGTTCACACATACACAGCCATACACACATATATGTAGCTACCCATGTACCATCATCGCGTCTGGATTGGAGAAGAGAGGAAATATCTCCAGAGCTGCGAATAACCCGACGTAGAACCCTCTCTCCCTCTCTGGCTTTCTCCCTTACAGTCGCCAGTACACAATCCCGTATAGGACAGACAGCTCTCTCGCCCGACGTCTCGTCTCTACAGTCGAAGCTTCACCCAAACCGTTTCTCTACGCGCAATTTATTGATCCACGCACGAATCCCCTATAACAGGCGATACAACGGAGCTAAACTGTACTCTCACTCCTGTCACAACGCCACTGCAGCAATTTCTCAACCTCTCCGCTTACCTCGTAAAATCGATTTTTGACCCATGAAGCTACTTTTTTGTCACAAGCAACCTTCTAATGGATTTTTATGAAAACGCACGATATTTTGAACGATAAATTGAGGTAGAACTCTTTTCAGTGTGGTTGATGATTCATATCGTTTTTTAATTTTGTTTTGTTCTCGATATAGCCTTTGGTAAATATTCGGAAGTGGGGCTTCTGCTACAATCAGGCTAATTTTTGTTTGGAGTTGTTTGGGCTTGTTCGGGGGCGTTTGGCTTTGTTTGGCTTTGTTTGAACCCTTAAAGAAAAATAGCCTCATTCTGCTAGAACCAGGCCATGTTTCTTCAAGGGTTCAAACAAACCTAAACAACCCCAAACAAAGCAAAAACGCCCTAAGCACCCCCAAACAACCTCAAACAACCCCTAACAAAAATTAGCCCCCTTCTAGCAGGAGCCCCACTTCCGAATATTTACCAAAAGCTATATCGAGAACGAAACAAAAATTTTAAACGAAATGAATCATCAACCACACTGAAAAGAGTTCTAGCTCAATTTAAGAGGAAAGCTGGAACTTGTGCCCACATTTTAAAAAACATCACATGTAATTAAACACTAAGTTTACTTACATTTTGAACATGGAAGGAAAAATAATGTATTTTCGATGCTATTCATTTTTTTTATTTCCGAAAAGGCAAAAACGTGTCGCAAACTCACAAGAAGATATGTGCCGTGCACGGAAGAAATGCTGTGAGCGAAAGTGTGTGTCTGAAGTGGTTTGCCAAATTTTGTTGGGGAGATTTTGAACTCGCGACGTTGCTCGTCGCTCCGGTCGGCCAGTCACTACTGATCTCGATAAAATCAAGGCTTATATCGACTCCAACCGTCACTTGACGACTACAGAGACTGCACATCACCTCAACATTGACCAATCAACTATTTCAAGACATTTAGAGAAGCTTGGGATGGTAAAGAAGCTTGATGTCTTGGTGCCGCACGCACTGAACGAAAAGAATTTAATGGACCGGCTACTGAAAATAATGGACCGCAATTTAATGGATTTCAGCTTGCGATTTGCAACTGAAACGCCACATAACCGAACCATTTTTCAAGCGAATTATGACGCGATGAAAAGTCGATTGTGTTCAACAATGTCAGTAAAAAAAGATCATGGTCGAAGCGCGGCGAAACTGCTCAGACGTTCGCAAAGGCTGAATTAGACCCGAAGAAGGTCATGCTTTGTATTTGGTAGGATTGGAAAGAAATCGTCTATTATGAGCTGCTGCTACCCAAAGAAACGATTGAGCCGCCTAAGTACTGCTCACAGCTGGCCAAGTTAAAGCGATCAATCGCCCAGAAATTACCCTACCAGGGCAACGCTAGACCACACGTTTCTCTGGTGACCCGGAAGAAGATGTTGCAGCTTGGTTGGGGTGTTTTGGTGCATTCTCCGTATAGTCCGAACCTTGAACGTTCGGATTATCACTTGTCCCGACCGCCACGAAGCAGTTTGAAAAATAAAACCTTCCGTTCCCTGGACGTCCTTAAAAACCACTTGCATGACTTCTTTGCTCAAAGATCTCATGACTTCTATGAGAGAGGGATAATGAATCTCGTGGAGAGATGGCAGAAAGTCATTGTACAGGATGGAATATATTTAATTGATTAAAATTGCTTGTTTTGTGAATATTTTGCGTATGAAAGTAACTTGATTTTCGCTACGTAATTGTGCATAGACCCAACACTAATAAAATATCCCTTATGTCTCAAAAATGGTAAAGAAATGTATCCTTTTTAAGGCGTTACCCCCACTTGTAGCGCAAAAAAAGGCCTTTTTCATGATTTTTTTAAAACTAAACTACAAAACTTTTTTAATCGATCAATATACTATCTTAAAGAGCACATCTTGAAGAACTTTCAGTCATTTTTTTATTGAAAAATATTACATTGTTCAGTGGCCAATGGCCGTCAATGAAATAATGTTTTTATATACACGGTTTGCGGTGACCAACATTGCGGCGAAGTGGATCATCTGAAAAAAAAAATGCGGATGGATTTAGTCAAATATAAGTATAAACTAGTTTTTAATCGAAGGATTTTAAAAAAATATTCATTTTTCACAAAATGGCGGACAGTTAAAGTTAATGGTTCGATTTTAACGAAAAAAATGGCCGTTTTTTTCGAAAAAAAAATTCAAACGATTAAAGACTACATTTTTATGTATTAAATAAGCCTGCAAAATTTCAAGAAGATCGGTTCATTAGTGTTCGAGTAATCTTGGTCACCGACTTCAGAAAAGCCATTTTGAGAAAAACGCGTTTAAAGTTTCAATTTCAGTTTACACGAAGAACGGATTCTTCTCTTTCAACGCTCATATCTCAGTCAATTTTGTTCGGATCGACTTAAAATATTCAGGACAAATTCTCAGATACTTATACTTCAAAAAAATGCAATGAAAAAAAACGATTTTTTCAAAATCGCAAGTGGGGGTAACCCCTTAAATAAACCCATCAAAATCAGCCACACTAAAACAGTTGATTTATAGTAAAGAAATACATTTAGTTGGCACTTTTATTCAAATATTCATTAACTGTTACAAAATTTGCTAGTCATTAAGAAATATTAGTGTTCTCATGACAAAATTTTACAGCCATAGTATTTCTTTGAAAAGAAGGATTGATTTTATCACTTTTATTTCTCTTAACTCAGTAGATGTTTATTGTAATCGAATAACGAGTTGAAGTTGTGATATGATAATATAGCTCAAAGGAGTAGAGAGTTGTTCACAATTAATATATTTAGATTTGGGGCCGTTAACCTATAGTTGCCGCGACTTACCTGGGTTCAATGCAAATGCACATGTCACAACAATTGACTGATCTTCATTCAAAATGACTATTTCGGCCGCATTTGAGCGAAGAGTCACACAGTTGGCGCGACAACTTCTCTATTTAACACAAATAAGGATTTATTAACTATCAACGAATCTGTATTTACGATGTTGGCCCAGTGGTTCTTTGAGATAACAGTCGTACACTTATTACAAAATGAATATTTGTCAATAATTAGAATATATTCAGTTAAATCAAATATAGCCCTGTTAATAATTAGCAAATAAGTGTTAAAAAGTCGACGACTCGTCTTAAATAATGATTTGTTAACAGTTAACAAATCTGTACTTGAGATAAGTATCGTACATTTGGCAAGACCATTTACTCTGTACGCTACCATGGCCCTTTGTCGCACAAGCTCTTTCGTCCGCAGCCGCGACGTAGATACGATTGAGGTACACTGGGGACTGTGTGACCGCATGTCCACTTACTTACGAGGAACATGCCTCAAGTGACACCCTTCGATTTTGTTGAAATTTGGATGTTATGAAGCACCGAAAAGTAAGCGATACATATTTTTTTATCGGCGGAAATACGGTTTTAAGGGGTGAAAGCACCCATCGAAAAAAGGCATCTCTAGGGGTAATATAGCAGTTTCACACACAAGGAGTCCACCAATTTTAATGAAACAAAAATGAAAATTCTTCTAATCCGGAGCAATATGAAATCCACTATAGTGACATTGCAAAAAAAATTAAGGGCTGAACCACCCTAGAGATGCCTTTTCGAGGGGTGGTTTCACCCTTTAAAACCGTTTTCCGCCGATAAAAAAAAATACGTATCGCTTACTTTTCGGTGCTTTATAACATATCCAAATTTCAACAAAATCGAAGGGTGTCACTTGAGGGATGTTCCTTGTAAGTAAGTCGAAATGCGGTCACACAGTCCCCAGTGTACCTCAATCGTATCTACGTCGCGGCTGCGCACGAAAGAACTTGTGCGACAAAGGGCTATGGTAGCCTGAGGGATGTTCCTTGTTAGAGAATATCAGTTTGTGACCGTAAAAACGTGAATTTATTCTCTGCGCCGATGCATCAATTAACTATTTGCTTGTTTTGTAGGACGTGTCAAATCTTTAGAAAACTTTCAAAATATATATATATAGAATATTAAATTATCCATTGAGCAGGAGTGACTAAGAAGTCAACCGTGGGCTCGGTCGACCGCCTATTTTATATGAGAGTCGTTCCTTGCTCTACGACGTATTGATGCTGCCATCTTTGTTGCCCTCCAAGTAGCAAGGAACAATTCTCATTTTCTATGAGAGTTGTTCCTTGTAATGCCCACTAGCACTATAGTGCTACATTGATTAAACTGCACATTCATCTGCCGTCAATCAATGAATGACTTCGTCCAAATTTTAATTTGGTAACTACCCATGTGCGGGTCTACGACGTTCCGAGTACGGCCGACGTTTGGCTGTATCGTGGCAACACGTCCGCTGCCAACGGTCGACGGCCTATGATGAACCAGCGCACAGTAGGAGAAAAGCCCAAAAACCTGGCCAAAACCCCAAAAAATAAATTTTCGAAATAGGGTCAGTTGAGTAGTCATTCAGGTAGAGGACTAGTAACTGCATTCTATTGTGGAAGGGAAAGCCCTTTAAGTGTATACCTGCGCCGCAGCGTCAGTTGGCAGTTAGTGTTCGTGAAGAGTGTACGTGTCACGCGCTGAACAGACGAAAATAACGCTGACTTCAAAAACCCATAACTTTAAAGTGACGGGTTTAATTTCAATTCTGCAACATGGATACGACTTCTGGAGGTATGTAGAACATGTTTTTACATCGGTTGAATCTAAAGTTTATGTATAAATGATTGAAATGTAGTATAGCCTTCGGCATAAATAAAATTGAATAATTTTGAAAACTTATATTTTCAACGGTCCGAAAAGTTATATATTTTGTCACATTTTGCAAAGCTCCTAGTCTCGGCCTTTAGTTTAATGTATAAGCTTTCGAAATTTACAAGAGTTACCTGCGGAAAACGTGCGTCTTGTCCGTTATGATTTTTTTCGCATCGTGCGGTAGCCGAGCGTGCACGCGGCACTATTGAGCAGCCTCTGCGCCTCTACCTGAGAATGGGTGAAGTAGCATCATAACGGACAAGACGGCTGTTATACGCTTGAAATAAATTATTTTAATATATATGTATGTGTATATATATATATATAAATTTTCTGTGATTTAATTATGATATATACGTATGCATATATATATATATATACATATTAAAATCAACCACATAAAAATTTCTTAAATATGAATGAAATGTTATAATATTCAAATAAAATATTTGAATATATATATATTATATAGTAAGCAAAGCTCTCTTTTAACCAAATCCATGTCAATATTTTCTGTCTAATTTTCTTAAAATTATTTCAATTATTGCGGTTATTTATTTGGTAAAATAATGTACATTGTTCAAGTTTTTGTATTAATTGAAAATTTTATCTTTTCCTTTAACACCAATTTTCTACAATTTTATGTCTTTATTACAGGATCCGGTTACAAAGAATTGGTGCTGACAAGGAAAGAAGTATTTCTGATAATCAGCGAGCATTTATCCGATAAATTCGCTTCCTTGATCGAATTTATGGTAGAAAAAATTTCCAAGGACACCGGACGTACAGTTGTAGTGCCTGAGGACTCGAAACAGACTTTTTCGATACTCTTCAATCAAATGAGAACGAGGTGGCAACAAGCTCACAGAAAATCCTGTGTATTTTTCAAGAATAACGGTGAATGGCTTAGTAAGCAGGTATGTTTTGCCGCACCTACAGACACTGTAGTAACAAGCCCGGGTAATACGGGCGGCCGCCCGTCCCTTGAGTTTACAATGTCCAGTGAAAGATCTAAACGAAGGAAGACCCAAGATATTCGTACATCGTTCAACTCGGTCGAGTTAGCATACGCTACTCAGATGAGCCTTCGCTCTTCAGGACAATCCGACGCCGCAAAAGTTATTAAGGACGTAACAATGACGAGTCCTTTAAGAGCTTCCAAGTATCGTAAAGCTTACTCAGCAACGGATGAAATTACTTTATCCGAAGAGGCTGCACTTTCCGCTATGATTGAATATAAATTCTCCAAGAGTACTTACCAGGGAATGAGAAGATTAGGGAAGGAAAATAACTGTAAGCTATATCCGTCTTACGAAAAAGTGATGAAAGCAAAAAAGCGTTGTTATCCACCACGTGATGCAATCAGGATTACAGAGAGTAGTGCAGAAGTCCAACTACAGGCACTATTAGATCATACAGTTGAACGTATTTTACTCGTCCAAAATGTACTCATTCAAAGATTGACTCCAGATAATGTTCGTAAAATGGACTTGATTTGCAAGTGGGGTTGCGATGGAAGTTCTGGGCAAAGTGAATATAAGCAGACGTTCAGTGATGACAGCAAATCTGATGCGCATGTATTCTTTACTTCAGTCGTGCCATTACAACTCGTGTGTTATGATCAACAATCGAAGGAAGAAATAGTTGTTTGGAAGAACCCTAGACCCTCGTCTCCACGATTTTGTAGACCGCTTAGACTACTGTTTCTACGCGAAGACACAGAGTCAACACTTAATGAAGTCCAAATTGTTGAAGAACAAATAAAGTCACTTCGTCCATTCGAAAGTGTAATAGATGGAAAAGAAATCTCCGTAATGTACAAGTTGTTGTTCACCATGATAGATGGTAAAGTTTGCAACGCTGTATCATTGACGAAATCTGCTCAACGGTGCTATTTGTGTGGAGCAACCAGCAAAGATTTTAATGCCATCGACACTGTATTGCAAAGGGAAATCAATGAAACAAATTTGAAGTTCGGATTGTCGACGCTGCATGCGTGGATACGGTGCTTCGAGTATTGCTTACACGTGTCTTACAAACTCGGCATTAAAAAATGGCAAGCTCGAAGTGCCGAAGAAAAAAAATTACCCAGGAACGCAAGAGGGCCATTCAAGAAGGATTCAAGAAGCAATTGGGTCTAAATATCGATCGCCCAAAGCCTGGATACGGCAGCAGCAATGATGGCAACACAGCTCGGCGATTCTTTGAAAATTCGACGGTTTCCGCTGCGATAACGGGGGTCAACGAAGAAGTTATTAAACGCTTGTACGTAATCCTACAAGTTATATCGTGTGGCCACGAGATAAACTGTGAAAGATTTGAACAGTATGCTATTGAAACGGCAAGAAAGACCGTTGCATTATACCCTTGGTACTCCATGCCTACTTCGGTGCACAAACTATTAATTCATGGTCCAGTGATAATAACTCATGCTCTATTACCAATCGGCCAATTATCCGAAGATGCTCAGGAAGCTCGAAACAAAGACATCAAACGATATCGAGAAGATTTTGCGCGAAAAAGTTCCAGGGTTAAAACTATGGAAGATGTTTTTCATCGGCTCTTAGTTACTTCTGATCCGTACATTTCAAGTGTCAGAAGACTACCACAGAAGAAGCTGAAGAGTTTGTCGCCGGAAGCTGTAGCGATGTTGATCGCTCCTAAAGTGACTGCTGCAGCAGACGAATTTTGCGCCGAGATTGAAGCCGTGCCGGGAGTTGTAATAGATACAAACTCGGATGATGATTCTGACTCCGACTCCGACTCCGATTACGATTTTGATTAAGAATAAAATTTTCTATTTTTGAAAGGTTCCGTATGTATTTTGGAAATAAAAATAATAATTGCGTAGAATACACTGTTCACGTTTATTTTATTATGATGATTTTTTTAAATATATTAATTTATCTATTTAGCAGGATACTCAGCCATTTTGTTTATAACAATTTGCTGTAAGCTCTTTGTTGCAAGTTATAAGCAATAGAATTGGATTGGTAATCAGCGACCTTGAAAACCCGTATATACCAATTTTTGTCAACATCTAGTAACTTTTTAACGTTCATGTCGGCCATATTGGATCGGCCATTTTTTTTACGATAATTTGGCTTGCGGATTCGTAATCAGCGACCTTGAAAACCCGTAAATACCAATTTTTGTCGACATCTGGCAACTTTTTAACATTCATGTCAGCCATATTGGATCGGCCATTTTGTTTACGATAATTTGGCTTTCAGATTCGTAATCAGCGACCTTGAAAACCCCTGTAAGCCAATTTTTATTCCCGTCAAAGGTCATTTGAGGTTTTGGCCAGGTTTTTGGGCTTTTCTCCTACTGTGCAGCGTTGGCGAAACGTACTAGCCATGGTTGGCTATCAGGCGGCGATGGCTCGGCAGTAGACGATCGAAAGGCGACTATGGCGCAGAGTTGCCGAAACCGTTATTCGATCGTCGCTCCGACGGTACGCTTGATAGTTGGCGCAACGCTGGCCACCACGGTTCATCCGACGCTGGCTAGTCGTCGCCCGGTTGTAGTTGGCCATGTGTGCAGACCCAGAATACAGCCAACCCTTGGCAGTAAGACGGCGTCGAATAAACAGCCGACGATCGGGACGCGACTATGGCTTAGAGTTGGCGAAAGTGTTGTTCGAACGTCGCGCCGACGTTACGATCAGTACTTCGCGCAACGTTGGCTACCACGTTTAATCGGACACTGGGTAATCGTCGCACGGGTGTAGGTGACCATTTTTTGTAGACCTAGAGCTCGACCGATGCTTGACCGTAAACAAAGTCCAGTAGACCGTTGGTACCCGGCCTCCACCGTTCGAATTTTCTTTTGAGCTTGCCTGAACAGTATTGTGTAGCGCGCAACCTAAACGGTGTGGATATTCTACAGTGGAATTAATTTAACCAATGGCGGATAAAAATAGGTCTTCGTATAATCGCGTAAAAAAGTTTCGTCGTCTCGATAAACAGGAAAACGAAGTTAACGCTTCTGCCCACCAATCAACTTCTAACAGCTACACGGAGAGAATTTTTAAGTAATTTTTACTGTGAAATCACAGTAACTCGGTGACAAATGTGCAATTCTTCAGGTTTTTAGGAAATAAATTATAAATTTTCATGGAAATAAATCAAAATTTACTTTTGCGTATCAGAAATTTAAAATATTTTCCAGAATTTTTACTGAAATTAATAGTAAAATTTCATGAAACGTAAAGATTACGACAATAAGTTAAAAAAGTGCTAATATAAATGAAATTTTTCAATGGAACATTGAGAAATTGGCGTGTTTTCCATAAAAATTTAAAAAAGGAAGCCGAAATTTTCCGTGCGTCCACCGGAATTGTACGTTCTTTATAGTAAAATCAGTTAGGGCTAGGTCGCCTGACCGTACGCGTGAGCTCTGTGTGCGAGCGTGCGTATACGTGAACGCAAGCTGCGAGAGTGGGCTTATGTATGACGCAGTATGACGAGCACGAACGACGCCGACCCGCGTTGCTTAGCAACAGCGGTACCGCGCATGCGCATAATAGTACGAAACATGGCCCAAGAAAGCCTCGTGGTCTCGTGCAGTCTAACGTGTTCTACGCAGTTGTACGCAAGAAAACAAAGAAACGTGAAAAGAAACTTCGATAAAGGACGTCTACAATGGTACGGAAAGATGATATGCTAAAATAAGTAGCAATCAAGAACACAAATGTTCAGAAATACAGTATATAGAGTATTTATTTAATCATAGGGAATTCATTTTTCGCTAGGGATTTTAGAAATTTCAAGTTTGTCCAGGTTATTTTTACTGTAGAAACTTGGAATTTGTGAGGCAGCCCATTGTTGAAATTCTACACGAGAATGTGTCAGAATTTTTACTGAAAGAAATGTAAAAAATTATGCTACTTGCTTAAATTTTTACATGAATGAAAGCAAAATATTAAAAGCTAGTGTCAATTTTTGACTATGTGCACATTTGTCACCGGTTTCAAATTTTTAATGTTATTTTTACGGAGATTTCACCGTAAAAAATACTTAAAAATTCTCTCCGTGTATGTTTCGGGAGCAGACACGATTGATAGTTCCTTTGGGCCTTCTTCACATTTTTGTTACCATTCTAGCGTTTATAACGTTGTAGGACTGAATATATTAATAACGTTGTAAGACTGAATATATTTATGAAGTTGTAAGACTGAATATATTTATGAAGTTGTAAGACTGAATATATTTATGAAGTTATAAGACTGAATATATTTATAACCTAAGCTAGACATCAATAGGTCAATCACTGGCAATAAATTTCTATTAATGCTATGTCTTTTTTCTTTTAAATAGTCAATCTGCTATTCCTTTAAACACCCTCTCGTAAATGTAGTGCCATCGTCGCAAACGACGTAGGGTCGATTGCGCAAACGACGTAGGTTCGATGCCGCAATGGATGTAGGGTCGACGCGGTGATCGACGTAGGATCGATACCGCAGTCAGCGCAGGGCCGACGCAACAATCGGCGTAGGGCCGACGTTGCAATCGACGAAGGGCCAACATCGATTAAATATTGTGGCGCAACGTTTGGGAGGATCGTCGGGCCGACGTTATCATTTGGACGTTTATTGGACCCCAAAACGACGTTGGCGAACAGAGTCGGGCCGACGTCCTAACGCCGGCAAGCGTCGTTGCGCCAACGTAGGCGCGACTTTAAAATCCTACCTGGGTATACTCGAATTCTGTTTTGTGCGAATATAAAATATCGTTCACTCAACTATCCTTTACATCTGGGACAACTTTTCCACTGTTCTCATTGAATAAACGCCTCAGTTATAGAAAACAAATATTCATAGTATATTAATACGAATCATTGGGTGAGACCGACTGTATATCTAATGGCTTTTAAGGACGGGTATGTTCCATTAAAGTACCCATTCCTTAACTATTACCAAATCTTTATTTATGACAATTCAGAGGCTCAAATGCATGCTTCATTAACTGTAAGAAGGTATTTATTTCGCCATATACAACTGTATCATTTGTTAATAGTTAACAAATCCTGGTACATAGAAATATATTGTTTTCTCAGTGCGATGTTTTCCTCGTCTACAGGTAATTCTCCTTAATCACGCCCACCAGCTGTGGAGATCAGAGAAAAATCCATCGCTCGCTGCACCCATGTGACACATAAAGAACAAACATCTGCTCGAGCGGAGACCCTCGAGCGGGACGTCAAAGTTTCAACAAGACGAAGCGCCGCACGCTCAGGGTCGAAAAACGATAGGAAAGTACAAGCGGACTCCGCTTGTAACGTGAACGTTCGACCCTCCTGGCGAATTGGTTCTAGGGTGGGAGTGCTCTCGTTAGGTTAATTAGAATTTTCAATAGCGCCACCTTGACGAAGCTGACTGCGTGGCGTGCGTTGAGGGGACGTGCCGTCTCGAGAATTAGCGATGTGCACAATGAGCAACGAAAAAAGAAGCACTGGAACACTCTTGAAGAAGGACAAGGGCGGGAGGGAACGCTGAGGCCTTTGGGACAGGGCAAAGCTGTGCTTGCGAGGCCTCGTATATTTTCTTTTATCGCGAAGAGAGAGGGCGAATGGAGACTCGCTATCAGTTGGAGAGAAAGAGAGGGCGAGAAGCAAGAGCTTTATTTATAAGCCAGAGGGGTAATATAGCCGGAGCGGGTGTAAGAAAGTTGCGGTCGACGTGAAGTATGAGAGTATAAAGGTGTACGTAGCGCGTGCGACCAGACCAAAGAGGAGGAAAATAAAGAAGAGTCGGCAGCAGCGGCAGCAAAGTGGAGCTTGTAAAAATACGTCCGGGGCTTAATATAGCAGTAGCTTACAATTTATTCAAATATATGCTAACCGACATTATGGACGTTCTCCATTCAAATTGACGTTAAATCATATCGTTCGATAATTTACATGGACAAGAGTCCGTGAGGGAGAGAGAGGGAGAGAGAACGAGAGTCGGAAAAGCCAAAGTTCATTAACAAGAGAAACAGACGGAGACGGAGAGAACAGAGGGAAACGTACAACGACTGGCCTCCAGCATAGACGCGGCGGCGAGCGTCGATTCGCGCTCTTTATTATCAGTTTTCCATTAACGAGAAGAACGCCAAGTGGATGAGAGAAAAAATAAAACGTGAAGAAAAAAGACCCGATTCGATGCTTCGACTATGCAGACTCCACTGCCGCACTCATCGGACGTGTACCTACGATTGATCGATGCAATTCGATACTCTGGCAAATCCCTCAATATATATACGCGCCCAATCACCTTGAGTGTTTCCACTAGAGACTTGCATTTGAAAAAAACTATCGGAAAACTTTTGTTTCTGTTTTTAAATTCTGTGAGTGCCTTCAGTTGGAGTTTCATCAGTTTATTATAAACGAGACACGTGCAAGGAGTGGTGATGGATAGGTAGGTTGATATTCGATCCTGGTGGATACACTCAGAAAAACGTTTGGTAATACCAACTATGTATATTTAGTTGAAACAATTTTGCTTGAAGTAACCTAATTTTACTCGCTTGAAATACAATTCGATTCAACTGACAAAGCCAGTTTAGTTGAAACAACCGAATTATCATATTAAAATAGCAATATCCTCCTGGCCATCTAATGGGTTAGATTAACTACATCGGAGTTCATACACGTAATCCGCGTTTTATTTGAACTTTATATTTGGTCGTTATATTGGGCAATAAACTACATTTTCCAACTGAATTAATTATTACGCATAAAGCGAATGATGGTTGGTTCTACAATTAAATAAGTTAATTTAAACAAATGATTTAATTAAAGTTATTTTGAGGTAAGACCGTGTTTTCTTTTTTCTACTATGTGCATATTTTTCAGCTATTGATTGCTATTGCTACTTGAGTTCTTGTGGATGCAATCGATCATTTTTTTCCTAGCACGATTTCCAGATAACGACTTTGTTTTGTGGATTAGTTTGTGGAAATCGCGAATCAGTGTAATTTCAGATTCATGCACGAACAGCGCTACGATCGCCCTTTCGACTCCCGGCTGTTCACGTCTTCCCTTCCGGCTGTTCACGTGCATCTCCCCTGTGAGCACGTAGAAAACTACAATAGTAATTGTGATAAGTTTTGTAAGACGATTTACATCAAAAATATAAAAATGTGCGAAGTAGAAGACATCTTGATATAGATTGGGGACCTCAGTCGCTTGTTGCTACATTTCCAGGTAAGTGTACAATCGTCATTTCTTTGTGTCCGTCATTGTTGCCACGCTGCGTGCTATCTTTCGAGACAAACATTGTACGGCGTCTCTCGGGTGTTGATAGTATATTTAGCGGAAGCCGGCGATTTTCTTTTAACGTTGCGTGTTCACCAAGTGCATAAGCTTTGAAGGATTGCCAAGGGAATCGTGATTGAGATTTTTTTGCAGGCGCAAGCCATTATGAGCCTCACATTTGCTGGTCGAGCAGTCTTGAGGTTTGCGTACCTCGCAAATAATTACTAGAGAAGATTAGCTGTAATAATAAAAAGTGAATGAAAATAATAAACAAAGTTTCAAGGGAATTGCCATAATACAATGCGCGAAGCGAGAAATATTTTGACTAATTACGGACTGCAGTCACTGGTTGCCACATTTTGAGGTGCATGATCGTAATTTCTTTGTATTCGCCATTGTTGTCACGCCGTGTGTTATTTGCCATTAGAAATATTATACTGCGCCGTCGTTTGCATCTGCGTCATGATAAATCATAACGTTCATAAAACAAATTTGTTGGAAGTGCAATCGTCCTACAGTATACAATTGGATTATAATTTTTAGCGACCGGCAATTGAGCTAACTTTCTTGAATACTCATGTCCCGTGCTAGTCTTGATCATATATAAAAAATAGCAACAATAGCTCCATCAAGGATAATTTATTCCTGAAATCTCATTTTCAAACGATAATCGAATATTGTTCCTACTAAATTTAGTTTCGACGGAATAAAATTCGTTTACGACGACTCAGTTTTCGTTTCAATGAAATTTAGAGATAGTATAATCAAATTCTACAAAATCATTGGCACCTCTGAATTCTTATTAATATTTCCTATTTCCCCGAAATTTTGGATATCGGTTTTATTCGTTGCATGCAGCCGTTGATAATTCTTTTTTACAAATTTAAGGCGCTAATAATTCTTTGCAACGGCGCGCAGATCTATGGCTTTGATTAATCCACACCCGAGCGGTGCGACCATCGTATCTGCATGCATATATACAAACTCATAATTTACATATGCGTATTATTTTGATTAATTTGTTTTTAGACAATAAGATTGATATCGAGGTCTTCAAGAAGCTCCCGCCAAAGTATATTGCCAAGTTGATTCCAACAGTAGGGGGTCAAATAATATTCCAAGAAAAATGGCATCTAAAATATGCGACAGTAAATATTCGACGTGAAGCATTTGCGATGGAATTCAAACAAGAATAGCCAAAATATTAATGCTCTCAGCATAGCGAAAAATAAAAAATCATCAATTTTGTTGCAGGTTCCATTTACTGCTAACGCTCCGTCGAGCAACATATTTTCGAAGCCGGTAGAGCCGGAAGCCGGTTGCAGTGTTCTGCCTGCGGTTGTTACTCGATGTTTATTTGGTTCATATTAAGCTGATGCACTATCTGCAATTTATTCGAATGGTGTAAAACCAATTTTGATTGAACTTACTGTATGTAGCTTCAACTATGTTATAATAACAGTTGTCAGAACCTATTCCGTCATTCAGGGCAAACCAACATATAGTTGGGCCGACTATACCAGCGTTGGGGGGTTTTCTTTTAAAATATATCTTCAGTGGTACGAACTATACATGAACTTTTGTCAAAAATATTATGTAGTGACTGAAATATGCGCTGCAATTCATTAAATGCACACATGTTTCATTCTGCTGTATATGTTTTTCGTTGAACTATATATTTTGAAAATGCTTTTGAGGGAGAGATTACTGACCCAACCGTTCAGTATGTTAAAATAAAGTTTGGTTTCAGGATACTGGAATTACAATTGAAAGTACTCTGTGCGTTTTTGGGTCAAGAAGAAATGTTAGTAGTCGCCCATTTTGTACATCGAAAAAAAAAATTCTAACAACTTGATATTCATACTGAATAGATGTATAATTAATTTGACAGGTGAATCACTTTTTCATACGAAAAAAAAATTGTTAAATTCGCACATGATTTTGTACCCGTTACTGTGGCCTAAGGCCTTAAACTACATTTTTACGAACATGCTCACGTTGATCTAAAGGTAAGTGCAAGGACATTGAAATGAACACAATGTTAAATATGCGGACGCAGATCTCAAAGTCGCATGGCTTCAAAATAAGCCTCCCTCAAATAATATACTTTCGAGTATATTTCGATCGATAGATTCGAGCACAATTCTCAAGGGATTTTTCAACGAGATCCGGGCAATCTACGCGCGCATTACTAATATATATGTGGGGGCATCATAATGGCTATGGAAATTGGTGAATTCTTGCCATTGGGAAGATACGAAACTAGGAAGTGATTCTGCAGGAGTGTGCGAGCGGGAAAGCGGCGGTAGGAGAGAAAGAGAGAGAGAAGAGAGAGAGAGAGATAGGGAGAGACAGACGAAGAACGAGGTGAACTGGGAGTTTCGCAATCGTGGAACGACGTTACGTTACGAATTAAGTGGCGGCTCTTGAGCTCTAATTGCCTCACAGGTAGCCGGTTCCATTAGAGATTTAAATATTGATTCCGGGAGGCCTCTCTCGCAGCAATGTAACCATGCCCAGCCCGGTAATGGAATCTCAAAATCGAACTGAGTTGCGAAATGGGAATTGAGCTTTGGCCATTTCCCAATGACCCATAGATGGCGGAGATGCAAGGCGACGTACATGTACATATACATATGTGCGGGCGTGTGTGCATTTGTGTGTTTGGCGAGGTGCACATGGGGACCAGTCGTACATACGGCTGAAGCGGCATATATAAGTGTAAAACTGTATTGTTACATGCACAAACCTATTCAAATTGTTATGTATACAAAATTGATGATTATATTTAAAAATTATACGTTATTGGTGGAGCGGTTATCAGCAGGACATTGTTATTTTACGTAACAGTGGGAACCAGGAACAATTCGGGAATATTCATAAGCTTGAAATGTGTCGACGAAATTATTATTGATATTATTATAACAATGACAACAGTTTTTTTCGGGTGTGTGATTACCACTTATGAACAATTAGCATCTATAGAATAAATCTATAGTTTTTCATTTCTTTGAGGTTCATTGAAAAAAAATTCAAGAATCTCCACTTGGATAGGATGTTCAGCGATAGGACTTATGGAGAACCCTCATGACGGTGGAATTGGAACTTCATTCAACGTTGTCTACATTATTTTGCAATACGTTTTGTTCTATTACAATTTTCGTCCCAGCCCTTGATATACTTTCATGGATTGTGCGTACAATATTTTGCGTGAACAAGGGAATGAAGTTCACACCATTACGAACGTGTAGTGACGCCCCGACCTGCTATTGATATCCAATATCCCTCAGCAATCGGAGTATCCAGCTGGATATCACGGGAAATCTGAAAACCGTGGAGAGGATGGAACGAGAGGGAGAGAGCGGGAGTGACACAGTGAGGGGGAAAGCGAAAGGGAGAGAGGCAAAGAGACCGAGATAGAAAGAGTTGAACAAAAACAGAGGGTTAGGGAAACAAGTACGAGGGAGAAGATGGAGTGAGCTTGTCGTATTGGAGAATCATAGAGAGAGAAAAATACAAAAGAAAATCGTCGCGGGTCTTATCACTCAGCCGTCAACGCCATCCATTTTCCCATACTTCTCTTCAACCCTTCTTGCCCTATATATGGCGAGACCCTCGCTTGCGCCCCCCCGCCCCTCTTTTTCTCTCGCGCCCTCTCGTTCCCTCTTCAGCGAAATTTGGTTTAAGAAAATCCACAAGTGCTCCTTCCTCTTGTAGGCATATCAACAGTTTGTCCGCCATTATACAAAACCTTGGAAAGTCAAAACAAAAAGAGCAGATATCTCCAATAAAAGTCCAACTTGGGAGTTTCCACAAGTTTCGCGACATCATTTTCGGGGCGAAAACAGATTAAACAGTGTCTTGAGGGAAATGGGAAATTGCGGTAAAATTTTACCGTCGATGATCGCAATTAATATGTCTGCAAGAGATAGAGAATTCAGTTGATCTGGATTTTTCATCAGACGCTGTGATAAATACGCCTTAAGCTTTATAATTTTTGTCTCGAAACAGATTCACGGCAACTAATGAAAACTTTGGATAACAACTTTTATTGGACATATCTGAGCCTTCGGAAGAAAATTAAGATCCCTTAAGAGTAATCAGGGCTTTAGTCGACCCTATATTCATTTTGCCCAACTTTGTGGAGGGCCTAGTTTCGAAGGCTCATACGGGCCCTTGAAAAGCGGTAGCACTTTCTCACTGGAGGCCTTTGAAGGCTTTATGAATTAGATACTATTATATAATATTATAGATAGTAACAATATAATAATATAAACAATATAACTTTCGTAATTGTTTAGAAACTGAAACTCCATGCAACGTGTTGAACAATGCCAAAATTCAAAACGGGCATCCAGAATTCAAATAATTATGTAGTTTTTCAAGTTCTACCGGTTATTTTGACCTGACAACATATAATATATAAACATTTAATACATAACCTCAAAATACGTAAATATGTACAAAAATGTATACAACCATTTAGATACAAAATATGTATCTAAAAATGCTATATATGTATCAAAATGTCTTGCATCATCATGGACACAGTCCATTCTATGACGACCCGTTCTAAGAATTCTTCATGCTTACGTTTTTAACTCGTCTTGCAGGCCGTCCTAGCAGTAATCGAGTGGATATTGAATTGATCTCGTTGCTAAAGCCAGTCCTCATATAGCCATTCAAACCTGATATCCAGTTGTCAAGACGTACTTGAACTGCATTTCCGCGACCCGTCTAGGAGAGCCACATTTCAGCCCCTAAGGCGGGCAACCACTTTGGATGCGTCAGAAAATCAATTTTTTTTATCTCATAAATCTTTAGCAAAATATCGTAAGAATACACCCTGAAAATTTCAAAACGATATTCGGATTCCTTCTAACGGTATGTATATAAATGATTAAGAGTCTCCGCTTGAACCCCAACCACTGTGACGGGTCAAACCATTCGATTTTGCTTTGCTTTTTCTCAGAATGTACATATTCGAGACTATGTGAAAGAAATTCAATTAAAAATATTGAAAAGTGACCAAGTGACAAGCAATTTAGTGAGAACAGGTAGCGCAACGATTTACATATACTAAAACTTTCAATCACATTTTTCTCGAGATGACATTTTTTGATTTGCGGGAATCATAACGCAAAAAGTAATTCATAAATCATCTTCAAATTTGGAACGCGTTTACATAATATAATGCTTCAAAATATGAACCTAAAGTTGGAAAGATTAGATTGTTCAAAACATAGTTATTATTGCAACAAGCCGTGAAAAGATGCTAAAAATCGATCTTTTTTTTCAAACACGTTCCAACAATCAATTCTCGAATTTTTTCCAAAACTTCAGGTTCATCTTCTTCAAAAACCTTTAAGAATGTATAAAAATTTGTTGGACTACTTCAGATGCGAATTGCGAGGTGCGCGATTCCTGCAAATCGCCAACGACTATGAGGACACGCCGAGGGACGCAGCCCATTACACCTTAATTAATGCATTAAACAACTTGAAAAAATAACCAGAGATGTATGAGAATACGAATTAATTATTGTCAAAGTTTCGGGAATTTCCGTTTTTTTCTTCGCAATTTAAAAAAATGCAAATATCATCAAATTTTCGATCTCCTAAAGTAATTGCCCGCCTTAAGGCCCTGACGTTTATTGAGGCTGCTTTAACAAAATTGCGAATCGGAATCGATGATCAGCTCAGCCCTCCCCTATTGCAATGAAAAAAAAACTCTACAAATATAATTGCACGAGTATGTGAAAATGGCAAGGAAATTGTTTTCTAGCCTGATGCATCGAAGCTTTGACACGCCTGGAGCGATTGTTCCCCGCACCGATCGCCGATTTCGCACGTCACATCAATATTTGCTCAGTACCGAAACGGAAAGAGCGTGTTACCTCGTAGGCTAGCCGGAGAGAAACATCAGACTTTTACTCGATTTATCCAACTACGACTTTACGACATGTCTTCAGCCTCATCACGCAGTTTACTTCTCGACTTTTTTTTCTTTCTGCGGCTACACCTCGTGAAAAAGCTCGACACTTGTCTAGATCTCGAAAAGAAGAGTGTGCGGGAGAGAGAGAGAGAGAGAGAGAGAGAGAGAGAGAGAGAGAGAGAGAGATATTAAAAGCTGTACGGGCTTGCAGACACCCATCACTTATCAATAAAAGTGTTACGGAAACCGAAAATCCTAGTACATCCTAACCGGATATCACGATTCTCGTTTCATCCACCTGTTGTTCATATAAAGCAATTCTGTCGCGGCCGGAAACTCGAAAGGCACTTTCTGACCATTTTATACCCTCCGATCGCGATCCTCGTAAGTTGTGCTGTCTGTCTCGATCCCCCCAAATCTTCCTTCGCCATCTGTTTCAAAATAAGTCTTCCGGTTTTCCGGCCATTGCAAAAAAAATTCATATTCTCATACTTCACAAGCTGATAAGTTTTTATACTGTATTTGCTTAGTTCCAACATCACACGTTGTCCCACAGTGGCCAACGCTCTGTACCAGTCACTGAAAGAACCCCAAAGCACTGGTGCAAAGCAATTTGCAGGAGGGCACAGGAAGCGTGCGGGAAACCTCTGCCGATAAAGGTGGCTGTGTCATAGTGAGTTTCACTCACGACACCAGTGAGACTGCCCACGGCTCAATAATGGGCCCGCGGGCCTATAACTGGACGAGCGATCACTCATTCAAGTCCTGGACCAGGCCATCGCTGTTCAACTTATTGTCGTTCCTCATCGTTTCACAACTATAATTTCGTGGGAAGAAAAACTTCGAGAATTTGTTCTTTGTGACGACGAAGCTTCCAGTGGTCCCCATTCGTTCGAATCTATATATTTATCGCCGCAGAACGCTACAAATGGAGGTGCATAGCATGATTCGAGCAAATAACGACGGATATATACCTCAAATTATAATCCTCGTAATCTACGGTGTAAGTGCGGGGGAGTAACGTTGAAAACGAGAAGGGCCGTTTACGCGCGGGTATTTTCTACTTACAAGCGAAGAAACAAAATAGTGCGTCCTATGGAGCAAAAATGTACGGGACGACAAACCGGGCGATATGTACGTGCGTGTCTCGAGGACTTCTCTAGGGATTCCTGCGGGATTATCGCCTTGCTTGTTTCCACCCTCATTCGCTCATGCTTTCATGACCGTCTCGCAGAATACATACATACGTGTATCGATGTACACATATTTGTGCGTATACGTGTAAATATATAACACACACACACACATATTAAGGGGGTATCATAGCAGCCCAGCATATAAATCCAAGGCACGTACGTGCGGACTCTGACGCAAGCAAGCGAAATCCGCCACTCTAGACCGCCCGTATACTTCAACGACTATAGCCCCATCCCTCTCTGGGCCGACGCGATTTTTGCCTGCGCTCTCCTCGCGCTCACCCAAAGATCGGGCGCGAAGTTAACAGCAACCCCATCAGCCGAGGCGAACATCGAAATGACATGTGAGTGCATTCAAACTCCCCCCCCCCTCCACACTCTTGACGGTTCAGTAAAATGAATTACCTAAGCAACGCTTTAAGGTTGTTGGGGGTGAAGTACGCGGGGACGCCCTAGCCTTATGCACGGAGCCGATTGACTGTTACCAACAGTTAGCTTTCAAAAAGTCATATAAAGGAGGTATGATCATGACTACGAATCCAACTTTCGGATTTGAAAATTTTCTATGATTTTGACGAATTCTTTATGCGCCTATTGCTAAAATTTGAGCTATTTTAGCCGTTCGGTTTTTTCGCAATAAAATTGCAAAGCCGAGTACTTTGAGTTACTGAAGCACATCGTCTTATGGAGACGGTCAACCGCAAGTGCCGTGATCGCGGTCTTCCTGCTCACGTATCCAACTAAACCCGTTGGAAAACTGAAATTCGATAGATTAGATTTCCATAGATGCGATATATTCAAAGTTTGAGGTACCGATAAAACACTAGTTTAGGTCACTTAAAAAAAACATACACGTGGAATTTTACTATAAATAATTTGTATTCTATAAACATTCAGAATGTTTGGAAAATAAATTTCGCAATACAAAAAAGGTTTTTTTTTAAAATAATTCATGCGTGCAGGAATGACAGCACATGTGTACGTACAGCACCGTTTGGTTGCTTCAACATTTTTAATTGAACTAATTTCCGTTCAATGCTCGTGACGGGATAAACAACATCCACCGATATTTTTTGAAATAATTCGCCATTCATAAACCTTAGATGACTTTGTTGGGTACGTAAATACATTTTTTTCCACATTTTTGTTTCAATGTACAAACATTCTTCAGACTCGTTACGTCTGAAAATTTTGTTAATCTCGGCGACGTATCCATTACGCAAAAGCACAACGTTATCTGGCGCTCTCGTACCAATAAATGTGGAATGATTAAAAACAAAATTTTTTACAATCTCTTCTCCATTTTCGAGTTTCTTCTGACCAATCTCGGTTGATATGTATCCACCAATAAAGCTGATTATTATAGGGCAGTAATAGGGTTGTTCATGGCTTCGATCGCGTTCCGTTGAGGCAACCAGTCGGACCCTGATTCATAAGCCTCTTTAGGCCCTCGTCAACAAAGTGTGATCGGTCTCCAAGGGACGTGGTCGGGTCCCATGTTAGGACCCTTGCGGAGTAAGGGAAAACAATCGGAGCCTAGTCAAAGCTCTGGCTGAATTCTTTCACGGGATAGCATCCACAGACTTAGCAACGTCGCGAGTAACAGCTGATGCGTTTGGTGAACATAACCTAGCTATGTTTTGCAATTATTTTTAATAGAAGCCGCCACAAAGTATGCCAACAACAATTTATGGAGTTTTATAATTGATCACGTATAATATGTATAATTATATTCTGCCTATCATATTAATTCCGCTGAGGTAATTCAAGCCTTTTCTAATAGGTTTCCGTCTGATTTTTCGATATATCTTTTTAGTCTGCTTTTAAGGTAGACATGTTAATATGATTATTATGAAGACTACTACCGAGTCATTGACAACCGAATTTTTCAGTTCTTAATTGTTCATGTGTAATAAATTCATCATTTACCACAACATTTCGCACATTATAATCGATAATACGAATAATCAACACAAGTAAACATAAATCAGAGCAGCTGTGGGTAAAATAAATTTAGACTCTTTTTTTGACCCCGAGAAAGTGATCGTACCTCCTTAAACGTGCGATTTCAAACTATTTTTCTACATCTATTTGTAAAAATACGCATTTTTGAACGTTCGATAATTACATCAAGTGTTTTGTTACTTTGTATAATTTTTTTCTGTGACTTTTTCTCGCTAGGCGAGAAAAGCGACTTTTCTCGCTCTAGGCGAGAAAAGCGAGAAAAAGACTTTTTCTCGAAACGCTCGATTAATCCGTAACCTCAATATCGGCCCAAGGAGCTGTCCAAAATGAATATCGGTCGGAGTAAAAAAATCCGGTGGAAAGAAAAAGTGTGTACTATGTGTCTATAACCTGGAAGAAATCAAACACTTTAGTAATTTTGCGATGTTCTAAAAAATAATCGTGTATGAAAAACAAACCCCGTTGTTCTGTCTTTGCCTAGAAATGTCTAGAAATGTATAATTTCTGAACATAATTATCAAATTAATATTAAGTAATTATTGCTTATTAAGAGAATACGTGCCAATAATATTCGTTGTTAATTATCCTGACCGAGTATTTTGACGTTTCCGGGCATAATTACCGAATACCGATAAGATAGGTAGCATTGGTGCCATATACGACGTTGCCATGATTACGTCGTCTAATATTTCGCGTGCTTGATCTTCGCACAAATTCGCTGTCAAAAACATGAACAATTTTATAACGGTACTGTGAATCCTCATTTCCACGGTACCAAGGGTTAGTCCGATAATTAGTCGAGCCCTACCTATTCGTTCAGCTCCGTGGTAACATACACTTAGCAGATATTAATAATGTACCGAAAAATGATCCGGAGTTTTCCATAAGCGTAATGTAATTGGCCCACGAAATACGTCGAGTTGCCGATTTTTTTCTCTAAAAGACGGTACTGTGGATTGCATTCAAACTGCACAGGATGATCAGCAAAGAGGTTATAACGGTCCAGAAAAAAATTCATCTCAGTGGTAACATGTTGACTTAACCCCATAGCAACCTTACGAAGGAGCAAGCATTTTCCCCGATGAATGTTAAAGGATTCAGACGTTTTTCGTGAATAGAGGGGTTCAATAAGTTGAGGGGATCCAAGATTCTATAACCTCTACTACGAAATTTTCGAAATAAGGATAATATTAAAATCTAGGTATTGGCGGTACATCTCCCATGACTAGCAGCGTTGGTGCGGCCAATACTTCGATGGGTGACCGTTGACCCGCACACTTGCTTGCGCAATGAACACCAAGCGGCACAGGCTTTAAAGAGTTTCCCTGTGCCCTCGAGGAAATGCGCTGCAGCAGAGCATTAGACAAATGTAGCTTTAAGTGGCTACATCTACCTAGAGGCCCGAAAAAAATGGCGAAATTCGGATTTCTTTTTCTGAGACACGGTCAGTGAAAAAGAAATCCATTTTTTCCAACACAAACGTACATGTATTGCGAGCCTTTAAAAAACACCGAAAATAACAGAAAAACAACAAATACATGGCCGCCGACAGATGATGATGTTTTTTTTCGCGACGTTCTAGGGATTTTAGGAATATTTCAATGAAATTTTCAGAGTATATAGGTAAAAGGTGATACCATCGAATACAAATATTTTTGGTAAATGCGATTCTTTGGCCCACGTAGGTAGATGTAGCCCGTTAATCATCACTCTGAAGAGTCTCTAAGAAACTAGAAACAGTAGGTAACGGTACCTATGCTCGGACGGGTCCCACTGTTCGGACAGTAGTAGGAATACTTCACTATATTAGGTAACGAAAAGTGATGCTTGCATTCTATTCAGCCTTCAATTATGAATGTATTACTGGAAAATTGTACGCTAATAACGAATTTTAGTAGTAACATTGACGAATTATATTAACGAGTCCGCGTCAGTCATGCCATGAATGCACTTTTCTAACCCGAAGAGCTAAAGAGTTGCAATAATTTTTTATAGTAATGGAGGCCTACTTTTTATCGATTTCTAGACTAGACTTATGACCAATCGAAAGCGAATCGATCCGACTTTTCGACGCCTCCGTTACATTTCGGTTTGGACAAGGTTTTATATAATAAATTCAGTGTCTCGTTAATTGGAACATCTATCACACGCATATACCACGGTCGAATCCCATGTCCGATTACTGGTACGAGACAACGTAGTCGCAGAGACCGAATCGCCGGACGCCAAGCATTGACAGTTCTTTTCGCTGCGTACCTCGCGATAAATGACTTATTACTAACTTAGTTACCGACAGAGGTAGGCGCGCGGTCGGTGTGCGGGCTCGGCGGTCACTGAAGTTAAGCAGCATTGGAGGCTGCCAATACTTGGAGCGGTGACCGCTTGCCCGTGCACTGGTTTGCGCGTCAACCTTTGAGCGGGAGGCAGTTTGCCTGAGTTTCTGATGTTTAATACAACTGAAACTCAGCCAAATATAGCCGCCTGTATCGGCCCAGGTGTTCCGCAGTTTCCCTGGGCCCTCGTGCAAATGCGATACAGTAGTGCATTAGGAAAGAGTGGCTGCGGTCAACACTCTGCGGGGGAACTCTGGAAGGAATGTAGGGAGCCTCTGGAAGGATTGTGAATGTCGGGAGGAATGGAAGGAATAAAAAAAAAAAAAAAAAAAAAAGGAGGGGATGGTAAAAGGGGAAGGACCCCGTACCTGAGGAATAAATATAAAAAAAAAAATACTAACTTAGTTTGTGATTTTGAAGAAAAGAAGTGATAAAAAGTAGAGAAAATCAATTGGTAAGTACAAGTCTCCCATATTTAGATAATATAATAGGTAACGTAACTATTCGCGACGCAAACGAAGTTTGTGGTTATGGGGCCGGCTTTCCGCGAGGTTGTACGGCATCGATGCCGTCGTTTTCTTACTTATATATTCGAAATGTGCCCGGGGGGCTACTTTCTTTACTAATATATCAAGTCATAGCTAACGGGGGCCGAGTCGCCAAAAAATTATGATAACATGTGGTCAGTTTATGGATGAATAAAAAAGAGTTCTCACGTACCTGTTCTATTTAAACCTTGCAACTATAAGAATCAATCTTTGCATGTCCGAAAACTAGGACCTCATAATGGTTGGTTAGTCAATAGGGACGTGTCCGAAAATTGGGTCATGATAGGGTCCGAACATTGGTACGTAACACTAACGCTGTCCGAAAATTGGTACATTTCATAGTATTGAAAATTTAAATGTATGAATATAAAAATATTTAACTTTCCGGTAGTTAATGCATGTGTCTTGAAAACTAGAACTTACGAGCTTGCCGTTAGATCCGGTCATTTGGTTTTTAAACGGTCCATAAATGAATAATAAGTCCTGCAATCTACGGCTGCTCTTAAGCGTCCAAGCATTGGTACCGTTACCTTAAAGTGTCAACTGTCCGGCTAAAAGTGAAAACTATATGATCTCAAAAACCTGCATGACCACAGGGAAGGACATTAGATATTAATATATTCAAATCTAGGCACCTCAGCAATGTTCCTTGTGGTAGAGTCACGTAACGAAAATCACCAAGGCACTGTCTACAAGAGATACTAACCGCAACTAAATGTGTTCTCAAAATCCATTAAAGCGGAACTCGTGGAAACTTCGAATTGCAACTAGTATGGGACAGTATTCCTTATCATTGAACGGTGAAACGCTCAACCCTCGTTGTATTTACCGATTCCCTCGAAACTCAATGTGAGGTAGTTTCAGTGTACGTTCAATGTCCCCACCATTTTCCCTAATTGGCTTTCGTTCCGTACGCGCTAAAAAATGCCGATGAAATTGGGAGAATGCATTTTTCGTCGGAAAACACGACTCTTTCAGGGTGCAGAAAAATAGAGACGAGTAAAAAATATGGATAATACGAATAAAATTGCTTGGAAAACAACAGGGATTCTGATACTTTTCCGTGGAGAGTTACGTATAAGCCATGCGATAAAGCCTCTAATATATTATCGGGTCCTATATTACGGTGTCTGCTAGAGTTAAAGCCCACCATCTTCTATACATACGATACATATGCAAACACACACACACACCAATCTATGGACTCATATAGAGGGTGTTAGAAAGGTTGATGCAAAGCCTTAAGGGGGTGGTAGGGCACATCGTTAGGAACATATCTAACCTAGGTGACCTTAGTCCAAAGTCTAAGGATTTCGAGTTATCATGGTAAGTATGATTTTTGGAAAATTTCCCACCCTAACTCGTTTAACTCTTATGTAAATGCTATTTTTTAAAATAGCATCAACATAAGTGGTACTTTCATTTTTTGACAAGCTTTTAATTATTCACCACGTCCCATTTAGTGAGTTGTGTGGATACAAATGATTGTATTGGTGTTTGTCGATTGAATAGTCATGAAGCTAAGACGCAAATAAATTTTTAGTTACCAATTATTGTTTCTTTGAACATTATGAACGAGTTAGTACCTAATTCTGGCAAATTATCGAAGAATCATACTTACCATGATAACTCGAAATCCTTAGAACTTCGAGTAGGGTAACCTAGGTTAGATATGTTCCTATCGAGGTGACCTATCACCCCCGTAAGGCTTTTCATCGATCTTCCTAACACCCTGTACATAAGGAGGACGCAATTTGAACCCGTTATATCAAAATGATGCTGGCTATCAGCCTATCTGGTTGTTTAGAGGACAACCCTTAAGGGACCACTGTAAACCTCTTAAATCAAGTGATTTTTCGCGATTTCTGATGGTGGAAGAACAAGTAAGAAAATAATAATATTCAAAGATGATATTATTCGTATCTTCAAGTGAATAAACAAAATGTATATTATAAAATTATACAATATGGTGACGCTGGAAACATTCTCGCGCGGCATGTTGAAGTTGACACGCTCTGCGGCACGCAGTGTAACTGACGCAATTTTGAATTTGGACAAAAAATAAAAAATTCTATCAATTTACATGAGGATAGCTAGTGAAATATGTAGGGAATTTTGAAAATATGAATTTTTGTGTAATTGGTAAGCATTTACAGTAAATACTCAATTTTCGACAGAAAAAAAAGGACAATCATTTGTCCTAATGATATAATTAACTCATTTAAAATCCCGTGCGTATTTCACTTCGGAATGTTATTTTAACGATGTGTTCAAAATTTGGAGTGAAAAAAATGAAATTTGTTGGAGTTATGCTGCCTGCCGTTTTGAAAAATTGTGTTCCGAGAAAAACGGTCGACGCCTTGCACACGGGCCAGCCACGGCCACCGCAGACCCACACGGGCCTGCGGACTTTTGTTTTACAGGTACCAAAAATTTTTCCCCCTTAATCTAGATGGTTCAAAGTATCTCTTAAGCCAATTTGAAAGAAATCAATTTTTTGAAAATTATACATTGGTGTTAGCCGTTAAAGTGTTTTGTTTCAAACGAACTATTAATTTGGCCAATAGCACCGTCCTGGAAATAACCTTAAGGCCTTAGGCCACAGTAACGGGTATAAAATCATGTGCGAATTTAACAATTTTGTTTCGTATGAAAAAGTGATTCACTCATAAAATTAATTACCCCTCTATTTAGTATGAATATCAAGCTGTTAGAAAATATATATATTTTTTTTTCGACGTACAAAATGGCCGACTACTAAAATTTTCTTTTGTTATCTTTTTTTAGGTGCTCCGCGGCGTGACATTTAGCATCCACAATTTTTGACCCAGAACAAAAAACAAAAGCTCTCGTCAATCTACATTAGAATACCTAGAGAAGTACGTACGGAATTTAAAAAATATTGTTTTATTCAAAAGTTGGAGGTATTGGAACTTAACAAATGAATTTTCAGTGAAAAATTTCGTTATAAATGCTCATAAACTGCTCATAAAATGACAAGTTTTCGATTAATCAGAAATTTCGTACGTACTTCTCTGCGAAATGCAATTAGGAACATAACTATTAAATTTGAAGTAAATGGAGTAAAAATTGTTGAAGTTATTTGTCACGCCAATAGAAAAAAAAGCTGTTTCGAGAAGTTTCGAGTAGTCGGCCATTTTGTACATCGAAAAATATATATATATATATTTCATAACAGCTCGATCTTCATACTAGATAGATGTGTAATTAATTTTATGAGTGGATCACTTTTTCATACGAAAAAAAATTGTTAAATTCGCACATGATTTTATGCCCGTTACTGTGGTCTAAGGCCTCGACACGAATGTTGTCGTATAGAGCTAGAGTTTATTTTGGTTGAGGTTGGCGTTATGTCGATGGTCGATACTCAAATTCCAACGTCTTCCACATACCATTGCCCATAAATGTACACACACCCACGCACACACCTACAAAACGCACGAGGTGTACGTTTCCCCGAGGCGTGAATGAAATATGTTCTTGCAAAGTCGCCAGACGCCAGCTGAGAAAGCCCGAGAGCCGAGAAACGAGGGAACGCTATATACGACAAGAGTCTCATACACAGCCCCAGCAGCTCCCGTGACGGAGTTCGTCATGGACCACGCGGACACACGACAACAAGATCTTGGAATTCCGAGTGATCGATTATCGCGAATGAGAAAAGAATCAGAAGAAGAAGGAGAAAAAGCTCAAGTGGTGCGATACAAAAAATGTTTCTCGCGAGACGGCAAAAAAGCGTCCCTCTTTATAGGCGCGTGTTCAGTATCGCCAAAACAGAAAAAAAAATCACTTTCGTTTCGCCCGGTGCTTTTATATGGGAATGGCAGAGAGTTTGGAAAATTTCGCAACGGCGCCGAAAAAATGGTGAAAAAGCGAGCGCCGTCACACACTACTTCACATACGAGAGAAGTTTTCTTTTATTCGTTCACTTGCTCTCTCTTTCTCTCTCTCTCTCTCGTCCGCGCTTTCTCCTTTGCATTCACGTATAACTGAGAGTGGCACTTTACATAGTAAATAGACATTTCTATTCCGTTTGCATCCGGTTCGAGGGCTGTTCGGACCGAAGTCGTTTCGGCAATTTTTTTCTCTCTCCTACCTTGCTGCTTCGCACTCACCCTCTCGGGCGCTTTCAATCGCTGTCTCGATCCCTATAACACGCGCCCCCATCATCTCCTAATGCCGTATACGCCCAACCTGAAGATACCTGGATACACGTATAGGCCGTATATGCGCCGTTACCGTTCGCGTGGGGCCGACAGGGTTGAGGAAAAATTGAGAGGTCGCGCACTGGATTGAATCACAATACTCGCATCTCGAACGATCAAGCAGCTACCCAAGCTTGATGTTCTTCGTTTTCTTTTCTTTTTCGCTACTCCATTCTCACTTTACGCAAACTCATCTCTCGCCTTCAGTCTGAGCGTATTTACTCGCCATGCAGGGGAAAACGATTGCGAATGATCAAGACGATCTCGATATTTTGCCAACCAAAATCGTGCAAAACTTCACCGAGCGAATGAGCTACTTTTCCCTTGAAGGGTTAGGCTACTGTGGAAATGGAGATCATCCGTTTCGTGCTTCAGGCAACTCAAAATGGAGAGGAAGATCCAACACGTGGAATCGCAGATTGAAGGTAAGTTTATGATCCAAACGATAGAAGTGGTAGACTTTGAACCGTAGTCGGGCTCTACTGCTAAAAAAGCACTGCTGAAAAAGTGATGCTGAAGGCTCTACTGCTAAAACTGTACTGCTAAACGGGCTCTACTGCCAAAGCTGTACTGGTAAAAGGCTCCACTGCTGAAAGCTCTACTGCTAAAAGACTCCCCTGCTGAATGCTGTACTGCTGAATGGGCGCTACTGCTTAAACTGGACTGCTAAAACTAGCTTCTGCCGGAGGGCTCATGTACTTAAATCCCACTGATGGAGGTTATACTGTACTTTTTGCGGCTTTTTGACGATTTATTGGGATTTTTCATAGAAATCTTACCTTGCTATCGGCGCCATTATGCTGCACTTGGCGGGATGCGTCCGAAGACACTTCATTCCTACCCTTGTGACGTCAGAGACATCGAAAGCTAAAAATACCTACCGCCAAAGTTTACCTTAGGGCTGTATTATTGACGAAAAATCATAACATTTATTTATTTGGGTTTGTTTGGGTTTGTTTGGTTAACTGAACTGCTAAACCTTTTGCGTTTTAGTCCAGTTTTAGCACTAGAGCCCATTTAGCACTAGAGCTTTTAGCAGTACAATTTTAGCAGTAGAGCTTTAGCAGTACAGTTCTAGCAGTAGAGCCTATTTGGCAGTAAAATAGACTAAGCGCAACAATTAAGGGATCACTATTTTTTCGACGAGAAATAGCCCTTTTTCAAACCGCTGTAACTCGGTGAAAAATGATCGGAGAAAAAATGAAAAAAAAAGCATTTTGTAGTGTAAACCTTCGACTTTGATAATCTGATTATAAATAATTTTTTTCGTTTCGTTTAAATAAAGAAATTCGTTGTTAAACAAAACAAAACATAAAATCAACAAATTTGCTCGAGCTTGACAAGGTACACGGGGAACAGAAATTTTTTTTTCGAAAATCTGTTTCGACCATTCGAAAGCTTGTATCTTTCTCAACAATTTGGTTTTTTTTCAATTTCTGTGCGATTTTTTTTAGCCAAGTTATCGCAGCTTTACGAAAAAATGCATTTTTCAACTTTGACCGGTCATAACTCTGGTCCAAATCATCGCACAGCATCCAAACCGGCATCGTTGGAAAGCTGGGATTTCCCCCTACAAAACTGTTTATTTTTCGTATCTTTCAGAAGCCGTTTTCAACATTGTAAAACTGATTGTTTAAAAGTGTGTAAAATGCCCATTTTTACCCTTTTTTGTTTATCATGTTATAACATTACAACAAATGCAGAGGCACCAAAGGTTTTTGCGTTTTTTTTTAGTTCAGGGTATGTAGAAATATTCCACCAAATATCAGATCGGTGCCTTTATTCTTTATTCAGGTTGCAACCCCGTTCTTTTGGAGAAAATCGAGATCCGTCAATTTTCACGAAAATCAAGGTTCCTCAGGTACTAGCGCGGGGTGAAATTTCTCGGAAAAAAAAATCAGAAAATTACGAAATTTGGTATACAAGGGTTTTCGAGGTTGCTGATTGCGAATCTGGGACAAAAAATGGAAAAATTCAAAATGGCGGATTAAATGCAAAAATTCTTGCATTCGGGCGAAACTCGATGTTTGGGGGTTTTCGAGGTCATTCATTACGGATCTGAGGTTTAAATTGAGGATAATTGAGGATAAGTAGCGGACAAAACAAAAATATTGTAGGTACCTTTGCAATAACGTATGTGTACGTCTCTTGTACGACCTCTGCTTTCTTCATACTTTAAGACTAGTAGTTGTCAATCAATGTTTGTGTCAATAAGAGTGACGAGACAAATTTCATAGTTATTCCCCAAAGTAGGGGGAAAAAACTCAAGTTCAAAATAAAAAACAAAATTAACAGATCACATATGGCGAACTGAAATGCAAAAATTAAATGAAATCGCATGGAACTCGGTAATCTGCGGGTTTTGAGGGATCGTTAATTACGAATCTCAGGTCGAAGAAATAAAAAAAAAACGACGGGTCCAATATGGCGAACCGAAATGCAAAGTTTCATTCAATTCGAATTTGCGATCCTCAATTTAAACCTCAGATCCGTAATGAATAACCTCGAAAACCCCCAAACATCGAGTTTCGCCCGATTGCAAGAATTTTTGCATTTGATCCGCCATTTTGGTTCCGCCATTTTGAATTTTTCCATTTTTTATCCCAGATTCGCAATCAGCAACCTCGAAAATCCTTGAATACCAAATTTCGTAATTTTCTGATTTTTTTTTTTCGAGAAATTTCACCGCGCGCTGATACCTGAGAAACCTCGATTTTCGTGAAAATTGACGGATCTCGATTTTCTCCAAAAGAACGGGGTTGCAACCCGAATAAAGAATAAAGGCAGCGATCTGCTATTTGGTGGAGTATTTCTACATACCCTGAACTAAAAAAAACGCAAAAACCTTTGGTGCCTCTGCATTTGTTGTAATGTTATAACATGATAAACAAAAAAGTATAAAAATGGGCATTTTACACACTGTTAAACAATCAGTTTTACAATGATGAAAACGGCTTCTGAAAAATACGAAAAATGAACAGTTTTGTAGGGGGAAATCCAAGCTTTCCAACGATGCCGGTTTGGATGCTGTGCGATGATATGGACCAGAGTCATGACCGGTCAAAGTTGAAAAATGCATTTTTTCGTAAAGCTGCGATAACTTGACTAAAAAAAATCGCACAGAAATTGAAAAAAAAACAAATTGTTGGGAAAGATACAAGCTTTCGAATGGTCGAAACAGATTTTCGAAAAAAAATGTCTGTTCCCCGTGTACCTTGTCAAACTCGAGCAAATTTTTTGATTTTATGTTTTGTTTTGTTTAACAACAAATTTCTTTATTTAAACGAAACGAAAAAAATATTTATAATCAGATTATCAAAGTCGAAGGTTTACACTACAAAATGCTTTTTTTTCATTTTTTCTCCGACCATTCTTCACCGAGTTACAGCGGTTTGAAAAAGGGCTATTTTTCGTCGAAAAAATAGTGATCCCTTAATTGTTGCGCTTAGTGTATTTAGCAGTAGAGCCTGTTTAGCATTAGAGCCTGGTTAGCAGTAGACTTTTAACAATGGAGCCTGTTTAGCAGTAGAATTTTAGCAGTAGAGCCTGTTTAGCAGTAGAATTTTAGCAGTAGAATTTTTAGCAGCAGAGCCTGCTTAGCAGTAGAATTTTAGTAGTAGAATGTTTAGCAGTAGAATTTTAGCGGTAGAATTTTTAGCAGTAGAGCCTGTTTTGCAGTAGAATTTTAGCAGTAGAGCCTGCTTAGCAGTAGAATTTTAGCAGTAGAATCTAGCAATTCTTTTTTAGCAGTAGAGCAGTACCTTTTGAACGCGTTTTTCTGGAAACTATTTATCTTTTTAAAATAGTGTACACGATTTCTCGTCATCTCATGAACGAATTGACTTTAATTTTGGGACAATAGTAGCTTAGTCTTGACCGATATTTTGATTCATAACATTTTTTTTCATTAGTTACTAACGATACTGATGACATTTTTCCACGGAAAATCGAAAAAAAATCCAGCATTTTTTTAATCGTTTTTTGAATGAACGTGAAAACGTTTTCAAAAACGAGCTTTTATTTATAAACTATTGAATTAAAAAGTAAAAAATAATATTTAGTGTATGAAGTTAAATAGTAAAGGTACAGAAGAATCTCATCTTTGGTGGCTGATCAAAGGCGCAGGCAGAACTTACTGGCTGCAACCAAGTTGCAAGACAACAAAGCTAATGAGCCTAAACTAGATCGCCCTACCATTTGCCATTGGAAAATGTTAGTTCTCCACCTCCTATTATCAAACTATCATTATCATGAGTAATGAACAGTGCTCATAATACCAAAACAAATGAGCACAAGCTCGACTGTCCGAACATATTCGTCATCATCGTCACCTCCATCATCAGACCAGCTCCACGGGACAATATTATTGCTTATCACCGAATATACCAAAATCCGTATGCCAAATTTCAGCTCAATCGGATGCCAGAAGGTGCTTGAAAAATTGATTACAAATTTTGAACCGGACAGACAGACACACACACGAAGCAAGTAAAATAAAAGCTTGTAAAAAAGCTCCGCCAAGTCGTAAGCAATAGTATCGATTTAACAAAAAAAAAAACTCTATATTTTGTTTCAGATCAACCGGCCGTCCAAAATCAAGTACACCGTTCAGCCATTTGTGTTCAAAGATCCATAACTTGTTCAATTATAAATATTTTCAAATGAAATTTGGTACACAACTTCGTTAATGTACATGCAAATAAATATCCAAATGAGTTTCCAATCATCTTACTTATTCCTTATCGAGCCGTTTGTTTTATATCTCGCATAGTTTTTTTTTCATCATAAGTACTGAACAATTTGGCGGCGAAAAATCGCCTTTTTTATTCCAGTGAATAACCCGAAAAAATTAAATTTTTGAATTCTGACTCGACAAGTACTAGTTTTATCTATCTACTTTAAGAAACAAACTTGTTTTATAGGAAATGGCAGAGGCACGTTTGGTACCGCAAACGCTGTCAACAAAAACACGTCCCAGGAAAACGACTAACTTTTTTATCGTTTGAAATTTTTTAACCAAATCTTCACACAATATCGATAAGATGTCATACTTTAAAATGCATATCATGGTTGTTCAATATAATTCAGTTTTATACACCATTTTTTTCCAAAATAACCTTACTTTCAGCAATCTCAGGTGTATGTAAGCCCCTAAGTAAGACCTACGATTCCATAAGATACGCACGGAAAGAAGATGACGTGAAGATCAAACGAGAACAAGGCCTTCGCGTAACTACTCCCCTCCTACAACGACAAAAAATCGCACGGGGAAGTACAATTTACGCAGTTCACCCGTGACATTTATCTGAATCGTAGAGCATACGTGGCTTGTGGCGTTTTGTATACGTGACGTAGAACTACATAACATGTAACAGCTTCAAAAGAATAAAATAGAAAATTGGAAAGGCACCGTCCAATTTTGTATTGTTTTTTCCCCTAAAGTGCCTTCATATGTACTGCTGGTTGTGCAGTTTCGTATCATGGTCCGAATTATTGCACATCGGCGACTTTCTCGGTTCCCATCGCCTCATGACACTATAATATAGGCGTAAGTTAACGTCCCTTGTGAAAACGCAAACGTTGGATTTTGGCACTGCAAAAATGCCCTTTTTCTTCTATTGCACGATTTTACCCTCGTTTTTATTTATATATTTATGCCAGTGACACATATGTATGGGAAAACTCGCGTTTCCGTCCTCCCGTAACTTGCGTACGTGCGTTTACGTACGTGACGTCCTGTACAAGGGTCGGCTCTCGTGCCTTCCTCGCGTACCTGCTTGCGACATCAGAGCGAGACGAAATGGCCGTGCATTTCACGCCGATCGCGAATAATCCCGACAAGCACAAACGCGAATATCAACTCGTTTTCCGGCTCCCCTTTCCAGCGAATTTCCTATGATTTCCAAGATAGCACAGCGAAGGCGCCGAATAAAAACGATTCAATTATCCAAAGTACATCATCGAGCCTGGATTAATTGAAAACTTTTTTGAATTGCGCCAGTTCATGGCACGTGTCCATCCGAACACCCCGAATCTTCCTTCGCTTCGGGAGGACGGAGAGAGGCGTATAAATTAGAATTGCGATCGAATTCAATGAAAAATTCGGGAGATGCGCCAGGTATGTCAGAACGAACGCGGAATTCGAGAGCAAAATGGGCAAACGAAACTTCTCATCCTCTCACTGCTACCCTATGGATCCCTCTCTCGTTTCCACGCTCTTCACGTGCTCTCGCTTTTCGAGACTTCTATAATGAAAGAGATCGCTCTTCTAATGGTGCATTACCGTTTTGGCCAATCGCCCTCTTTTATGCGGTATTCTCCTTTCGCCTTTTCACCACAAACCACGGTATCGTATATTTGTGGTGTGTATGTGTGTGTGTGTGTGTGTGTGTGTGTGTGTGTGTGTGTGTGTGTGTGCGTGTGCGTGTGCGCGCGCGCGCGCGCGTGTGTGTGTGTGTGTGTGTGTGTGTGTGTGTGTGTGTGTGTGTGTGTGTGTGTGTGTGTGTGTGTGTGTGTGTGTGTGTGTGTGTGTGTGTGTGTGTGTGTGTGTGTGTGTGTGTGTGTGTGTGTGTGTGTATATGTGTGGGTGCGTCCGTGGGTGCGTGCGTGCGTGCGTACATGCGTGGGTGCGTGCGTGCGTGCGTGCGTGGGTGCGTGCGTGCATGGGTGCGTGCGTGCGGGCGGGCGTGCGTGGGTGCGTGCGTGCGTGGGTGCATGCGTGGGTGCGTGCGTACGTGCGTGCATGCGTGCGTGCGTGCGTGGGTGCGTGCGTGCGTGCGTGTATGCGTGCGTGCGTGCGTGGGTGCGTGCGTGCGTGCGTGTATGCGTGCGTGCGTGCGTGCGTGGGTGCGTGCGTGCATGGGTGCGTGGGTGCGTGCGCGCGTGGGTGCGTGCGTGCATGCGTGGGTCCGTGCGTGCATGGGTGCGTGCGTGCATGGGTGCGTGCGTGGGTGCGTGCGTGCGTGGGTGCGTGCGTGCGTGGGTGCGTACATGCGTGGGTGCGTGCGTGCGTGCGTGCGTGCGTGGATGCGTGCGTGCGGGCGTGCGTGGGTGCGTGCGTGGGTGCATGCGTGCGTGGGTGCGTGCGTTGGTGCGTGCGTGGGTGCGTGCGTGCGTGGGTGCATGCGTGCGTGGGTGCGTGCATGCGTAGGTGCGTGCGTGCGTGCGTGCGTGCGTGCGTGGGTGCGGGCGTGGGTGGGTGCATGCGTGCGTGGATGCGTGCGTGCGCGGGTGCATGCGTGGGTGCGTGCGTACGTGCGTGCATGCGTGCGTGCGTGCGTGGGTGGGTGCGTGCGTGCGTGTATGCGAGCGTGCGTGCGTGCGTGGGTGCGTGCGTGCGTGGGTGCATGGGTGCGTGCGCGCGTGGGTGCGTGCGTGCATGCGTGGGTCCGTGCGTGCATGGGTGCGTGCGTGCATGGGTGCGTGCGTGGGTGCGTGCGTGCGTGCGTACATGCGTGGGTGCGTGCGTGCGTGAGTGCGTGCGTGGGTGCGTGCGTGCGGGCGTGCGTGGGTGCGTGCGTGGGTGCATGCGTGCGTGGGTGCATGCGTGCGTGGGTGCGTACGTGGGTGCATGCGTGCGTGAGTGCGTGCATGGGTGCGTGCGTGCGGGCGTGCGTGGGTGCGTGCGTGGGTGCATGCGTGCGTGGGTGCGTGCGTGCGTGGGTGCGTGCGTGCGTGCGTGGGTGCGGGCGTGGGTGGGTGCATGCGTGCGTGGATGCGTGCCCGCGTGGGTGCGTGCGTGGGTGCGTGCGTGCGTGGGTGCATGCGTGCGTGGGTGCGTGCGTGCGTAGGTGCGTGCGTGCGTGCGTGCGTACGTGCGTGGGTGCGGGCGTGGGTGGGTGCATGCGTGCGTGGATGCGTGCGTGCGCGGGTGCATGCGTGGGTGCGTGCGTACGTGCTTGCATGCGTGCGTGCGTGCGTGGGTGCGTGCGTGCGTGCGTGCGTGTATGCGAGCGTGCGTGCGTGCGTGGGTGCGTGCGTGCGTGGGTGCGTGGGTGCGTGCGCGCGTGGGTGCGTGCGTGCATGCGTGGGTCCGTGCGTGCATGGGTGCGTGCGTGCATGGGTGCGTGCGTGGGTGCGTGCGTGCGTGCGTACATGCGTGGGTGCGTGCGTGCGTGAGTGCGTGCGTGGGTGCGTGCGTGCGGGCGTGCGTGGGTGCGTGCGTGGGTGCATGCGTGCGTGGGTGCATGCGTGCGTGGGTGCGTACGTGGGTGCATGCGTGCGTGAGTGCGTGCATGGGTCCGTGCGTGCGGGCGTGCGCGGGTGCGTGCGTGGGTGCATGCGTGCGTGGGTGCGTGCGTGCGTGGGTGCGTGCGTGCGTGCGTGGGTGCGTGCGTGCGTGCGTGCGTGCGTGGGTGCGGGCGTGGGTGGGTGCATGCGTGCGTGGATGCGTGCCCGCGTGGGTGCGTGCGTGGGTGCGTGCGTGCGTGCGTGCGTGCGTAGGTGGGTGCGTGCGTGCGTGCGTGGGTGCTTTCGTGCGTGCGTGGGTTCGTGCATGCGTGCGTGCGTGTGTGAGTGTGTGCGTGCGTGCGCGTGTGCGTGTGTGCACACGCGCGTGCATGTGTGTGTATGTGAGCGCGCATTTTTTACCAAAAAAGATTTTTTTTAAACGTCCCCCTTTGAACCTTAAAAGTTTTGTTATACTCACTGCTTGATCGGAGCAGTATTATTCGAAATGAATCAGGTGGAAGATTAAAATGGCGTACCCGTTATATCTGTACACACCGTCTTGGCGATATACAACACACACACACACACACACACACACACACACACACACACACACACACACACACACACACACACACACACACACACACACACACACGCACGCACGCACGCGCACGCACACACACACACACACACACACACACACACACACACACACACACACACACACGCACGCACGCACGCACACACACACAAACCCGATACCTGCATAGTACCTTCGATCAACACTTAGGGATCCATCACGTACTTTTCGCTCGATTTTTCCTGAAAGAAAACGACCACCTATGGCGAGGGTCGGCCTCTCCCTGGGTCTCTCTACCTTCCTCGCTCTCACTCTCTCCATCGCTTCATCCACGCTTTGATACCTCTTAGGTTTCTCGTACACCTTCGTGAAGCAGGACGGCTCTCTTTTATTGCGCCATCAGTTACGATTCCGGACGTAACGGACCGCAAGATTACCGATTTGTCAATTAGCCGCAGCGCGAATTAATTTATTTATGACCACCGCAGAATACACGAACGGAGAACGGCACAGAGTTCTTTATACTTTTATTCTCAACATCGAAATTAAGCCCTGCGCCACCAGCCTCGTCGGCCTCCCACCTCAATGTGACTACGAAAAGAAAAAGGAAAAACAAAAAGTAGAACACGCTTTTCAGTTGCTCCCGTTCACTCGTTTTTTTTGTATAAGCTGGATTACCCGTATTTTCTCTGCCCCACTGGCTAATTCTGATTTACCGCAACGCGGTAATGAAGTTATATATAGGGGTGCCGCGAGTCTCGCGTCGCTCTGAATAATTGAGAACTTTGCGTATTTGTTTGGCTGTTTGTTAACTTCGTGCACACAAAATATCCTTATTTCAGTCTTCAGACTGAAGTGATTTTTTTTTAGCTTTTTGTGTTCTAACGTATACACCTGCGGGGTTTTATGTATTACCCTTCCCAATTGCACCCATTCCTGTCACTCTCCACCCGCACTTTGCTAATGGTCACAACTTCCGTTGTGACCATAGTCGTCTTAAGCTAAGTAAAATAAAAATGTACACGATATAAGTTTGATATATGCTTAATAACATACTTTTTTTCGAAATCCCAAATGAATAATCCAGTAGAGAAAAAATATCCGGAGAGACGAAACCCGCCCGCCCATCCACCACCATTGTCAGAAAGTACTTTTATTTATATGTGTTGACATTTTATCGCAATTATTTTTAAAAATCTCAAAGTATTTCTGTAACTGCCTTAAACTGGCAACTTGTTTTCTTGTGTGCCATACATACAAGATGCATGTTCTTATAATAACCCACCTTCTAGAACTTCTAGAAAGATATTTTCTTATTATTTTTCTTGTGCAAAAGCCTCGGTACACCTTTTTTCCAAAAATACTATTTGAGCCCTGGCAATACTAGTTCGATTTTAACAAGACTTTGTTCTCCGCGTTCTTTTTCGCGGGCCGTTATTATGGACTTTCGTCTTGACAAACTTCAGAAAAGTTGACGTGCAGCATTCTTGAGCCACATTATATATGAGGTATTCCACGTGAATCCGGTAGACTTCTTCCCTGACCCCCGCCGATTCGATTTATTTATTTTTATCTGATTCCATTGGCTCTAAAAGACACCCTGATTTTTTTTACAGTTTTCGAAACATCCCTTAGGCAAAACAAAAATTTCCGAAAAAAGACGCCCCGATTGAAAAATCTGAAAAATTCCCATAAATGCGTGATTATATGTAGGAATTGTCAAGCTATCACCCGCAGTGGAAGTATGATTTTTTTTTGTGCCGAAGGCGACTTCGATTGAAATTAATGCCAGAACTTGTTGACTGCTAACTGTTCAAGATCCATGATTGAGATTTGGTTATTCAAAAATGGTCAAAAAAATTCATTGTGGGTATCAAAATATTTAAGTATCCGCCCGAAGTACGCTCTTCTTGAATTTTTCGGATCTTTTTTAACGTTAATCGCTCAGAAAGCACAGGAAAAATCATATTTCCACTGCGGGTGATAACTTGAAAATGTTTGCATATAAAATCACGCATTTTTGGGATTTTTTTCAGATTCACAAATCGGGGCGTTTTTTTCGGAAATTTTTTTTTCTAAGCGGTGTTTCGAAAAATGTAAAAAATTCAGGGTGTCTTTTAGAGTCAATGAAATCAGATACAAAAAATTAATCGAATTGGCGGGGGTCAGGCAAAAAGTCCACCGGATTCACCTCATATATATACACTAAGTGCAACAATTAAGGGATCACTATTTTTTCGACGAAAAAATTTTCAAACCACTGTAACTCGGTGAAAAATGGTCTAAGAAAAAATGAAAAAAAAAGCATTTTGTAGTGTAAACCTTCGACTTTGATAATCTGATTATCAATAATTTTTTTCGTTTCGTTTAAATAAATAAATTCGTTGTTAAACAAAACAAAACATAAAATCAAAAAATTTGCTCGAGTTTGACAAGGTACACGGGGAACAGAAATTTTTTTTCGAAAATCTGTTTCGACCATTCGAAAGCTTGTATCTTTCCCAACAATTTGGTTTTTTTTCAATTTCTGTGCGATTTTTTTTAGCCAAGTTATCGCAGCTTTACGAAAAAATGCATTTTTCAACTTTGACCGGTCATAACTCTGGTCCAAACCATCGCACAGCATCCAAACCGGCATCGTTGGAAAGCTTGGGTTTCCCCCTACAAAACTGTTTATTTTTCGTATTTTTCAGAAGCCGTTTTCAACATTGTAAAACTGATTGTTTAAAAGTGTGTAAAATGCCCATTTTTACACTTTTTTGTTTATCATGTTATAACATTACAACAAATGCAGAGGCACCAAAGGTTTTTGCGTTTTTTTTTAGTTCAGTGTATGTAGAAATACTCTACCAAATAGCAGATCGCTGCCTTTATTCTTTATTCGGGTTGCAACCCCGTTCTTTTGGAGAAAATCGAGATCCGTCAATTTTCACGAAAATCGAGGTTTCTCAGGTACCAGCGCGGGGTGAAATTTCTCGAAAAAAAAAAATCAGAAAATTACGAAATTTGGTATTCAAGGGTTTTCGAGGCTGCTGATTGCGAATCTGGGATAAAAAATGGAAAAATTCAAAATGGCGGATTCAAAATGGCAGATCAAATGCAAAAATTCTTGCCATCGGGCGAAACTCGATGTTTGGGGGTTTTCGAGGTCATTCATTACGGATCTGAGGTTTAAATTGAGGATAATTGAGGATAAGTAGCTGACAAAACAAAAATATTGTAGGTACCTTTGCAATAACGTATGTGTACGTCTCTTGTACGACCTCTGGTTTCTTCACACTTTAAGACTAGTAGTTGTCAATCAATGTTTGTGTCAATGAGAGTGACGAGACAAATTTCATAGTTATTCCCCAAAGTACGGGGAAAAAACTCAAGTTCAAAATAAAAAACAAAATCAACAGATCAGATATGGCGAACCGAAATGCAGAAATTAAATGAAATCGCATGGAACTCGGTAATCTGCGGGTTTTGAGGGATCGTTAATTACGAATCTCAGGTCGAAGAAATAAAAAAAAAAACGACGGGTCCAATATGGCGAACCGAAATGCAAAGTTTGATTCAATTCGAATTTGCGATCCTCAATTTAAACCTCAGATCCGTAATGAATGACCTCGAAAACCCCCAAACATCGAGTTTCGCCAGATTGCAAGAATTTTTGCATTTGATCCGCCATTTTGAATTTTTCCATTTTTTATCCCAGATTCGCAATCAGCAACCTTGAAAACCCTTGAATACCAAATTTCGTAATTTTCTGATTTTTTTTTTTCGAGAAATTTCACCCCGCGCTGGTACCTGAGAAACCTCGATTTTTGTAAAAATTGACGGATCTCGATTTTCTCCAAAAGAACGGGGTTGCAACCCGAATAAAGAATAAAGGCAGCGATCTGCTATTTGGTGGAGTATTTCTACATACCCTGAACTAAAAAAAAACGCAAAAACCTTTGATGCCTCTGCATTTGTTGTAATGTTATAAGATGATAAACAAAAAAGTGTAAAAATGGGCATTTTACACACTTTTAAACAATCAGTTTTACAATGTTGAAAACGGCTTCTGAAAAATACGAAAAATAAACAGTTTTGTAGGGGGAAATCCAAGCTTTCCAACGATGCCGGTTTGGATGCTGTGCGATGATTTGGACCAGAGTTATGACCGGTCAAAGTTGAAAAATGCCTTTTTTCATAAAGCTGCGATAACTTGGCTAAAAAGAATCGCACAGAAATTGAAAAAAAAGCCAAATTGTTGGGAAAGATACAAGCTTTCGAGGGGTCGAAACAGATTTTCGAAAAAAAAATTTCTGTTCCCCGTGTACCTTGTCAAACTCGAGCAAATTTTTTTATTTTATGTTTTGTTTTGTTTAACAACCAATTTCTTTATTTAAACGAAACGAAAAAAATTATTTATAATCAGATTATCAAAGTCGAAGGTTTACACTACAAAATGCTTTTTTTTATTTTTTCTCCGACCATTTTTCACCGAGTTACAGCGGTTTCAAAAAGGGCTATTTTTCGTCGAAAAAATAATGATCCCTTAATTGTTGCGCTTAGTGTATATATTATTTTTATTATTATTATATAATATATAATAAATAATATGTAATATATATTATATAATCATAAAAATAACATTTTTCTATAAAACTTGTCGAAAAAACCAACGAACGGTTCCAGATAAAGGACACAACTCATGCGCACGATTTAAAACATATTTCTCTGATTTTCTGTTATTTATTTTCTGTAGCTATTTTCGAAATGACAGGTGAACAAAGTATTTGTAAATTTCAACATTTTGCAACGATGAACTTTCTTGATATTTTTATTGTTTCCACGAACAAATCGAGAAGCGGCCAATAAATATTCGGTGCCACGAGATTTTTTAGTTGACAAATTAATAAGAAAAGAAAAAGCCACAAAGAAATCCGTTGTTAGGAATACCAAGCCATAGAAATACTTTCTTTGGCTCTCATTGCAAACGGGTTAGTCAAGCGGGCGGATAAAAGAACACTGCAAAGATGATAGTCGAGGTGAGTTTAATCGTATTTCTTATTCGTCCGGGAATACACGTCTGAACTGATTGAAGATTAGAGATGAAAGGGGTCGCGAAGAAAGAAGCGCGAATCAAATGAAAGGGCATAATGAGAATGGTATGCCATAAGCGAACGTAACGAAGCTCATGGGACTTGGGATAAGAAGACAAAGAGACAGAAAGTTTGTAGCTAAAGATAGCTGGCAAATGAGATTAGGTCTGGCCGAGGTCCGGAGTTCACATGTGAAATCTACTGATAGGCCAGATGGAGAGACGAGGTCCTAAATATAAATCGTGTTGAACCAATAAAGACAAATACTGTATAAAAATTCAATTTCAGTGGAGATACTATACAACAAATATTTGGTTACCGATTTCTATCTAATTTCAATGATTTTCAGCCTTTCTACAAACTGTATCTGCTTAAACAAAAAATGGACCCATGTGGGCCCAAAATTTTCGTGATTATTCATTAAATTTTCGTAGTATCGAATAGTAAATCCAATAATCAAGAGTGGCTTTTTCGAGGAGCCTCAAACTCAGAGGAAATCATAATTCGATTGAAATGGCACATATATGTTCCCGTTGATTGTCAAACAAGTGTTGCGAGCTGTAGGGGATGCTTGGAGATCGGCTTATGTTGAACCTGTTAGGCGAGAAAGAGGAACGTCGCTATGCCTCCCCTCAATTATACTTTTTTAGACCATGGCCCGTTTTTTTTAAAGTTTTACATCTAGTACTGTCGTGTTTCACTTTTCATGATTGGGCAGATATAGAAGTGTAGGCACAACTTTTTATATCGATTTTGTCCATCTTTTATGAATATTTTATTCATCTGATTTAGAGAAATATCTATAAACCTTAATAAGCATTAACGGGATCGCCTACTTCGCGGTCGGAAAAAAGAGGTGTTTTCGTGATCTTTCTTGGGAATTGGGTCAGGTTTTTAACTTTTTTTGTCATAATAAAGGGTATTATTTCAAGTATCTTTGACAATTTTTTTTATTGCGAAATATTTATAAACGACAAAGGTACAGTATATTGCACAAACCGCTGTGCAAAAAAAGCCCTTCGCGGAGACTACTGCTGCTCGGGAACACATCATCCGAAATGAAAAAAACCAAATAAAAATAATTTTTGTACCGTATTATCGAGCCTTCAATCGAAGGATTCAATAAAATAATGGTTTTTGAAAAAATGGTAGCCGACCGAGCGTGATCGTCGAAATTTCGGTGAAAAAAACGATCTATTTTCCTTGATATAAAAAAAGTATGCTTTGAAAAAAAATCCCTCGATTAAGGACTGCCTTTTGATATACAAAAAATATCTGTGAAATTTGACGCAGGTCGGTTAGTTGTTTTTGAGATATTTTGCGTCACCGATTCTGAAAAAGTAATTCCGAGAAAAACGCGTGGTAATTTTCATTCTTTATCGACTTTACTAGTGAGTTCATGTTTTAAGCAGTTCCCATCGCTACATAACCTCACTTTAGAAGAATTCAAACAGTACCTCGACAATTTTCGGTATTGTGACCCCACCTTTTAAGGGGGTTGTTGGGCTAGGAATATGGTGGGGGAGGAACCCTATAACACTATTCTTAAGAGAAATTGTGGCGGTAAGCCCCCCTCCCCCATTTTATAAACAAAAAACTTTTCATGAATCGTAGCGACAATTTTATGATTTTCACTTGTTACCTCTACTTAGGTGCCGTCGAAAGTGGAAACAGAAAACGTGCACCGTACTCTCTTTCGCTTTTTTTATTTACAGTTTTATAGTATGAACTCGGACACTGTAGCCGAAGGGTGTTCTTATTCATCTCAATATAAGTACCATACTTATGACACACAACGTTCTTTCTAATTACTTTAATTTCTCTTCGGCATGTTGTTCGGGGGGACCTATTTTCAACATATCCTCCCATTCCGACCACCTCCGATAGTGGGGTCATAATGCCGAAAATTACCAAACGCGTGTATAGTTTTACGTCAGGTATATATACGGAGAGAAAATGTAATTTATCTACGCTCATAACTCCCCCAATTTTTAACCTACCGACTTCAAATTTTTAGAGAATATTTTCGAAAGGTTATATTATAAGAATCCGTCGAAAACGGAAAATCGATTTTTTCAAAAATTCCAAATAGGTGAGGTATAATATTTCGGCATGGGCAATATTCTAATCACATAAAAAGGCATGTTATAATGACGAATAATGAGTATGTGAACAATGTCGTTAAAAAATCAAACGATCGTATTCTTGACTTTTCTTTTAAGTTACGAATAGTGGAATAAATACCGTGTGAGCGAGAACTGCGCGATTGTAATTTCGAAAATTGATATCGCAAATATGCAGGGAACACCGAGCAATGACGTGTACAAAAAAAAAATATTATGAAAAAAATTACAAAAATGTAGTACTATTAAGGATTAATGCAGTACTAATAAGGATTAAGGAGTAGTAGACACGATTATTAACAAATATAGGGTTTTTTCGCAAAATAGGATTTTTTAATACATTTTTTTCAGCTAAAAATAAGCCTCCGAATATTTATAAAAACGATAATTGTTGATCAATCATAAGAATCGTGTTTACTTCTTTACAGAACCTATCTAAAAAGCTTCAATAAAAATTTTAAGTCAATCAGATGACAACTGTCCTCCCGTTTTCAAAAACGTTATCTCGATATAAACGCGTTTCAGGTTTCCAAATGGTTTTAGGAGCTATCGTCCACACGATGGAATTGAAGCTCTCATTCGAATTCTGCGTGTACCCATGGAGGCATTTTGACAGTAAATTTTCAGTTGTTCGAAGGTCGTTGACTAAACGACTCCAAATAGCTACTTTCACAGTCCATGCTGTTTCGTGCGTTTCGAGGGCGCTTCGGAATATGGGATCTAACATTTTTCTCACACATAATTCCTTTTGTATCTATATCGTTCTCGTGACATGTAACCCAATACATCATTTAAGCCAATAATAAAACTGTCAACATTTTTTTATTGGCTTAAATATTTGTCAATTGTCAACAACACTTAAATCATACATAATTGAAGCCAAAAAAACTGGCAACATTTTTTTATTGGCTTAAATGATTGTCAACTGTCAACGTCATTTGAGCCATACATAATTGAAGCCATAAAAACTGGCAACATTTTTTTATTGGCTTAAATGATTGTCAACTGTCAACGTAATTTGAGCCATACATCATTTCAGACAAAAAAAACTGTCAACATTTTGTTCAACTCAGTTGGAACGTTCTGTTGAAAAGCGAAAAGCTATATTTACGTTCGTTTTAAATTCAACATGGCATATTTCATCGTAACGCTGTATTTCCATTAAATACTATTTAATGGTGTTTGTTATTGCTACATTTTTAAGCCCAAATTCTCTATTGGTCGTAAAAAAAATGGTCACACTTTCTACAATTTCAACATAGCATTTTTATCGTTCAACCATGTAATGCTAAATTGCCGGATAACGTTTCAATGTGCAATACAATTGTGTCGTTTCACACCGGCAGTTACGAATCGTTTTATAAATGGAATAAATAATGTGTTGGTATCATAGCGAGGTGGAGCTAAATTTCATAAAATAAGGCATATTTGTCTGCGCCGAGAAAAACAAATGAAAAATCGCTCTCACATATTTTTCCTCCGATAAGACAAGCCTTCGTGATCAAATACTTCGCAGCAGAACTGTCCTTGAATGCGTCGAGCACGTGTGGTGTAAACTGTGCGATTGAACAAACGAGCACTGTACGCCTATTTCAATGATGTAGCAGTTACGAGCACTTTCTTGCGTTCTAAAGGCAGCCAGCCTAACCTTATACTGACGAGATGCTATACAATATAATTGCATACTCACCGGATGAATTTAAATGGGAATCTTAATACAATTTTATACTCACGAGATGAAAATATATGTGAACAATTTATTATCGTTTTGTTCTCGCAGAATGAGATGATATAAAAAAAACCCATGTGCGGGTCTACGACGTTCCGAGTACGGCCGACGTTTGGCTGTATCGTGGCAACACGTCCGCTGCCAACGGTCGACGGCCTATGATGAGCCAGCGTTGGCGAAACGTACTAGCCATGGTTGGCTATCAGGCGGCGATGGCTCGGCAGTAGACGATCGAAAGGCGACTATGGCGCAGAGTTGCCGAAACCGTTATTCGATCGTCGCTCCGACGGTACGCTTGATAGTTGGCGCAACGCTGGCCACCACGGTTCATCCGACGCTGGCTAGTCGTCGCCCGGGTGTAGTTGGCCATGTGTGCAGGCCCAGAATACAGCCAACCCTTGGCAGTAAGACGGCGTCGAATAAACAGCCGACGATCGGGACGCGACTATGGCTTAGAGTTGGCGAAAGTGTTGTTCGAACGTCGCGCCGACGTTACGATCAGTACTTCGCGCAACGTTGGCTACCACGTTTAATCCGACACTGGGTAATCGTCGCACGGGTGTAGGTGACCATTTTTTGTAGACCTAGAGCTCGACCGATGCTTGACCGTAAACAAAGTCCAGTAGACCGTTGGTACCCGACCTCCACCGTTCGAATTTTCTTTTGAGCTTGCCTGAACAGTATTGTGTAGCGCGCAACCTAAACGGTGTGGATATTCTACAGTGGAATTAATTTAACCAATGGCGGATAAAAATAGGTCTTCGTATAATCGCGTAAAAAAGTTTCGTCGTCTCCATAAAGAGGAAAACGAAGTTAACGCTTCTGCCCACCAATCAACTTCTAACAGCTACACGGAGAGCATTTTTAAGTAATTTTTACTATGAAATCACAGTAACTCGGTGACAAATGTGCAATTCTTCAGGTTTTTAGGAAATAAATTATAAATTTTCATGGAAATAAATCAAAATTTACTTTTGCGTATCAGAAATTTAAAATATTTTCCAGAATTTTTACTGAAATTAATAGTAAAATTTCATGAAACGTAAAGATTACGACAATAAGTTAAAAAAGTGCTAATATAAATGAAATTTTTCAGTGGAACATTGAGAAATTGGCGTGTTTTCCATAAAAATTTAAAAAAGGAAGCCGAAATTTTCCGTGCGTCCACCGGAATTTTACGTTCTTTATACTAAAATCAGTTAGGGCTAGGTCGCCTGACCGTACGCGTAAGCTCTGTGTGCGAGCGTGCGTATACGTAAGCGCAAGCTGTGAGAGTGGGCTTATGTATGACGCAGTATGACGAGCACGAACGACGCCGACCCGCGTTGCTTAGCAACAGCGGTACCGCGCATGCGCATTATAGTACGAAACATGGCCCAAGAAAGCCTCGTGATCTCGTGCAGTCTAACGTGTTCTACGCAGTTGTACGCAAGAAAACAAAGAAACGTGAAAAGAAACTTCGATAAAGGACGTCTACAATGGTACGGAAAGATGATATGCTAAAATAAGTAGCAATCAAGAACACAAATGTTCAGAAATACAGTATATAGAGTATTTATTTAATCATAGGGAATTCATTTTTCGCTAGGGATTTTAGAAATTTCAAGTTTGTCCAGGTTATTTTTACTGTAGAAACTTGGAATTTGTGAGGCAGCCCATTGTTGAAATTCTACACGAGAATGTGTCAGAATTTTTACTGAAAGAAATGTAAAAAATTATGCTACTTGCTTAAATTTTTACATGAATGAAAGCAAAATATTAAAAGCTAGTGTCAATTTTTGACTATGTGCACATTTGTCACCGGTTTCAAATTTTTAATGTTATTTTTACGGAGATTTCACCGTAAAAAATACTTAAAAATTCTCTCCGTGTATGTTTCGGGAGCAGACACGATAGATAGTTCCTTTGGGCCTTCTTCACATTTTTGTTACCATTCTAGCGTTTATAACGTTGTAGGACTGAATATATTAATAACGTTGTAAGACTGAATATATTTATGAAGTTGTAAGACTGAATATATTTATGAAGTTGTAAGACTGAATATATTTATGAAGTTATAAGACTGAATATATTTATAACCTAAGCTAGACATCAATACGTCAATCACTGACAATAAATTTCTATTAATGCTATGTCTTTTTTCTTTTAAATAGTCAATCTGCTATTCCTTTAAACACCCTCTCGTAAATGTAGTGCCATCGTCGCAAACGACGTAGGGTCGATTGCGCAAACGACGTAGGTTCGATGTCGCAATGGATGTAGGGTCGACGCGGTGATCGACGTAGGATCGATACCGCAGTCAGCGCAGGGCCGACGCAACAATCGGCGTAGGGCCAACGTTGCAATCGACGAAGGGCCAACATCGATTAAATATTGTGGCGCAACGTTTGGGAGGATCGTCGGGCCGACGTTATCATTTGGACGTTTATTGGACCCCAAAACGACGTTGGCGAACAGAGTCGGGCCGACGTCCTAACGCCGGCAAGCGTCGTTGCGCCAACGTAGGCGCGACTTTAAAATCCTACCTGGGAATGTAATATCATTTTATCACAAGACTATTACTCACACGAAATATGATCTCACAACGTACGATGTATATTGTATGAAATAGAACGTAAGATAGTATTTTATCGCGATTCTTTGCGTTCGAAGAAAATTCTCATTGGTACTTTTACATCAGTGTTAATCGGGTATTCGATATGAAAAATTAGCAGCACCGACTAATGCCTGTTTGTAATCATTTTTAATCATTCGAATAAGAAGCAGAAAGATGCGTTGATCAAAGCTGTACATTTTTTCGCACATTGCGTTCGGAAAATAAGATACGCCCGTACTGAATCTGAAACTTAACTTAGGACACTCTTCGATTTCCCGTTTTACACAAATTTGCTTTATCTTAAATTATGACGATTTGTAAACGTCTACGATGCATCCTTATCAGTAGCAGTGAATAGTATTTTTTTGTTCGCAATGAAAAATAATCCTTAATTTTTTAATTTTCATTGTAAATAATACATTTTACTAAGTTTTTTCTCTACTTTGATATTCCGTAAATTTGTTGCGTTGCCCAATTTCGATGTATATATGTTGTGAATGCAAAATACACGCGATCTGCATGGAAGTAAAATGTATCCAAGAAGAAGCTTACTTTTTGGAGCCTATGGGTGTATCATGTGCTGTAAGGGGGCGTTCATAAATTACATCACGCAAAATTTCCCAATTTTTGCCCCCCCCCCCCCCCCCCCACTTAACAGAACCGTAACGCCTTGCCTGAATCCCCCCCCCCCCTATTACATTGCGGGTGCTTTGTCGTCAATGATGGCGTTTTTTCAAAGAAATAAGTAATTATGAAAGGATCGGGTTTATACGCATTTTATGAAGTATATATTCATCTAGTTTTATATCAATTTTTATGACTTTTTTTTTATTATCTCGGATTGGGCGACGAAAAAAACTTCTCTTCATCGTCCCATCGATATCTTTATGAAAAGTTATCTGTAAATGAAAAGCCAACAATTTATCGATATCTATACAAATATAGCTATCGTTATGCATAGCCGTTTTTTTATTTTGATTTTTTTTTTACAACATGCCGACAATTTGGACTTTTCTTTCTATCTTTAAGGCCCTTTTTTGTACTCAAGCAATCTTTAAAAATTGTAAGGATCAAAATTTAAAAAACCGACTACGTACAATCTTAGTCACTGCGATTACAAAAATGTTTTTGAAAAATTGAAAATCGGTTGATACATTTTTGAGTATTCACTGAGACAAGGTCAAAAAAAGTAGTTTCGAGGAAATCGCGATCAAAGTTTTCATTCCGTTTTTCTTGATATAAAGTTATGTTTTTTTTTTTTAGAATATCGATACTTACATTAAAGTATCAAGTCGCGGGCGATATGACGGTTTTTCATCTTCATTATATTTCTCAAAATACTAAGAGCTTGCACTTCATCTATTCTAAACGATGAGTTTTAAATTTAAAAATTTGAACATGCAGAAATTTTGCTATTTCTGACAGTTCTAAAATCGTGACGTAACGCAAACCTCGACCGCCCCCCCATTAATTGCGTTACGTAATTTATGGTCGCCCCCTAATTTGTCTACGATAAAAAAATGTATAGAGAAATGTATGTTATTGATAATGACTGCAGTAACAATTGAGTATATGCCAGTCAGTGTCAACGAAAGTGTGGCAATGGAAAACAAGCTATACTGATGTTGCCCACACCGTCCAGTCAGCGATAAGTGAGCCGACGAGCGTGCTCCGACTACGTATGAATCACGTTTCGTATAAAGATTCAGGCCAGCGTCCCGCGAGCTGCATTAGTTGCAACTACGTTTTAAACAGAGAGGCACTACGTGAAACGTAAATGTCATATTTTTACTTGTCAAAAAGGCGCCGGTTTTATTTGATAGCGTGATTTGATTCGGCACGTGCATTATTTTATTAGCGTGTGCCCGTGTCTTTTCCACGGAAAAGGTAACAGTGTTGAAGCGATTCGAATAATCGTTTCGTGCTTTTCAGTATTCTACAGTTAAGAGTGTGCAACTGAACTTGTGGTTTGTGCAAGAAATTTTACGATCTTTTCCAACAGTTTTTTCGCATTTAAGAAGACAAGCAAGAAGTTTAGGACGGGGAACAATATTATCGTGAATCTTGAACGAAATTTTTGTTGCAGTTCCCCGACTGTACGTTAAGGCTGGACAATATTTTTTTCAGTGTATGTATTAATATTTCTTCTTATTTTTTTTCATTTGTGGCTCTTTGTCGTTGGTGAATAATTATATGTTTTTTTAGGATTGTTAATATGTGTGTTAATGGAAGTAACTGTCTAAGCCATTCATAAAATTATTTGAATCGCCACTTCAGTTGATTGCTGGCTGATGTTTTGAACTTCACGAGAGGCGTAAAAAATAGATGTAACTTTGAGAGATTTTTGTGCTTTAGGAATCATCAAAGTGTAACGGGTCGAAATATTGCTGATTTTCGCGATTTTTTTTCGATGGTTAAAATACGCTAATCGGTGTGATTTTTTTATGGTCAAATCAAAGCGCTCATGAAGAACGGATAATGCATTTCTAATCGTTTACTATTATTTTTTTTACATTTTATAATGGCTGCAAATGTCTTCGTAAAAAAGAAGTCCTCACGATGTACAGGGGCAGTAAATATTATGTCAAAAAACATTTGTAAAAAGATTATTAATCAGTATGAAAGCTGCTATCTTGCTTTGGAGATTTTTTTTCATAAAAATTTACAAAATGGCGGCGGTTTGAAAAAAGAGTATCGAATTTAGCCTATTTTTCAAAAGTTTTTCGTTAAAAAAATATGAAGATTTTTAAAACAGCTTCCATAGCAAGATAAAGAATAGCGTGAAGAATATTGTGTCAAAATTTGAGACGGTTAGCTTGGAAACTGTTTCTTTGAGAGTGTACACCGTTTTAAAAAACGATATTTCGAGAAAAACGCGTTACAAGTTTCGAGTGTGGAATTTTCATATGAATTGTCTACTTAACTATCGATCGGCGATGGGAGGTATATGTTTGTAACCGTTTATACTATCGGATAACGCAAAAAGATGGATTTTTTGAAAATGTTACGTTGTGATGATTCCTCAATAAGAGTAGATCAGGAATCTATTCCATTGTGCATACCTCAAAGTGTACAAGAACAGTTTTTCGGTCCCTGTAAAATGTCGGCGCTGAAGCCTTACGATCCACGTGTTTTTTTTCGCCGGAGATGCTTTGGGGCAGGACAAGTGTCGCAAATTCTGAACTTGCAAAAAATGTTTTTTTAATCCGCATCAAAATAGCTCACGAAATACCGACAGAATTTTGAGAATGTTGTTTTTCCTAGAAACGGCAAGCAATTGAAAAAGAATCTCTTTCCGAAAAAAAAAACATTTACTAAACATTATTTGTAAGAAGACGTTTCGACAAATTATAAAATTCTTATTTATTTCTATGCACAATTTTTCAAATAAGTTTCTGTAAAAATTTTGAGTGAATCGGATTGACTTTGGGCAAGCACAGGCCACAAGGCTTCACTACGATTCTTTTCCAAAAATTCAGTATAAAAATCACAACCAGATGTCGATATGATCATTTCAGTATAAAAAAAAAAAATTTGATCGCCTGTTTAATATTTTTTTGAAGAATAATTTGATCACGGCCTCATTGTTATGCTTCTTTACATTACGTCGCATAAAAGGTCTGAAGTTGCAAAGTAATAGAATATTCCTATATGTTTGAAAAAATCTCAACTGCTCCTTCGAATGCAGAGATCAATTTTACTGATGAAATAGTTATTTTTATTGGGGTACAAATAAGGTTTGTAGAATTTTTCGTGAAAATTGGAGATTGTGCAAAAATGGTAACAATGCTTGTTGGCTGCTCCCAACAATTCTGCAAATTCTTCTTGCGTTTGACACGGGTCTTCGTTCAACAATGCCTCCAATTCTGCATCTTCAAACGTTTGCGGCCTTTCTCCACGTTCCCTATCCTCGGTGTCAAAATCATCTTTTTGAACCGTCTAACCCAGTATTCACGGGTTGAGATTAACAGAACATGGTCCTCATAAGCCTCATACAGCAATCGATCAACTTCTGCAACTTTTTTTTTCAAACGAGAGCATCAAAGTAAGGCTTCCCGCAAATTCCGTTTCGTTGGCACAAAAGTCGACATATTTGGAGTTTAAAAAAAACTATGGTATTCACACTTTGACAAAATGAGACGTAGGGGCAGTCGGGGCAAGATGATAATGCTAAGGTCATGTTCAAATAAAACAATACATATGTGAGTCAGTCAACTTTAATGATTTTTCAAACTAATCAACAATTAGTAATCTGTTGATATTATAAGCAAAAAATCAGTCTTTCTGATTTGGACAATACAATATATATTTTTAATTCAACCTTTATTTTTCTCATCTTACAGCGTATGCGGGGCAAGATGAAACAGATCATGATGGGACACGAATTATTGGCATCTTTCGCATATGAAAGTGGTTTCATTCTCAATCCCATCAATTTGATAAGCCAACCGTCTAAGTTCTGTAGGATTCGTCCGAATAATCTTGCTTCCATGTCAATTGAATAATTTGCAAGTTCTTTTTGTTCCCCTGGGAGAAACGCTGGTTGAAGAGGAACCAAATGCTTTACTAGTTTCATTTCCCCCTTTCTAACGTAAATAGTGGTACGTTGTAAAATATTCTAGGTTTGCGATAATTTGTATTCATCTTGCCCCATTAGACGGTTACCGAATTAACAAAAAATCACGCAATAACCTTGAAAATTTCTGACAAACCGTTCTTATTATATTGACGAGTAGTACTTTCATTGTGTTTACCTGCTTGTCTCTAATCAATATCAGCAACTCAAATAAACTGAAACAATGTTAAACTTTACGAAAAATTACATCGTTTTGTCAAAAAAACGATATTGTTTTCTCCCTTGAGACGCGTGCTTCCGCCACAGAGTTGATACTTTCATACTCATTCGCCACACCGCCCCCCTCCAAACTCCAACGGGAGGACTGTGCTCGCACACACTGATTAGAAGCTAGGCTTGAGATTCATCCTACCTCGCCTATTCGTCTTGATGCGTTTCCCTACTGAAAACTAAAACCATGGAGACTAGAGTAAAGGAGCCCAAACGCAATGCTGGCAAAATGGTTGTGAAAACGATGAACGATTCGCGGATTCTACCCGGCTGGCGGCGCTACCACTGCGGGCTCCGTCTGCGCGGTGATTTTGAATCGTCGATCCGCAATTTGTCGTATATTTCTTTCTTATTAGCGCAGCGTGTAATACTGAAGAGTAATATTGATCTGCTTTTGTTTAAATTATGAAATGATAATATTTCAGTCATTTTTTTTACTTGGAGGTGATCTATACTGTGAATGTTTTATTTTTATACGGTGACATGTACGATTAAACAGCCATAATGTGAATATTGCATACTGGATTTCCAAGAAAAATATTTTTTTCAAATCGTACATTATAACGAAATGGGAGCGAGGGGTATTTATATTAAAGGATTCGCATATTTAACCTAAAAAACGTTTTTTTGTCCAAGCATCATGTATTACATTTTTGCTGTATATCAAAGAAATCTCTAACAGCATTAAAATTAATGGCAATTATAATTAAATTCGGCGACGATAGCATGCAATTAAAAAAATACAAACGATTTGACAAAATCAATCAAGATGTGGTTGCACATGCCGATCCTAATACTTGTCAATATTTTGGCTAATTCGCGAATTAATTGCATAAACATAATACTAAGGTTCAGTTCTTACCTTTATTCGATGGTCTTTTTCTGTTTTGATTGTAAAAATTCGTTTAATACCGAAATATCAGTCAACGATGCGTAACACCGTAAACTGCGTAAACTGTATGCAACTGAAATATATGTAATGCTCACATACATAGTAACTGACAGTAAAACGTCATTGTATGTATGTCACAAACACTGCTAAGCCGGTCCTCACGGACCTATCCTATTTGGTCCCTGGAGCTAGTATCGCTTGCGGATATTTTTCGAACTACAAGATCTTTCATCACTTTCGCGATCCACTTTTCGACGATTCCGCTATATGCGTTCGAGCTCCTTTACTCTAGTCTCCATGACTAATACCTAATGATGACGCCATAACATGAAGCTGGTTAGGTTATGGTCCGTCGCGATTCAATACTAGTAACGCCCTCTCTTGTAAATCCTTTAAAATTTATTTGTACTCCTGATAAACTGTTACACAGCACGCCTAATGACGGAAGTGGAAGCAAACGGCGTGTCGATGGATGCAAAGTTCTTCGAAAACATCTTACGCCTCAAACTGGGCGACGAAAGCATAATTAACGTGATGATCAAAGACCGATCTTCAGTCGTTGGGAAGGGTGAAAATTTCCTCAGCAATATGTACAGAATCACATTGAGTTATTCGTGCCGGCAAAAAAGTTGCGACGCGACCGAACGGGTTCGGGGCATGATTCAGAGGGAGATCAGCCTAGTTGTAAAAAATGAGCCCGAACAAGAGGGCCCTTGCTTGTCCTTGGTGCAGGATCAGAATCTCTTCGAGACTGAGACCAGAATGCTCTTCCACATTTTGCCCAAAATAGAGGCACTACTCGGGAAACCCGTAGGTCCGAAATGCTTATTCGCCAACGAAAGCACGAAAGAGCCCAGTCTCATCATTCTTGAGGATCTCAAACCTCTCGGTTTCGTAACGAAAAATCGTTTGCCTGGTCTGTCAAGGGCTCATGTCACGATGGTTCTCGAGAGTATTGCAAATCTTCACGCAGCCTCGGTCTATCTTTATGAGCAAGTGAGTATCCATCAACGTATCATGCCATACGTGTACGAAAGGAAATTGTTTTGGGCTACTAAATTCATTATTGAGGGATCCCCACGAATTATATATTGAACAAAACATGGAAAATTAGGTTATTTTTAAAATTTATTTCGTCGAACTAACGATAACTCAGAATAATCAAATGTTTTAGGGTATCGTGGCAAATTTCATTGGCCATCTGTGAAGGAACAATTACATTGATTCAAGTCATGTTTGGCGTTGTGCACGGCAGCAAAAGGCTCCCATTTAGATTCATATCCATAAATGCATGTCCATTTTTTACATATTCCATTCTAACGTCTGCAGGACCCGAAAATTATGAAGCCCTTTAAGGAGGGAATAATGTCCGAGAAGACGCCGCAAAATATGTTCCGGGTGCTCGAGCAAACTGTGCGCATGGTTAGCGATGAATGTAAAAAATGGCCGAGTGCACACTATCGGACAATTGGCGAAAAACTACGGAGGCTCGAGGACCGATTCGCCCAAGAGATCGTCGAAGTCGTGAATTACGATGATGGAGAATTTTGCGTTCTCAATCACGGCGATTGTTGGGTAAACAATATCATGTTTCGCGAGGATCAAAATGGGAATCCCTGCGAAACTAGGCTGGTGAGACAGCAGGATCTTGAGTGGAACTACGAGGGTCGTTTGATAAGTCCGTGCAAAAATGTAAACTACTTAATTTTTTGGGATAAACCTTTTTTATTTTTCAACATAGTCTCCTTTTAGGCTTATACACTTCATCCAACGCTGCTCTAGTTTTTTTTAATCCCTTCCGTATAATAGGATTCATCTAAGTCTGCAAAATAGAGTTGCGTTGCTGCAATCAAACGAGTTGGACCTCAACAGGGCGTCCAGAATGTTCAGCGTCGCTTGTGCCCATATGGCCACTCCGAAAAATTTGAAACCACTTATAAACTGTTCTAATCGAAGCTGCACAGTCACCATAATGTTTATCAAGCTTCTCTTTAGTCTCCTAAGGCGTTTTGCCTTTGATACAGTAATGTTTAATCAACACACGAAATTCTTTTTCGTCCATTTTTTTTTAATCCCTCGGCTTCCTCGTTTCAAACGAATGCCAAACACATAGAAATACTCCAATCTGGCTGAAACTTGGTTTGTTTTCTTTCACGAGATGCTACTAACTGAAAATAACCTCGATACGCACCAGTAGTGCCATCTCTCTGACTTTGCACGGACTTTTCAAACGACCCTCGTACAATCCAGTGATAATAGTGACAAATATAGCTGAGTATAGATTTATTTGATGATTCACTACTCGTCTTTCAGATCGACTTCCAGATGTCCGTTTATACGTCACCCGTCATCGATCTCGTTTACTTTCTCACCATTTGTCCCAGCATCGATATAAAAGACAAGCATGATGAATTTCTCGGTAACTATCTGCAAATGCTGAGGAGAACAATGGCCACTTTGAAATGCAGAACGCGGCCACCAACGATCGAAGATCTGCAGAGAGCTATCGTTAAGAGGCGTATGTGGGCCATACTGGCCGCGCTCGCATTTTATCCACGAATGATAGCTGATAGTACGGAGGTCGAAACTTTCGACGATCTCGTTGGGTCCGGCAAGACACAGATGAATATCTTTAAGAATCCGATCGCGACAGAGATTCTGCAAAAGTCTGTACTATTCATGGACGAAAGGGGCTACTTCGATTGACTCTATAGTCCATCAGTACATACCGTAAACGACGTTGTGCAATAACAATTAAAAAGCGCATTTATTAATGACACCTTTTCTTCTCATTTAATAATAACGTACTTTCTTCTGAAGACATTTTTTAATTCATTACAAAGACCTTTTACGCTGGATATTTAATTTTTCCTCGCGTAGACTTTGTATCGTTTTTTCACAAGACATTTATTCGCTCTCCGCACAAGTTTTATGAAAAACAATTGAATTTCATCTGAACAGCTACGTTTTCGAATTAAACAAAAAACGTAGCTGTTGAACAAAAATGAGAAAAATCGAGGAAAAATTGAAAAAACACAGTTGCCATTTTTAATTAAACTTTAATTTTTATTAATTTTATGGAGATTAAGGAGGCTTGAACCTTAAGAAATTTGTACGAACAATCAGCTCAGCGTAAATAAATACAGTCGAACCTCGATGTAACAAAAATTTGTCCATTCCCTTCCGATGGACACCGGAAACCTTAATACAACGACATAATGATATACATTATGGTCTAATTGCTAATGGCTTCCAAAAAATATCCCCATATTTATAACACCGAAATATTTTTTTAAAAAACATTTTGAGGAACATGACTACGGTATAACGAAACCTCAATATAACGAAAACCCCAATATAACGAAACCTCGATATAACGAACTTCCCTTGAGATTTGTTATATCGAGGTTCGACTGTGCTCATTATCTAAATATTTTCTGTCCCGTTTCATTTGGGTATAGTGAGTTAAAGTACCAATCAATACTTGTCAGAAATTTACAGTAATACTAAAGCAGTATTGAAAAATAAAATATAGTTATTAAAGACGTGAAAACTGGGATTTTTCCACGATTCCTCTTGGACGGATAAAAAAATATCATAAAATCCAGAAATTAGTATTCTGCTCGCGTTATTGTTTTAATGGGTAAACCCGGGAAATTAAGAAAAACAATTTAATTTTATAAACCAACAATTAAAATTCAAAGATACTTCAAAATTTAGAAATATTTTTATTACCCAACTGTAACATTTTTATCCATTATACTTTTAGGTTCACACCATGGCTTGGAGTCTGCCATTTCTGTACAAATGTGAAATTAATATTTTCAAAGATCGATAATTTAAAAAAATTGTCAAATACAAAAATATGTGTATCCATTTCTTTTGTATATGATAACATAAAAAAATTATATTGATCCAAAATAGCCAGGGCTTTGCAATGTATCTCTCACTCGAAATGGCCCGTATAAATATACAAGGTGAACCATTTAACGCACCCACCCCAAATATCTTCGTTGCCTTTGGCGTGACTAAAACACACCCAAACAAACCCAACATATTAAAACAAACCTAAAATATTTTGGTAAAAAATCATTTCAATATCATAATATCGGAATCGTTGGATTCGTCTGAATCAGCGTCTTGATAAAAAAAAAGCATGTTCCCATTGGAAAAACCATTAATGACCTTGAGAATGCAAAAACTATGACCTTGACGAAAATGATTTTTTCACTACTCTATCAGCCATTCGAAATCAATCGAATTCCTTCATAACATTTTTTTCGTCACTCTAAAAGCAATGGAGATATTTGGGCTGGTCACGTTAAATGGTCCACCCTGTAGACATATGAGGTATGTTCCAGGTATGTCCACGTGAATCCGGTGGACTTTTTCCCTAACCCCCGCGAATTCGATTTATTTTTTCTATCTGATTCCATTGACTCTAAAAGACACCCTGAATTTTTCTTACATTTTTCGAAACAACCCTTAGACAAAGAAAAAAAAATTCCGAAAAAAGAAAAGTCCCCGATTTAAAAATCTGAAAAAAATCCCAAAAATGCGTGATTATATGTAAAAAATTTCAAGCTATCACCCGCAGTGGAAGTATGATTTTTTCTGTGCTGAAGACGACTTCAATTGAAATTAATACCAGAACTTTCTGACTGCTAACTGTTCAAGGCCCATGATTGTGATTTGGTTATGCAAAAATGGTTAAAAAATTCATTGTGGGTATCAAAATATTTAAGTATCCGCCCGAAATAAGCGCTTCCTGAATTTTTCGGATTTTTCTAACGTTAATCTCTCAGAAAGCACAGGAATAATCATACTTCCACTACGGGTGATAGCTTGAAAATTTTGACATATAGTAACGCATTTTTGAAAAAAATTTCAGATTTTTAAATCGCGGCATTTTTGTCAGAATTTTTTTTTGCAAAGGTTTGTTTCGAAAAATGGTTTTAAAAAATCAGGGTCTCTTTTAGAGTCTTTTAGCGACTTTTAGAGTCAATGGAATCAGATAAAAATAAATAAATCGAATTTGCGGAGGTCAGGGAAAAAGTCCGCCGGATTTACGTGGAATATATATATATATATAAGGTAGTGGTATATATATACCACGACTTTTATGCATTAGCACCTATGAGATGGGAAGCGATTTTACGGGTACATAGCTCGACACTCCGTGGTCACTCTGGAGAGCCACTGACCATATTATGCGAAGAATGAGAGGAAGAGAGAAAGAGATAAACGGCGGGAAAGGGGGAAAAGGGGCAGAAGGAGAGTGCGATTGAAGTGCGATAGTCGGCGGGAGATCGCGAGACCAATCTCGTACGACCAATCCCCCTTCATATGGTTTTGGTCTGGTTTAATGCAAAAGGCTCTCGTGTCATGGGTTCAGGCAGTTCGCACCTCGTCGGGAGCGCGTTCATCATAAATTCCAGCGCCAGAGAAAGCGCGCGCGGTGTCGTGGTCGACCACGGCTCTTTCCGTTAGCCATCACATTGACGACAATTTCGACCAGTTACCCTCTTCTTATGAATAGAATAGAAATAGGGAGTGCGTATGTGTGAAGTCTCTAGTGATCGATCGAAACGTTCGTGATATATGTCGCGACCAAAGAGTAATTATTGACTACAAATTGTAAAAGGTATTTCCTAGATTCGACACAGACTTTTCTGTAAGTAAATATCGCCGAAGGATAGCCAATCCGGTGCGCTTGGCTAAATGAGTAAACCAAAAGTTCAATTGCGACTGCAGGTGTCGTAGCCCGTGCACAAATGTGTTGGGGAGTCCGAACATATAATTGGAAATCATATCCAATACAGAACTATATAATTGAGAAAAATCATGAAAATCAGCAAATTTTTCCATTGCCTAAAGTCATCTACCTCTTTAAGGAGGTACGATCACTTCCAGGGGGTCAAAAAAGAGTCTAAATTTATTTTACCCACAGCTGCTCTGATTGATGTTTACTGGTGTTGATTATTATCGATTAAAGTGTGTCAAATGTTGTGGTAAATGATGGATTTATTGCACGTGAACAAATAAAAACTGAAAAACTAGATTGTCAACTACTCGGTAGTAATCTTCGTGATAATAATATTAACATATCCACCATCAAAACGGACTAAAAAGACAAAAAAAAAATCAGCCGGAAACCTATTAAAATAGGCTTGAATTACCTCAGCGGAATTACCACGATAGGCAGAATATAATTATACATATTATTGATACGTGATAAATTATAAAACTCCATAAATTGTTGTTTGCATATTTTGTGGCGGCTTCTATTCAAATTAATTTCAAAACAAAGCTGGGTTATGTTCGCCAAACGCATCAGCTGATACTCACGACGTTGCTAAGTCTGGGGGTGCTATTTCGTCGTTCTGACCATTTTCAACCGGAAATTGAAACTTGCTTGTAATGTAGTGCTTTAACTACACGGTGAAGATTGATTTCCTCATTTTTTACAATATCTATTATATCTAATCTATCGAATTTCAGTTTTCCAACGGGTTTTGTTGGATGCGTGAGCAGAAAAACCACGATCACCGCATTTCCGGTTGACCGTCTCCATAAGACGACGTGCTTCGGTAACTCTAAGTGCTCGACTTTGCAGTTTTATTGCGAAAAAACTAAACGGTCAAATCAGCTCAAATTTTGGCAATATGCGCATAAAGTATTCGTCAACATCTTATAAAAATTTCGAATCCGAAAGTTGGATTCGTAGTAATGATCCTACCTCCTTAATTGAAATTCTCAATCGGGATCCTATTCGTGATCCTATGCACAAAGGTGTTGGGAAGTCTCAAGATACACCCACATCTCTATACGGATTTGTTAGGGACACCGCTCACAGGGAGTCCTCATTGGGATGCATATGGATTCCGCACTGTTTCCCGACAAACGCAAGAAAAAAACTCGGCGTGCTTAAACATAACCTGCACGCTGCGCGAGTGTGTAAGTGGGTGGTCATATAATGTCTAAGTGCTGTCAAATACATATCAACCGATAATTACAGTGGGTATACAGTGATGAGTTTTAAATCGCTTATTAAGATATACTTTTTAAGCGATTTGTACTTTTGTGAGATGAGACTTAGACTTTTTCAATTTCCACTCATTTTGTATATCTATATATTTTGTTTAGAAAATTCACCGTACAGAATGCGATGGGATCCATCAAGAATCGTATCGGCATCTGTTCGATGATGTCGCAATCCTTTAGGCTTCAAATTGGATTCGTAGATTGGATTCCAATGGGAAATTCAGATTAGAACGCAACATACGAGCGTGACGTTGTAGTATAGGGATACAATACGATGACCCATTGGATCCCTATTAGGTAGTGGGGACAAGTATATGGGAATCCAATCGGACGTCTACGACAATTTCTGCGCGGAAATTATCGAAATTTGTAAGAAATTGTTCCATTCTAAACCAACCTTTTTTGAGTCAATATAATCTTACATTATTTAATTTTCTTCAAGTTTTAAGTTGAGTGGTCTGGAATGTTGAAGGCAGATTCGTAATCAGCGACCTCAAAAACTCCCATACCACCAATTTTCATGCGAATCAAGTAAATGGTATTTTGGGCCGTCATATTAGAACGGCCATTTTTGAATTTCTGAATTTTAAGGACAGATGCGTAATCAGCGAATTTGAAAGCCCCATAACACCAACCATCATGCGAATCAAGTGACTTATATAATTTGGCCCGCCATATTGCATCCGCCATTTCAAACTTATGAATTTTGAAGGCAGATTCGTAATAAGCGACCTCGAAAACCCCATAACACCAAGTTTCATGCAAATCAAGTCAAGTGTATAAATTGGTCCGCCGGAGGGAATCCGCCATATTGAATTTCTGAATTTTGAGGGCAGATTCGTAATCAGTGACCTTGAAAACCCCATAACACCAACCATCATGCGAATCAAGTGAATTATATAATTTGATCAGCCATATTGGATCCGCCATTTTAAATTTCTGGATTTTGATGGCAGATTCGTAATCAGCTGCCTCGAAAACTCTATAACACCAATTTTCATGCAAATCAAGACAATTGTATAATTTGGCCCGCCATATTGAATCCGCTATTTTGAAATTGTGAATTCTGAGGGAAGATTCGTAATCAGCGACCTTGAAAACCACATAACACCAACCATCATGCGAATCAAGTGAATTATATAATTTGGTCCGCCATATTGGATCCGCCATTTCGAATTTCTGAATGTTGAGGGCAGATTCGTAATCAGCGACCGCAAAAACTCCATAACACCAATTTTCATGCAAATCAAGACAATTGTATGGTTTGATCCGCCATATTGAATCCGCCATTTTGAATTTCTGAATTTTGAGGGCAGATTCGTAATCAGCTGCTTCGAAAAACCCAGGGTACCAAAATTCGCGAAAATCGTACTAGCCAATCACAAAATAATCTATGTGCGTCATATGGCGTCAATGCCGCTTCGGGCATCACAAAAGAGCGTCAATGCCGCTCAAGACGTAAATCTAGACTAAATGGCATTTAACGAGGATATGGGAAAACAGTATAAAACCCGTACCTGTATACGCGGCTCCATATTCTTCTTATTCTGTTTTACAGCCTTTATTCAGGTATCCACACTAAGGTCTCAAGAAGATTGGCCTTCCGCTCACCGGTTGGTGCGTCAGCCGGTGCACGGCTAAGCTGTCGCCCCTCCGAGTATTGGCCATGTAAAACGCTGCTTTACTCGAAGGATCGCTGAAGCCCGAACTCCGATCGCCTATCCACCACTGTGGATTATCAAACTTGTATCAAATTGTTTTAGTTCTTCTCCAATAAAATGTCATCTGTCCCTCGTAACGGAGTGGCTCCGGGTCAGTTGGAAACCAGCGAGCACGAGTTTACAGTTTTTTCATGTATAGCAAATTGAGTTTGGGTCCCGATCGGTTGAATTATCGTTAATAATAAATTTCGAAGTGTAGGGACGCATGGTGTGAGACAGCCATGACGAGTACGAACGCTGTAGGGACAGAATAGACTTTGAGCCGCTTCGGAACGATGGTGATCTCCCAGCCTAGCCAAACTTTGTCAAGCAGCAAACATCAGCGAAACACAAAGTTTGCCCCACACGTCGTTTACAAACTTGATGTAAAGCCCCCATTACTTTTGTCCTTCCTCTCTCTGTTTGGCACGCGCCTTCTCTCTCTCTCTCTCTCTCTCCCTCTCTCTCTCTCTCTCTCTCTCTCTCTCTCTCTCTCTCTCTCTCTCTCTCTCTCTCTCTCTCTCTCTCTCTCTCTCACTCTCCTTTAGTCTCGCGAATGGTATACGGCCTCATCGTCAGCATGTTCGTTCACATAGTCCTTGTTCCCTCCCCTTGTAATTTCCTGCACAGGCTCAGCCATTTCCGTGCATCCGAAACCCAATATTTCGCTGATAATGTCGAAACAATGCAGGATCTGCTTATCAGCTTGATTGGCAGGAAAATAAAACTTACTCTTATATACTGATTGTGAATATCAACGTTGCATATTCTCATTTTATTATTCTGATAATTAAACATTATTTCTCATCTTCCTTCGTCTGTCATTTTAGACTGTTGTCTTTCCTTTCATTTATTCACTTGGCCTTTTGCTACTTCCGATTCCACAGCGATGCTTCATAGTATTGCCAACGTCTGATGTTGAAGTTTGCATCGTTCGAATGCAAAAATATTAATTCTTGTTAAACTTGCGCAATCTTTTTTGCCGATTTGGGCTGTACGAAACGCTTAACCGTTTCTAGGTATTTTTATTAGTAACTTACACCCTTAATTTGCAGAAAAAGACTTTCGATGGTGATGAAAATAAAAAACTAAAAGATGAAGTGCAAAAAATGGCGTTGCAATCCAACGCTGCAAACTTCGAACATCGTGCCAACCGCCGCTCATTCCTAATGCCCTTTACCGCAATTAGACGAGGACACCGGGAAGCTGCGGAAAATCTGTTCCGACACAGACGTTAGGATTAGTAACAGATTTGCTGAATTTCAGTCATGTTGCTGTCGGAAATTCGGTAAAACTGCCTCTCATTCGGTAGCCGGTGCGCGGCTAAGCGGTCACCCATCCAAGTACTGGACTAAAAACCGACGCTGCTTGACATACCGGGTCACTGGTGCCGCGTAACGACTGTGCGTCCTATACTGGCGATAATATTCTGTCTACTATCTTATCCCTATACTACGAATGCTGCACTTAAAATATCGAATTACAGTTGGACCTCCCAATAAGAACGCCCGCAATAAGAACGCTTCCCCTTTATCTCGCTCGAGCGCTTCCCCCACTCCGACTCGAATCCCGAGCTCGTGTCATTTCGCGTGCCGGTTTCTGAATAAGAATGCCCAGCCTAGGAGAGCATAGAAGAGTAAAAAGAGATAAATATTGTAATGCACATTTCCGTTTTAAACCATTCTCCTTATACTATGAAGAAATGTTGCCATACAATACGAAATCAACACTTTTTGTTAATCGAACGCGTGCATTTTTCGAGACAATCATAAAAATTTTATTTCCATTTATAACACGTAATGTCTGTATATTTGATATTTGATAGTCTGTGTGATAGTCTGATATTTGAAGATTGTCGTACAAAGTAGCCAAAGATTCAGATCAATGATTAAATTTATTTTCGTTGTGTTGAGTCATTTTGATCCATGGGGCATTCAACTGGAGGTGGAATATTTTCAAGGGAGCCGAATTCCTCCATTGAATATGAAGTCTCAGAGAAATGGAATTTCTCAATGTCTTCTTTTTCGGTAAAATTAGTACTACTTTGCGGTACAGACTTTGTTTGGGTTTACAACAAACTATTTTCCGTAAACAAGTCTGTTTTTCGTTTCTTCTGTGACATCTTATATCGTTGGTGATCATCCAGTATTACTCAATTACTAATATGTATGAATAATATTGAAAAAAATTAACTATTCATCAAGTAGAACAAATGCGAAAGAGAACGTCTTGCGCATGGGCTACAAGTTGAAGCTCGTTTGAACGACCGTTCTTATTCAGAACCTCGCATGCCAAAAAGGAAGAGAGAGACAGAAAGAGTCAACGAGCGCGGAGCGCGCGCCTGGTGGGGGTACTCTAAGCTCTTCCCCTTGGGGGCTTTTGCGTTCTTATTGAGGGGTCGGACTGTACGTCGATTTATTGCACAAGGTCCCCCTCGATCGAGCTGAAATTTTGCATAAAGCTTCCTTTTAATATTTTAAGACAACCTCTGAAGGGATTTTGGCGACTCACAATAGTTTTCGAGGTATTGAATTTTAAAGTTTGCTTAAGGATAAGGTTCCGTAGCCCCCCCCCCTCCCTCCCTCTCCGATCGAGCTGAAATTTTACTCAACCCTTCCCTTTAATAATTTAAGACAACCCCTAAAGGGATTTTTGGCAACCCGCAATAGTTTTCGTGATATTGAATTTTGAAGTCTTTTTAAGGGTAAGGTTCTGACCCCCCACGCTCTCTGTTCGAGCTGAAATTGTGCTCAAACCTTCACTTTAACGATTTAAGAGAACCCTTAAAGGGATTTTCGGCGGATCGCAATAGTTTGCGAGATATTGAATTTTAATTTTTTTTTTAACGTGCGCCGCCTATATCTATATCTGCTACGACTCCGTTCATACTTAAATATGTTATTACGCTCTCCGTTTTGTAAAAACAGAAATACCCAATCAAACCCAAAACCAAAAACTAATGCGCGTCGCCAAAAATCTCTTTAGGGATTGTCTTGAAATATTAATAAAAGGAAAAGGGTTGTGCAAAATTTCAGCTCCATCGGAGGGGAGCAGTTTTTGCAACCTTGACCGAATTATTTTTAATTGGGTCGACGTTTTCCAACCTAAACAAAACCACAGTTCAAATCTTAGCAAAAACGTGTTTTTCCGTTAAGACACGATATACATTTACAACGATCAAAAAATCAATTTCTTTTTTTCTTCAAACGATAGAAGTATATATGTAGAATATTTTCGAACAGTTTCAAAGTAAAATTCGAAAAACTTCAAATGTCGCAGGTCGTGAACGCTATGCCTCGCCGCTCGGACTCGGAGTGCGCGCGGCGGGGGCAAACGAGAGCCCAAAGGGGTAGGCAGAGATAGCTAAAAAGTAATTAAATAGAAAACTAACAATTACGATTACTACTGTAATTGGTAATTTAATTACTTTGTAACAGACTAGTTCCCAGACAGAACAGATTAGTTACCAGATTAGTTACAGACTAGTTACCACAAAAGTACCTAGTGCAATTAAATTCAAATTCTACGTAAACCTCAATCGCGTTTTCCTCAAAACTGCCTTTTCGAAATTGGCGTCCACGATTACTCAAAAACTGTTAAGCCGATTGATTGGAAACTGAGTAAAAATATCCCTATTATCGCTACCTTCTACTTGACGAAAATTGCTTTTGAAAAATTAAGAAAAAACGACTTTTCTAATCCAAATTTTACAGAAGCGTTGCGTGAAATTTCGTTTGCGTTGATTTTTTTTTGTAAATGTGTGCTATTAATCTAAATGCCTATTTTCTTCACTTTTAATCACAGTTAAATAGAAACTATACATGTTCTAACTGGAAGAAAAATTGAATTTTTTGCAAATCGAAATCTACGGGAAACTAGACTTCACGCCGATTCGCAACTCCCGCAACAATCTGCCACAACTCCGCCATTTTGATGACAAATGAATTTTTAAAATTTGTTTTTTATACCTAAATATACTGTTGAAGTATATCTACAGTATGATGAATGTAGAATAATTATTTCTTATTTCAAAAAGTCCCTCAAAATTGCTTAATTTTTCCGTCTAAATGTATATCCCGCCTAAAATACGCAAATTAAAAAAAAATAGCACCCTCTTCTAAACTTCTCCATTAATCCTGTCGACGAGAAAATCCCGTACGAACTTTGAATCAAAATTCCTTTCATAAAATTGACGGGTAGGGCTATTTCGTGCGTGGGCGGAGATGAAATGTTTCGTGAACGATGGCCTCTTCACTTTTATCGCGAAATGTTCTCTACCCTATCTTCCTATCCGCCATCCCTTGCGCTTTTGTTTCATCATTATCGGTAAACAAAAAATGGGACGAGTCTTTGTCGCGTTGAATAGGCGAAAATCGCTATGTATGAACGGGGATAGGGAAAGGAAGGAGGCGAAGGAGAAAAATGAGAGACAGAGACGCAGAGGAAGAAAGCGTGAGAAGAATCGAGAGGGGGAGAGAGAGAGGGAGAGAGAGAGAGAGAGAGAGAGAGAGAGAGAGAGAGAGAGAGAGAGAGAGAGAGAAGGAAGGAAGGAAGAATGGCATAGATTATTCTGGAGGGACCCTGGACCGAGAGTGGAGGCAATTTTCCGTCGTACAGAATCGACCAATGGCCAATATAGCCGCGGCGGTCCGATATCGCGGATGGTGGTCAGGCTCTTCACCCTCTTCGGGATAGATAAAGGCCCGACGAGATTTCAATGGTACAGAGACATTTTGCTCTCTTTCGTTCCCTGCATCCCAGTCTTCCCTTTTTCCTCCCTAAAAATATACTTTATTATGTTTTTTTACTGTCGTTTCTCCCACATTCTCTTTCAACATACCTCTATCACCCTCACTCTCTCTCTCTCCCTGTCTGCCCGTTTCTCCCTTACTGGCTCTCTCCCTCACTCATCCGTTCACGTTTTGTTTTCTACCTCTCTTTACACTCTCCACGGAAGTCGTATTTTTTTTTGTTTTTCATTAGGACCGATTTTTCCGTACGTGCCTCGTTCCTTCTGCCTGAAATGTTCGGTCCAATGGCGCGCATTTATACAAGTTATTCCACGCCAGCTCGAACGCTCAATTTCTCGGTTCCTTTTCAATTGCGAAAAATAGTGATAATTTTTCATCGTAAGTCAGGCGCAATGGGGTGTAATTCACATAAGGCTCCATTTTTTCAGGCCTTAGGTCACAGTAACGCGTATAAAATCATGTGCAAATTTAACCATTTTTTTTTTTCGTATGACAAAGTGATTCACTCATGAAATTTATTACACTTCTATTTACTATGAATATCAGGCTGTTAGAAAATTTTATTTTTTTAGAAGTACAAAATGGCCGACTTCTAATATTTTCTTTCCTTATCTTTTTTTAGGCGCTCCGCGGCGTGACATTTAGCATCCAAAATTTTTAACCTAGAAAAAAAACAAAAATTCTCGTCAATCTACATTAGAATATCTAGAGAAGTACGTACGGAGCTTAAAAAATATTGCTTTGTTCAAAAGTTGTAGGTATTTGAACTTAAGAAATGAATTTTCAGTGAAAAATTTCGTTGAAACTGCTCATAAACTCCTCATAAAAAAAAAGTTTTCGATTAATCAGAAATTCCGGACGTACTTCTCTGCGAAATGCAATTAGGAACATACCTTTTAAATTTGAAGTAAATCGAGTGAAAATTGTTGAAGTATTTGTCACGCCAATTGGAAAAAAGCTGTTTCGAGAAGTTTCGAACAATTGGCCATTTTGTACATCGAAAAAAATATATATATTTTCTAACAGCTTGATATTCATACTAAATAGATGTGTAATAAATTTCATGATTGAATCACTTTTTCGTACGAAAAAAAATGTTAAATTCGCACATGATTTTATACCCGTTCCTGTGGCCTAAGGCCTTAATGTCCAATCTTCAATCAAATTTGCGATCCCTTTCACTTTCACCCTAGCCTTATCAACGCATTATTTCGTAATGCGAACCGCCGGTTTCCAAGGTAGAGTATACTGAATCGTGTCGGAAGACCCTTTGCCAAAATATTCGCCATTTTTTTCTAGTCAAGGATAAGCAAGACAAGTGCACAATTTGTTCACTTTGAACAAGAGTTCCAGCCAATTTCTAACGATATCCTGCAGAACGCTCGCAGAGCGTGCCGTAGTTCGCACAAGCAGTCGACGATTTCCTCCATCCAGCACGTATTATTGGCGCCAGACATACTTTTTTATTTCGGAAAATCTGCCCTCGCGGGTAACGTTTTTTTACAGGGTGACTATTCCCTCAGCGTGTGAATAGCAGAATCATGCGTTGAATACACTCGCGACTAATTGGCAACGCGCGCAATTATTTGTCGCAGAGCTCGAAGCCTCCCTTGCCTTTATCATTCATAATGATTAGTTACTAGTCGTTTAGTATTCATCTACATTAGCCTTGCAATTGCAGCAAAACTGCGATTACATATATTGAGGGGTTGTGCCTAGTTAACGTCGGAAGATCACTTTTTTTCAAAACCAATATATTTTGACAGTCTATCGTCTTATAAATGTTCCCTGAAAATGTCAATGTTATCAAATCAAAATTTACTGATTTATAGACTGTTATATTGACGCCCGTCGCAACGCTGGAGCGTCGTTCGTAATCTTAAACACTTTTTTTTCAACGAGAGGTTACGAAAGTCGGTGAACAAAATAATTTTTAAAAATTACTGCATGATTCTTTCTGAACATTTTAGGCCTTTTGCTGGATGACGAAAAAATCGTATATGATCGAAGGATGAACTAAAAATGCCTAGTTTTTCGCAAAAAATAAGAATCTCACATTGAATACGCACCATTTTTTCAAAATTTGATTTTTCGGCCATTCTTCGGATTGCCCATGAGATAAACTGATATACTAACGAAGTCTGTTTGATTTTCTTATATTAGATAACCTGGTTTGGAAGACTCACAGCAAAAGACGATTTCGCGAGATGCTTTCCGGCCATTGGTTGTAAATCGATGATAGTCAAATACTTTTACACACAAAAAATAGCAGTGTTCTTCAGATGATACGAGATGATTTTCGAATTACCTAATTTTTGTAGAAATTTAACATCACTTTTTTCTTTAAAAAAAATTCTAAAAATGAGCTGTTTCCATCTTTAACAACTAGACATAACCCGTAAAGGATTTACAGATTTTTCAAAATTAATTGACCATATCTTCTTCTATTCTGCAAGTTTTATTTCCAATTTAGCACGTTAACGGGCCATCGGTCACGGTCCTTCAGCCCGATTATTGATAATTCTATTGATCATTTTTTTTAGATAATAAAAAAGATCATCAATTTTAATAATTATATGTATAGACCCATCACCTTTGTGGCATCGCACCTTTGTTGCGTTGCCACAAGCGAACAAAAAACTCGTACAAGAATTTTACAGGTAAAATAAAAAGAAAACAATGATGCGAAGAGAGCTCGAAGGACAGTGGATCAAAGGGATGTATATCGGAATTGGCGAGAGAGAACAATCCTCTATCGATAAAGCCCTCTAGCCAAAGAATATGGATTTGACCCGGAAGACGGTCCGGTGAATCCCCGCTTTTTCTCACTGGAAGAACAAGAGAAAGAACGAGAGACAGAGAGAGGAAGAAGACTCGAGGCGACCTCTATACGTCGTTTATAGGAGATCGTTGGGCGCAAAGCTCCTAATAAAATTGCTCCACAACTCTAAAGCTCCCTTTTCCGTTCTCCACCTCTCTCTCACTGCCTCGTTCTCCCTCTCCCTCGTCCAAGAGCACCGAAGAAAGACGAGAATTGGGTCGTTTCCTCAGTCGTCGAGTATTCGGTAGGTCGGAGAAATGTGAGGCCCTATAAAACCGGATGTACGTATACGCGAAGCACCTACATTCCCACGGTCCTCGTCTTCTACACGTCGCGCACCAAATATATACAAATACATACATCACCCACTGTCAGGGTCATATGGGCGTATCCGGCAAATTCTCGAGCACTGAACCGCATGCGATACCAAAGCCCTCAAGGTAGTCCTATCGACAGGCTTCAATTCATAGGATTTTCATAATTTTTTCTCGAGCTTCGCTAAATATATTAATAATCGTCTCTGTAAAATTTCAGGGTCAGTTGTCGACATTATTACAGAGAGAAAAAAATATAAAAATTGCGTACTTTTGTGAAGGAATCCCGAGACGACATACAAAAACCCAATTTCCGGTCGCTACAAAAGTGTATATAATAGTGAGAATCCGTCAGATTCTTCAAAATAATCAGACTTACATACGTAACACTTGTAGTAATCTAATGCTCTCAGAAAAAAATACGCTCATTGACCTAATTTTCATTTAATATCAAGTTTGATTTGAACTTCCGGTATTAGATTTATTACCACTTGCTACGATAAAGAGATGTGACGGTAAGGCAACAGCTGACTGTAGTCGTAACCTCATCTCACTCATTCGAATTTCCACACATATTTCCTTTTCAACCAAAATATTTCGCTGACACAAATCTTCCACGCTTTTTTACCAGTCGTGGCCCGAATATAATGCTTCACATTTCCCGCACCTGTCATTGTTTTGACGGATTGACGTTGAAAAGCATGGAGGTTAAACTCGCCTGAATGAGTAAAAAAAGACGTAAATAGAACCAATGTTGCCAACTGTCAAACCTAGAAATTTACGCGAATCGTTGGAATAGCTAATTTTTCATTTTTTAAATTAAATGTGAACATTCGTTAACCAGTGTACAAATGGAAAATTTTAGTTATTACAAATTATTTTTTTTCGCATATGTTAAAAATCTAAATTGGACAGATCTCAAGTATGATCACTGGTATGACTAGTGTGAAGCGATAGGACTACCTGAAGATTTTCATCGTTCAATACACACATAAAATACACTCGCGAATATCAGCGAGCTCCTTTTCTCTGCCCTACAGGATGCGTTTTTTCGTTTTTTTCCCCAAACCGTTTCGCGACTCACCATTCCAAAACTTAAGGTATTCCTTTCGCGGTTGGCCGTATTTAGTAAGGGCATGAGCCCTTCTTAATCATTAGTAGATTACAGTGGCGCTTTATAAAAATAAGTCACAATCAATTGTCATACCCAATGATGAAGTGGAATAAAAATGTTCGCGCTAGTTCAGTGGTTTTAGACATTTACTCTGAAAAGTGGGGCCTACGAAAATTCTTCTGCTAGTCACATTTCTTTACTTTTATCATTAACCCTTCGCGATGGAGGCCTCTTTCAAAAGGTTAATATTTCCTTTAAACATTCGCTGACACCCTGTTTTTATTGTCGTTACGAAATCTTTAGAATTGTTTCACGTGTTCAGCAGTTTATATCAGGCATCTAAAGTTATTTTGCGTCATTGTCATAAAGTGCCGTATAAATGAGACGATTTTTGGAGTCGCAATTTTTCATAAAAAGTTCAGTAACTTGGCTCGAAATTTTACCGGAATGGTAATTATGCAGTTTGACGCCTTTTCCGAAAAACGACGAGAATTTTTTTTTTTCGCCATGGGGTTGTTTATTCCATCATAAAAAATGATATTTCGTCGGGGGAGGCTGACATTTCCCATAAACTCCATAAGTTATGGGGTTTTGAAGTTTGAGATTTTTAATTTTTTTTTTTTTTTTGTTGGGAATGCTTTTGCGTGTGCATGTGTGTATATGTGTGTTTAGTGAACAGTCGAAATACGTTCAAAATTTTGGTGGTCCTGATAAGGACCGATTTAAATCTTGAAAAATACTGATATAGTTGACAGTCTTGAAAAAGACTCATATCAGTGTCGAAAGTCACAGCTCCTTTAGGGTTCCGATGATGTTCAAAATCGCGTGAAATCGATCACGATGGTCAGGATATTGACGCTTGAAAAAAAATTCAGCGATATATCCATCCATGTGATATTCGCGACGACCATATCGTGGGACGTTTGCGCGGACCTCCCTCCACGTGCGCTCGATATTTTGAGTATGCGCGCCAGTGTCGGGATCAATAAAATTAAGTAAATGGTTCACTTTTAAATGTTGAAAGTCCGCGTTTTTGAGGCAATTATATGCTTTCCAGCAATAATTTTCTTTTAAAAATCTCTTTCCAGTATCTTGAGGGGGCTCCGCCCCCTCGGCCCCCGCAGGGGCGCTGCCCCGTGACCCCGTCGGGGGGGTCAAACCCCCCCGAACCCCCCCAGAGGGTGCGTTGGATAGTGGATTTGAGTTGAAAGTCGTTCCAGAGCCAACACACACTGCCAAAATGCATGAAAATGCCCTATTCCATCATGTGTTTTCTCACACTTGAAAACCCCATAACTCATGGTAATTATGGAAAATGTCAGCCTCCCCCGACGAAATATCATTAGTTAGGACTGATAGAGGCAGTTTGTGGCGAAAAAAAAATGTTCCCGCCGTTTTTCGGAAAAGGCGCCATACTGCATAATTACCCAAAACTTTATGTATATATATATATATATATCTATAATTTAATTAATTTCAAAATGAGGTGGCTCAAAAAAAATTATTTTTTTTTCAAACGCCAACGAGGTTGCCACATCTACACATGTATGGTCGGAGATTAGTATACGAGCATGCGTATACACAAAATCTCTAAGTGTTGTCATATGCCTCAGGCAAGCCCTGCTAAAAGTTTGGTACCACAGACAGAAAGACCGCTCTAAAACGTATTGCCAATTCATTTACTATGTCATTCTTCAACTTTTGAATAGTAAAGCAATAAGGATCGAAAAATAGTATTCTACGTATGTAGTTTGGAAGTAGGTAAATTACAAAACTTGAACGTATGGTTGCTTTTGAATGGGACTGCCTCGCACGGACTACCTTAGTGGAGGCGCGCGTATTTCAAGGTTAGCTCTACTTTTGAAAATGGGAACCCTTATTCTTGAACGTCCCTCATTCATTTAATTTTCTTCAAATAAATTCAACAACCTTGGGATAACGTTGGTATATCGAACAAAAAACAAATCAGATGAAAATTAACTCGTGGCGAGAACGAGACATGGTATCTCTCAAAATGGGTATTATTTTTATTGAAAAACGCTAACAAAATGTGCCCTATCAAACACATAAAATTTAATTGGCACAATTTTTAAATGATGTTAAAATGATGATGGGTTATGTTCGCCAAACGCATCAGCTATTACTCGCAACGTTGTTAAGTCCGTGGGTGCTATTTCGTCGTTCTGACCATTCTCAACCGGAAATTGAAACTTTCTTGTAATGTAGTGCTTTAACTACACGGTGAAGATTGATTTTCTTATTTTTTGCAATATCTATTATCTCTACTCTATCCAATTACAGTTTTCCAACGGGTTTAGTTTGATACGTGAGCAGAAAAACCACGCTCACAGCACTTCCGGTTGACCGTCTCCATAAGACGACGTGCTTCGGTAACTCAAAGTGCTCGACTTTGCAGTTTTATTGCGAAAAAACTAAACGGTCAAAATAGCTCAAATTTTGGCAATAGGCGCATAAAGTATTCGTCAAAATCATATAAAAATTTCAAATCCGAAAGTTGGATTCGTAGTAATGATCGCACCTCCTTAAGATCCACTCATTCTGTATATCGATATATTTTGTTTAGCAAATTCAACGTACACAATGCGATGGGATCCATCAACAATCGTATCGGATTCCGTTCGCCGATGTAGGATCCTGTAGGGTTTAAATTATATTTCAATGGGGAAACCCAATCAGAATCCAATGTACGGGTGTACCATTCTAGTATAGAGATCCCATGCGATGACGGATCGGATCCCTATCGGAAAGTAGGGGCAAGTATGAGAATCCAATTGGATACCTACGACAATTTCTGCACGGCTATGTGTGCATATGCGGTTGCAGTTGAAGGAGCATCGGCTTTATTACACCACGGTCGAGGAGATCGGCAACGAAACTCTCCCGTGAACTTGATATCTCTTCGTCCTTCTTCTGGAAGCTTTCCTTCTTTCGCAATAAATTGCGTTCTCCCCTTCCCCCTCTCATTCTCTCGCCCGCTCTCTCTCTCTCCCTCTCTCTGTAAGTGTGTCTCGAAGAAACACATGCGTGTGTAATTGTGTCCGTGTGTTTAGACATCCGAAAAGAGTCATCCATTCTTTCGGACCATGAAAGAAGAAAAAGAAACGAAAAAAGACAGACGAGGGTTCGTCTGTTTTTTGCCTTCTTTTGCACCCTCCCTCGCGACAAGGGTGCAAACAAACGCGAAAAAGAGCGATTCTTCTGCAATCACAAACGTATGCAAGTGGTACAAGGGCACGATGGTATATGGCCATGTAGGGATATCGAGTCAGATTGTACGTGGACGTATGGACGGCTGATAAGGAAAATTACTAACAATTCACGCGTTCATTAGTTTTATTTTTCTTTTGTTTAATTGTACAATATGTATATCGTAAATAAATAAATATAGCCTATGCTTATTTATACATGTATATAATATCTGTAATCACCGAAGGCATGTCAGCGCGATAAAGGGATGACGTGCGAACGAGAGGGGGCGAGAGAGAGAGAGAAAGAGAGAGAGAGAGAGCGGGAGGGAGCGTGGTCGGCGCGAATAGTCCCAAGGTTTGCCAATTGCCCAAGATATACTAGTAGTAGAGCTATAGCGGTTCTAACTCAGGGATCTCAGGGGGGAGCGGGGCGGGGGAGTCGAGCGCGGGGAAGCCGGGGTATGCATGGCGGCGGCGGGGGGGGATCCTGCATGCGGTAGCCGAGTGCGGGGTTCCGGCGGAGAGGGGGGGGGGGGGTGTTCGAGAGTGGGGTGGCTAGTTTTTCCGGGGTATGCATGTCAGCGGGGAGGGGGGGGGGATCCTGCATGCGACAGCCGAGTGCTGGGTTGTGGCGGAGGGGGAGGGGGGTGTTAAAGAGTGGGGAGGCTAGTTTTTGGTGACGATGTTTTCCAGGCGATAGCTGGACCCGCGGGCGAGAGGGGGAAGCCGCTGTCGACTCTGTGGGGGAGGGGGCATCACAGAGTCGCGTTTCCTTGAAAACCCATAAAATCTGATAATTTATTATCAACATTATAGATGTAAGCGGAGCATTTTTGTCTAGACTATTCACAGGAGTTTATATATATAAAAAAAACTTATACAAATGTGTGCATGTGTGTGTGTGTGTGTGTGTGTGTGTTTGTGTGTGTGTGTGTGTGTGTGTGTGTGTGTGTGTGTCAACGTTTCAACCACCTCGTCCGAAAAGTCTCAAATTTTACGACTCTTTTTTTTCTTACGTCGAGCGCCAGGGGCCCCCATACCCTATCGCTTCGCATGTGCAACTCGGGCCTCATCATTCCATAGGTCCACACTTGAAAACCCATAAAATTTTACGACAGCAAGCGACGAAGACAGTGATCCGGGGAAAAAATGCATTTCCATTTTACCGGGCTTTAGTTTTTCATCTCTGAATGGAAATATATACAGAGAGTGCAACGTCGAACCTTGATGCCGACACTTGAGATCATGCAGGTCTGGACAAGTTAGTCCCATGGTTAAGGATTTTTTTCTTCGTTAACACCACTCTCCAAGCTATTAGAATTTTTTTTTTTATTGCTCCGCTATTCAGAGCATATACGATAACGCGGTGTTTATGTTGAAAAACTATAAACTTTCGGAGATCTATGAATCGGAGACCTTTTTAGGCTTCGACCGTGGACCACTTGAGCGCCGAGAGCCCATAAATTTTTTTTTTTTTCACTACACGCATCTTGACTGAGATGCTCTTTTATTTTTCCCGGCATTCCAATGCGATATTAGATCATTCTCGTGGGTTGGTGATATTTTCCGAGATGATAGGGAAAGACGGAAAATGTCTAGAGGGGAAACCATGCTTAATGATCTGCTGCGCTCAAAAGTGTTGGCACTTTCGATCGAGCAGTCAGTTAGTGAACATCATCTCTTTTGGGAAGCCTCGTTTCATCAAATATGGAGAGCAACGCGGAGAAGTCAGAACAAATCTTGCACGACCAAGCCGCGCTCCTAAGTTCATTCGAAGATTTTGCTGTGTGGGAACAACGGTGCGTTGAGTTTATCGAAGAATTGGAAACGCAAAGCCGCATTAAGCGCCCGCGACTATCAATTGGACTTCAACAGTCATTGATAGCCCAAATAGCGCGACTGGAAGGGTTGAGGAATTCTGTGCGTAATCATTTTATACACACGGGTGCAGGACACGGTCATCATGGGCTAATCTGGCGAGAGATTGACACATCATTCAATAGTCGAATATTGACCGGTTCCGTAATCAATCGCAATCACATCGAACCACGGCAATTTCTCAACGATGCTCGCGACCTAGTGCTTCAACATGTGCAAAATACTATCTGCAAACATAACAGTATTAAAGTTAATACAGTGTTTAATGGCGAATTCGCGAGTGGAGACAAACATGCCAATAAAAGTGTCAACACGCGAAACTGTGAACTATTTAACACAAGCGATTTGAATGAGTGGTACCAGCAATGCGTTATGGAGCTATTAACCAAACTCGATGAATTTCAAGAACAAGATAGTGGCTGGGCTTTGCGGAAAATACTTAACCTCACGATAAATGTGAATAAGTATAATCCGATGCGTGCTGGGTGCTACATATCATTGCCGCGGGAAATAATAATGAAGCGGGCTGTGATTAACGTCAAATCGAACGATAATGCATGTTTCGCTTGGGCAGTTGGCGCTGCTCTACACCCAGCTGAACGAAACGGTGACCGTCCGTCATCTTACCCACATTACTCAAGCATACTGAATCTACAGGGCATTCAATTCCCGGTAACCATACACCAAATAAAAAAATTTGAGCTGCAAAACAATTTATCCATCAACGTGTATACCACCACCACCAACAAAAAGGACATTGTTCCAATACGCGTGACTCAAGAGAAGAAGGAGAAGCACATTAATTTGCTGTACATGCAAGATACTGAGGACAACAATGTGGGACATTTCGTATGGATCAAGAACCTGTCGAGACTCGTGAGGGCGCAACTGAGCAAAGCGGAGCATAAAAAATATATATGTGATCGGTATGTAAATTTAACATTATTAGTACAAAATTATATATCTACTAAAGGAGAAAATTGATAAAAAAAATCTTGGTTGTTTTGCAGGTGCTTGCACCACTTCGGTTCCGGGGAAAAATTGCAATCACATGAGGTCGATTGTGGAGCAATAAACGACTGCGCGATCCGACTACCGAATGACACCAACAAGTGGCTCCAATTCACCAACTTTAGCCGGAAAGAGCGACATCCCTTCATTGTGTATGCCGATTTGGAGTGTGTTTTAGCAAAGACTGATGAGAAAAACCAAGCAAAAGATATGTATCAACATCATGAAGTGTTTAGTATAGGATACTACGTGTGTTGTGCGTATGATCAAACACTATCTTCATATCACTCACGTCGCAGTGTCGATTGCGTTTCGTGGTTTGTCGAAGAACTGAAAAAACTAGCATTGCGCATAAAAGAAATTTTCTGCGACAACGTCCCAATGATTTATCTGACACCGAGCGAGTGGGCCAGTTTTCGCAACGCGACCCAATGTCATATATGCAGGAAACCATTCGCGCAAGAAGATGTACGCGTTCGAGATCATTGCCATCTGACTGGACGCTATAGAGGCCCTGCCCATTCTAATTGCAATTTAAACTACAAACAGTCATTCTTCATTCCCATAGTTTTTCACAATTTATCCGGTTACGATGCACATTTTATAATCAAGGAAGTAGCCACAGCGTTCGAAGGAAAAACCGATGTGCTTCCAATCACAAAGGAGAAATACATCTCCTTCACGAAGCATGTTGAAATTACCGATGATTCAAAACATAAGATCCAATTGCGCTTCATCGATTCATACAAATTCCTCAACACCAGTCTCGACAAATTAGCCTCATTTTTGACCGAGGACAAACTCAAAATTTTACGCATGCAATTCCCAACGCTATCGACGGACAATTTCAGTTTGCTGACGCGAAAAGGGGTCTTCCCTTATGAGTATATTGATAACGTGACCAAGCTAGACGACACTTGCCTACCACCACGTGACGCCTTTTATAGTTCCCTGACAGATGCTACAGTATCCGAGAGTGAGTATGCACATGCTGAGAAAATTTGGGAGCGGTTTTCCATTCGAACGCTGGGTGACTATAGCGATTTATACTTGAAGACAGATGTCTTGTTATTAGCTGATATTTTCGAAAACTTTCGAAATACGTGCATTGAGAGCTATGGCCTAGATCCCGCGTATTACTACACATTGCCGGGGTATACCTGGGATGCAATGCTGAAACATTCGAATGTCAAGTTTGAATTACTAACCGACATCGACATGGTTTTATTCGTTGAGCGGGGTATACGCGGTGGTCTCAGTCAATGCTCAAACCGATATGCACACGCTAATAACAAGTACATGGAGTCGTTTGATCCATCGAAAGCATCGTCATACTTGATGTATTTTGACGTCAACAATTTGTATGGATGGGCAATGTGTCAACCTTTGCCATACGCAGATTTTCAATGGGTGAACGACGTGTCCAAGTTTGATCCATCTTCCATCGCGCTAGATTCACCGACAGGCTACATCCTTGAAGTCGACTTGGAATACCCACAATCTCTACATGATGCGCACAAAGACCTGCCGTTTTGTCCAATACATGAAAACCCGCCCGGTAAGCAGGGGGAAAAGCTGTTAGCAACCGTCTGTGATAAAAAACGCTACATCATTCACTATCGAAATTTACAGCAGTGCTTACGCCATGGACTTTGCCTTACGAAAATCCATAGGGTATTACAATTCACACAATCCCCATGGCTACGTTCATATATCGAGTTAAATACGCAATTTCGAACGCTAGCCAAAAATGATTTTGAAAAGAATTTATTCAAATTGATGAACAATGCGGTGTTTGGCAAAACGATGGAGAATGTGCGCAATCATGTAGATGTAAAGCTTTTGACAAAATGGGAGGGTAGGTATGGTGCAGAGGCGATGATTGCGAAGCCAAACTTCCACAGCCGAAGTGTTTTTTCGGAAAACCTTATTGCTGTAGAATTGCGCAATCTCGAGGTGAAATTTAACAAGCCGATATATGTGGGTATGTGCATACTCGACATATCCAAAACGTGCTTGTATGGATTTCATCACGAGTATATGGTACCTCTGTATCGGGATAAGTGTAAAATTATGTATACCGATACGGATAGTCTCATATATAACATTGAGAGCGATGACATGTACATGGACATGAAGCGCGACATTGTAAAATTCGATACGAGCGATTATCCGGTGGACAATAGGTATGATATGCCGCTTGTCAACAAGAAGGTACCCGGTCTCATGAAAGACGAATGCAATGGTGCAATTATGACCGAGTTCATTGGACTTCGATCGAAAATGTATGCGACACGTGTTGAGGGTAAGAAGGACACTAAAAAAGTCAAAGGTGTCAAGAGCAATGTTGTGGCTAGGACAATCACGTTTGACGATTATGCCCGATGCTTGAAGGAAGACATTGAAATGAGCCGTAGTCAAACATGTATTCGATCGAAGTTGCACAAGGTCTACACCATTCGTGAGACGAAAATCGCTCTAAGTCCTCATGATGATAAGCGGTGTATCATACCTGGGACCTCTGAGACCCTACCATGGGGGCATTACAGCATACCGTTGTAACAAACTATCATGCATATAAACTCGATGTAAAATTGTGTACATTTTTGTAAATACTTGATGTATAAAACTTGTGAAAATTGCGTATGTTTTTGTAAACGTTAACTCGATGTAAAACTTGTTTGTTGTACATATTTGATTTTGTAACAATGGACTTTTGTAAGTAAAGGATGCGGCTTTAGTAATCCATGTGTACCCATTATTTCCCGCATACACTGTTCGAGAGTAGGGGGAAGAAGGGATTGGAGGGAGAGAAAACGCCTGCTGTGGCGCACCACGTTGACGGGTAGAAAGAGAGTCATAAAAGTCTAAATGTTTTTGGCCTTTTTTATTGACGACTACAAATCGGATTTACTTATCCAACTATTGTGGGCATTGTCGAAACCCAGCCATTTTACAAACATTCGATGACCGCGCTTCTTTAAAATTTTTTCTATGAGATAGATATCGGGGTACTTGACACGGAGAAGCTCTTGTTCGTAGAAACCACCGGCGATGGGTTCATCTTTATGGTCCTTCAAACGATACGTCACTGGATGCGTTTTCTTCACACGAGATACCGTAAATATTTCCGTTGTCCAATTTGGCGTGTAACCCTTTTCGAAAACACTCTTAAATTTGCTGATTCTCACTTTATCGCCAGGGGTGAATTTCGGTGGTGTTTTTATTGGCGGCTGAGTCTTATTGAAAACTTGCCGCAATATTTCCTTCTCATTCTCCGCGTTGACATTTCTCGGTTTCATCTTAATGGTACGGTGTACGGAATCATTATATTCAGCTACTAGATTATCAAGAATATCGATCCACTTATAATTACCACGAAGACTAAATTGCATCCACATCTTATTTTTCAATGTACGATTGAAACGCTCGCAAATGGATGCCTTCAAGTTGCTATATGTTGAATACATGTGAATATTGTACTTTTTCATTAGGGATTTAAAGTGACAATTGTAAAATTCTTTTCCCTCGTCGACGTGCAAGTGCTGTGGTATGCGTCCCTTAACGAGTATCGACTTCATTGCGGCTGCTGCATCTTTACCACTCTTACTCAGCATTGGTACGGCCCAGGCGAATTTTGAGAAAGTATCGATGACGGTGAGGAGGAATTTATGTTTGGTGTTTTGATGTGCGTACGATGACATATCGACGAGATCAGCTTGCCAGGTCTCATCCAAGCCGCGGATGTCCACATGTCGACGCCGATAGTTTCGTCGAGCAGGCTTATGTAGCTCCAGCACGAGAGCGCTCTTTTTCTCGTTCATTTTCTAGTCCACTCAGTCGCGCATCCAGTGCAGCAATGGTCCGTGAATTACGAATCACCAAATCTTGTAGATTTTTGACATTGGCCTCGAGTGTCTTTGCAATATCTCTTATCGTAGCTTCAAGTCCATTAACCAGCAGCTGATTACTCTCGTTCATTTCTTTGCGAATGTTCTTAATGATAGTTCGGGATCTTTTGTGTAAAGTATTTAGAGTGATGGCGTCGTCTTGTCCTTCCGGATTAGCGATGTTACACAATCGTTTCTGCCCCACGTCATAATGACCATCTGCGGTGGTTTTAAACCCAATCCCAGGTCGGCCTGGAGGACCTTGCTTACTGAGGAGTACACTCTGACGCAATTGGCGTCCAAACACATCGACACTCATGATGAGAATGCATAAATTTTCCGACGCCGAGTTAATAAATTATTTCAGCTTCACGCAATTCCTCGATAATCGATATAATTTCATTCGCATGGGCCGAATTTCCGGCTGCTTGTGATGTCAGAAGTAGACGAAGACGGTCTACCAGCTCATTGGGATTGTCCCAATATACATAGTCCAATTGAGCGTTTTTTCTAGCCAGCTTATACGTTGGCATACCCTTTCCCACGTGGTGATCGGCTATATTTGCAATATAAGTGTTGAATTTGTGACAGGTATTACGTCGTATAGCCGCACTAGGTTTATAAAATTTTTTGTGAGCATTCGTCGCAATGACAATTTTTTCATAGTTTTTCAAATCGTCTGGTGTGAGAGTTTCGATATTGGGCACTTTTTTAAACAGCAGCTCAGTTAATCCAACAGTTTTCGCATAATTCACATCTCCCACACGAATATGTTGAGAGTCGAAATTTATCGGAGAATCACCAATCATTAATCGGTTGTTTGAGAGATTCCGCACACCATATGATACATCCAGGCTTGCTTTTCTATTTGTTCGTAACAGCAGGAGATATTCGGTGATTAAGTCATCGACATTTTGTGACTCATCATCATCATCATCCTCGTATATCAATTTGAAAGAATCTTGTGTTTCACTCTTGAAGGAATCGTGTGTCTCGTTCTTCAATTCATGTTTCACACTATTTATCGCATCTCCTTCTTTATCGTCGGCTTTTTCATCCTTGATTTCCTCCTTCGCCGGCTCACCGTTTTTGTATGACACCAATTTCTCCAATGGTCTGACTATAGGCTTAAAGACATCTCGCATTCTCTGCTCATCACTCTCTTTGCCAATTTTCATCATTCGATGCTTTCGTCTAATTGCATCGCTCGCCTTGGCAATTTCACGCAATACATTTTTTTCTCTCAACAGTTGTTCGCTCTTCATGTTGTCACTGTCGACGCGTGCACAATACTGCCTCTTGAACCACCAGCGACGATTCATTTATCAATGGTGAGAAAATCATCAAAACCTTGTCTATATCGACCCTCGTTCATACTGCTATCTTTGTCGATCGTCATAAATGCATACTTGTCGGAATTCCAGCATTTCATGCACATGTTTTTGAAGCATGTATAAGTCATATCCGTATTAACGTGATCGTTGTACACATGTTTGAGATTCATATCATCCTGCTTGAAAAGCACCACGAAATTTGCATTATCTCTCACGAGATGTTTGGGGATACGGGTGTACGTCTGACAAAGATAAAAACTGTCTACAATCTCGTGTCTTCCCATGGAAAAGAATGCTCTAACATTATCCTGCTTTTCGCACGCAATATCATCAAAGATGAATATAGAGTGGGGACGTGCATCACTTGGTGCAATCACTTGTTCATGCTCATTGAATGGATTATATGTAACTCCATGCACAGGTTCAAGTAATTGTTCGAGCAACTTGTACTTTGGTTGCTTCAGCGACTTGGAATACAAATAAATGTTCTCAAATCTCAAGCCATTGGGATGGATGATGAGAGTGAGCAAAGCATTGGTTTTTCCACAATTTGATGGACCACAAAACACCGCACGTATGCTATCCGGCAATAACTGTCCATGACGCTTTTGTCTTTTCTCCCGGCCATCTTCGACAAATTCATCGAAATTTATCACGGGAAGGCTACCTCCGTGAGTTTGCTTCTTGGATGCCATCTCGCACAGGACTAACGGAAAAATCATATAAATAGCATTTTTATACGGATTCGCCGTCAGTCGAGTATTGTCTTTAGACATGATCGTTCATAGCGGTAAAGGTGTCGTCAATCGCCTAATCAACAATCTACCCGTTGAATTGCATCTGCCTGGTTATCAATATTGCGGCCCAGGCACAAAGTTGGCCAAGCGTCTTGCTCGTGGTGATCCGGGCATTAATCCATTGGATGCAGCTTGCAAACAACACGATATTGCATATTCGAAAAATCCGGATAATCTTGAAGCGAGACATTTGGCGGATAAAGTGTTGGCTGAACAGGCTTGGCAACGCGTTAGTGCGCGAGACGCTAGTATCGGTGAAAAAGCCAGTGCTTGGGGCGTGGCAAATATTATGAAGACAAAGAGAAAATTTGGTATGGGGATAAAGGCCCGCAAGGGTGGCGTTTGTTTGAAAAAAATAATTGGCGCTGCGAAGAAGACAATGATTCAAAGTGATGATCCACATAAGATTATTAAATCAGCTCTAAAGGGTGCTCGTGCAGCTGTAAAGATGCAAGGTGGTAAAGTACGCACACCTCGAGTTCTACCTGTACCCCATAAAATTGGTGGTTTATTACCGTTCCTCGTGCCTATTTTTGCGGGTCTTAGCGCTGCGGGTGCTTTGTCAGGTGGTGCGGCGAGCATAGCTAAAGCGGTAAATGCTGCTCAAGCAGCTAAACGTGAATTGGATGAAAGTAAGCGCCATAATCGAACAATTGAAGCGATCGCATTGGGTAAGGGCTTACATCTGAAACCATATAAGCAGGGATTGGGTCTTCATATTAAGCCAAAAAACTAGAAGTTACGCTACCTCACCGACCTCTCACCGACATCGATCTTCTCAAATATGCGAAAATCCTAAAAATTCCACATTTTCGTGGAGTTTACATGCGCGATACATTGCCAGCGAGCGGGCCCCTCAAATGTGAAGCAGCAATTGTCAATTTGGATGAAAATGTTGGTCCTGGAACACACTGGGTCGCTTACAAAAAGACTGGATGGAAAGTCCTGTACTTTGATAGTTTCGGCAACCTTCCACCACCATCCGAACTCATGAGATATTTTCGTGTTGGTAGCGTAAATTATAATTATACTGGATATCAGGAATATGATACAATTGAATGTGGACATTTGTGTCTCAAATTTCTTTGTCGGCAATTACAGCACAAAGACAAATATACACTATATATAGGGGGGAAATGACGTGGAGAATTCAGTTGTTAATTTACCAGCATCATGGATGAAAGTTTAACATTGACCATATCTGGCTCATCATCCATACTCGAGGTGCAATACTTTCCCCCCATCGAACTCTCGCCACACAAAAATTATACTCTCGGTCTCGTGGAATTGTTGACTTTCAACTCTATTCCCAATATCGACGATGGTCACGATAAACTTTACGTGGGAGAAGAGGTGTTGACGATACCTACGGGTAGTTATGAAATAGAGGATATCGAGACGTTTGTACAAGCAGAGCTCTCGCGTAAAAACATCAGCATCAGCATTAAACCCAATAATAATACGCTACGCAGTGAGATCGAGTGTGATCATGATGTAAATTTTGAGCCGACAGATTCTATTGGACATCTACTAGGCTTCACCGCACGCAAATTGGAAGCCAATAAAAGACATGAATCTGACCTTCCTGTAGCCATTCTCAAAGTGAATGCCCTACGCGTTGAGTGCAACATTACCGCTGGTGCCTATATTAACGGACAAAAAGTACACACAATTCATGAATTCTTTCCATCTGTGCCACCGGGCTATAAGATCATTGAAGTTCCCTCACATGTAATTTATCTGCCGATCACAAGTCGAACGATTGATACGATACAGCTTCGCATAGTGGATCAAGACGGTGATTTGGTAAATTTCCGCGGTGAAGTAATCACCATACGCCTGCATATAAAGTCGTGATGGGTATAGTTTTCAATAGATCTTCCAATAACAATAAACAACCATGGATAAAAACGATCAGTCGTCGGCCAGCGCCCAAAGTGCTAACACCTCAAAACGTGCTACTCTTGAAGAGTTTGGGTCTCAAAGTGCGTGGCGAAAGCGTGTAAAAAATTATTTAGTCTGTGCTCTGTGCATCTGCTGCGTGAAATGGAAGAAGAAATCGTAGACATTCAGACACCCGTGGTCTTTGATGAATCCATCATCCATTGCGAGATTCACGCTCATCAGCCATATGCATCTTCAACCTTCAATACCAGCGATGAAATCCGTATTGCCATCCAACATCAAGACCTCTCCATCCTGCCAAGCAAGAGTTCCCTACACATATGTGGGAAATTATCCAAGCGTGATGGGATGCCAACCGCTGCTACAAGTCTCGTCAACAATGCCATTTGTCATTTGTTTGAGGAAGTGCGATATGAATTGAATGGCATAGAAATCGATCGTAATAAGAATGTTGGCATTACGAGTGTAATTAAGGGATATTCGTCTCTCTCACCGGCCAAAAGTTCTATGCTCGAGAACACTGGATGGCTCGATGTCGAAGAGACCAAGCAGATTGTAGATGTATCGGGAAACTTTGATGTGTGTATACCGCTCAGCATGCTCCTCGGCTTTGCCGAAGATTATCGTAAAATTGTCGTAAATGCCAAGCACGAGTTGATTCTCACGAGATCAAAGACCGATGATAATGCCATTGTACAAACGGCCGCCGAAGACTACAAACTCGTATTGCATAAAATAGAATGGCTCGTACCGTATGTAACAGTCTCGGATCAGCGAAAAATTCAGCTGTTAAAGTTTCTCGCCAAAGATGCACCAATCTCCATGAGTTTCCGAACATGGGAACTGTATGAATATCCATTGCTGCCTGCCACCTCTAAGCACGTGTGGTCTGTGAAAACTTCGAATCAACTGGAGAAGCCACGTTATGTCATACTCGCGCTGCAGACGGGACGGAAAAATAAGAAACAACAAAATGCCAGCCACTTTGATCATTGTAACCTGAGCGATGTCAAACTTTACCTCAACTCACAATGCTATCCATATGGAAATTTGAATTTGAACATTGACCAAAATCAATATGCTCTACTCTACGAGATGTACGCAAACTTTCAACCGACCTATTACAACAAAGAGGCTGAACCATGGCTGAGCAGGATTGAATTTTTAGAAAAAGCCCCCCTCGTTGTCATTGACTGCTCAAAACAAAACGATTCTCTCAAGTCCGGCCCTGTTGACGTGCGTCTTGAGTTCGAATTGAAAAATAATATTCCGCCACAAACTTCAGCTTACTGCATGATCCTCCATGATCGCATTGTCGAGTACAATCCAATCAGCGGTGGGGTTAAAAAATTGGTATAAAATCATGCTGATGATTCGCACCCGCATCAGTCAACATGGAGCTTATCGTCGATGTACAGGGCTTCAAGAGACCCACGAACAAATTTGTCCTGAAGGAGATGTCCATCATCAAACTCCACGACAAGGATGCTGAACCGCTGACGCTCACCTTCGACGCACCATTTGCATGGGACTCTCTACCGGCCAAGTACAAAATGACAAACAAGTGGTTGGAACGCAATTTCCATGGAATACGATGGGAACACAGCGGCATACCGTACGAGGCAGCTAGAACGACAATTCGAGGAATCTTGCAAGGAGCTCCTACCATCTATGCCAAGGGATTCGAGAAGTGCTCATGGCTATCGAGATTCACGGATTCAGCAACAAAAGTCATCGATCTGGAGACTCTGGACTGTCCATCGCTGCAGAAGTTGCCGAAAATCACGAAATCCAAATGCCCGCATCATTCCTCCAACATGAAATACAATTGCGCCCATGCAAATGTAAAATCACTGAAAAGCTGGTTAAGTGTATACGAAGCGTTGTGTGAGCGAGGGTTTTTTTTTTTAAATAAATAAAAACATTTTGAACAAATATCGTTCTCTCCATTTATTTCCACTATCTATGGCGAATACAGTTTGACGACATTTTTCTTTTTTTTTTTTTTTTTTTTTTTTTTTTACATTATATTCGATGAAAAAGTTTTTTTTTTGTACATTTTTACATAGCACTAAGCGTTGAAAACTCTATCATGATGACTGTGATGCAAACAGTCTTTGCACTCTACGATGGTGACGATGCCAGCTGCCGCTGAACTCGTTGTTTCCACCGGGCCTTCACGAGCGTTCTCTTCCACCATACTCAGACTCGAGCGTCGAAAACTCTACGATGATGATGATGATGACTGTGATGCAAACAGTCCTTGCACTCTACGATGGTGATGATGATGCTGGCTGCTGTTGAACTCGCTGTTTCCGCCGGGCCTTCACGAGCATTCTTTTCCACCATACTCAGACTCGACGGAACTCGACGCTGTTGTATTTTCCACCAATGTACTTCATGTAGAGTTGACCATTGCGCGCCAGTTGCAGCATACTCTCGAACATTTTCACATCTTGATCGAAGGCCTTTACCAGCCGCGCTGGCAAGAAGACGGCAAACTCATTTGCAACGTCCACGATGTAGCGTTTTCCAAACTTGGTCTGTACAGCTCTCATGTCCGTGATTTGATGATCCGTATGGACGTGGAGTTCTGACAGCTTCTTCGTTGGGAGGAATTCCGCCATCAGGCTGACTTTGTTGATATTTGAGAGATCCATTTTCACTCTTTTTCAAAGTTCTTTTCGGAGAAGTTGATGGTGCGGTGGAATAGTGCAGTCTGAGCTTGGTCCATGAAATCATAAGCTCCCTCGTAGCCCCTCCACTCAGATTTTACAAACTTCTCCCCACTTATCCAATCATAGGCGCGTTCAACAGGTTCAAACACGTTCGAAGAACCCCGCACGTAGAGCATTTCCCCCCTCGCAACACTTTCCACAGTCCCGACGTTGGGGTGGGGGGCCATCAATGTGATCCTTCATCTGTGGTGTATTATAATGCTCCATGCATGGAAGATACGATATCACTTCACTATCGTTCCGATGATGCTCCGGCAAACGATCCCACAGTAAACCAATAAAGTTACCCCAATACTTTAGGAGCAAGACCTTTGGAACTTGTTCGAGCTCGTTTTTGGTCAAGTCCAGGGGGTGCTTGGCCGGATGCACTGCGTACATACTCGCACATCTGAACATCTTGACGTAATGTTGTGGAATGAAACCTCGACGGGTTGAAACTTGTTTTGGAATAACGCTGCAGCTGCATGCAATAAATAAAGCATTTTATGGGCTTTGAAGGGCCATCCTTCATATGGGAACTATCGTTATCTCACTCCCGAAAATTTTCCTAGCCATAGATGGGATTTCCCCCACGCCCCCCCCCCCCCGCCACATACACACGCACGCACACACACACACACACACACACACACACACACACACACACACACACACACACACACACATGCACACATTTGGCTAAGTTTTATATATATATATATACTCCTGTGAATAGTCTAGACAAAATGTTCCGCTTACATCTATAATGTTGATAATAAATTATCAGATTTTATGGGTTTTCAAGGAAACGCAACTCTATGATGCCCCCTCCCCCACAGAGTCGATAGCGGCTTCCCCCTCTCGCCCGCGGGTCCAGCTATCGCCTGGAAGACAGCGTCACCAAAAACTAGCCTCCCCACTCTCTAACACCCCCTCCCCCTCCCCCGCCGCCGCAACCACGCAATCGGCTGCCGCGTGCAGGATCCCCCCCCCCCCCCCGCCATGCATACCACGGCTTCCCCGCGCTCGACCCCCCCCCCCCGCTCCGCCGGAACCCCGCACTCGGCTGCCGCATGCAGGATCCCCCCCCCCCCCCCCCCGCCATGCATACCCCGGCTTCCCCGCGCTCGACTCCCCCGCCCCGCTCCCCCCTGAGATCCCTGAGTTAGAACCGCTATAGCTCTACTACTTATACTCTAGCCGGCGCTCGGACCCGACGCAATTTGTCTTTCGTCTGTTCTCGTCCCCGCTGAGTTACTTTTCCCTCTACCTTCTGCTGGCCTTCTGCCTTCGATGTTCCAGGATATATCCCAAGAGAGACAGGGAGGTGGAGAAAGAGAAAGAACGAAAGAGTGAGAGAGATGGTGCAAGAGAGAGAGAGAGAGAGAGTTACGGTGACAAACGACCGGGTTTCGTGTGTTTAAGCATGGGCTGCTAAATTAGTTGAAAACTATCAGCACCCCTACGACTCGCGTCCGCGGGCTTTTCTCTCTCAGGCTCGCCACCTCGGCGTGCATGACACAAAACCTGATGCAGACGATAAGGGCTCGATTTTCTTTATTCAACGCCCCGCAATCGCGACTTTTAATTTTTTCGAAAAGAACAATATGGTGGAACAGATGACGACTTCGATTTTTCCATGCCACAATATAACATAAGTGCATGTAAAATATCCGTGAGACCGTAAATGTTATATTTTGCTACGATAGAAAAAAAACTGATTTTTTAAACGATTTGATACTGATTTTTAAAATACTGACTTTTATATTATTCTCGATCACTTCGACTTGTTACTGAGCAAGTCGGAATGATAAAAAATAATATCAGATGAATCAGAATCAAAACTATTTTATTAACAGTGTATTTATTCGTAGAGATCAATTTGGTTATTGGACGACGTCAATAAGTATTTTCAAAAGCGAAAATCAAGTAATGCGGTTTTCGGCAACGGAAAGCAGCAGTTCACCGCATTTTATAAAAATCCTTAAGTTCATTGTCAAGATCAAATTTAGAAACGTACAGACAGACAACCCTTGCTTGTTTAATGGTATGGGATATGTACATACGTGCGAGTGTGCGGAGTACGAAAGATATCCCGAAGCATTTATTGTTCAAAGGAAGAAGAAAATTGACCCGTGAGACCTACGCGAGCGCCTCGTAAGACGATCGACTGGCATATAAAAGATGGCATTCCCGAACGAAAAAGAGGGACAAAAGCGTATAACGGACCATGAAGATAACCGCACGTCTCATAAATACAAAGACAGAGTAAAATAAAAGGGGAGTGAGAAAACTACCCCTAGTCACGCGGGGCCGTCTCCATAGCCGACGAAAAGCCTACAGAGACATTCGTGGCGCCCTCTCTTTCTCCCTTGTTCCCTCTTTTTTCCCTCCTCTGTCTGTTTACCTCTCTCTCATCGCTATTTTATCTCGTGGACGTGAGTTGTTGTGGAGATGCGAAACGGTATAAGCGCGAGAGGGATCCTCGAGAGGGTCGAACGATAGGGACGATAGAGAGTGAATGGTCATTGGACGAGAGTTGGCCCTGTCTCATTGCTTGGCTGGAGCAGGGCTGGTTGAAAAAAAAACGCTAGTGCTTGGTGTATAAATAACACGGGTAATTTGAAATAAAACGCGAGCAACTTTGCCAATGAGAGCTCTGGAGCTTTCTTATCTTCATTTGCTCAAAATGAATCGAAATACAAATTGGACGAGATGTTGTATGCCTTTTCTTTATTTCGATGTTGAATAAGTTCGCGCTGTTTTTTATATAAATGAATGCTTAATTTTAAAAAATCATTCCTCATGCCGTTTTAAAACTGTGGTGTGATTAAGTCCTAATGATTCTGCAAGTTCAACTAGCGTCTGACCTGAGTCTTCATGAAGTAAGGCCACCAATTCGACACATCAAAATCATTATTTTTGATGAAACTAAACCAATCTCTGCATGTTGTTGCCGACAGAGCATGGTCGCCCAAAGTCTCAACGAGAATTCTGTATAATTCAGCTGCGGATTTAAACAAATTAAGCAGTGCAGTAAAATTCCCCGCAAAATCTCTTTTTGGCGCGAAATTTTACATGTTCAATACTATGAGGAAAAAAAGTTGTTTAAACTTGCGCGAAATGACATACAGTAAATTTCAAGTTTGCTCATGGGACTTCTTTATATATGCGTCACCATCTTAAACTACTCGCACGCAGTTCTGGTAACGTCATTTGTTGGAAAACGGCGAGAACTTATTCAATGTCTTAATAATATTTTTATTTTCTTACCATACTTGCCATACTTGTCAAACAAACCCAAACAAACTCACTATTTCCAGATCCTGAGACACCCCTAGAGTGTCGCTCACAATCACTGTTTCCATTAGCATTAGCTCGAAAGCTGCGCCGATACTGGCGGCTATGTTCTACTGACAAGGAACATCACTTAAGGGGTCTTCTCACTTTAGACGTTAAAAAAGGCTATTTTCATAATTTTTTGTGATAGGTTTCTATGGTAGATTTTGATATAAAAGTTGTTACACTTAATAAATACACTTTCAAAATACATTAAAATTTTTTTAAATGTATTTATGTAAGCCAAACAAACTTTAAACGCGTTTTTCTCGAAACAACGTTTTTCGACGGCTTGTTGATAAAATCTTCGACACTATTGAACCGATCCTTATAAAATGTTAACCACATATTCTTTATCGGGGATTTTTTAAATTTTGATATTTACTATTTTTTTGCCATAAACGGTGAAAAAAAAGTCTTTTTGTTTTTTCGAAAAATGTCGGCCATTTTGTTATTTTTGCATATATCATAAATCGTATGATATAGCTAAACATGCTGAATCTAAAACCGTTTGATTTTTTTTCGGATGATTCATCTCCGAGATTTTATCAACAACGCAGACCTTCCACTTTTTTAACACTTTCTTTAACTACCATTTTCGTCTATAAATACTGATTTAAATTTGAAAATGTAATTTATGTAGAAAGTGTATTCATTAAGTGTAACAACTTTTATATTAATATCTATTATATAAAGCAATTTAAAAAAAATTCATGAAAATAGCCTGTTTTAGTACCTAAAGTGAGAAAAGACACCTTAGTGGCCGCCGTCGATTTTGTTGAAGCTCATACATGTGATAATGATTTTTTATCTGTGGAAAAACGGTTTTAAGGTGGGAAACACCTCTCAAAGGAAAGCGTGTCGGGGGGGGGGATGGTTCTGCAGTTTCACCCATAAGCAGTCCACCTTTCTGAATGAAACAAAAACCAGAATTCGTCTAATATAAAGCGATGAAAAAAACCATTATAGAATTTTTTTAAATTACATTAAGAGGTGACACCTCTTCCTTTGAGGAGTCGTTTACCGCCTTAAAAACGTTTTTCCGCAGATAAAAGAAAATACGTGTCTAATAGTTTTCAATACGTTATCACATATATCAGTTTCGACAAAATCGAACCGGGACACTTGAGTAGTGTTCTTTGTGAGTCACTTTCATGTTATCAACGTAAACTCAATGAAACAATGAAAACGCAATGGATTCTTGAGATATAATATACAAAGGAGTTCGCCTCGTAGGGGTTTCTCATTTTGATTGAACCATTGCTTTTTAATGCAACCAAAATCGTCGGAAATTGCGAACGAAAAACGAATGTTAAATTAAAACGGTCGCAATTCCGTCAAAAATGTAAATCTCAAAAAAATTCTAGGTGGCGAACTCGTTTGTATATTATATGTCAAGAATCCGTTGCGTTTTCATGTTTCAGATCAACCAACTGCCCGGAATCCTTGGCACCACAAGCCATGTCAACGAACAACACGTCTGACGCTGACCACAACAACAGCGCTTCCAGCCAACGGATTTATTTGGAAAATCCCCAAACATACCTGAATGTATATATTTTCCAATAAAAATAAACCCGGATCCAATCGAAACATTAGTTTTTGAGATAAAAATTCCCGAAGTTTACCTGTTTTCTCGCGATTTACTTAGGTACCTCACCTTAACATGGGAGAGTGTGGAAGGCATACATTGACCACGCGCTCGAAACTCTCAGTGAGAACTTGTGTGTATTTTCCTTATTTCGGAACGGTCCCGATCAAAGTGAATAGGTATTCCGACGATGTGACATTCAGTATTGGGTGACAAATTTAACATCGTTTCCAAGGAAATGCAGGTTCTGAAAGAGGTTCTACATGAGGAATCCTTGAAGCGTAGAAAATTCGCCATCTCCTTTGAGCCATTCAATAAAGCAGGAAAAATCTCTCCACGAACTTCAGAAACTTCGTCCATCCAATGAATGTCGCAATGTTCGATCGATGAGGAATTTATCGATTGTTCTATCGCGCATTCTCTCTCGGAGATTGAAAGCTCCTATAAACGATTTACCGGATACGAAACAATGTGCAATTTGTGCCGTTTGAGAATATACTACGTAGAAGGTTTCATACCGGGCCACCACTTTCACGGAAATTACGTGAAAAGAATCAACCTGTGTGAAGTTTGAGCCCTCCAGATTTGAAAACTTGTTTTCTCCGACACTTATCAGCAGATGAAAGCCTCGTCATTCATTCTGCAGAAAAGCAAAAGTAAATTGGGATAACCACTCGGGCCAATTTTTGTGGGTATTATCTTGCCCCAACAAGTGCTATCTTGTACTAGTTGGTACAAGGTTGTTTCTCGAGCTTGTTTCACATCACACCGTACGTTATAACCTACAAATTGAAATATTCATTCGACCTTTACTTTCCAACTTACTGATCCTACATAACAAACATCGACCAGTCTTTTTTTGTAAAGAGCGCAAAACAATTCTCCCTATTTGGTGCTGATTGTGAGATCAGCCTTCGCAAGGAATAATCCTGACAACGTCTAGTTGAACAGGGTACAAGTGGCTGATCATTGTAGTCAGTGACGCCAATCCAGACGGCAGTTGTAGCAACTGTCCACAAAGCTGGACACTCTCATACTAGATTATTGACGTTACCATCGTTGCCTAACTCACAAACGCCAGTTGCTCTTGCCTGCTAAGCGATCTATGGAGAAGTAGCGGGAAACTGACTGCTCTCAATTGTTTTGTACTCTGGATACTTCCCCTTTTTTCAGTGCATTCTATATACATATATCGATATATTCCGCTTATCTATAGTTTATTATATTTAACTATAGTTAAGGTAGTTCTATCGACAGACTTCATTTCATGGGATTTTCATATTTTTTTTTTGAGCCTCACTAAAATATATTAACCCTTTGAAGCATACATTTTTCCGTTCGTACGTACATCCTTACGTGCAACCAGCTCAAAACTTCGTACTCACGGGTTTTTGGGGTCGCTGATTACAAATCTGCACTCAAAATTTGGAAATTCAAGATGGCGGATCCAATATGGCGGACCATAAAAGGCAAAAATCGTTTGGTGAAAGCGAAAGTTAGCACTCGGGGGTTTTCGGGGTCGCTGATTACAAATCTGCAATCAAAATTTGAAACTTGAAGATGGCGAATCCAATATGGCGAACCACAACTGCAAAAAGTGTTTGATGAAAGCAAAAGTTGGTACTCGGGGGTTTTCGGGGTCGCTGATTACAAATCTGCACTCGAAATTTGAAAATTCAAGATGACGGATCCAATATGGCGGACCATAAATGCAAAAATTGTTTGATGAAAGCGAAAGTTGGTACTCGGGGGTTTTCGGGGTCGCCGATTACAAATCTGCACTCAAAATTTGAAAATTCAAGATGGCGGATCCAATATGACGGACCAAAATGCTCAAAGTGGCTTGCCGAAGATGAAACTCCATATGCAGGGGTTTTTTGAGTCGTTGAATTCGAATCTCAGTTCAAAATTGAACAATAAAAATGGCAGTTCCAATATAGGATAATAAAACACAAATCTGGCTTGGTCACTGATACTAATCTGAGCTTATAATTTAAACGTAAATCGCAATTGTTTTGCAGCCTACCACACCTAGAACGATTTTAGTCTTTGGGTACAAATATATATGAAAAATTGACAAAAAATATAAAAAATAAAAAAGCAAAAAAATATATAAAATAAAAAAGCAAAAAAAAAACAAAAAAGGAAAAAAAAAATATGGAGCTAAAAACTTGCTACGTCCTCGCCGTTAGCTCCGGGTAATGCTAAAAGCGTAATTCTATTAGTAATTCAGTATATACAGAGTCACCATATTGAGCAACTCCGATGTTTTAGTAATTCCAGTAAAATCTCCGGTTTTGGTCCGTCATATTGGATACGCCATTTTGAATTTCTGGATTTTGAGCTCGAATTCGTAATCAGCGACCCAAAAAACGTCTTTGAATTCATTTTTTGTGTATGGTTTACTTGCTAGATTAGGCACAATTACATTTATTGTCTAAAAGCGTGTTTTTTTGTACTGTAGTGATGATCAACATCCACTAAGTGTAACATAAGCCCTTAATAGTGATGTTGTAGTAACTATTGATCTCCTAACATCCTAAATATACATTTACATTCGTCGTTATGCGCTAGAACATTTTTTTATTCAAGAAAAACAGAGTGGAAGTAGGTGACATACCAGTACGTTACTATGCTTCAAAGGGTTAATAATCGTCTCTGTAAAATTTCAGGGTCGGTCTCGACCTTGTTACAGAGACATTTTTTTTTT
>OX632365.1:14014051-14093325 GCA_951751655.1 Ophion costatus | reverse complement strand
GCCGCGCTACCAAGCCTAAAAGCGTGATCTCAAAGGACATTAAGGGGGGATAACGGATATTTGGACGCCCGAAAATGAGCCATTTTTCGTGGATTTTTTTTACGGCGACACAATAATAGGATCAATTTACAATTTTGATATTATCTTGTTGCCGATTTCAAGTGTTAAAAAAAAAGGGTTTGTCAAATAAAACAAAGTGGCAGCGTTTTAAGGGGTTTGGCCACAATAACGGGTATAAAATCATGTGTGAATTTAACAATTTTTTTCGTATGAAAACGCGATTCACTCATAAAATTAATTACATATCTATTCAGTATGAATATCAAGCTGTTATATGCTTATACACTCCCGCTCAAAAGTTTGGATACACTCATCGATATTTCTTGCCGCACTTGAAGTTGGATAACTCTGCCAAAAAAAAAGATATCCAAATTCCCAAAGCGGCGTTTGAAAAAGGATGTATCAGGCTACAGTTTGTCGATTTTTAAACATTTCACGATTTTTTTTCGACCCAGTACGCCCTTTGGTACTTGACCGTTTTTAGGCCTTTTTTCGACCATCGCGAATCGGGCGCACATTTTAAGGAAATTTTTTGTATTTTTTTTTACCATGAAAAACTCGAAAGGGATGATAAAAACTCCGTCTTCCTCTATTTGAAAAATTTTTGCGATTTTTTTTCGAAATGTCATTTCATTTTTTGCTAAAAAAGATAGATTTGGAAAAATTCAGAATAACTCGAGAACAATAGGGTTTAAAAAAAAACATCAGGGATGAAAAAAGTTGCGTATTTTTATACTAAATCGCCTGGAATTTTTTCAGAATTTTTCCACGAATTTTTTTATTTTTTAATATTCTCACTCAATAAAAATACTCCAAAAAAAAAATTTCGGAGAGAAATTCTGAAAAAATTCCAGGCGATCCAGTATGGAAATACGCAACTTTTTGCATCCCTGATGTTTTTTTTAAACCCTATTGTTCTCGAGTTATTCTGAATTTTTCAAAATCTATCTTTTTTAGCAAAAAATAAAATGACATTTCGAAAAATAATCGCACAAATTTTTTGAATAGAGGAAGATGGAGCTTTTATCATCCCTTTTGAGTTTTCCATGGTAAAAAAAATACAAAAAATTTCCTTAAAATGTACTCGCGTAACTCGTGAGAGTTACGAGTAAAAATACTCACCTTATCTAGACGAGTTATTCGTCGAAAAAGCCGCCTTTGGCTCGGCGCACCGCGTTTACGATTCGTGACATCCGTTCGATGAGTTTATCGAGTTGGTCTTGGTTGAGACTCGACCATGCAGCCTGAAAATGCATCCAGAGATCCCCCGTGGAAGATGGACAATATTTCCGGATTTTCCGATCAAGCTCTTCCCACAGAAGCTCGATCGGATTGAGGTCCGGTGATTGCGGCGGCCAAACCATGTTGGTGATGATCCCAGTCTTTTCCTTATTTTCCAGATATCCTCTGCAGAGTCTGGAGCTGTGCTTCGGATCGTTGTCCTGCTGCATAACAAAACCATGGCCAATGGTTCGGAGACCGTATGGAAGAGCGTGTCGAACTAGTATCTGTTTGTATTCTTCCTTTCCCATAATTCCTTCGACTTTTATTAAGTCTCCGGTACCATGACCCGAAAAACAGCCCCACACCATCACAGCGCCACCCCCATGTTTCACAGTGGGCGTAAGCATTGGGGTGCCATTTTTCCTCCGGGATTTCTTCTCACGAACACTCGTCGACGAGGTCCAAATACGATGAATTTGGACTCGTCGGTCCACAAAACATTTTTCCACTGAGCTACTGTCCACTTTCGATGTTTCAAAGCCCACTGGTACCGTCTTTTTTATTAACGAGACGCAGCAGGGGTTTTTTTATCGCGACACAGCCTCGGAGCCCAGAATCGAACAGCCGACGTTTTACTGTTGCCAGTGATATCGAGGGTTCGTTCGATTGATTATATTCTGCTCGCATTTCCGCGGCGGTTAATCTTCGATTCCTCTTACTAGTGAGGATGATCTTTTGATCGTCTTGGGGAGTTGTTTTTTTTGGCCGGCCGAAGCGACGACGATCCTGATGAGTGCCCGTCAATTTCCACCTCGCGATCGTTGTCTGGATCCCTTTCAAAGAAACTCTAATTTCTCTTGCAATTTTTCGATATGGAACTCCTTTTTTCCATAGCGCTACTATTGCACCCCGTTTATCAAGAGAAATCTGTTTTTTCCGTGCCATTTATGAAAAATTGATCAATAATTTTCTTGCGAAAATATGCAAATTACGTTTGATTTTGTACTCGCGTTTGAAGCATTCGCACAGAACTGACTGGTGTCGTCGACAACGCTTGTAGTATTCCGCAAAATTTCTCCTTCTTTCTTCTATTTTTTTTCTCTTTTTCTTTTCTTCTTTCTTCTTCTATTAAAAATGTAAATAGAAAAAAATATGAGAAAATATTGATTTATTTTTCACGCGACAGCGTTGCAGAAAAACGGCATTGAATAACCTTGAGGACACGGTAAAGCATGAAAAAGAAAACAATCGTTTTGTCGTGAAATTGGTGATCTTTTTTCTCGTATTTTTTTCTATTTACATTTTTAATAGAAGAAGAAAGAAGAAAAGAAAAAAGAGAAAAAAAATAGAAGATAGAAGGAGAAATTTTGCGGAATACTACAAGCATTGTCGACGACGACAGTCAGTTCTGCGCGAATGCTTCAAACGCGAGTACAAAATCAAACGTAATTTGCATATTTTCGCAAGAAAATTATTGATCAATTTTTCATAAATGGCATGGAAAAAACAGATTTCTCTCGATAAACGGGGTGCAATAATAGTTGCGCTATGGAAAAAAGGAGTTCCATATCGAAAAATTGCAAGAGAAATTAGAGTTCCTTTGAAAGGGATCCAGACAACGATCGCGAGGTGGAAATTGACGGGCACTCATCAGGATCGTCGTCGCTTCGGCCGGCCAAAAAAAACAACTCCCCAAGACGATCAAAAGATCATCCCCAGTAGTAAGAGGAATCGAAGATTAACCGCCGCGGAAATTCGAGCAGAATATAATCAATCGAACGAACCCTCGATATCACTGGCACCAGTAAGACGTCGGCTATTCGATTCTGGGCTCCGAGGCTGCGTCGCGATAAAAAAACCCCTGCTGCGTCTCGTTAATAAAAAAAAACGGTACCAGTGGGCTTTAAAACATCGAAAGTGGACAGTAGCTCAGTGGAAAAATGTTTTGTGGACCGACGAGTCCAAATTCATCGTATTTGGATCTCGTCGACGAGTTTTCGTGAGAAGAAATCCCGGAGAAAAAATGGCACCCTAATGCTTACTGCCCACTGTGAAACATGGGGGCGGCTCTGTGATGGTGTGGGGCTGTTTTTCGGGTCATGGTACCGGAGACTTAATAAAAGTCGAAGGAATTATGAGAAAGGAAGAATACAAACAGATACTAGTTCGACACGCTCTTCCATCCGGTCTCCGAACCATTGGCCATGGTTTTGTTATGCAGCAGGACAACGATCCGAAGCACAGCTCCAGACTCTGCAGAGGATATCTGGAAAATAAGGAAAAGACTGGGATCATCACCAACATGGTTTGGCCGCCGCAATCACCGGACCTCAATCCGATCGAGCTTCTGTGGGAAGAGCTTGATCGGAAAATCCGGAAATATTGTCCATCTTCCACGGGGGATCTCTGGATGCATTTGCAGGCTGCATGGTCGAATCTCAACCAAGACCAACTCGATAAACTCATCGAACGGATGTCACGAATCGTAAACGCGGTGCGCCGAGCCAAAGGCGGCTTTTTCGACGAAAAACTCGTCTAGATGAGGTGAGTATTTTTACTCGTAACTCTCACGAGTTACGCGAGTACATTTTAAGGAAATTTTTTGTATTTTTTAACCATGGAAAACTCAAAAGGGATGATAAAAGCTCCATCTTCCTCTATTCAAAAAATTTTTGCGATTTTTTTTCGAAATGTCATTTCATTTTTTGCTAAAAAAGATTTTGAAAAATTCAGAATAACTCGAGAACAATAGGGTTTAAAAAAAACATCGGGGATGCAAAAAGTTGCGTATTTTTATACTGGATCGCCTGGAATTTTTTCAGAATTTTTCTCCGAAATTTTTTTTTTGGAGTATTTTTATTGAGTGAGAATATTAAAAAAAAAAAAAATTCGTGGAAAAATTCTGAAAAAATTTCAGGCGATTCAGTATAAAAATACGCAACTTTTTCCGTCCCTGATGTTTTTTTTTAAACCCTATTGTTCTCGAGTTATTCTGAATTTTTCCAAATCTATCTTTTTTAGAAAAAAATAAAATGACATTTCGAAAAAAAATCGCAAAAATTTTTCAAATAGAGGAAGATGGAGTTTTTATCATCCCTTTTGAGTTTTTCATGGTAAAAAAAAATACAAAAAATGTCCTTAAAATGTGCGCCCGATTCGCGATGGTCGAAAAAAGGCCTAAAAACGGTCAAGTACCAAAGGGCGTACTGGGTCAAAAAAAAATCGTAAAAATTTTTTTAAATCGACAAACTGTAGCCTGATACACCCTTTTTCAAACGCCGCCTTGGGAATTTGGATATCTTTTTTTTGGCAGAGTTATCCAACTTCAAGTGCGGCAAGAAATATCGATGAGTGTATCCAAACTTTTGAGCGGGAGTGTATATGTTATATATGTTATATGCTCAATATATATATATATATATTTGATATATATTTGAGTTATATGCTATATATGTATAAAGGGTGTTTAAAAATGACGTGACATTTTTATTTATTAATAAAACGTATCGCTTATTTGAAAATTACGAATATCTTAATTTTAATACGAGCTACAAAAATTGAGGTTATGTATGAAACACAATATCCGATAAATTTCCGCCTCGTTCCCGTTTGCAAACGTTTACACTTTTGACGAAATTTTTAATAACATTTTGGCATAGTTGCGGAATAATTTCATTAATGGTGCGTCCAATTGCTTCCTTCAGTAGCGGAATGGTGTTTGAATCATTGGCATAAGCCTTTCCTTTCACAAAATCCCAACGAAAGACCATGCAACTTCGTCTGCAATAACTGCATTCTTTCGCCCGCAGCGTGGCAGGTTGCTGACTTGTCAGACCATCCTGCAAAATTTTCACCATTATTGTAGTGAATTTTCCCAATTTCTATGCATTGCTCGATCGTGTAATTCTCCATGACTAAACCTTAATACTTCCTGATGCTAGTTGTCAAAGATTAGTACTCTATATTCGCAAAGAAATAACAGCGCGCTATCTAAGATGTCACGTCATTTTAAGACACCCTTTATAAAAGCGCACGAATGTAAGAACGCCGACTGGCCTTTTTAAAAACGATTTTGGCATTCGCCTCCTAGTTGAGTCGCTCAACGGTTTTTTAACAAGGAGTACGTGCTTGTCCAATTTTTACCCGTAAGCCCAGTGCGAGAAGGAAAACCGGAAGTTACTTTTGCGCGAGAATACGGAAAGAGCAAGAGAGAGAGAGAGAGGGGGGGAGAGAGAGAGCAAAAAGTGGTGCTCACTAGCGTCCTCTGTTCGAGATATTTAAGAGGAAATCCTTCTGGTAGTCCTCGAGAGACTCACGGAAACAACCGAAAGCTTCCAATCCGAGTTTTCTCTCGCCTCCGTAGCAAGTTTCGTCCTTCAGCGACGAATCTCATTGTACACGACACGATAGTCTCCCTCTTTAAATATTCCACTCTGTTTTCCGTTTTGGCGCGTTTCGCGAACCTCATTGTCCCGTGTACACACGAAACTTGGCTGGGCCTATGCAAAAGTATTCTATATATATATATATATATAGATATATATATATATACCTCGGAAAGAGTCGTTCCAACGAATTAATCGGTAGAGTGAGAGGGAAACTGGCGAGGGGGACGAGAGAGATTCGTGAATAATTAATCGCGTTCTGCTCTCTATTCGTCGCTGCATAAAAGAAAATAATTGAAAGGCTCAATTATCATAGTATATGGGATTCATTGTACGGCAGCTCTCCTTTTTCTCCAATGCAATGTGACAAAATTATTCTCGTACTCTCCGATGACTTTGTCGGTCCCTTTATACAGTCGCTCCTCCTCGTGCGAACTTTCAATATATGCGAAAGCGTATAACAAAAGGGTCAATTGAAGGAAAAAAAACTATACGATTTAATGAATACGCGTACGTATTTAACGGGAAATGAGGTTAGCTTTATATAGCCCAATGAGCGCAATTTGCTTGGCTCATTCGTTCGCTCTTTAGATATACGAGCAGATGATTTTATATGATATATGAACCATGTAGCCATATATATATATCGCTACTTGCTGCTCATGGTTTCCCTTAATCGTCTGTCAGATCGAGAAGCGCAGCCAGTCGTGAAAATTCCTTCATTGCTGCATGATATATCTTGCATGCGGAGGAATCGATCGTGAATTAATGAACGGCGTTTCCGGCGTGGGCGGTGCGCTCTCCCAATTCCGTGAAAGTGCTCTCAAGAACAATGGAGAGAGCGAGAGAAGGGGGAGTAAAAACAAGATCGAGTGAAGCTGGTGAACGAAGACAGGGAGAGAATGAGAGAGATGGGAGAGAGAGAGAGGACATGTGCACAGCCGAGCTACGAAATTGGTAATGAATGCACGCCCTCCTATAACATCGGAGCTTAATTGGTTCACGGCTCATCATGAGACATACGTGGGTGCCTCTTATCCGATCAGGTACATCCAAACATCCACACGCCAATTCAACTGTATACGAAACTCATATCGGCAATCGAGTGTAAGGTAACGGTACTAATGCTCGGACGGGTCCCACTGTTCGGACAGTAGTTCGAATATTGCACGCTGAGAAAAAGAAATCCTTGAAGGTGCAAAATGCATTTTGTTGTCTCGAAATTTTGTTGTTTTGACAGTTTGCTCAGACATGCTAAATAAGCTACAGTTCACACCACTATACTGTTTTACCACCAACTATACTGTTTTGTTATGCCAGTCAAAAATCAAGTTGAACGTATTTAAAGATACGTTTTGTTAAACCAACTGAATTTTGGATACATGAACGAATTTTTTTTTCAGTGCACTATATCAGGTATATAATTGATAGGTAACGAACAATGACGCTTGCATTCTATACAGCCTTCAAGTATTAATTTAAAACTAGAAAGTTGTACGCTAATAACGAATTTTAGTAGTAAAATTGACGAGTTATATTAACGAGTCCTCGTCAGTCATGTCATAAATGCACTTTTCTAACCCGAAGAGCTAAAGAGTTGCAATAATTTCTGCCAGCAATAGGGGTCTATTTTTTACCGATTTCTAGAATAGACTTATGACCAATCGAAAGCGAATGGGACCGACTTTTCGACGCCATCGTTACATTTCGGTTTGGATAAGGTTTTATATAATAAATTCAGCGTCTCGTTAATTGGGACATCTATCACGCGCATGTACCACGGTCGAATCTCATGTTCGATTACTGGTACAAGAGAACGTAGTCACAGAGACCGAATTGCCGGACGCCAAGCGTTGACAGTTCGTTTCGCTGTGTAGCTCGTGATTAATGACTCATTACTAACTTAGTTTGTGATTTTGAAAAAAGAAGAGAAAATCAATTAATATATACATGTGTCCCATATTTAGATGATATAATAGGTAACGTTACTATTCGCGACGCAAACAAAGTTTGTGTTTATGTGGTCGGCTTTCCGCGAGGTTTTACGGCATCGATGCCGTCTTTTTCTTACTTATATATTCGAAATGTGCCCGGGGGGTTACTTTCTTTACTAATATATCGAATCATTGCTTATGGGGGTCGTCACCAAAAAATTATGATTATATATGATCAGTATATGGATAAATAAAAAAGAGTTCTCACGTACCTGTTCAATTTAAACCTTGTAACTATAAGAATCAATGTTTGCATGTCCGAAACTAGGACCATAATATATGGTCGGTTAGTCAATGGGGATGTGTCCGAAAATTGGGTCATGATAGTGTCCGAACATAGGTACGTAACACTAACAGCTGTTCGAAAATTGGTACATTTGGTACTATTGAACACTTAAATGTATAATAATAAAAAGAGAGAGAGACAGAGAGAGAGAGAGTCTTTATTTAGCTGCAAGCTACTTCGGTTACAATAACTAATACAATATCTTTCACTACTACAACAATTCCTACAATATTACAGTTCGCATATCACGTATAGTTTGCATATCACATACAGTTCGCATATCACATATGGTTCACGTCACATACTGTTCGCATATCACATCATCGCATTTCTCATTCAATAGCATTCCTTCACATATTTCGCTAACGCCCTTCTAAAACGCACAAGCGTGTTTTCCTGTTTCAATATTTCCGGCAATTCGTTAAACGCTTGGAATCCACGATATGTTAATGTCTTTTCCGCTGTTCGAGTTCGCGTTCTGCATAACTTCACTTTATGCTGGTCACTCTTTTGCGTTCGTGTGTTGTACCCATGTCGTACACCACTCAGTCCTACTTCATTTCCTAAATATTGGGGAGTCAGTCCGTTTTTCATTTTATATATCAGTATGCACACATTATAACGCATCCGTTGCCTAACGCTCATGAAACCCGTCGCTTCCAACATTTGTGCTATTGGTGTGTATTTATTGACTAGTAGTATTGCTCTCATAGCTCGGTTTTGCGCTCTTTGCAACATATCCATGTACTCACCGGTGTAGTTCAGCATAATTGTCCCACAATAATCGAAGTGCGGGCCAATGATTGTCTTGTATATCGTTACTGTCGTAAGCTCGGATACATTCCTTTTTATTCGATTTAAAAACGAGATCTTTTTGGCAACCTTCTTCGCAACAAACCATGCATTCATTTCAAAATTTAAGTTCTTATCTATTATCACCCCTAAATATTTTGTTTCTTGGACTTCTTTTATTCGATTACCATCTATATTTATACGAATTTGATCTACAACATTGCGTTTCCTCGGATCATGTATAGGCATAAAAACGGTTTTCCCATAGTTAATTTTCAAAGAGTTCCTATTTAGCCATTTCAACAACACCTGTAAACTATTATTTAATTCGTCCTGTATTACAGTCTTATCATCACCTTGTACGTACATAATCATATCGTCAGCAAATAATTTAACACTACATTTACAATCCTTAAGCTCTTTCTTTATATCGTTTGTATACAATATAAAAAGAATAGGCCCGAGTACCGAACCCTGCGGCACTCCATAGTCATTTTCTATTTTCCTTGACATCGATTGTCCATATTGTACTTCTTGTGTTCGGCTGTCGAGATAAGATTTAAACCAATCAGAGAGAGAGAGAGAGAGAGCGAGAGAGAGAGAGAGAGAGAGAGAGAGAGAGAGAGAGAGAGAGAGAGAGAGAGAGAGAGAGAGAGAGAGAGAGAGAGAGAGAGAGAGAGAGAGAGAGAGAGAGACGAGAGAGAGAGAGAGAGAGAGGCGAGAGAGGGAGAGAGAGGGGAAGAGAGAGAGAGAGAGAGAGAGAGAGAGAGAGAGAGAGAGAGAGAGAGAGAGAGAGAGAGAGAGAGAGAGAGAGAGAGAGAGAGGAAGGGAGAGGGGAGAAAGAAAGAAAGCGAGCCAAAAATAGAAAACGGTAGAGAAATGGGAAAAGGATTCAATATCCGATATATCACATTGCTCCAAATTCGTCGACCATATTTCACGGTGGAGAGTGATCGCGGTGAATAGCGTGTCAGCGCTTCTCCGCATTCGATTATTCGATATCCCGATTTATAGCAAACAAAAGGTCGTAATTTCAGGCCGTTACTAGGCCATATGACACCCCAATGTTGCTCATATATGCACCCATATATATACCCGTGCGTGGGTATTCGTCTATATCGGAAGTTGCGTATTTAATGGAACGAGACTATCTGCGAATTGTTGAGGTCATAAATTTAGTGTCGTGGATTGCGACAAGAGCCGCGACTCGAAACGAAGTTAACGGAAACCATAGTACACTATGGCGAGTGGCCAATATACCTACTGTAGCGTATGGACCGCCCGTGTAAATTTGCGCAGCCCCGCCCAACCTCTGCGTTAATGATATGCCGACGAATTTCGGCAGTTCAAACGCACGATTGTACGAACTAATCAATGTAGTCGCGCGCGCCCGAGTGCAGCTCAATCGACGGCCGCACCAAAGTATACGATTGTAGTGCTTGACATACCACCGGAATACTGCGGCGTTTCGGCGGAATATCCTTGAAAAATGAAGATACACGTTGCATCCGAGCAAAAACGTTTCGGAAGGACATTTCTTCGTTTTGGGAATACAGTCGGACCCCCCAACAAGAACGCTTCCCCTTTTTCTTTTCAATCTTCGAAACTTGTTGATCAAGATTGAAAAGAATGCATGCATGGTTACAAAAGCTTTAATCTGGGGTTATAAATCCGTTTACTATATATATAATAATCACACTGACTGTCCAGACCACTCATTGATTATATCGATCGAAAATGGTTTGCATTGGAAAAGAAAACGTTAATTTATCACGTGTAAATCAAATGGAGAATAAAAAAATCTCTTGCGTCATCTGTTAGAATCAACCTATAGACTGCTCCTTCTACAAGATTCTTTGTTTCATTATCAAGTCATATTTTAAGGGATAAGAGCCCGAAGCGGGAAGATTATTTTTTGCCAGTCTAATGTACACGCTCACAAAGCATGCACGTTTTTTCTCGTGTCTTTTCACATATTTCTGATTTGAACGCGGTGATCATTCTCAAAATGCCGTTCAACGGGGACCAGTGCAGAATCTAATTGGATCCCAATGAGGGAGTCCCCGTTGGACTATGTGCGGTATCCCTCACAAATCCTTAGAGATGTGGGTGCACCCTGTGGGACTCCTCAACGAACTTGTGCACGGGATCACAAAAGCATATTTTTTTAGATCCACCAAAATGCGGTTGAGAATGTCAAATGAAAAATTCCCGCAAGACCCAAATCGAGAAATAGCGCGGTCTCCACTTGGATTCCAATGCCTCCCAAGGACTGCCTACGTGCGGCGTCCCTATCAAGTCCCTATCGGTCCCTAGTAGGATCTGGGGGCTCCGCAACAAATTTCTGCATGGGTTGCTGTGTGTGCATGTGCGTTTTTTTTATCTCTAATCCATTTTGACAGTGCATAGTGATAGTGCTTTTTTCATATTTTATTTCTGATCGTCTTAGTTGCCAAAAAAGTGTCCGGGCATACGAAAATTTGATTATTATACGAAAATTACATTTTTTATTTTTCCATTTTGGATCGCTCTACTTTCCAGAACGATCTACGCCGATTGAGCATGCATCAACGGCGGCACTATGTTTAAATAATACTAACTCCATTAATTATGAATATTCTGCCATTAGAAAAACTGGGAATTGGCAAAACTATGTACCAATTGCGTGTAAAATCCTGACGTCGTCATCCCAATACTCTCATCAGAAAAAAATGAAGATCAATCTATTTTAGGGCCCGAAACTTGTGCAGGCCCGTCAAGTTAAATTTGCCCGTGTACGAGGATTATGTGTGTTAAGTAAAAATGGAGATTTATCGATCTGAGCGGAGGATATATTTGTAAAATTCTCGTCCGATAGGATTTTTCTTGGCACGTGTGTTCGCTCAGTTGTACTGTTGCGTGACACCGCAAATATCTGCTTGCCATTCCAGCTGTCTGTATCGTCTACTGTTATGTCTATTTGGGCACTCGCAGCCTCCCGCCCCCTGCACGCCCTCCCTCCCTCGCCCTTTCTCCCGAGCTCAAAATGAACAAACGACTGCGCCAATAGCAACAATGTATATCTATACAAAAATCAATGTAGTTTATTTATTACCGTGCGTCCTACCTAAGAAAGTATAAACGTCATTCACGCTATGGAGAAGTAAGTTACCGTCATTTTCGCTATGGAAAAATCCTGGCAAGCTTCCCTCACAAATTGAAGCAAGAATAATGCTCATCCACGTTTATCACGAAAGCAAATGTTTACCGGAGATGGGTTGAATAAAGTGTTTTCCCCGCTGTAGCATTCCAGGAAAGAACAGTGATAACCATAATATGAATATAGACGTAGCAACATATATATATATATATATATAAGGGTGTCTCAGAATGACCTGATATTTACATTTATTACTAAAACGTGTTATTTATTTGAAAAGTACCAATATTTTTATTGTAACATAAGGTGAATGCATGAAGGTTATGCATTATTTTTCCCCCATACCTCGTCACCGTCGAAGAACTTTTGAGGCGCACAAAAGGTATGATTCTTCTGCTCTCAATTAGGAGCGGGGCGTCATTACAAAAGCCACGTACACAACGAAATGAAATAAAATACAATTGACAAGGATTAAAGAAAATAATATCAATCGTAGTGCATTGCAGTCGGAGTCAAGATAGTGCGAGAGGCATAAGATTCCAGATCGCCATCTTTGTCGGACCCCCTTCGACATGTAGTGCTTCGCGGTGACCATCATAAAATTGTACTGGATCATCTGAAATAAAAAACCAAAAAGATCATTAGTTTAATAATAAATCTAGTCACCGACTTGAAAAATATAGTTTCGAGAGAAACGCGTTTAAAGTTTTTCGATGTACATACGGTAGAATATGTTCGTCAAATTTTGAGCTCGATGGATGAAGCTCAACTTTTTTTATGTATTTTGATCCGCGGAATTCGAATATCCCATTTTTTGCCGCAAGGTCGCGCATTCAATTGTTTATAGCCAATGGTTAAAACAATTTTCCAAAAAATTAGAGTTGTTCGGGATGAATTATTAAAAAAAAATATTTTGGGCAATTTCAAAACAAAAGTATTCTTTATAAAATTTCGATCAAGTTTATATTTTTTGAGTAATGAATTTTTGAAAATTTCTAAAATAATTTTCTAATTTTACACTTGACTTATGTATAGAAATACTAATTAAAAAATTACTTACATTGAATCATCAATTCCTGGCCCATACAATAGAGCTTCTGCCGATGTGGAAGCTTCCAAAATATCAATTTGTTGTTGTCTTCGAAGGATGCTGCCTTCCCGGATATTATCGTTTGCGCGTTTGTCAGCCACGTCTCCCTTCACTAATTGTAGGATATCCCGGTAACTATTAATCGGATTGACTTGAAATTTTCAGGGAATATTTTCGAAACATCATACTTCAAGAAAATGTAGAGAAATCGATTTTTTGAAAATTCCGACTGCATCTCACCCCTTAAAGTAGCCAGTTGGCGTGTAAAATATCTCCACAATCCGATATCACCATCCGATATCACCACCCTCGGTGCTATTTAAAAAACGTGTGGTTATATTGTGAAATGTAATCGTGTGCATGATCAGATATAGCCTGTGTGCATGTTCATATGTACGATATTCAGAATTATGCGTACAGACCATACAAAAAAAACACGGCAAAGTGGATGTCAATAATTCCTTGATTTCACATCAAGGCATCTTCTCACGTTAGATGCTAAAAAAGCCTATTGTCATGAATTTTTTTCATAGGTTTATATTATGGAGATAGTGTTCCAAAAGCCCCCTCCGATCGAGCTGAATTTTTGCACAAACCTTCGTTTTAATATTTAAAAAAAACGCTTAATGGATTTTTGGCGACTCGCAATAGTTTTTGAGATATTGCATTTTCAAGTTTTTTTTAACATGCATCGACTATATCTATATCTGCGACCCCTCCGTTCATACTTATATATTTGATCGCCCGCTCCATTTTGTCCAAACAAAAATACCCAAACAGACAAACCCAAACCCAAAAACTATTGCGCGTCGCCAAAAATCCCTTTGGGGGTTTTTCACGAAAGTTTGTGAAACATTTCAGCTCGACGGGCGGTGGGGGGGGAGGTTTTCGGATCCTTACCTTATTTTAAATATTGATATAGAAGTTGTTATACTTAATAGAACACTTTCGAAAAACATTTTTAAAAAAATATTTATTCAAGTCACTATTTATCGATGAAAATGGTAGTTACAAAAATGTCGTAAAAAATAGTACGTCTGCGCTGTCGATCAAATGTCGGAGATGGATAATCTGAAACAAAACAAATCAAACGGTTTTAGATTCAGTATGTTAATGGCTATAACGCATATCATACGATTTTTGATATATGTAAAAATAACAAAATGGCGGTCATGGTTCGAAAAAACAAAAAACCGTGTTTTCACCGTTTTTGGCAAAAAAATAATAAATATCAAAATTTTAAAAAATCCTGGATATGCGCTATAGCTATAGTTCTAGAGAATATATGGTTAAAATTTTATAACGACCGGTTCAGTAGTTTCGACGATTTTACCAACAAGCCATCGAAAAACGTTGTTGCAAGAAAAAAACACGTTTAAAGTTTTTTTAAATGAAAAATCGTAAAAAAATCTTACCTGTGTTTAACCATAGATGCCTGCACCATAGAGTATGCCTTCTACTTGTTCATAGTGTTCATTTGCATCTATAATAGCGTTTCATCAACTCTAAAACCTTCAAAACCGGTTGTAAACCTTCGTTGAAAATGTAAGTAGCGGTTTCGCAAGCAATTTCAACTATTTTTTTCCACCAAAGATGTGTTTAGGTGCCATTGCCCATACGCAGTTATTAAAACTCTCGTAGTTATTTTGAGTATTTTTTTCGAGGGTCGTTCTTCCGGCATCGTTAAAGTAATTCTTCCTTAGTCAAATCTTCGTAGATCGGTTTCAAAATTTCTTGAACATCTTTAGTGAGAGTCGGAGGATGCTGGAAAGATTCAACTGTGTTATCTTTCACGGCTTTTTTATATTTACACCAGGAGTCCGAACAGTATAAAGGCTGTGGATTGCTATCAGTTGAAATTTTGTGATAGTATCCTGCCCAAATCTCCCCGCGTATATCTTCCACAGAATTTGGGTGTCTTCGAATTGCTAATCCATAGTTTGTTTGGGTCAATCATTTAATTAATTGTATCGTTCAATTTTTTCTTTTAACGACAGGAACTTTTTCAAAACGACTTTTTCCTCCTTACTACAACTTTCTTGGTGGTACTCTTTTTGCCTGTGGTTCTTTCTCGTTTTTCTTTGCAGTTTTTTTCGTCTGTATAAGAGTTTTCTTAGGGTCCTTAGCACACTTAAAAATTATTTTCGCAACGTGTAATACGCACTCGAATTTTTTGATAATAAAGTCTTCACCATACGGTGTTGTATTGAGTCACGTTTTCAAAGTTTTATAGTCGCCGTCGCCGATGTAAAAAGCATAACGCACAGCAAATCTTTCGAATGATCGCCAAAAAATCTCACATACAGGGTGATCCAGAATAGGTGTAACATCGGCAAATGCCAGGTTTGGCAGGTTACTCCGAAGATTTCTACTTAGCCGTTTTCTTTTTCTCGCCCCCGTCATCAAATGGGAAGCATTAGAAAATAGGCGTTCGATCTTCGAAAGGAACGCTCGACTCCGCCATGTTGGACGATCGGAAAGAGCAGAAGAGTAGACGAAGGGCCACGTAGCCGTAACAGACGTCAGGAAGGTTGAAATATTAAATTTACTTCAATACACACATATTGTTCTCATTCCTCATAATACCGTTTGTCGATTTCATTTTCGATTGAGTCAACGATTTCGGAGACAGGCAAGGTGCGTCATTGACCCGCAGCTCGAGCGTCTAACAGCTGCTGCGAACCAAGCAAAGATGAAATCGATACTTCGAATGCTTTTCGGAGCATCTATCGGACGGTCCTGAAATGATCCAAAGAAAATTGTTGTCGATTTCATCTCATTTCCGGTTAGAGCATTCGAACCATCGATTTCGTCTTTGCTTGGTTTGTACCAGCTGCTAGACGCTCGAGCTGCGGGTCAATGACGCACCTTGCCCGTCTCCGAAATCGTTGACTCGATCGAAGATGAAATCGACAAATGCCATTACGAGGACCGTCGAACGACGTTGACATTTGCGCGGAAATGTTAAGGGCAATGTTTAGTTTATCTTCATTGCGTAGGCAATGCGTCGCACTCGCAGCGCACAGACGTGCCTGAATTATCCACTAGGTCTGACCGGAAATAAGATGAAATCGAGAACCATTTTCAATGGATCATTTCAGGAATGTCCGTTAGATGCTCCGAAATGCATTCAAAGAATCGATTTCATCTTTGCTTGGCTTGTACCAGCTGTTAGTCGCTTGAGCTGCGGACCAATGCCGCATCATGCCCGTCTCCGGAATCGTTTGTACTTGTATCGTTCGATTCGTTAAATTTATCTGCAGACGCACTAGCATAACTCTTATTTGCCTCATGGTCATGTGAAAACACTCCTTGATATTTTCGCTTTTTGGCTCTCGAACCTGGATGCCCACGAAGAATTTTGTTGCGAGGACTTTTTATACATTGCAACAATCACGAGCGCAGAGATGTTGCCGCTTCGAAGTTTCAAACTCGACTGACATTGACAGAGTAGTATAGCGCCGTTTTCAGTTACTTTTCTTTCCAAAGATGGACGTGTAAAGGTTTAATTCGAAGAATAAAGGACCACAAATGAATAGACTTAAGCAGGGGTACTAGATTCTTGAAAAGTAGTAACTGCTAAAGTGCATGAAGCTAGGGACGCAGAACCCTTCCGAGCGGAGCAGACGAACGTGCTCAGATAGTAAAGTAAAGGACACAAAAACATACAGTTAGACTCCTCCGATCTTCATAAAATTTTAGTATGATACTTTTGGATATGTATACTTTCGAAAATGTTATAAAAAATCAATTTTTTGGAAATTGTAAAGTGAGAAGACGCCTTAACCAATATGGTAAATAGTCATTATTCTGTGACTCAGTCTTCCGATTGATTCCATTTTTGCACGATACAGGGTTTTCCATTTGTATGGATCATTATGAGCCAAAAGACTCAGGCCTCATACGTAGCCGTTTTGCAGCATCTGAAAGAGCACGTTTTGCAAAGAAACAATATTGTCCTCGCCATGAGCGACTTTGAGCGTGGATTGCGGAATGCCATTACAGATGTATTTGCAACGGCACATAGCACGGGGTGCAATACCCACTATGATCGCGTATGTTTTTTTTTCTAATTATGTACTTTATTATAAGTTTATTGACGATGAAAACGCGCAATGACGAGATGGCCGACGTGTTGAATTTGAATGTCCGCCGCGCGTGACATGCCAATATTGAGGCTTAGGCGAGGGGGGTAATTCAAATGAAACCAGGTGAACTGAGTTTCTACCTACGGCCGTCTTGCTTCGAGGCATTTTTCGATTTTATCTCAGAGAATAATCTGCCGTTCGGGAAGGAAAATAATCGGTAGGGTACTATGTCGACAGCCATTTTGAACAGTGATTATTTATTCAAAACTGTTACGGTGATAAATTTGTCTCTATTACAAGGCTTGATTAAGGTGTTCGACTAATTTCTACCCCTTGAGCAACGGTAATTATTTTCAAACCCGCTAGGTTGCGGGGGGGGGGGCTGCAGTTAAGGGAGGAGACCACTTCTTCAGTGGCTGGGGGGTAAGGGGGGAACCACTTTTACAGCGGTAGGAGCCACGTATTTCCGTGGACGGGGAGGTTGCCACTTATTCGGTGGACAGGTAGAAGGCGCGGTGCCACTTGTACAGCGGCTAGCGGGTAGGGGGGGAACCACTTTTACAGCGGTAGGAGCCACGTATTTCCGTGGGCGGGGAGGTTGCCACTTTTTCAGTGGACAGGTAGAAGGCGAGGTGCCACTTGTACAGCGGCTAGCGGGTAGGGGGGGAACCACTTTTACAGCGGTAGGAGCCCCGTATTTCCGTGGGCGGGGAGGTTGCCACGTTTTCAGTGGACAGGTAGAAGGGAGATGCCACTGGTACAGCGGCTAGTGGGTAGGGGGGGAACCACGTTTACAGCGGTAGGAGCCACGTATTTCCGTGGGCGGAGAGGTTGCCACTAATTCAGTGGACAGGAGACTTACCGTTGGTAAGAGTGCAGCTCGGGAAAAACTGCTGCTCGAGGCGGTCCGCGCTCCCGGTCCTATAGGCCAAGCGCCGACCTGGAGGAGAGTCGGGCGCTTCGAGCGCGTCGGCGAGGGCCCGAAGCTCGCAAGAGTCGAGTCGGGAACGTATGTACCCGTTAGTTTGCGGATCCCTTACCTCGGCGCTGGAGTCACCCGGCTCTCTAATTCGCGGATTTCCCACCTCGGCGTTGTGATCGCACGGCACTAAGAGGCTACGAAGTGTCGATTCGGGCATCGAGTATATACAGCGTCGTCTTTTGACAGCCCGTCACCTCGACGTCTTTACGGGTTAATTTTTTGTTTACCGCGGGTGGTTTAGGGGGGTTTTAATATAAAATAATCGGGGTGTGATTTCGGTCCGCCCCTTTATGTTCGCGGTCCTCGCCCAGCTCGAACTTTGCAAGGAACCCCTTGCTAGAAATCGGTAAGTGTAACTCTGTACGAGTATTGCTTGTCCCGATCAAAACAAAAGAAAAACAAAAAGAAAAAAGAAAGAATCTTCCTTATTAAAATAATACACGCATAAGCCTTTTGAAAGTATGCTCATTCTTACATAATATTGACTTTGTACCGGAGTTTGTTTCTAGGTGATCTCCGGAGAGGTTTACTCCTGGCGAGGAGCTAGGCGAGGCCCTTACAACACTCAGGTAAGGTTTAAACTAATTAAGCTAGCTATTCTTTAAAGTGTGAATGTTGTACGCAAGGTGTGTGAGTAAAGTGTGAATGTTGTACGCAAGGTGTGTACGCAAGGTGTGTGAGTAAAGCGTGAATGTTGTACGCAAGGTGTGTACGCAGGGTGTGTGAATAATGTGTGAGTATTGTACGCAAGGTGTGCGAATGAAGTGTGAATGGCGCAGTACGCTAGGTTGAATGTAAACAACTAATTACTTAACTTATTCTAATATGCTTTGTGTTTTATTTCAGGTTCATAGAAGACGCAGGAGCGAAGGCGGCAGCAAAAATTTCGTGTACGCCAGGATGGCGTACAACAAGTGCCCCGTGCGTCGGTTCGGTCCTGCGTGTTCTGTATCATTTCAGGGTTGGGGACGAGTTTTTGGAGGACGGGGCCGTAGGCTGTAGCGGGCCGTTCGTGGTTGTGTTGCAGTTCTTGGAGACGGGGGCGCGTCGCGAGGCCGCGTTTTCCCGGCAGCCTTTCCGGTGGACTCGTCCATAGGTGCCCCGCCATGGGGTGTGGAGATGGTTTTGGTAGATGGAACCGGCGATGGTTCTGATGGCGAACTGGCCGTAGGGTTGGGCCCGTTCACCGGGTCGTCCCGCCGCGCCGTATGGTTTGGCTCGTTCGAGACTGTAGGTGCCCCGCCATGGGGGATGAAGATGGTTTTGGTAGATGGCACCAGCGATGGTTCTGATGGCGAACTGGCCGTAGGGTTGGGCCCGTTCACCGGGACGTCCCGCCGCGCCGTATGGTTTGGCTCGTTCGAGACTGTAGGTGCCCCGCCATGGGGGATGAAGATGGTTTTGGTAGATGGAACCAGCGATGGTTCTGATGGCGAACTGGCCGTAAGGTTGGGCCCGTTCACCTGGTCGTCCCGCCGCGACGTATGGTTTGGCTCGTTCGAGACATCGGCTAGCGGTGGAGCGTCGTTGGCGGGTTTTAATAAGCCGCCGTGGACCTTTACTTCCCGAGGTCCCTTCTTAATAAGGTAAATCTCGCCTCCGAGATTTTTGGTGACGAGGTGTGGTCCGTCCCATGGGACCACAAAACCAGCGTGTACTCCCTCTATGGCGCTGGATTGGACATGCGTCCGCGCGTACACTAAATCGCCTGGTTGATATCTCGGTGAAGCTTCCGAGTGTGGAGCGTATTTGCTCTGATAATCATATTGATGCTTCTGGACTTGCAGAACCCGTTTCTTTCTTTCTTGGGTTTCTGGTTTTGCGTGATCCGGGAATTTCCATTCACCTGGCTGTTGGAGTTCTCGCCCGAGGAGTGCTTCACTCGGGGAAAGCCCTGTTGCGGCATTTCGCCGATTCCGTAGTTGGAATAGTATTTGTGGAAGCTGCAGGTCCCAATCACGATGCGGCTCATCCCTCAGCTGTAGCCTCAAACCCTTTTTGATCTCCTGGTTACGCCGTTCGGTGGGATTAGCTCGTGGGTGATAGGTTGCAGTCGTCCAGTTATGAGCTTGCCATTTGCTACACGCCTGGCGCCATTTGGCACTTGCAAATTGGGGTCCGTTGTCGGACAGAATTTGTTTCGGGTATCCCCATCGGGAGAATACTTCTCTTTCGATAAGGTTTATCACTCGGGGGGCGTCGGAGGAACCCATAGGAAAAGCCTCCACCCACCGTGAAAACAAATCGGTCACAACCAGGATGAATCGCTTCCCTCGTCCTGATCGTGGGTATGGGCCCATAAGATCGACCGCCACCGTTTCCCAAGGTTGTCGGGGCTGGTGGGGTCTCAAGTGATCTGGTGATTTGGGCCACGTAGATTTCAAGCAAGCGCACACGTGGCAACTCCTCACGTGCTGCCGAACATCCCTCCGGAGGTTTACCCACGTGAAGCGGGCTTGTATCAATCGAAGAGTCTCGTCCACCCCCGGATGTCCCGCCATTACCGAATCATGATAGTATCGAAGCACCTTGATTTTTGCATTCTGCGGTACCAGAATTTTCCACTCATCGCGGATTCGTTTATATATGGTTCCATTGCGCAGTTCAAAGTCGTAATTGAAATCCTGCGACTTGAGGATCTTGGCGATGTTACAGCAAGGAGTGTCCCGCTGCTGATCCTCGGCAACCACCTCAGCAAGGTTATACTGCTCGATACCAAAGATCTCGGGTGTTTGTGGGGGGTCAGGGAGACTGGGGCGCTCTGGCGGATGGAGCGGGACATCTTCCTCTATTGTCGGCTCTTCCGTTGTTTTTGGGTGTCGAGCTAGCACTCGGGGCAAATCGTGTGCCCTTCCAGGCACATGCTCGACGGTGAAATTCAGCTCTTCCAGGAGTATGGCCCAACGACTCAGCTTGTCCTTCTCATCTTTGGTTCGTTTCAGCCACGTCAGTGCTCGGCCATCCGTTCTTAAGATGAACGGACGATCCTCGAGGTAGTTTCGGTAACGCTTAACCGCCCAAATGATCGCAAGGCATTCTTGCTCGTTGTTGTGGTACCGTTTTTGCGTAGCGTCGAATTTGGCGCTCGCATAGCTAATGATGTTCCTGGTTGCATCGGTAGTGAGTTGAAACAAGACGGCTCCCATACCTTCTTTACTCGCATCGGTTTGCAGGATGTACGGTAAGGTTGGATCGGGGCGGCTCAACTTGAGCGGCCTCTGGATGTCCTGCTTGATCGCCTCAAAAGCGGCTTGAGCTCCTTCGGTCCACTGGAATTTGCCCTTTACAGATAGAAGGTCCGTGATAGGTAGAGAGGTGATTGCAAAGTGCGGGATGTACTCGCGCAACTAGTTACATGTTCCCATGAAGCGTTGGACATCTCTACGCGTCTTCGGGGTGGCAAAATTGACGATGGCGGCAATGTGTTCCTGTTGGGCCTGGTTACCGATCGTGTTCACCGTATGCCCTAAGTATTTTAATTCCGTCTTGCCGAGGATGCATTTTTCAGTGGAGCAAGTGAGACCATGTGTCTCCAGTCGTTCGAAAACCAACGCCAGGTGATTGAGATGGTCCTCCCAGTTTCGGGAATAGATGATTATGTCGTCTAGGTAAACGACACAGATCTCGTTGATCAATCCCACGAGAACCTCCTGACTCATCAACCTCTGGAAGGTATGGGGTGCGTTCTTCAAGCCGAATGGCATAACGCGGAAATGGTAAGTTGCCCCGTCTGGGGTGGTGAAAGCGGTAAACTTCTTTGACTCGTCATCCATGGGTATCTGCCAGTATCCGCTTTTTAAGTCAATGGTGGAGAAGATCTTCGCCGTACCAAGTTCCTTTAGGGCCTCGTGTATTTTCGGCATAGGCTGGGATACGTCTTCCGTGATGCTGTTGAGGCGCCGGTAGTCGACGCAAAACCGTGGGGTGCCATCCTTTTTTTTTACGATGACAATCGGTGAACTGTATGGTGAAGTGCTAGGCTCGATGATGCCTTCTGCCAGCATGGTTCGGACCTGTTCCTGGATGATCTTCTTCTTGTTATCGGAATACTTGTAGGCGGGTAGCCGAAACGGACGACCAGATGTCAGTTTGATAGTGTGCTTCGCACTGTGAGTCTGTTTTAGGATACCCGGCACGTCGAAGAGGCCCCGGTAGTTTCCTATAAGCTCATTGTATTTGGTCGACCACTCCGGTGGTATCTCATTCGTTAAGGTTGGCATAGGAAGGCGTTGTTCCGTGGCTTGAGGTGTAGGCGAGTCGATAAGCGGGACCGAGAACCTTGTAGATTTGCCCAGGTAAAGCCGGCCATTATGGGTATTGATAATAGTTCCTTGTGATTTTATCCACGGGTATCCCAGGATCAAGTTCTCTCGAGACTCGGGTGCGACCCAAGCTTCCATTTCGAGAGGGTGACCCTGTACGTGGATCACCGTGGACAACTTCCCGGTGAGAGGCATCCGAGAAGTTTGGTCGGCTAGGCGAGCGTTGGACGTTACAGGTTCTACGGGTTCCCCAATTGGAATACAGGATGGATGTATAAAACAGTGAGTAGCAAAACTGTCGATGGCTGCGGGTATTTCACGTTGGTTGATGGTTACTAGGATGTGTGGAAGTTCATTTCCTTCCTCACCTCGACTAGTGAGCCCTACTTGGGGGCCGGGGCGGCTGGTCCGGGCGCTTCCGCCGCCCGTTTTGCGTTTTCCGACTTCGACTGATCTTTTTGCCGTTGGGCTAGTACTGGACAATCCCGATGAAGGTGCCTATCCGGGCAATGCCAGCATTTAGGCGGGTAACTTGTAGATGGTTCTGTGGTTTTTGACCAGGGAAGGGGTCCAGCTTTGACGGGTTCTTCCCTTTTTGGCCGTTGTAGTGTGGGGTATTCACCTAGGTCATACTCGGCCTCGATTGCCTTAGAGAGCAGACAGGTGAAGGTTTTTGGTTTAAAAGGTCGTATGACCATTCTTAAATTTGGTTTCAGCAATTCCAAGAGTGTAGAAACTCTGGTCTCCTCGGACTCAGTCCCTCGGATTCTTTGGTACAGTAGGAATTTTTGTTGGAGAAAAATTCCCGCATTCTCGCGATCACCCTGCTTTCTTGAAAAAAGCTGGGCATTGAGCCGCGAGAGTGTGACGGGATTATTATACTTTGCTAATAGGAGCTCTTTAAACTTGGGCCATTCAAATTCCAGTGCCTGGTACATCGACCACCATCGTTCGGCATCACCTTTGAGCCCCCCGGTGGCGGTGGATGTACGGGCAGTGTCAGGGGTTAGAGTTTGTTGAAAATAAATCTCGCAATTTGCCAGGTATTTTATTGGATCCTCGTGATCCGCGCCACTGTACGTAGGCAACGGAGGATGCGGTGGGATGGCTTGAAGAGCCTGAAGGAGGGCCCCGAGTTGGAACAGGGGTTCAGGTGGTGGTGGTGGGGCGGATGGTTGCGCCGTTGCCGGCGTATTTACAGGACGGTCGTCCATTATGGCGTTTTCTGTGCTAACTTCAAAGGTAGGATTGGGCGCCACCGGGTTTAACACTCCCGGAAGTGAGGTGTTAGGATCGAATAAACTTCTAGTAACCGGACGCTGGGGAGTTCTTTTCATAGGCATTTTCCTCGGGCGTCCGGCACGTCGTTTAGGCGGATCGGTTTTAGGAGTTGAGACTCTCATGGGGAAATGGGTGGGAATCACGATGACCCCTTAATGGGCCCCACGTTGGGCGCCAAAATATTGACGATGAAAACGCGCAATGACGAGATGGCCGACGTGTTGAATTTGAATGTCCGCCGCGCGTGACATGCCAATATTGAGGCTTAGGCGAGGGGGGTAATTCAAATGAAACCAGGTGAACTGAGTTTCTACCTACGGCCGTCTTGCTTCGAGGCATTATTCGATTTTATCTCAGAGAATAATCTGCCGTTCGGGAAGGAAAATAATCGGTAGGGTACTATGTCGACAGCCATTTTGAACAGTGATTATTTATTCAAAACTGTTACGGTGATAAATTTGTCTCTATTACAAGGCTTGATTAAGGTGTTCGACTAATTTCTACCCCTTGAACAACGGTAATTATTTTCAAACCCGCTAGGTTGCGGGGGGGGCTGCAGTTAAGGGAGGAGACCACTTCTTCAGTGGCTGGGGGGTAAGGGGGGAACCACTTTTACAGCGGAAGGAGCCACGTATTTCCGTGGACGGGGAGGTTGCCACTTATTCGGTGGACAGGTAGAAGGCGCGGTGCCACTTGTACAGCGGCTAGCGGGTAGGGGGGGAACCACTTTTACAGCGGTAGGAGCCACGTATTTCCGTGGGCGGGGAGGTTGCCACTTTTTCAGTGGACAGGTAGAAGGCGAGGTGCCACTTGTACAGCGGCTAGCGGGTAGGGGGGGAACCACTTTTACAGCGGTAGGAGCCACGTATTTCCGTGGGCGGGGAGGTTGCCACGTTTTCAGTGGACAGGTAGAAGGGAGATGCCACTGGTACAGCGGCTAGTGGGTAGGGGGGGAACCACTTTTACAGCGGTAGGAGCCACGTATTTCCGTGGGCGGGGAGGTTGCCACTAATTCAGTGGACAGGAGACTTACCGTTGGTAAGAGTGCAGCTCGGGAAAAACTGCTGCTCGAGGCGGTCCGCGCTCCCGGTCCTATAGGCCAAGCGCCGACCTGGAGGAGAGTCGGGCGCTTCGAGCGCGTCGGCGAGGGCCCGAAGCTCGCAAGATTCGAGTCGGGAACGTATGTACCCGTTAGTTTGCGGATCCCTCACCTCGGCGCTGGAGTCACCCGGCTCTCTAATTCGCGGATTTCCCACCTCGGCGTTGTGATCGCACGGCACTAAGAGGCTACGAAGTGTCGATTCGGGCATCGAGTATATACAGCGTCGTCTTTTGACAGCCCGTCACCTCGACGTCTTTACGGGTTAATTTTTTGTTTACCGCGGGTGGTTTAGGGGGGTTTTAATATAAAATAATCGGGGTGTGATTTCGGTCCGCCCCTTTATGTTCGCGGTCCTCGCCCAGCTCGAACTTTGCAAGGAACCCCTTGCTAGAAATCGGTAAGTGTAACTCTGTACGAGTATTGCTTGTCCCGATCAAAACAAAAGAAAAACAAAAAGAAAAAAGAAAGAATCTTCCTTATTAAAATAATACACGCATAAGCCTTTTGAAAGTATGCTCATTCTTACATAATATTGACTTTGTACCGGAGTTTGCTTCTAGGTGATCTCCGGAGAGGTTTACTCCTGGCGAGGAGCTAGGCGAGGCCCTTACAACACTCAGGTAAGGTTTAAACTAATTAAGCTAGCTATTATTTAAAGTGTGAATGTTGTACGCAAGGTGTGTGAGTAAAGTGTGAATGTTGTACGCAAGGTGTGTACGCAAGGTGTGTGAGTAAAGCGTGAATGTTGTACGCAAGGTGTGTACGCAGGGTGTGTGAATAATGTGTGAGTATTGTACGCAAGGTGTGCGAATGAAGTGTGAATGGCGCAGTACGCTAGGTTGAATGTAAACAACGAATTACTTAACTTATTCTAATATGCTTTGTGTTTTATTTCAGGTTCATAGAAGACGCAGGAGCGAAGGCGGCAGCAAAAATTTCGTGTACGCCAGGATGGCGTACAACAAGTTAACAATGATTCGTTAACCATAAATTGATGCTGCAGAAGTGATAATTACGGGGAAAAAATGTAAAAAATTATCTTTTAGGCCATTTATCGGAAAGCGAAGGCTCTTGGGCTGGGGGTTGCGATTCGGACGGACGCCGAAGCCAAATTTTTTTTTAAAAAAGTCCTCGCCTTGGCGTACTTGCCTGCACCGTTGGTGAATGATCAATACCACAACCTCCGAGACAATTTATCTGCAGATATAAAACGACAATTTGAGCGATTCCACCAATTCTATTGCCGATACTGGCTGCGGACCGTAACACCAGTGGGCTTCAGTGTTCACGGTCTCAGTCAGCGAACCAATAATATAATTGAATCGTACCACAGCCGATTGAAACATAGGATGGAAACTCGCCCCGGTCCCTGGGATTTCGTTTGTAAGTATCAATGCAAGTTGAACGTAAAAGGATAGCATCACAATTCAATCCGTGATATAAATTCGGTTTTTTCCGACAGGCAAGCTGCTTAAACTGCAAGCCGATGCTAGAGCCGATATTCGACGCCTGCAAAACAATGGGCAAGTCAGCAGGCACGCGCGGTACTCAACCGTATTCAAATAAAGAGCATTGATGAAAGGTTAGCTTTTCGACCCTATTAAATATGATTGAATTTTGAATACGCGGAGAGCTTTGTAGCATTGAAAATGCTTTTAAAAATGTATATATTTGTTGAAGTTGGCTGGGTATAGGGGTCTGAGTTAGCTGGATGTTACACGAAACTAACGTTTCCCCACTCCACTGCCACTGGGTTGTAGTAGAGTGTGGGACTGCAACATGCTAAAACCTCCATAAAGCTAGCAGAGCAAAGTCCCCGAAATGGATTTGATGGTTATCAAAATTTTGTGCTTTTTATGTGCTAATTTTGTGCTCCGTTTAAAATTTTTGTGCTCTTATCGTTTAGGGAGAAATGAGAAATCAAAAGTGCTCTGTCTGCTTAACATCAAGCTAGCAGAGCACCTCCTGATATTTTGCTATATGTAAGAATGAAACTACGTGATATTTATGTGCTTTTTATGTGCTTTACGAATATCGAGCAGCTAAACCTCTATTTTTTTTCGCCCGATAATGAGAAATCAAAAGTGCTCTGTCCGCTTAACGTCAAGCTAGCAGAGCATCTAATGAAATTTTGCCATATGTAAGAATCAAACCACGTGATATTTATGTGCTTTTTATGTACTCTACGAATATCCAAGAGCCAAACCGCTGGAACGAAAATTACTCCCAAAACCACCCCCCACGACCCAAGCTACCCGCAAATACGAGTATTGGCTATATTTCGATATCGCAAAATCAAAGTAGTCCATTTTTATGTGCTGTTTATGTGCTTTACGCATATCCAAGAGCCAAACCCCTTAAACAAAAATTTCTCCCAAAGACACCCCTCCTAGACTCAAGCTACCCGCAAATACGAGTATTGGCTATATTTCGATATCGCAAAATCAAAATAGTCCATATTTATGTGCTTTTCATGTGCTCTACGAATATCCAAGAGCCAAACCGCTAAAACGAAAATTTCTCCCAAAAACACCCCTCCAAGACCCAAGCTACCCGCAAATACGAGTATTGGCTATATTTCGATATCGCAGAATCAAAGTTGTCCATTTTTATGTCCTTTTTATGTGCTTTACGAATATCCAAGAGCCAAACCCCTTAAACAAAAATTTCTCCCAGGCACCCCTCCTAGACTCAAGCTAACCGCAAATACGAGAGTTGACTATGTTTCGATATCGCAAAATCAAAGTAGTCCATATTTATGTGCTATTTATGTGCTCTACGAATATCCAAGAGCCAAACCGCTAAAACGAAAATTTCTCCCAAAAACACCCCTCCAAGACTCAAGCTACCCGCAAATACGAGAGTTGGCTATATTTCGATATCGCAAAATCAAAGTAGTCCATATTTATGGGCTTTTTATGTGCTTTACGAATATCCAAAAGAAAAACCCCTAAAACGAAAATTTCTCACAAAAACACCCCTCCAAGACTCAAGCTACCCGCAAATACGAGTGTTGGCTATATTTCGATATCGCAAAATCAAAGTAGTCCATATTTATTTGCTTTTTATGTGCTCTACGAATATCCAAGAGCCAAACCGCTAAAACGAAAATTTCTCCCAAAAACACCCCTCCAAGACCCAAGCTACCCGCAAATACGAGAGTTGGCTATGTTTCGATATCGCAAAATCAAAGTAGTCCATATTTATGTGCTTTTTATGTGCTCTACGAATATCCAAGAGCCAAACCGCTGAAACGAAAATTTCTCCCAAAAACACCCCTCCAAGACTCAAGCTACCCGCAAATACGAGAGTTGGTTATACTTCGATATCGCAGAATCAAAGTAGGCGCCATTTATCTGCTATTTATGTGCTCTACGAATATCCAAGAGCCAAACCACTAAAACGAAAATTTCTCCCAAAAACACCTCTCCAAGTCTCAAGCGACCGGCAAATACGATAGTTGGCTATATTTCGATATCGCAAAATCAAAGTAGTTCACATTTATGTGATTTTTGTGTGCTCTACGAATATCCAAGAGCCAAACCGCTAAAACGACAATTTCTCCCAAAATCACCCCTCCACGGCCCAAGCTACCCGCCAATACGAGTATTGGGTATTTTTTCGATATAGCAAAATCACAGTAGTCCATATTTATGTGCTATTTATGTGCTCTACGAATATCCAAGAGCCAAACCGCTAACACGAAAATTTATCCGAAAAACACCCCTCCAAGACTCAAGCTACCCGCAAATACGAGAGTTGGCTATAATTCGATATCGCAAAATCAAAGTAGTCTACATTTATGTGCTATTTATGAACTCTACGAATGTTCAAGAGCCAAAACGCTGGAACGAAAATTACTCCCAAAACCACCCCCCACGATCCAAGCTACCCGCAAATACGAGTATTGGCTATATTTCGATATCGCAAAATCAAAGTAGGCTACATTTATGTGCTATTTATGTGCTCTACGAATGTCCAAGAGCCAAAACGCTGGAACGAAAATTACTCCCAAAACCACCCCCCACGACCCAAGCTACCCGCAAATACGAGTATTGGCTATATTTCGATATCGCACAATCAAAGTAGTCTACATTTATGTGCTATTTATGTGCTCTACGTATGTCCAAGAGCCAAACCGCTGGCACGAAAATTTCTCCCAAAACCGCCTCTCCAAGACCCAAGCTACCCGCAAATACGAGTATTGGCTATATTTCGATATCGCAAAATCAAAATAGTCCATATTTATGTGCTTTTCATGTGCTCTACGAATATCCAAGAGCCAAACCGCTAAAACGAAAATTTCTCCCAAAAACACCCCTCCAAGACCCAAGCTACCCACAAATACGAGTATTGGCTATATTTCGATATCGCAAAATCAAAGTTGTCCATTTTGATGTGCTTTTTATGTGCTTTACGAATATCCAAGAGCCAAACCCCTAAAACGAAAATTTCTCCCAAAAACACCCCTCCAAGACTCAAGCTACCCGCAAATACGAGAGTTGGCTATATTTCGATATCGCAAAATCAAAGTAGTTCACATTTATGTGCGTTTTGTGTGCTCTACGAATATCCAAGAGCCAATCCGCTAAAACGACAATTTCTCCCAAAATCACCCCTCCGCGGCCCAAGCTACCCGCCAATACGGGTATTGGGTTTTTTTTCGATATAGCAAAATCACAGGAGTCCATATTTATGTGCTATTTACGTGCTCTACGAATATCCAAGAGCGAAACCGCTAAAACGAAAATTTCTCCCGAATACACCCTTCCAAGACTCAAGCTACCCGCAAATACGAGAGTTGGCTATATTTCGATATCGCAAAATCAAAGTAGTCTACATTTATGTGCTATTTATGTGCTCTACGAATGTCCAAGAGCCAAAACGCTGGAACGAAAATTACTCCCAAAACCACCCCCCACGACCCAAGCTACCCGCAAATACGAGTATTGGCTACATTTCGATATCGCAAAATCAAAGTAGTCTACATTTATGTGCTATTTATGTGCTCTACGAATGTCCAAGAGCCAAACCGCTGGCACGAAAATTTCTCCCAAAACCGCCTCTCCAAGACCCGAGCTACCCGCAAATACGAGTATTGGCTATATTTCGATATCGCAAAATCAAAATAGTCCATATTTATGTGCTTTTCATGTGCTCTACGAATATTCAAGAGCCAAACCGCTAAAACGAAAATTTCTCCCAAAAACACCTCTCCAAGACCCAAGCTACCCGCAAATACGAATATTGGCTATATTTCGATATCGCAAAATCAAAGTAGTCCATTTTTATGTGCTGTTTATGTGCTTTACGCATATCCAAGAGCCAAACCCCTTAAACAAAAATTTCTCCCAAAGACACCCCTCCTAGACTCAAGCTACCCGCAAATACGAGAGTTGGCTATGTTTCGATATCGCAAGGTCAAAATAGTCCATATTTATGTGCTTTTTATGTGCTCTACGAATATCCAAGAGCCAAACCGCTAAAACGAAAATTTCCAAGACCCAAGCTACCCGCAAATACGAGTATTGGCTATATTTCGATATCGCAAAATCAAAGTAGTCCATATTTATGTGCTTTTTATGTGCTCTACGAATATCCAAGAGCCAAACCGTTAAAACGAAAATTTCTCCCAAAAACACTCCTCCAAGACTCAAGCTACCCGCAAATACGAGAGTTGGCTATATTTCGATATCGCAAAATCAAAGTAGTTCACATTTATGTGCTTTTTGTGTGCTCTACGAATATCCAAGAGCCAAACCGCTAAAACGACAATTTCTCCCAAAAACACCCCTCCAAGACTGAAGCTACCCGCAAGTACGAGAGTTGGCTATATTTCGATATCGCAAAATCAAAGTAGTCCATATATATGGGCTTGTTATGTGCTTTACGAATATCCAAAAAACAAACCCCTAAAACGAAAATTTCTCCCAAAAACACCCCTCCAAGACTCAAGCTACCCGCAAATACTAGAGTTGGTTATATTTCGATATCGCAGAATCAAAGTAGTCGCCATTTATCTGCTATTTATGTGCTCTACGAATATCCAAGAGACAAACCGCTAAAACGAAAATTTCTCCCAAAAACACCCCTCCAAGACTCAAGCTACCCGCAAATATGAGAGTCGGCTATATTTCGATATCGCAAAATCAAAGTAGTTCACATTTATGTGCTTTTTGTGTGCTCTACGAATATCCAAGAGCCACACCGCTAAAACGACAATTTCTCCCAAAATCACCTCTCCACGGCCCAAGCTACCCGCCAATACGAGTATTGGGTATTTTTTCGATATAGCAAAATCACAGTAGTCCATATTTATGTGCTATTCATGCGCTCTACGAATATCCAAGAGCCAAACCGCTAAAACGAAAATTTATCCCAAAAACACCCCTCCAAGACTCAAGCTACCCGCAAATACGAGAGTCGGCTATATTTCGATATCGCAAAATCAAAGTAGTCTACATTTATGTGTTATTTATGTGCTCTACGAATGTCCAAGAGCCAAAACGCTGGAACGAAAATTACTACCAAAACCACCCCCCACGACCCAAGCTACCCGCAAATACGAGAGTTGGCTAGTTTCGATATCGCAAAATCAAAGTAATCCATATTTATGTGCTTTTTATGTGCTCTACGAATATCCAAGAGCCAAACCGCTAAAACGAAAATTTCGCCCAAAAACGCCCCTCCAAGACTCAAGCTACCCGCAAATACGTGAGTTGGCTATATTTCGATATCGCAAAATCAAAGTAGTTCACATTTATGTGCTTTTTGTGTGCTCTACGAATATCCAAGAGCCAATCCGCTAAAACGACAATTTCTCCCAAAATCACCCCTCCACGGCCCAGGCTACCCGCCAATACGAGTATTGGGTATTTTTTCGATATAGCAAAATCACAGTAGTCCATATTTATGTGCTATTTACGTGCTCTACGAATATTCAAGAGCGAAACCGCTAAAACGAAAATTTCTCCCAAAAACACCCTTCCAAGACTCAAGCTACCCGCAAATACGAGAGTTGGCTATATTTCGATATCGCAAAATCAAAGTAGTCCATATTTATGGGCTTTTTATGTGCTTTACGAATATCCAAAAGAAAAACCCCTAAAACGAAAATTTCTCACAAAAACACCCCTCCAAGACTCAAGCTACCCGCAAATACTAGAGTTGGTTATATTTCGATATCGCAGAATCAAAGTAGGCGCCATTTATCTGCTATTTATGTGCTCTACGAATATCCAAGAGCCAAACCACTAAAACGAAAATTTCTCCCAAAAACACCCCTCCAAGTCTCAAGCTACCGGCAAATACGAGAGTTGGCTATATTTCGATATCGCAAAATCAAAGTAGTTCACATTTATGTGCTTTTTGTGTGCTCTACGAATATCTAAGAGCCAAACCGCTAAAACGACAATTTCTCCCAAAATCACCCCTCCACGGCCCAAGCTACCCGCCAATACGAGTATTGGGTATTTTTTCGATATAGCAAAATCACAGTAGTCCATATTTATGTGCTATTTATGTGCTCTACGAATATCCAAGAGCCAAACCGCTAAAACGAAAATTTATCCGAAAAACACACCTCCAAGACTCAAGCTACCCGCAAATACGAGAGTTGGCTATAATTCGATATCGCAAAATCAAAGTAGTCTACATTCATGTGCTATTTATGTACTCTACGAATGTCCAAGAGCCAAAACGCTGGAACGAAAATTACTCCCAAAACCACCCCTCACGATCCAAGCTACCCGCAAATACGAGTATTGGCTATATTTCGATATCGCAAAATCAAAGTAGGCTACATTTATGTGCTATTTATGTGCTCTACGAATGTCCAAGAGCCAAAACGCTGGAACGAAAATTACTCCCAAAACCACCCCCCACGACCCAAGCTACCCGCAAATACGAGTATTGGCTATATTTCGATATCGCAAAATCAAAGTAGTCTACACTTATGTGCTATTTATGTGCTCTACGAATGTCCAAGAGCCAAACCGCTGGCACGAAAATTTCTCCCAAAACCGCCTCTCCAAGACCCAAGCTACCCGCAAATACGAGTATTGGCTATATTTCGATATCGCAAAATCAAAATAGTCCATATTTATGTGCTTTTCATGTGCTCTACGAATATCCAAGAGCCAAACCGCTAAAACGAAAATTTCTCCCAAAAACACCCCTCCAAGACCCAAGCTACCCACAAATACGAGTATTGGCTATATTTCGATATCGCCAAATCAAAGTTGTCCATTTTTATGTGCTTTTTATGTGCTTTACGAATATCCAAGAGCCAAACCCCTTAAACAAAAATTTCTCCCAAAGACACCCCTCCTAGACTCAAGCTAACCGCAAATACGAGAGTTGGCTATGTTTCGATATCGCAAAATCAAAGTAGTCCATATTTATGTGCTTTTTATGTGCTCTACGAATATCCAAGAGCCAAACCGCTAAAACGAAAATTTCTCCCAAAAACGCCCCTCCAAGACTCAAGCTACCCGCAAATACGAGAGTTGGCTATATTTCGATATCGCAAAATCAAAGTAGTTCACATTTATGTGCTTTTTGTGTGCTCTACGAATATCCAAGAGCCAATCCGCTAAAACGACAATTTCTCCCAAAGTCATCCCTCCGCGGCCCAAGCTACCCGCCAATACGAGTATTGGGTATTATTTCGATATAGCAAAATCACAGTAGTCCATATTTATGTGCTATTTACGTGCTCTACGAATATCCAAGAGCGAAAACGCTAAAACGAAAATTTCTCCCAAAAACACCCTTCCAAGACTCAAGCTACCCGCAAATACGAGAGTTGGCTATATTTCGATATCGCAAAATCAAAGTAGTCTACATTCATGTGCTATTTATGTGCTCTACGAATGTCCAAGAGCCAAAACGCTGGAACGAAAATTACTCCCAAAACCACCCCCCACGACCCAAGCTACCCGCAAATACGAGTATTGGCTACATTTCGATATCGCAAAATCAAAGTAGTCTACATTTATGTGCTATTTATGTGCTCTACGAATGTCCAAGAGCCAAACCACTGGCACGAAAATTTCTCCCAAAACCACCCCCCACGACCCAAGCTACCCGCAAATACGAGTATTGGCTATATCTCGATATCGCAAAACCAAAGTAGTCCATATGTATGTGCTTTTTGTGTGCTCTACGTATATCCAAGAGCCAAACCGCTAAAACGAAAATTTCTCCCAAAAACACCCCTCCAAGACTCAAGCTACCCGCAAATACAAGTCTTGGCTATACTTCGATATCGCAAAATCAAAGTAGTCTACATTTATGTGCTATTTATGTGCTCTACGAATATCCAAGAGCCAAACCGCTGGAACGAAAATTACTCCCAAAACCACCCCTCCAAGTCTCAAGCTACCCGCAAATACGAGTATTGTGCGCCAATAGCAGATAAATGGCGACTACTTTGAGTCTGCGATATCGAAATATAGCCAACTCTCGTATTTGCGGGTCGCTTGAGTCTTGGAGGGGTGTTTTTGGGAGAAATGTTCATTTTAGGGGTTTGTCTCTTGGATTTGCGTAAATCACATAAAAAGCCCATAAATATGGACTACTTTGATTCTGCGATATCGAAATATAGCCAACTCTCGTATTTGCGGGTAGCTTGAGTCTTGGAGGGGTGTTTTTGGGAGAAATTTTCGTTTTAGGGGTTTGGCTCTTGGATTTTCGTAAAGCACATAAAAAGCACATTAATATGGACTACATTGATTTTGCGATATCGAAATATAGCCAATATTCGTATTTGCGGGTAGCTTGGGTCTAGGAAGGGTGTTTTTGGGAGAAATTTTCGTTTTAGCCGTTTGGCTCTTGGATATTCGTAGAGCACATAAATAGCACATAAATGTCGACTACTTTGATTCTGCGATATCGAAATATAGCCAACTCTCGTATTTGCGGTTAGCTTGAGTCTTGGAGGGGTGTTTTTGGGAGAAATTTTCGTTTTAGCAGTTTGGCTCCTGGATATTCGTAGAGCACATATAAAGCACATAAATATGGAGTACTTTGATTTTGCGATATCGAAATATAGCCAATACTCGTATTTGCGGGTAGCTTGGGTCTTGGAGGGGTGTTTTTGGGAGAAATTTTCGTTTTAGCGGTTTGGCTCTTGGATATTCGTAGAGCACATAAAAAGCACATAAATATCACGTGGTTTGATTCTTACATATGGCAAAATTTCATTAGGTGCTCTGCTAGCTTGACGTTAAGCAGACAGAGCACTTTTGATTTCTCGTTATCGGGCGAAAAAAAAAATAGAGCTTTGGTTGCTCGATATTCGTAAAGCACATAAAAAGCACATAAAGATCACGTAGTTTCATTCTTACATATAGCAAAATATCAGGAGGTGCTCTGCTAGCTTGATGTTAAGCAGACAGAGCACTTTTGATTTCTCATTTCCCGCCAAACGATAAGAGCACAAACATTTTAAATGGAGCACAAAATTAGCACATAAAAAGCACAAAATTTTGATAACCATTAAATCCATTCCGGGGACTTTGCTCTGCTAGCTTTATGGAGGTCATGCTAAATGCCTGTGATTGGTTGAAAAATACCGAATGACATGTAGTGTACATCTGCGGTTAAAAATGGCAATGGAATGTAAATTACATGTAAAGAGAGATAATAAGAGAGAATGAGAGAGATTGGGAGAGAACGAGAGAGAACGGACGCACGGAGGGACGAATGGATGGACGGATGGACATTCACATGTACCTGCTCTTTGTTACCCGAAATATCTGATTCCATTCTCAATGCCATGAGATAGTTGCACTTTGTGCAATATCTGTAGATCTTTCCATAGAAACTTCAACGCGAAATGTGATTCACGATCGGTGAGGCTTGGTCAAGTTTCAATTGCGCTTATTCATGATTTACTTCTTTTTCGAAAACATCTGTAAATTAACGAACAGAATCTTATGACATTAACACAACAGTCATCTATTTACGGTGAAAATCCATTTTTAAAAATTTATTATCATATATTACAATATGTCTAGAATATTCTCCCAAAGTTTTAAGTCAATTGGAGTAAAAGGCTAGGAGAGAGAGCCTTCGGTAATTTCCCGTATTTCTGAGGTCGGTGAAATTGAAAAGTTCTTCAAAACAGCATTGACTTGCGATTGAACGAAGGTTTTTTTTTATTACAACCGATTTTACAATGATTTACACTGTCCAAATTGTACCAAAACTTCAACTATTTTGCAAACAACTCTGCCAAAAAATGAAATGTCAATTTTTTTTTTAATTCTTCGTTCAATGACGAGCTACACTTATCTTCTTTATTTCCATTTTCCTTCTCTCGATTGACTTGAATTCTTGCGTTTGTGCTTTCGCTTTTCTTTGGCTGTCTCTCTTTCCGGTGCCACCGCAGTAGCACTTCTTCAAAATCCCCAAAATCGATGAATTCGTCGTTGTTTGTGATTTCATGTTTTTCATCAATAACCCCTTAGAATAATATTTGACTCGTGGTTCGATCCTTCAAGCATTTCACCAAGCTTCAAAATGTCGCGCGTTTTCGATGAAATTCGCGTATGGTCGTTAACTGTACGGACCCCGAGGGAGCGCGACTTTCTTTTTGTTAGTCTTCAACACGCAGTCATTGTGGGCGCCTAAGCCTGTATTAATAAAGATAATATATATTTATTTCAACCGTGTCGCGTTGTGAGATTCATTCATACCTTTCTTCGTTCAATACGTGCATAGCACCGGGTTTCACTCGAGAGCCCAAGAAACCGTTGTCGTTGTGTTCCTCCTATTCTCTTCTAGCCAGTTGCTTCTTCGTTTTCCTTATTCGCCTTTTATTATAATCGACAATTTCCCTTTTATTGTTGTAATCTGGCCCTTCCAGTGCCAGTGGAAACTCCTCTTGTTTGTTTCTCTCGAGAGACCGTTTTTCTTTTCCCTTGCCCAATTTCTTTTAGTACAGTCGTGCTGTATATTGGAATCGGAAAAAATTAGAAGGCTGGTTTTTTGACAGGTGATTTTGTAGGTGCCGCGGGTGCTAAATTAAAGTTCGCCTAAAAATCGGGGCGTAGGGTCCTTAGGGGGTTCAAAATAAAATTCTGGGGAATTTCATTTGGAATTTTCAACCCCTGAGAGGGGTCGGAAAATCAAAATTGAAGGGTGGTCCATAGAAACGAAAATATAGAGAAAATTATTCTCTACATTTCGTACATTTGAACCATACCCGAAGAGTCGATTGTTTTTGAGTTATTGATCAAACAATTTTTTTGGGTAATTTAACCATTTTTTGGGGGTAAAGATATTATCGGAGAGTGGTGATCAAATACTTGATCGACGCATCGTTTTAAGGGCTACAACGTTCCCATTTGAGCAAAAAGTGTACGAATGTTTTTTAAAGAGTTATTCAATTAAAACTGATTTTTGAAAATTTCACCCCCAAAATGACCTTCCACGACTTCGGCGCTGTGGACAAAATTGAAGCCTGGATTTTTCTGCACATTTTGTTTCACGGCGCTGACCTCGTAGGTGTTATAGTTTAGCAGTAATCCACTGCATCCCCTTTTATCCCCTAAAAAAAATCTGCAAGCCGATTTTTAGGCAAACTTGGATTGAGCACCCGCGGCATCTACAAAGTCACCTGTCAAAAACTAGCCTTCTAATTTTTTCCTATTACGGTGTTTTCCAGAGACAGCACGAATGTACTATTTATAATTTCTTCGTACTGGTTTTTTTCATCCTGCCAAATCGCTCTATCCATGTAAGCTGCCATCTTCGAATGCTCTGCTTCCGTGGGTAGGTCCTTTTATTTATCTGGTTCATGTTTTCACAGCGGCATGGAAGTGGGCAGATTTCGTTCTGTATTTTTGCGGCTTCCATCTCGAAAATTCCTTCAATCTTTTTTCTGCCTTCTTTTATGCTTTCCTTCATTTTGTCCAGCAATTCTTTGTCATTCTTTTTTTTTCTGCGCCCCTCCCTTCTTCCACGCAGCTTTTGTCAGCTGATCGCCCTTCTCCCTTCCCTCTACCACACTCGTGCCTTGCGTCAAATTTACGACAGTTTCTCCCGTCTCCCTCACATTACCTGTAAGCGATAATATTTCTTGGCTACTGCATTTTCCTCCTCGTCCATCCGCGCCCACTCTTGTTTGCTTTTTGTTTTTTTCCTTCGATGGATGCCGTGATTTGTCGTTTGGAGCGAATGCATTGAGCTCCCCTTCCCGAGCCGGTGACTCCGCTCGCGTGAAGAATCCGTCGATTCTATTGTTGTCTTCTTTGTCGACCGTACTCTTTCTTGGTCTTCCTCAGGCCCCTGACACAGAGCAGTTTCAGTGGACCACGAAATGTCGCTCACCGCTAGAGGCGCTGGGAGTCATGTGCCCGGACATGCCCCTGATACTGCGGACCTCCCATGGTAAGAAACGATGCGAACGATGCGAACGAAAGCTCTACGACCGATATATATATATATATATATATATATATATATATATATATATATATATATATATATATATATCGTCAACCAGGCACTCGTCTACCAGCGCCACACAATATAGTTATACTCGAGCAACAACCACTTTCTTACCATGGGGAAGGTCTGGAGTGTCAGGGGCATGGTCTTCCTCATTTTTAGCTTTGCTGTCCTCCGCTCCTTTTCCAGCGTTGCCCTCTAGCGTCATTGACATTGGCTGCACAAACTTCCGATTTTCCGCTGTTCTGCACGTCCTATTCTGCTTTGTTCCACTCCTTTCACTTCCGGCCTTTCATAAACAACCTTCTAACCTACTTTTCGTCCACGTCCCTTGAATTGAGTCTCATATCCCACTGCTTCAGGGTTCCCGGCCCCTGCGCCTAAGCTCTCCATGTAAGCCTCCCCCCTTTTCCACTGTCGCTTTCACCTTCACCTTCATTCTCGTTATTTCGCGAATAATATCGGTAATTGAGCAGGTTGCTACGGTATGTGTATACCCGTAAGTGCCGTACCGGAAGTCCAATAAAATAATTTGAATGGCTTTTTTTATTGAGAAAGTATGCTTTTTTGGCTTCGAAACCCACGTAACGCCTTAATTTTGTCATGTTCATAATTTGACATACACAGGGTGGACCATTTAACGTGGCTATCCCAAATATCTCCGTTGCCTTTAGAGTGACGAAAAAATATCAGAAGGTAATTTGATTGAATTCGAAGGGCTGATACGATGGGAAAAAATAATTTTTGTCAAGGTCATAGTTTTTGCGTTGGCAAGGTCATCAATGGTTTTTCAAATGAGAACATGTTTTTTCCTATTAAGTCGTAGCTGATACTTACACGAACCCAACGACCTATGATATCATAACCTCGAAATATTTTTTCACCGTTCATTTTTTCTGAATAATTCGATCGAAACATCGATGGAAAGGATGATTTCTGTCGGGATAACGTTGTGCGTAAAGTCCCTGCGCTTGCACAGAGTTTCAGCCGGTCTCACCATAAATCAGAATCATTTCCACTTACTCTGCTTGACTGTACAATACCATTTTCGATACGGTTATTACATGTTACTTTGGATCGATACACTAGTCGACTAATTCTAATATTGGGAAGATGGTAAACATTCTTCACTGTACTACAGTTTGACAACGTTACAATGCCAGTATTTACAAACATCTGAAACATCTCCGGATATTGGCATTACTGTATTGGATAACTTGCGCCGCTATCACACCATAAACTATCCGAAGGTCAAAAGAATCATTCGCACGACATCTTCAAAAATATGTCGAGGTTAATGGCCCTCACTTCGAACATTTGTTGCAATACATTTTTCGCACAAAAAATTCAATTACATTAGTTGGATATTCTTATCATCAATACCCTCACGATTTCCCGTATTTGTACGTGTATTTTCATGAAAAAACATTTCAAGGTCATGATATCATAGGGTGTTGGATTCGTCTGAACATCAGCTACAACGCCTTGATTTAAAAAAAAACATGTTCTCATTTGAAAAAACCATTGATGACCCTGAGAACGCAAAAACGATCGTCTTGACAAAAATGAATTTTTCACCACTGTATCAGCCCTTTGACATTAATCAAATTACCTCGTGACATTTTTTCGTTACTCTAAAGGCAATGGAGATATTTGGGGTGGTCGACAAATGGTTTACCCTGTTTGAAGAGTACGGGATTGGTTCTAGCCTCTTGCGCCAAAATTCAACAATGCCTACTCTTGCCATATGGTCTATGATTGCAATAAAGGGATACGAACTTATATTCAATTCAGCGTGGCGGGAGCTGCACCTCCACGAAATAACGGCGAGCGAATTTCTTCAGAAGGCGGCGGCATTGAAGGGCAATGTCGACGTACTGATTGCTTTGGAGCGGCAACATGACGCCGTGGAGGACGAACTTGTTGAGCCCCCGGCACAAGTACCGTTGGGTAAAGTTTAATAATACTCTCCGAAGTTCACCACTATTTTCTAGAGACTGATTTGAAACGTTGACTTCACTTAGTTTGTATAGTGGCATTTTTTCTTGATTTAATTTCATTGGCAAATTTTGATACAGCTGATTGAATTTACATCAGTACGTACAAGTACGGCCGCTCATGGGTTTATTTTATTCGTAACTAGCTGACGATCCTGATTATTAGCGAGAGCTCTTCGCCGACGAACGGCCTGACTGGCTCGCCGATGATGCTGAAGCAGCTGAAGAGCTTGCAGAAAATGGTAATGAAAAAACTTTTATTTGCATCGAAAAACGAAGTATTCAGTAAATGCATTTCTTGCCAAATGTTTAAGACCGTATCAAATTCCCGTCGCGCCGCATTAAAAATATGTTTATTACATAAAAATATATTTAGTTCTTTTGGATGATGACTCCATCGACGAGATGTCCGGAAATTTCTCCGATGCATCCGTGGACGACGTCGTAAATCCAATAGGTAATATTTCAATATCTGTAGACAACTCGATTGACATGTAGATGGGAAAACTGTAGCATATTACGGTCAATGAATCATTGGTATTTTTAATGAGATGCTATTAAAATTCATTTACGATTCATTACTCTCATTTGTAACACTTTTCCGATTCCCCCACTAATTCCTTCCATCGATTGTAAATGATTTGTCATAATTTTGCCGTGTAGAAGACATTCAGCAGAATGCGGTGTCAAACGAGGAGGCCGAACGACAATCGCCAACACATGAAAACATTGGTAATTTCTATCATATTCGATTGAAAATAAGAAATGCATTGTCTCTCTGTAATTCGCAATTTATGTTAACAAATGTTGCCATGTAGAAGACGTTGCTTCCCAAATTGGCGACGCGCTTGCATCTGTCAACTCTGGTATGTATTATGAACGTACGATGAATTAAATCGAGTCCGTCGATTAAAGCTTCCCATTAATTAATTATATCTACTTTATCGAAAATGTTTTCAACTGCTTCAGTGGATGAAGTAGGCGACACTAGTTCGGAAAGGTCGAACGAGGAATCTCCACCGAGGACGCGGAGTCCAACAGGTAATGATTAAGTATCTGCAATGAACCGTACTGACTGCTAGGCAAGATGATACGATTGCAAGTAACGGAACTTGGAAAACTCGGAGGCAGTATCGTGCATGTCTACGGAATTGTTACAGTGCATTCTTGCATTACAATTCTTTTATGAGTTCACATCAAATCTAATGCATGATGTATTATTGCAAATAGGGTGCCCAGCCAGAACGCCAAAAAGGCGGAGGGCAACGCAGCGCCAAGGACCGCCCGTAGAGCCTGGGACCGAGAAAAGGCGCAAGCGCAATAAGCGGAGAAAAGGTTAAATATTAGAGACGAGGAGATTGAAAAACGACTATCAAATAAGTAAAGTACAGAAATGTTACTTTTATTACGTTTAATTACAGTAATGAAAAAGAGAGCCCTTGCGCGGTTGCGAGAGGGAGCGCCAGAATACTCCGAAGCGAACCAGCTGCGCGCTGAATTGGAGGAAGCAAGAATTGAATTACAGGCAGCGGAAAGTAGGCTACAAATGGCCGAACATAACGGTAATAACATCATGACTGATTTGTTTATGAGAGTATAAGAATGAAGAGTTTTTTGTTCCCGGGATTACGTTGGCAATTTAAAAAAGTGTTGTACAACTACTATAACAATGGGAATATCGATTTGGTCAAGTTAAAACATTTTCTACGATAATCAAATTAATTGATTAACAAAATGCAAATCCATAAACAATTTCGCTGTCTTTCAACTGGTTGTGAGATCGTGAAAAATGGTCATAGTGCAAAAAAAGTAAATCAAAGATTCAAGTCTCCAGTTTCGAGATCCCGAAGTAAAGTAAAAAGTAAGTACCAAATTTCTACTCGCCTTTTAAAAGGTACGCGGTTGTCAAATAAATTTTCCAGCGGTATTATTTCTTTAGCTTGATACTTTCACTTTAATTTGAGCGGATGAGGAGCTCTGTACGATGATTTTTCGCAGAGTTATCGGTATTCAGAGCAAAAATGCTACTTCTAAATTGAAAAATCAAGTACGCAAGAAATAACGGTCGTACAGAAAATTAAAGTAGGGTTCTGAAGACTTCAGTAATCGCTAAAGGACGCATTTGTTTCTGTATAAAAGAAAATCTTCATTCGAGGAAGTTGATTATGGGTAGTGGGGTGCGTGGAATATTGGTGTGGACGCGGGGCACCTCAGATAAGCGTGTGGAATAGTGGGGTGCTTGGAACACTGGTGTGGGCGCAGGGCACGTCGAATATGCGTGTGTAATAGTGGAGTGCGTGGAATACTGGTATGGACACCGGGCACCTCAGATGTACGTGTGGAATAGTGGGGTCCGTCGAATGCTGGTGTGGGCGCAGGGCACCGTGGATGTGCGTGGAACACTGGCTTGGGCGCAGGACACCTTGGATGTGCGTGTGGAATAGTGGGGTGCGTGGAACACTGGTGTGGGCGCACGGCACTTCGAATATGCGTGAGTAATAGTGGGGTGCGTGGAATACTGGTATGGACGCCGGGCACCTCAGATGTACGTGTGGAATAGTGTGGTGCGTGGAACACTGTTGCGGACGCAGGGCACCTCGGATATGCGTAAAGAATGTCAAAGTGCGTGGAACACTGGTGAGGGTGCACGGCACCGCGGATGTGCGTGTGGAATAGTTGGGTGCGTGGAACACTGGTGTGGACGCGGGGCACCTCAGATGTGCATGGGGTGCGTGGAATGCTGGTGTGGGCACAGGGCTCTTCGAATGTGCGTGTGGAGTAGTGGGGTGCGTGGAACACTGGTGTCGGCGCAGGGCACCTCGAATGTGCGTGTGGAATAGTCGGGTGCGTGGTAGACTGGTGTATGCGCAGGGCACTTCGGATGTACATGCGGAATTGTGGGGTGCGTGGAACACAGGTGTGGACGCGGGGCACCTAAAATGTGCATGTGGAATAGTGGGGTGCGTGGAATGCTGGTGTGGACACAGGGCATTTCGAATGTGCGTGTGGAATAGTGGGGTCCGTGAAACACTGACGTCGGCGCAGGGTGCCTCGGATGTACGTGTGGAATAGTGGGGAGCGTGGAACACTGGTGTGGTCGTACGGCACCTCGAATATGCGTGTGGAATAGTGGGGTGCGTGTAATACTGGGGTGGACACGGGGCACCCCAGATGTGCGTGTGGAATAGTGGGGTGCGTGAAACACTGCCGTGGGCGCAGGGCACCTCGAATGTGCATGTGGAACATTGGGGTATGTGAAACGCTGGTGCGGACGCACGGCACCTCGAATATGCGTGTGGAATAGTCGGGCGCGTGGTACACAGGTGTGGGCGCAGGGCACTTCGGATGTACATGTGGAATAGTGGGGTGCGTGGAACACAGGTGTGGACGCGGGGCACCTCAGATGTGCATGTGGAATAGTGGGGTGCGTGAAATGCTGCTGTGGACACAGGGCACTTCGAATGTGCGTGTGGAATAGTGGGGTCCGTGAAACCCTGACGTCGGCGCAGGGTGCCTCGGATGTACGTGTGGAATAGTGGGGAGCGTGGAACACTGGTGTGGACACGGGGCACCTCAGATGCGCATGTGGAATAGTGGGGTGCGTGGAACACTGGTGGGGGCACAGGGCACCTCGATCGTGCGTGTGGAATAGTGGGCCGCATGGAACACCGGTGTGGGCGCAGGGCACCTCAGATGTGCGTGTGGAATAGTGGGCCGCATGGAACACTGGTGTGGGCGCAGGTCACCTCGGATGGAGGTAAAGAATATTGGGGTGCGTGGAACACTAGTGTGGGCGCAGTTCACTTCGGATGTGCGTGGGCAATAGTTGGGTCCGTGGAACACCGGTGTGAGCACAAGGCATCTCGGATGTGCGTGTGGACTAGTAGGGCTCGTGAAATACTATTGTTGGCGCAGGGTACCTCGAATATGCGTGTGGAATATTTGACCTGTGGTCCTTAAAACTAGAGACTTGAAGTTTCGATTTGCTTTTTTCCCCTCTACAACCATTTTTCACATTATTCAGCCTTATGAACATCGGCGAAAATTTTTTCGAATTTTTTACATCCGTTAATATTTGTGCTTATTGTATAGTTGAAGGTATCGCAATTTTATGAAAATGGTTGTCTAAATGTATCTTACGTTGTCTAATGGTTATCCAATGTATGTTAATTCAGATAAATCGAACTGAAGTAATGTGAGAAAGTTTATCATGCGAATAACAAGCAGTAGTTTACAAACAAACGAATTATTTAATTTTTCTTTTACTAAAATGTGTATACAGATCCCATTTATTTAACGCTTGACTATTACATGTTATTCGCTCTTTCATTGTGGTAAACGTTCTTCATATCATTTCTTCTATACAGAGTGATTTATAATAGCAGAAGATTTGTGAATAGTTATTTTTCATAAATTGCACAAGTTCAATTTTAAATCACTCGAGAACAACCGATGTGCTGTCTAGTGGTTAGCGTACTTGCCTCTGAAATTAGCACATCGGGAAGTCGAAAATGTCATGTTGAATGCGATACAGAGGGGTAAGTCGGCTGCGGCCGTAAGGTGGAGATCGATTAGCGATGTGGAGTGGAGAAAATGGTGGGAAAATATAATAAGAGGAAATACCCTGTACATGGAAGCTACAATAAGCAAAGCATTCGCCGTAGCCGACAATAAAAATATGTTAAAAATATCTTTCGAGAACTCACCAACTTTGAGCTCTAGTGTATGTAGATATTCAGCAAAAATCTAAGTTTTAAAAAAGGGAAAAAGTTTCGTTAAAAGATTCTTGATTTTTAATATTTTTGGAGAATGTTAAGAATCATGGTATGTAAAATTGATCTGACCTCTTACAAAGGCCTCTTTTTGGTCGTCGTTACTTTTATGTAGATAGAATTTTATATAGCAATGATGCCATTACTACTACACATGTCTTACTATGTGCCATTCCATATTGATTCAACAACCCCTTTAAACGCGTTTCTCAGTTTAGTAAAAAGCCACCTTGGTAATGGCATCTCTTTATGTCAAATGGATATGGAATGGCTCATATGCAACCTGACGTCGATGTTTCAAGGAAAAAATCCAAAAAATATTTAGAATAGTGGCTTCTTCGTTATCAGTAAGCCGCAAGTGAGCCGCATCTAAGCAGTATTCAAAATAGTTGGCTTCCTCTCAATATCAGTAAGTCACTTCATGAGTAACTCGCAAGCGAACGCTTGAGGTTCTTTAGTAGTTTTTTCGGAATTTAACATTGGCTTCGACTTAATTATATGTTCTCATGAAAAAAATAATACACTTCTTGGTCGAAAACGGGCTCCACAGAGGTGAACAGCCGCAGTGTACCTTGCCATCAGGCACCGGATCGGTAGGGTCGCTTCTTTTGGAAGTCAATATGACCCGCAGTGACACGGGCGTCTGTTTGAAGTAGTGGTTGTTTGTAGGGTCGCTTCTCTTCAGAGTCAATGTGACCCGCGAAGTCGCCGATATTAATAACAAGCGCTGGCCGGAAATGAGGCATTCACACTTCTTTGGATTGACATTCCAACTTTGAATAACGTCTCCGTACTATAATTGCTAATCAAATCCAGGTGGATAAAAATATGCACTTGCCCCTACCCTTCATACACTTTAAAAACCCCGTGAAAGAGAAAGCCTAATCCAAAAATTCGAATTTGCTAGGAGGGGACCACTAATATTTGGAGAGAAGTGTACACAAACTTCGAAACAACCGAATGTACGTAGTTTGACATTGTAGAAAGAAAATAAAAATCACCTTTTGGTCCAAATCTCACAATGAGCTCCACAGAGTTGAATGGCCGCAGTGTACCTTGCCATCAGGCAACAGATCCGTAGGGCCGCTTCTTTTCGAAGTCAACGTGGCCCGAGGTGACGCCGGCGTCTGCTTGAAGTAGTGGTTGTTCGTAGGGTCGCTTCTCTTCGGAGTCAATGTGACCCGCGAAGTCGCCGATATTTCTTACAAGCGCTGGCCAGAAATGAGGCATTCACACTTCTTTGGATTGACATTCTAACTTTGAATAACGTCTCCGTACTATAATTGCTAATCAAATCGAGGTGGATAAAAATATGCACTTGCCCCTACCCCTCGTACGCTTTAAAAACCTCGTGAAAGAGAAAGCCTAATCAAGAAAATTCGAATTTGCGAGGAGGGGACCACTAACATTTAGAGAGAAGTGTACACAGACTTCGAAACAACCGAATGTACGTAGTTTGACATTGTAGAAAGAAAATAAAAATCACCTTTTGGTCCAAATCTGACAATGAGCTCCACAGAGTTGAACGGCCGCAGTGTACCTTGCCATCAGGCAACAGATCCGTAGGGCCGCTTCTTTTCGAAGTCAACGTGGCCCGAGGTGACGCCGGCGTCTGTTTGAAGTAGTGGTTGTTCGTAGGGTCGCTTCTCTTCGGAGTCAATGTGACCCGCGAAGTCGCCGATATTTCTTACAAGCGCTGGCCAGAAATGAGGCATTCACACTTCTTTGGATTGACATTCTCACTTTGAATAACGTCTCCGTACTATAATTGCTAATCAAATCGAGGTGGAAAAAATATGCACTTGTCCCTACTCCTCATACGCTTTAAAAACCCCGTGAAAGAGAAAGCCTAATCCAAAAATTCGAATTTGCGAGGAGGGGACCACTAATATTTGGAGAGAAGTGTACACAGACTTCGAAACAACCGAATGTACGTAGTTTGACAGTGTAGAAAGAAAATAAAAATCACCTTTTCGTCCAAATCTGACAATGAGCTCCACAGAGTTGAATGGCCGCAGTGTACCTTGCCATCAGGCAACAGATCCGTAGGGCCGCTTCTTTTCGACGTTAACGTGGCCCGAGGTGACGCCGGCGTCTGTTTGAAGTAGTGGCTGTTCGTAGGGTCGCTTCTCTTCAGAGTCAATGTGACCCGCGAAGTCGCCGATATTTCTTACAAGCGCTGGCCGGAAATGAGGCATTCACACTTCTTTGGATTGACATTCTAACTTTGAATAACGTCTCCGTACTATAATTGCTGATCAAATCGGGGTGGAAAAAATATGCACTCGCCCCTACCCCTCATACGCTTTAAAAACCCCGTGAAAGAGAAAGCCTAATTCAAAAATTCGAATTTGCGAGGAGGGGACGACTAATATTTGGAGAGAAGTGTACACAGACTTCGAAACAACCGAATGTACGTAGTTTGACAGTGTAGAAAGAAAATAAAAATCACCTTTTCGTCCAAATCTGACAATGAGCTCCACAGAGTTGAATGGCCGCAGTGTACCTTGCCATCAGGCAACAGATCCGTAGGGCCGCTTCTTTTCGAAGTCAACGTGGCCCGAGGTGACGCCGGCGTCTGTTTGAAGTAGTGGTTGTTCGTAGGGTCGCTTCTCTTCGGAGTCAATGTGACCCGCGAAGTCGCCGATATTTCTTACAAGCGCTGGCCAGAAATGAGGCATTCACACTTCTTTGGATTGACATTCTAACTTTGAATAACGTCTCCGTACTATAATTGCTAATCAAATCGAGGTGGAAAAAATATGCACTTGCCCCTACTCCTCATACGCTTTAAAAACCCCGTGAAAGAGAAAGCCTAATCCAAAAATTCGAATTTGCGAGGAGGGGACCACTAATATTTGGAGAGAAGTGTACACAGACTTCGAAACAACCCAATGTACGTAGTTTGACAGTGTAGAAAGAAAATAAAAATCACCTTTTCGTCCAAATCTGACAATGAGCTCCACAGAGTTGAATGGCCGCAGTGTACCTTGCCATCAGGCAACAGATCCGTAGGGCCGCTTCTTTTCGACGTTAACGTGGCCCGAGGTGACGCCGGCGTCTGTTTGAAGTAGTGGCTATTCGTAGGGTCGCTTCTCTTCGGAGTCAATGTGACCCGCGAAGTCGCCGATATTTCTTACAAGCGCTGGCCGGAAATGAGGCATTCACACTTCTTTGGATTGACATTCTAACTTTGAATAACGTCTCCGTACTATAATTGCTAATCAAATCGGGGTGGAAAAAATATGCACTCGCCCCTACCCCTCATACGCTTTAAAAACCCCGTGAAAGAGAAAGCCTAATTCAAAAATTCGAATTTGCGAGGAGGGGACCACTAATATTTGGAGAGAAGTGTACACAGACTTCGAAACAACCGAATGTACGTAGTTTGACACTGTAGAAAGAAAATAAAAATCACCTTTTCGTCCAAATCTGACAATGAGCTCCACAGAGTTGAATGGCCGCAGTGTACCTTGCCATCAGGCAACAGATCCGTAGGGCCGCTTCTTTTCGAAGTCAACGTGGCCCGAGGTGACGCCGGCGTCTGTTTGAAGTAGTGGTTGTTCGTACGGTCGCTTCTCTTCGGAGTCAATGTGACCCGCGAAGTCGCCGATATTTCTTACAAGCGCTGGCCGGAAATGAGGTATTCACACTTCTTTGGATTGACATTCTAACTTTAAATAACGTCTCCATGATAAAATATCTCCACCCCGATTCGATGCTAATCAAATCGGGGTGGATGAAAAGATGCACGTGCCCCCTACTCCTCATACGTTTTAAAAAAAAAACCCGTAAAAGCGAAAGCACAATCCGAAAATTCGCATTTTCTAGGAGGGGACCACTATTCTTTGGAGAGAAGTGTACACAGATTTACAAACAACCGCGTGTACGTGGTTTGACATTGCAATAAGAGACAAAAAATCACTTGGTCCAAATCTGAGCTTCACCGAGTTAAACGGCCGGAGTGTACCTTGCCATCAGGCAACAGATCCGTAGGGTCGCTTCTTTTCAAATTCAATGTGGCTTGCGGTGACGCCGGCATCTGTTTGAAGTGGTGGTGTTTCGTAGGGCCCTTTCTCTTTTAAATAAATGTGACCCGTGATATCGCTGGTGCTTCACACAAGCGCCAGAGGGAAATATGGCGGTCAAACTTCTCTGGAACCGAGGCTTTTCCAAATGACATTTACGAATCTATATGGCTTTGCGAGAATGTTTAATTCCTCCAAGCTCTTGTGTTTCTTGAAACATCGACGTAATTGGCACGCACTTCGCATAAATTGTCAGCCATATTGTTAAAATGGTGTGTACTTGTTGTTTTTAATTTCTTTTACAGTGTCGTGCAAGATATGTTATCTCCAGAGGGCCACCCACATTTTCCTGCCGTGTGGGCATTGCTGCTGCTGCGCCCCATGCGCAGATAGGCTGTGGGATGTACAGCAGGATCGGCGATGTCCGCTATGCCGGACGGAAGCAACCGAGCCTCCGCGGAGGATTTGGCTATGCGGATAAAACAACAATTTCTCGCCGCGGTTTCACTACCCCGACTAGAAATTGACGTTGCGTTGTTGTACGCCGTCCCGGCGTACTCTAAAATTATTGCGGTCGTCTTCGCTCCTGCGTCTTCTCCAAAACCTGAAAAAGTACAAAAAACATGAGAATATCACAATAAATAAAATCATACGCCATTCGCACACCTTGCGCACAATTCATACACACCCTTCGCACACCTTGCGTACAATTCATACACACCATTCACACACCTTGCGTACAATTCATCCACACCGTTCTCACACCTTGCGTACACTACAAGCACACCATTCTCACACCTTGCGTACAATTCAAACACACCATTCTCACGCCTTGCGTACAATTCATACACACCGTTCTCACACCTTGCGTACACTACATACACACCATTCGCACACCTTGCGTACAATACATACACACCACTCGCACAACTTGCGTACAATGCATACACACCATGCTCATACCTTGCGTACAACATTCATACATACCCTTCGCACACCGTGCGAGCACCAATCATTCTGCGCTACACTCATGCGACAAATGATTCCCCGGAGCATATGAGCTCCCACAATGCGACGCAAAGACTCGTTGAGGTGGCAATCTCCGACGATTCCTTTGACACCGGGGCAAGGAGCTCGAAGCTCCGGGTACGTAGGTGAAAAGTTTTTTGTTTGGTTAATAAGGTTAAATCTTACCTTAGTCCCTGTGAAGTCCTTGCCAAGCTCCGCGCCGAATTCAAACCTCTCAGGGTATAACCTGAAAACAGACTCGGTACGTTATTTGTTTTGTTATTTTAGTCTATTGTACAGTCGTACTTACCAGTTGTACTTACCAAAGTTGTACTTACCAAATCCGAAGCGGGGAATTTCCTTTGAGGGCCGAGCGAGGCGAGGACCCCGATAATCATCCTAAACCCGTCGCGTTAATAAATTAAATAAAAATAATTTCCGAGTCGAACTGTCAAACGCGACGTAATATATACGGGGGTTACGAATCGACATGCGCGGCACCCGAAACTCGAGCCACCGCGGCGCCACGACGGGGTATCCGCGAAGTCGATTTTTGTCCAGAGAGTCGAGCCACTTCAGCGCTGTGGTGAGGGACCCGTGCACTAGAGCGCATCTTCCGGTTCCCGCTTAAAGTCTCCGAAGTTTCGAGACCCAGCCGCCGCGCTCGAGGCGCCCGACTCTCTTCCAGGTACGCGCTAGTCTATTAGGCTAGGAGCGCGGACCGACCCATAACAGTCTTCTGCCGCATACCGAACGATTAACCTGGATCATCGACACCATGCCTCGAAAGGACCCCACTGCAGAGAGGAGACGGAAGCGGCGAGATAAGAAGAATCGAGAATCTTCGCCTAGTGGCGAAGTGATCGTGACCTGGCTGGGTCCCGATCCACGAGGGGGTCCACGAAAGTGGACGCTTTCCACACGTGTTCGCTTTTCGCTTTTTACACAATGTCATTACGCTTGGATGAAGTTACACTTGTAGATACTGATAACACGTAATTTTATAGGCTGAACTGTTGTACCGGACTAGTGAGCTCTATATTTCTATAGAAGGTCAATTGTCACTTGTGCAACTGCATAACCAGTTTCCGAAGGGGATTAGCCTCGCGGATACTGATTGCGGGAATAAAAAGTTAGACGAATCATACGTGCATACGTTGCATCGAACCAGTAACCTTCAAGATCTATGCCAAACAAAAGTAAAACACCAATTACTTTTTTACTGCATACTGAGGCTACGCAAGGAATTATTCTAGCATAACGAGTAGTCACAAAGAATTATTCTAGCGTAACCAGTCTATGCAAGGAATTATTTTAGCAAAACAAATCTACACAAAGAATTATTCTAGCGTGAGCAGTCTACGCCAGGAATTATTCTATGGTAACCATTCTATGCAAGGAATTATTCGAGCCTAACCAGTCTACGCAAGGAATTATTCTAACCATACCAGTCTACGCAAGGAATTATTCTAACCTAACCGCAAGGAATTATTTTAGCGTAACCAGTCTACGCAAGGAATTATTCTAGCCTAACCAGTCTACGCAAGGAATTATCTTAGCGTAACCAGTGTACGCTAGGAACTATTCTAGCGTAACCAGCCTGCGCAAGAAGTTAGCCTAGCGTAACCAATTCGCACAAAGAATGATTGTAGCGTAACCAGTCTATGCAAGGAATTACTATGTATAATCAATTTAAGCAAGGATTGACTGTGCAAAGACCTGTTAAGCGGTATATGACTCACATTTTCATTAACAGCGAAAGAATAATAATCAAAAAAATTACCATTATAATAGTTGAAAAACTCCGCCATAAGCTGCGTACGCCTTCGATGATCCTGTCGATGCATGTCTGGCTAACCTTGCAGTTTTCCCGGATGTGAATCAAAAACTGAGCACTGGATCATCCCAGACGTTCGCGTGATGGTATATTTGGCTCTATAAATATCAACATTTTGTAAATGTCACTTCGAAGAGCGTAGAGAATACCCAAACTTCGATTCTACATTACTTTTTATACACAACTATCGTACTATTATCAGTTTATATTATTTACAAGGTAATGAAAAGCTTGTGATAATTTAATATTTACTCACCTTCTTCTTTAAACGTATAACCCTCGTTTTGTGGAATGAAATGCGTTTCAGTTCGAATCTCGTTGTCGGGATGATTCCAGGCCACCTGTCGTTTGTAAGTTTTCCATTTTTTTAAAACTATACTGCACCCGCCTCAGCGCACTTAATTTTCAGCCAAAGATCATGTTTGTGATTTTTCACGATATGGTGGAGCAAAAACTCATGTGTTTTGATTTTGAAATAACACACTTCGCACTCGAAAAACTTTTTCACACGTTCGTCCATGATGTATAGCGAAGTTATAAACAATCGCCATCTTATATCGACTCACTTGACCCGTGTTTGTGGGGTACACGCGTGCAAGTGACTTGTTTTCCGATGCTTTGTACGACGAAATGTGTCATTCGCGTCGCGTGTACCTCCACCAAGTGTGTTGATCCGAAAAAAATGGGTTGATTCAACGCGCTTTATGTGTCTTACAGTGAGTGTGTTCTCCGGCAATACGTTAAAATCGTGTCGATGCCAAGAATGGTATAGAGCGTGTTGTTTCATAACGGCAAAGTAAGTAAAACGCACTGTTGCAACACATTAACCAGGTTCTACACACATTGTAGGCGTGTTATGTGTAGTTTTAACACACCGACAGCACGCTTATCTTTTACAGTGCTCACGCCTTTATTCGCTCGGATCGTTAGCATTCCGATCATAATTTGGTCTATGTGCAGTTGTGCTGCGCCTTTCACTGAATCTCAGTTTTTGGCGCCCTTTATCGGCGGTGTCTGTCCTCCCTCTCCGCGGTGCGCGACGTGACCTGCGTGCTCGACATGATGTTTTTTTAATCGCCTGTAACGACTCGGACTACTGCGAGGTCGAAATATGCATTTTGAGGAAAATCCCGTCCCATAAGGGTATAATAAGGATTAATATCCCGTGTTCTCGCGGTGTTCTCAACAGTAGCGAAGAGAAAATTTGTACCGAAGAGAAAATTTGTACCGAGAAAACTTGTACCGTGGAGAAAATTTGTACCGAAGAAGAAATTTGTATCGAAGAAAAAATTTGTATCGAAAAGAAATTGTGTACAAAAGAGAAAATTTAATTGGAAAACAAATTTTGTACCCAAGAGAATAACTCGCATAGAGAATAGCATAACTCGGACGTGGAAATTTCTATCGCATGTCCATCCATCATGGGCGCATTACGTCACGATCTTCGAACTGGCCGAAATAGTAATATCAAAATAGTAAATTCTGCATTTTCAAGTTTTGAATTGAAATCGCGCGCGCAATTTTACCGCGGAAAGTCGACAGCTTTCCATATGAAATGTTAGTTAAGGGGGGAAGTCACTGTGCAAGAACTTGCATAGTATGTTTCCCCCTTTCTCTAAGCAAAATTTGAAGAAAAAAAAAAATTTCTTATAATTCTTGTATGTACATATATTCAAAAATATGTTGCCAAAATATGTTATGACAATTCCGAAAATTGAGGGAGTTACAGTCACTTTCGTGGGAACAGGTAGCGCGACCGATGGTGCCCGCAATCCATACAGGTGTGGCATCGTTTACAATAGATAAAGGGCAGCATTTTATTATTTTGTAAAATTTAATGAAAATGAAGAACCGTCATCTCGCCCAGGACTAGATACTTTAATGTAAGTAATCATATTCTAGAAAAAACATAACTCTATATAAAAAAAAAGAGAACGACATCTTTAAACACGTTTTTCTCAAACTACTATTTCTGACCTCGTAACAGCGAGTACTCGAAAACTTATCATCCGATTTTCAATTTTTTTTTGTCACTTGTGATCGCAGCAACTAAGGCTGTACGTAGCCGTCTTTTTAAAATTTTATAATTAATATTTTTACAGACGGCTTGAAAGGGGCATTTAAAAATAGAAAAGAAATGTACAAATCGTCGTCATTCTGTAAAAAAACAAAATACAAAAACGGCCGCGTATAGAGATAGCTACATTTGTAAACAGTGTCGATAAATTTTAGACTTTTTGTTTACAGATAACGTTTCATAAATATATCGATAAGACAATGAAGAGAATTTTTTTTCATCGTTAAATCGAGGCATATATCTCGGCTACATTTAAAGGTTTTTGATAAAAATTCGTAAAAACTAGATGAATATATGGGTCATTCCATGTCAAATCGACAAATTTTTCACCTGACCCCCTTTGATTTCGCTGAAAATTTTCTATCTTTTTCTACCCCCCGAAAGTTATTTTTCAGAATTTTTTCAAATTTTTTTTCCCGACTCAAAAAAAGTTATGAATTTTTTTTAAAAACCGCTCTTTTATTTTTAAATTGCCAGAACTTTTTCAAAAATTGACCGTTTGGGAACTTTTTTTTTTCAAAATTTTTGTTTTTAAATGTAGTTTTCGAAAAAAAATATGAAAAAATTTTCAGAATCCCAGATATATGAAATATTTTAGTTTTTTTGAAAAAACCGTAATTTTCTCAAAGTCCGACCGTTTTTTTTTTTTTTGCTCTAAAAATACTTCAACTAATTCTGCAATGATCCCCGTTAATCAAAAGATGTGACGACAATCGCTTCTAATTTTTTTTTCTTGATTATAAAAAAATTTTTGTTGAATTTTTGCTGATTTTATATAACTTTGTTATGAAATTTTTTTTATTTCCTCGTGAAACCTCAAAAGTTGAAAAATAAAATTTTATTGGAGAATTTCAAGTGATTATCGTCCAAGAAATTGTTATTTTAAAAAAAAAAATAATTTTTTTCTCTCATTGACGTTATTTTTTTACTCTTATGGACGTTTTTTTTTGGTACTGAAATATGACAACTTCAAAAATACAATGGGTTTAAAAGTTACCTCCAGTTGATACAATGTGATAATTTAAGAGCTATCGATAGTCGGTAAAAAAGATATCATCTACATTTCATTTAAATAATATGGAGGTTATGTTTTCAGAATAATTACATTGTCGTTGTGTTCATCGTGTCACGTAGACTTACTATTGCTAAATAAAGTACCTATTATTTATCATAAAGTGCTGTTAATTTATATTTTGTTAACGAGTGATTACAATGCCGAAGTTTTTTGATCGATGTTGCAATCCATTTAATTAAGAAAAATTAGAAGATCGGTTCACAAATGCAAAAACAATACCAGCGACACAAAAAATCCATAAAATTTCACCATTGGAAGATTGTATGGTGCAAGTTAAGATGTTTTCTTCTTCAGAAAAATATTTAAATCACAGTACGATGAAGAAAAGAAGGGAATCATCCAGTAAAAAGAGATAATAAAAATAGGTGTAATGTTGAATTTTAGAATCAAGTATTATGTTAGATAAAAGATAATATAATTTGAACACATACAAAAAAATGTTTTTAATTTATTTAAAGATGTTAAGAGACGGTGAATTTATTTAAGAGTATGAAAAGTCCTTTTTTTTTGCTTTTTTGAAAAAAATAACAATTTCTTGGACGATAATCACTTGAAATTCTCCGATGAAATTTTATTTTTCAACTTTTGAGGTTTCACGAGAAAATAAAAAAAATTTCATAACAAAGTTATATAAAATCAGCAAAAATTCAACAAAAATTTTTTTATAATCAAGAAAAAAAATTAGAAGCGATTGTCGTCACATCTTTTGATTAACGGGGATCATTGCAGAATTAGTTGAAGTATTTTTAGAGCAAAAAAAAAAAAAAAAACGCTCGGACTTTGAGAAAATTACGGTTTTTTCAAAAAAACTAAAATATTTCATATATCTGGGATTCTGAAAATTTTTTCATATTTTTTTTCGAAAACTACATTTAAAAACAAAAATTTTGAAAAAAAAAAGTTCCCAAACGGTCAATTTTTGAAAAAGTTCTGGCAATTTAAAAATAAAAGAGCGGTTTTTTTCAAAAATTCATAACTTTTTTTGAGTCGGGAAAAAAAATTTGAAAAAATTCTGAAAAATAACTTTCGGGGGGTAGAAAAAGATAGAAAATTTTCAGCGAAATCAAAGGGGGTCAGGTAAAAAATTTGTCGATTTGACATGGAATGACCCATATACTTCATAAAATGAGTATAAATCCGATTCTTTCATAATTAGTTATGTCTATGAAAAAAAAAATGCATTTATGGACGACAAAGCACCCGTTACGTCACCGAATAGCGGAGGAGTCGGTCCTGCCAGACGTTTTACGGTCCTGCTACGTGGGTGAGGGGGGGGGGGGGGGGGGAGCGTGTAGAAAATTGGGGAATTTGAAGTTACTAGTTTGTGCACGCCCCCATAGCGATAGTTCAAACAGGCGAACGGTTGCGCTTCAGAATGAAGATGGCAGATGGCGTGAGTGGTCAGTTGGGTCAGGCAGCCATGCCACGTTCGCTATTTTAGCCGTTCGACTTTTCGGCATTCGACATTTCGGGCCATCGACATTTTGCGTATCGATATATTGCTTTTCGCCATAGACGGTATTACGCATATTACGCACTCGCTATTTTCTGTTTCGGAGATATGGGTGTTCTACATTTTTCGATTCTGTATTTTTATTTTCTAAATTCCAGACAATCTGAATATTCGTTTTCGAATAAATTAGCTCTCCAATAAATAATGGTTCGATTTATAGTCATTCAATTTTTTTATCAGTCGACAGATAAAATTTCGAATAATTGAACCTTCGTTATTTTGAGAATTCATAATTCTACCGTTTCGAAATCTTTGTCGTTCTACATTTGGTCATTCGACATTTTTACCCCCACCCATTCCAGAAACTAAGTGGACTCTCCGATTACGATTTTTCTTCCCTTTTTCAAGTGAAACTCCCTTGACCGTTATATTTCAATTTCATCGCTATTGAGCACATTATACGCTGTAGCTTAATAGTTCGACGGGCAGTCGAGAGCGGGGAGGGTGGACTCTGCTGCTGCTGCTGCTGCTGCTGCTGCTGCTGCGGGTGTCCATCGTGGTGGTGTCGTGATTGTCGCTGCCACTGCTGCTACTGATGCGGTTGTCGTTATAACTGCAACTGCCGATGTTGGTAATGTCGCTGATGCGGTTGACATTGCTGCTAAGACTGCTAACGTGAGTAATCCTGCTGACGAAGCCGTATGACTGATTGATTATCAGTGTTTTGATGATTGGCGGTATGGCTGAAGGGTTGATGGTCACTCGTCGAGGGTACCGGGATCGAAGCGGCAGAGCCACCGTTTCCACTGTGCGTCATCGTTGGCGGTTGGCTCGTACCCTGGTTCGAGTCCTCCCGGTTGGCAGAGCAATCAGCCACGTCCCTTTCCCCCGAAACGACCCTTTCTCCTCAACGTATACGTTTCGTTTTTAATTTCGGGTGCAAGCTTTCCCTGTCCACCTCCGAATCTCTGTTAAGCTCTGCTTTCCACTGTTTGTACTTGTTGGCCAGTGGTATAAGGTGCGAAGTTGTCCGTATTTGTTGAATGAGCTGACACCGGAGCAAAACCTTGACGGTCAGTCTCTGGCAAACAATTTTGCGGGCAAGACTCACACTCTCTCTCTCTCTCTCTCTCTCTCTCTCTCTCTCTCTCTCTCTCTCTCTCTCTCTCTCTCCCTCCTCACATTTTCCGGATCCTTCTTGAGGCGAGCTTCTATCATCTGGTTAAACTGCTTCGTATACCTACCAATGAATTTAGGCGGTAGTTTCTTGAGTATCACGAACACAGCCCGCATCGGATGACGGTCACTATTTAGTGGTTCACCCTTGGCCAATTCAATTGCGGTTATCCCTAATGACCAGATGGTCGCCTTTTCTCTCTGTCTTACCTCTGAGCGCGACGTCAAGACGTCGGAGGTACGAACGGTTTCGCTTCGCGCAAGCGAATATTCACATTCGACATGAACTGTCAAAAAAAATATTCTCCAAAAATATTCGCCTTTTTCGTAATATTTTCCAAGCAATGTGTGTGAATACCTTTTTACCTACTGTACATGTGTGTAATGTGGTTTGGCCAGTGGTAAGAGAAATCGATGTATCTCGTTCCACTCAGATTTTCGGCACTTGCATTTTGCATACTACGATGCAATAGCGAATTTATCAGTACTAGGGGGAGGGGGATTCGAAGAGGATTTCCATGTCCCGGTTGATCTGTCCCGAGAGAATTTTTCACACGCTCTTTCGCCCCCCCCCTCTCACTCCCATCTTTGCTCTCACTTTCCAATTTATTTTCCTGAGATTGAAAAAACAGTGAGAACGATGGCCAGAGAGAGTGAGAGAGAGAGAGAGAGAGAGAGAGAGAGAGAGAGAGAGAGAGAGAGAGAGAGAGAGAGAGAGAGAGGGAGAGAGGGAGAGAGAGAAAGACAGACAGGAAAGGAGTGAGGCAGACGGAGAGACAACGAAAAAGTGCCGCGGATTACGAAAGCAAGACAGAATAGAAAACAGACTCCTTCAAACGAGCATGTACTCGGAGCGCATAAGTACTGCATCGCAGATTCAAACGCGACGACTATACTAAACAACAAAGCTGACATGTCGAACGATAAATTTGCGCACGTGCCGTCACGGATGTTAGAGCAATATAAGGACGCGCTTGCCAGATCTCCGTTCTCACAACTAAAGAGAGCGAAAGAGAGAAAGAGAGCGAGAGTGGAAATGTTCCCTCGTTCCATATACATATCTACTGACATTCACACCAACATACTAGAGACACGCAGGCTGAGCTTGTAAAGAGTGCACACCTCATTAAAATTTACGCGACCGGGAAAACTTTGCAAAATGAATCGGGCAATCTTGCCTACGAATATTTTCGACCCACAGACTCTATTTAGTGGCTCTATTTAGGTGGCTATAGGCATAAACCGTGAAAATATAACGCTCAGATCCGAAAACTGTTAAAACACGTTATACGTTGTGCATTGCAATCATTCAGATTATATCGACGCTGCTCACGAAAAGTAACACGATTCAAAGTTTTTACGAAAAGTAACACTTTTTTTTAATCTCACCTCGAAAACTAGCACGATTATGCTTTCGCCACGGAAACCAGCACGCCTCAATATTCCCCGTGAAAACCAGCAAGTTTCGGCTATCACCGCGAAAACTAGCTTGTTTGATTTTCACTGTAAAAACTAGTGTAAAAGGAGTAAGTTTAAAACCTTAAGGATCTCATCGCTCGTACATTGTTAGTCAAAAAGAGCCAAACAACATGGCCGCCAACATCTACCCGCGCCAATTGAAAAACCCTATATATTTATGTCGTACCCATAAACCCTAAAAAATTGCTTACTCAGCCGCTGCCGTATTAGGTTGGGGAAGGACGATTAAAACTTCTTGTGATCATATAAATATAATGTAGTTTTCAATAATTAGCCAATTTTGTTGTTTTTTTCATGTAAATAAAAAGGTATCAAAAAATTTCATCGCGTGATATACTTATGTCGCGCACTGTATACATATGTAGGAAATGGTCTTTGAAACGCCATGGCTTTAACGACCGTTTGTTATATGTTCTAAATTACAATGGTGCAACTCTGTCGTTCAACTGTCGGTCACCAACTCCCGTTGCTAATGTGTTTGGTAAGATCTCAAAGATAACAAATGATAATAAATAAAACAGCAAATGATATCTTGTTGCTATTGATCAGGTCGGCATAGATGTCTATATATATATAGACAAAGATATATGTAAACAGGGTGTATCTGAACAACTAGCGTTCCCTTGGTAAGCATTTATTGCGTTCTTGTACAACCAGCGCTGATTCTCCGCAATCACCCAATGGTGAACCTCGTGATATCCAAACAACTCGGATAAAACACGCCGCTATGGCTATAGATGCATGCAATAAAATAACTTATGAACAATTAAGAATCCAAACACGGGTGATTTCAAAGCTTGCTCACAAGTTGATAATAAAGGTAGTACAAACACCATTTTCAAAAAAAAGGCGTTAAAATGATTTTCGAATAAAAATATGAATGAAGAGTGGAGTCGATTAAAGTTTTGCGAATCGTTCGAGCGTAGTGTTTACAGTGACGGAAGTGGGATACAGCTCAGAGACCATGGGCGCAATAATATTACATGTGGCGCACGGTTGCCGGGTTTTACCCCGTCAAAGAAATCGGGCGAACTGTTCGACTCGAAGCAATAACGGTATACGGGTTCCCCAGGGCATGAATATCTCGGAAACCTCGTATACCACTATGTGCGTTGCCATATTAGATATATAAGCATACTATCCGCGCTGCTGTTTCCACTCTCATTGCTCCATACCGGAAGTATGCCTCTCATCTCAGGAATATAGTCGACAGCATGAAGATAGAATACCAATCTTTCTGTGCAGTATCAACAACGAGAACGCTCGGACATCGTCCAATAAGACACGTGTGCTCCATCCTGCCCTCTTCCTTTGTACCGCGCGAGAAATATCATTTTTACTAAAAATAAATATTCAGTTTTATTGAAAAACGTATTAAATTTCGACAAAATAATAAAAAAATTAGGGTGAAACGTATCAATTTTGAAAAAAATGAATGATTTTCAGGAAAAAACGTAACAGTTTTACAAAAAATTGATATTAATTATTAGGGAAAACCGTAGTAGATTTCCAAAAAGCTGATATTAATTTTTAGGGAATAACGTAGTAGTTTTCAAAGGAAGAAAATGTTTTCGGAACATTGTACATTTCCCAACATTTGATACCCTTTTCCGGAGAAAACCGAATAATCCTTTTCCGAAAAATATAACATTGTTTGAATCGAAAAAAAAGTTAATTATTTGAAATATTAATAAACACTGAAGTAAAATACTTCAACAATGTTTTCGAACTTACAGCAACTTTACGGGCTCCGAGGAGGAAAAACAAACACCAGTTAGTAAGATCGCCAAAAGGAAAAATGTTGAGTTCAGCAAAATAATGGCGAGACGAAGAACAAGAAGAAGTCAAATGTGTTATGTATGAATATGCACACACACGCGCGCACGCACACCTCATCTAATTCGAAAATGATACTTCTTCTTAAGCCTCTGAAGTTTTCCCTTGTGAAAGAATTTTCATACTCGATATTCCACGCGGATCCTAGGATCCGAATGCCGCGATTCTCCAGGATCATTTTACATTCCACCTCAACTGAGGTTGGTCCATAGAAACTTTTTCCTGCTACGAAAGCCTTGTTCTCAACTAATATGCGAATATTATACTTACGTGGGTGTATACACACTCACACTCAAACGCCCACCACACGAGTATATATATATATATATATATATATATATATATATATATATATTCGTGGGGTGGGCGTCTGAGTGTGAGTGTATATATATATATTTATTTTAATACGTATGTAATCATTAACAATTTATGTAAATGAATAAAATTAAGTATCTCCTCACACCAAAAATCGATTGTTTTGCATCGTTGCCATAGCAATAACATGTTAGTATATGATTTTTTTTTAAGTTTGGAAGGTGGTGGAAACAATTTTTCGGTAGTTTCCTCATTTTTGCTTAAAATCATAGTTTACTACGTGCCAAATATAAAAAATAATCAGAAAATATATTGAAAAATATTACAATATTGTGATAGATCTCATTCAATGTGAAAAAAGCCAATTAATTTCTTTTGATTGACGATAATCAGATTTACTGGCGTTTTAACACATTTCACAACCACTATTCCCTTAAGAGGTCTTCCCACTTTAGGCGCTAGAAAAAAGGCTATGCTGATGAATGTTTTTGATAGCTTTATATTTTGGATATTGATATAAAAGTTGTTACACTCAATAAATACACTTTCGAAACGCATCAAACATTTTTTCTATGTATTTATGTAACCCAAACAAACTTTAAACGCGTTTTTCTCAAAACAACATTTTTCGACGGCTTGTTGTCGAATCTTCGAAACTACTGAACCGATCCTTGTGAAATTTTAACCACATATTCTTTACAACTATAGCTATAGTTCACATCAAGGATTTGGAAAAAAAATTATTTTGACTATTTTTTGCCACAAACGGTGAAAAACACGTTTTTTGTTTTCTCAAAAAATGTTCATAATTTTATTATTTTTGCATGTATCAAAAATCGTATGATATGCGCTATAGCCATTAACATACTGAATCTAAAACCGTTTGATTTTTTGTTTCGGATGATCCAGCTCCGAGATTTCATCAACAGCGTAGACCTACCATCTTTTAGGACTTTTTTTACCTACCATTTTCATCTATAAATGGTGATTTAAATAAATAAATGTTTTTTTAAAATGTATTTCGGAGTGTATTTATTAAGTGTAACAAGTTTTATATCAATATCTATAATATAAACCTATTTAAAATATCATGAAAATAGCTATTTTAGCGTCTAAGGTGAAAAGATCCCTTAAATAGTGCAAAACGTCAAATTCAAGACGAAGTGAGAAGGATATCTGAAGGTGGCTTGGGACACCTTCTAAAAATAGCCTGTAAAGCTGCCTTTTCAGATTTTTCTTTACAATATGTAAATATTTTGGCTACGGAAGGTTCCCGAAGAACGAAATATCGATTCTTTTGCATTATCTTTGGCAAATATTCGGAAGTGGGGCTCCTGCCCCACTTCCAAATCAGGCTAATTTTTTTCAATGGTTTAAACAAACCCGAACAAACCCAAAAACCCTAAACAACCTCAAACCACCCCAAACAAAAATTAGCCTGATTCTAACAGGAGCCCCACTTCTGCATATTTACCGTATTTATATATTAAGGTGCTTAAAAAAAATTAATTTTTCTTGCGGTTCTCAACAGAAAATGTTACTACGTTATGAAAAAGTCATTCATACAAAATTTGAGAGGTCTAAACATTTTTTTAGGTAGTGCTCAAACGATTTTAAATTTTTTAAATTTCGATTTTTCGTCTATTTTTTTTCTTCATTTGGTTTCTTACTCCAAAACAACATACTACTCCAAACAAACACGCTTACTTGTTAGTCGTTCAGTGATGTCAAAAAATGCAAAATAAAAAAATGGTGTATTTGTACAGAAAAAATTTAATCGAGATTTACATTGGATCACGCCCGAATATTTTCTGCATCGAGATGAAAAAAAAATGAATACTCCGATAATCATGAAAAAAGTGAAAAAGGCGTTTGAGCACTAACTAAAAAATTGATTAGAACCCTCAATTTCTGCAAAACTTTCTTTTTCTTAACATACTTCAATTTTGCGTTGAGAAAAAAAAATCGATCTTTTTTAATCACCCTAATATATCTATATAAACTTTCTTCTTATACATTTTTCCAAATTCACAATACTATGAAAGAAAATTCCTAATAATTTAAGGCCTTAGGCCACAGTAACGGGCATAACTTCATGTGCAAATTTACCAATTTTTTTCGTATGAAAAAGTGATTCACTCATAAACTTAAGTACACATCTATTTAGTATGAATATCAAGCTGTTAGAAAAAATATATTTTTTTTTTCGATGTACAAAATTATCGACTACGAAAATTTTCTTTTGTTATCTTTTATTTTAGGCGCTCCGCACCGTGATGACATTTAGCATCCACAATTTTTTACCTAGAACAAAAAGAAAAATTCTCGTCAATCTACATTAAAATACCTAGAGAAGTACGTACGGAATTTAAAAAATATTGTTTTATTGAAAAGTTGTAGGTATTTGAACTTAAGAAATGAATTTTCAGTGAAAAATTTCGTTATAACTGCTCATAAACTGCTCGTAAAATGAAAAGTTTTCGATTAATCAGAAATTCCGTACATACTTCTCTGCGAAATACAATTAGGAACATAACTTTGAACTTTAAAGTAAATCAAGTAAAAATTATTGAAGTTATTTGTCACGCCAATTGGAAAAAAGCTGTTTCGAGAAGTTTCGAATAGTCGGCCATTTTGTACATCGCAAAAAAAAAAATTTTTAGCAGCTTGATCTACTAACAATAAATAGATGTGTAATTCATTTTATGCGTGGATCACTTTTTCATGCGAAAAAAATTATTAAATTCGCACATGATTTTGTACCCGTTACTGTGGCCCAAGGCCTTAAGAGAGCTTGATTTCTTTTCGGATTATTTGAGATTAAGGAACGGACAATGATGAAATCATTTCACGACCAACGTTCTGATCAAAATCCAGTCTTGCTCGAAGAGTACCTTCATTAATTAAAACAACTTGCTTATATGCTTAACTTTGGCAAGAAAATAAATAAACGAGGCAGCAATATCCAAGCTCCTAATACGTTTTTTACGGAAACGCTTGTATTTTTCAAATAGCTGTAATTAGTATTAAAGACTAGCGATTTTGAGATTGAAAAAAGGTTTTTCAAAGCTGTAAGGATCAGCTTGGAAAATATTCTACCGGTTTTGCGAAATATTAATTAGTTGTGTAGTTAATTAAATTTAACCTTAACATCGAATTTCCCGTCCAAATAAAATCAGGCAAAAAAATTCAGCTCTACCACTTGCAAGCAACATCCCTCAGGTGACACCCATCGATTTTTTTGAAATTTGGATATGTTATAAAGCACCGAAAAGTAAGCGATACGTATTTCTTTTTTCGGCGGAAAAACTGTTTTAAGGGGTGTAACCACCCCTCGAAAAAAGGCATCTCTAGGGGTAATATAGAAGTTTCACACACAAGGAGTCCACCGATTTCAATGAAACAAAAACGAAAATTCTTCTAATCCGAAGCAACGAAAAAACCACTATAGTGACATTGCAAAAAAAAATTAAGGGCCGAACCACCCTAGAGATGCCTTTTTTCGAGGGGTGGTTCCACCCCTTAAAACCGTTTTTCCGCCGATAAAAAAAATACGTATCGCTTACTTTTTGGTGCTTTATCACATATCCAAATTTCAACAAAATTGAAGAGTGTCACCTGAGGGATGTTTCTTGTTAGTCTCAAGTTGAGCAGCTTTAATCTGATATGAGTTTTTTTTTGTACCTTACAACCATGTTTAAAAGGGTCAGAGGTGAATTTCTTTCTCTTATCTAATAAAAAAAATGATTAACAAAGTCTTGCAGAAATACGTATCATGGTATTCCTTACTACTATATCCTACGAAACCAAAATAAAAGATTAACGAACAATCTGCGGCTCTCGCGTACTATAAAAAAGAATTGCGAACTAGTGAAGGCACAAGCTCCAAATTAGTCGCCAAATTGGCATTCCAGTCGCAGTATCGAGGTTTTAGTCATTGCTTCGACGTACCTGATCGGTGGAATTCTCCGGTTCAGGAATGTGCAGAAAACATTGAGAAAGCAAGCGCGCAGTCATCGAGATCCCACGATTCGTCCATATTAGCACACCCTCGTCGCTATATCCTCGTTTTTTCTGCTTTCTTTTTGTCTTCGTCGCGGGAACAGGAAGAGAGGATGCAAGCTCGCGGGGAAGCTCCTCAAGTTAACCACTCGGGGCGGGGGGAGGGGGCGAGCCGACGCGAGCGAGTCGGGGCGCCTCGATAGACGTAATCGTTTTTCGCATAGGTAATATTCCGAGGGTCTGATCCGGTGAGTTATTTCGAAATCGGGAACGCGTTTACGTTCGGCTTGGTGTGCTACTACACGTGCGCGCGCTACTGGCACCACGTAAACATAAATTGCCTACTCCGTCGATTCCGCGAGCCCACGAGACAGCGAGAGAGAAAACGCCGGGTGAGGGACGAGAGCAATGGCACAACGAAGTAGACGATCGAGTGCGATAGAGCTAGAAGGCCAGGAGGGGTCAAAGAAAGGAGTAAGGTGTAAACGAGCGAGAGAGGTGGCGACCTCTTAAGTAAGGTGCGGAAGAGATTTCTGTGTGAAATCGATTTCATATGATTTTTGTGATTTCATAAATGATTCAAGCTATTTTTAGTCATGTGATTTCACGTAATTTCAGTTTATTTCAATTGGTTTCATTTGAATTCGACAACTCAGTTTCAAGCGATTGCTGAAATCATTGGAGGGAGAAAAAAGTCCTAAAATGGTTAAACTTCTTTTTTATTGACTAATCTTGTGACTCAAATTTGAATTAAAAATTTAAAGAATGAAAATGGACGAACAATGGACTATTCTATGAAAAATCATAATAAAATTTCTTTGTTTCGAGAATCCGATGATTTCTAGCGATTTCTTGAATCAAGTGATTTCATGCTGATTTCAGACGACTTCGAAAAATTTAAACCCCATTTCAGGGGATTTCAACCACATTCGCATAATGTTGATTTAGTACGACGAGTCGCGATTTCAGGCGATTTCTTGTGATTTTGCATTCGATTTCGAACAGAAGTGCTTGAATGATTTCACAAGTGAATAGCCCCTCGTACACAGCTTCGAAATACTAGTCCGGATATTGCGCTCGCAGCGAACGAAAAAAAGAGAGCATTTTTCCTTCCGCCGATTAGACGACCAGGATATGAATTTTAGATTTTTACGAGCGGCCCTTGCTCGAGAATTCTCGCAATGATATTATATGTGGCACGGTGAACTCGCTACTTCGAGTATGGAGAAATTCGATAAATCAGTGGATTCGAGAGACTCGAGTGAATTTTTTGTTGGGTGAGCCGCGTTTCCTTTTCTTCTTTTTTCCTAAACACCGTCGGCCGAATATACTCTGCCGATATATATCAAATAAATTGATTTGCTTTTGCATTTTCAAACATGACGAATGTAGTTCAACGACGTATCAGGCACGAAGTGTCATTACACGAAGAAACGGAAAAATGAAAGTTGTTTCTCGCTATCTTCCTCTTTCCATAATATTTCGCATTCGGGTGTTCGCTAACCAGAGATCCGTCGATCTCTGGAGGTCTGCCGTCAAGCTTTTGTCACTCATGCGCATCCATCATCATAACTGCATGTTTGTGCACCCACCTATGCACATACAGATATCTATATATAAATATATATATATATATATATTGAGACGTACAGGTCCGTCTCATGCGCGATAAACCCCACCACGAACTAAAGAACCAACGATCATGCGATAGGGCGAAACGAGGAGGGGATCCAAAAAGGAAGGATCTACAAAAAAGACCTGAGGAAATACAAGGTCAAAGAACAACGAGCGAAAAGACAAGGGAAAGAAGGAAAACAGAAAATAAACAAAAACAGTAGAAAAAGTTAACAATAAGAGAAACGATAGGGAATAAGAAAGGGAAGGGGAAAAAGACGTTGAAGGAAAGAAAAACAGAGGAAGAACAGAAAACAAAATTTATTTAAAGTACAAAAAAAGTTAACAATAACGAGGATCATGGGTAATTGGTAAGGGAAGGGGAACAATAAACAATAAAAGATGGGTATAAAAGAGGAGTAAATTTAGAGGAAAGGCACTTCTCAAATCCCTTGTGGATCGATTAGTACCGCTTAGCCTAGTACTTCCTTTTTTGGACTGGAAAAACTAAGAGAGGGGAACATTGAAAAACAGGAGAAGCGAGGAGTCGCCACCTAAGAATTGGATTTTTTTTTTATTAATTAGTACCGCTCAGCAAGAGTACATCCGTAGTGGATGGAAAAGGTTGAGAGAGGGGAACCTTAAGAAACAAAAAGAAGCTAATGCGGGGTATAGTTTTTTAATCAGAGATAAGAGACCAGGGATAATGAAGAAAAAAAAAGAGATCACAAAATAGTTAAGGAGAAAAGGAGGAGGAATAAATTATGGTAGGATAAATAGAAAATTTGTATTAGGAGAAAATAAAGTGCGAGGAGGTAGTCGGAATATCAGGCGACACAGGTACCCACACACATACGCAAAAATATCCGTGAGGATCTTCGAAAGTACCAGGAGAACCTGAAGGGCAGAGAGGAATCCCAAATTCAAAACACCACACATATACAACACACTCATAACACGCGGGAATCATTCGTAGCGGGTCCGTGGCGACCTCCGTCGGCGGGAGCCGAAGTTAGAGTAATCGATTACCAACGCGCGATAATCGATTACGCTCACGGAGATGGTAGGAGAAAGCGCGTAACCGTCGGAAGCATAGCACAGAGTCGCTAGGGAGGGGGAAGTCAGGCACACGAGAGCGCGCTCGGCACCGCGCGCCACAGGCAACGGAAGCAAAAAAGAGAAGGGGGAAGCGCGACACGATCTCCAGCGCGTACCGCGATCGAGCGCGCCACGATCAATCTCCCTAGGAGAGAGTGGGAGGCGCGCCACGAACACGAGAGCGCGCCACGAGCGAGAGTGCGACGCTCGAACCAGTGTGAAGTCAGGAGCGAATTCCGAGCGCCACAGGCTAGAGCGCGCCATAATACACCGCGCCGCGAGCGACACAGCGGAAGGCGTGTTTCGACCCATTCAGGCACATTTCCCAGCCGAATCAGCCCGCGATCGTACCGCAGAGACATAATCTTTTAAACACACAAAGTACACACCTGCGACACCAACAACACATCACACCTGTACACAACGATTATTTCTATATTGTATCGAGCCACAAGCATTGAATAAAAACCATTTTTATTAACAATACCTCCAAAAACAAGAGTTTTAACTAATTTCTTCCCTGATCGAGTCCCGAACAAATAAAATTAATTGTAACGAATTCCGACCCGTTACAATATATAAATATATAAATATATATATAATATATATATATTATATATATAATATAGGTATATATATTGTATATGTATATATAATATATATAACACTAGATGTTTATGAAAATGAAAAAAAAAGTCATTTTAAAATTTTGCAATACTCTTAAAAAAGTATTGCAAAATGTAGCCACTTTTGTCGGAAAAATCAATCTTTTTTATTCGAAGCGTACCATTCTGTCGATTTTCAACATTTCCCACTTTTTCTCGGTTCATATTCTGACGCTACGTGTCACGCGTCTGACAACGTCCTCCGCAACCCGTTGAGAAGAACGTGCCATACCTCCGCTATTTCTAAAGATGACTAAATTTGTTAAATACCATGTAACAGCCGAAAGCAGTACTAAAACAGTCCTTAAGTATAACAAATGTCGAAGAAATCTTTCCTAAAAAAAAAATCATGAGAATCAGCAGTTTTTTCTTTGCCTAAAGGTATCTCTCCCCTTAACCCTTTTTTTGTGCTTTTATGGAACCTATGTTTTATAAAACAGTGTAGGTCATACCTCAAAATCTATTCATCAGATTCACTTCAAATTCAGACAGAGCATAACTTATAACATTATGTATCGTAGAACCGAATGACTTTTGTACTGTGTGTATCCATTTATTAACAACAAGTGATTCAAGTTCATTTAGGTCAAAAATCAAACTTTTTCTGCGCCTTGCTATTTACGTAATTTTAAACATTTCAAACAAGTATCCGTTCATCCGAAAGTTTTATTATTATCCTGGAAGGGCTTTTCTTTGTGTTTCATTCAGGATCACTCCAGGTCCCAGGACCATTTACACCCCCATTCAGCAAAGACGGCAGCGTGTTTCAACAATAATCACGTGTTTCATTGTCAACATTTTTCAATTAAAAACAGACTCAAACTTGGCAAGACTATGTATTCAGTGTAAGTAAAATCCGGACCTCGTCATCTCAATACTTACATCGGAAAAAAATATTCAAATTCGACCTGTTTTTTTTATCCCAAACTTATGCAGACCCATTGAGGAAACGAGAAGACCTACGACGTACTGATAAGTTCGTGAATACATATTTTTATCGACTTGTGCTGTCGTTTTTGCTGCTGTATAAATATTGCAAGATAGTGAGTTTTAAATTGTGGTCAAGACTGTAACTAATATACACACACACGCACACACACAAATATATTTCATCCTGAGTTCATATATATACATATAATAATCGTCTCTGTAAAATTTCAGGGTCAGTTATCGACCTTATTAGAGAGAAAAAATATATAAAAATTGCGTACTGTTGTGAAGGGCTCCCGAGACGACATACAACCTAATTTCCGATCGCTACAAAAGTGTATACAATAGAGAGAATCCGTCAGATTCTTAAAAAAAAATTACACTTACATACTCAACACTTGTAGTAATCTAATGCTCTAAGAAAAAAAATACGCTTATTGACCTAATTTTCATGTAATACCAAGGTTAATTTGGAATTCCGGTATTGGATTTATTACCACTTGCTACGATGAAGAGCCGCGACAGCAAGGCAATAGCTGACTGTAGTCGCAACCTCATCTCACTCATCCGAATTTCCATACAAATTTCATTTTTAACCGACATATTTCGCCATGACAAATTATCCATGCTTTTTTACCAGTCGTGGCCCAAATTCAATGCTTTACATTTCCCGCACCTGACATTGTTTTAACAGATTGACGTTGAAAAGCATGGAGTTTGAACTCGCCTGAATGAGTAAAAAGAGACGGAGATATAACCAATGTTGGCAAATAACAAACGTAGAAATACTACGCGAACCGCTGGAATAGCTATTTTTTAATTTTTTAAATTAATGTGAAAATTCATTAAACAGTTTACAAATGGAAAATTTTAATTATTACAAATTATTTTTGTTGCATATGTTAAAAATATAAATTGTACACGTCTCAAGTTTGATCAGTGGCTAGTATGAAACGACGGGACCACCTTAAGGCGTTATACGAAGTTACAAGGCCAAAAAAAGGCATTTTCACGATTTTTTTGTAGAAAACGATTTCATTTGGGCAAAACGAAAAGTATTAGGCAGTGTAGTGGCATCTTTTAGCTTTAGATTGGCATTTTTTATTTTCAAAAATATTCATTAACATTGCTGCTGTAGGAAGTCTCCTGGAGGTCCCCGAAAAAAAAGTGTCCGGCGGTGAGCAAAGTATCTCCGGTTTGAATTATCGAAAATGAAGGAACCAAAAAGATTCTTTTAGGGGATAGATGAATCCAGGTATTGATCGAAGGAATAGTCGAAATTTTAATTTTTGACAAAATGGTGGCTCCGGAAAGGAACAATTTCGATTTTCAACCAAATTTTTTTTCGTTAAATCGTTGAAAAAAATAAAAATATTTATCGGAAATCTTATTCCTTCGATCAAGACCTAGAGAATATATCTGACAAGGTTGTGTTGAAATTGCAGACCGATCGGTTGAGCCGTTTTTGAGAAGTCGTGCTCACCGACTTTGAAAACACCGTTTTGAGAAAAACGCGTTTGAAGTTTCAACAGTCGTTCACATACATTCGGGCGCTTACTTTGTAGCGCTCCGAGCGTTCTTACAAATATGTGTGTATTTCCGAGAATATTCGCTGGATCGATTTGAAATTTTCAGGAAATACACTCACAAATTTGTACATTCCGAAAATGCAATTTAAAAAATCGATTTTTTGAAATTTCTAACTGCGTATAACGCCTTAATGAAAAAAAAAAAAGAAATCGATTTTTCGATCGTTGTAAATGTAATCCCGCCTTCCTCGAAGTATCGGCGGAGCCAAGAACCTCCTCCGCACATTCACCAATGTCGGTTAAAATACGTATACATTTTACCATGCATATACATGTCGTTGCTTTACATAAATGTAAACTGTGGACTCGTTTATGTCTAACGGGCGAGCAGTTCCCACAACGGATTTGCGCTGCGCGTTTTTTGCGTTATTATTATTTCAATTTTTCCGCTTCTCTCGTTTTTCCCCCTGTTTATTTCTGTTTCTTTTGTTTTTTTCAATCGCTATCAAGCTTCATACTCCCTCTTGCCGCCCCCCTCACGCTGCTCGCGTATTTCGAACAATGCATCATTTCGTGGGCCGAGAGTAACTTCACAGTAAAAAAAACATGAGCATTTAACATGTGCATGGGTGTGTGTTTTTTTTCTCCAGCCCGCGCGAATTTCATCCACCAAGCTAGTGGATTTCGCTCCCGGACATGTAAATCCATACGAACGTCCGGGAAATCCGCATTGAAAAGGGTATCGAAACATCGACAACGATGGCGAAAATGACAGCGCGAGAAACCACGTCTCCAATATACCGCGCGGGTATCAATACAATACAACCTTTCAGAATTAACGAAATACGTAAAAAAAAGTATAGCAATGCATAATCCTTCGACGATTGTACGACGACAATAAAAGGCGGAAAAACATTATTCTAGGACGCATACGTGACACATATTTTTTATCATTATTTTATTTTATTTTATTACTATTATTGTTTAATTTTGCAAAAGATTGTATAATCTTCAGCCAGATGCGCGAGAGAAGGCGAAGAGAGACGGAAGATAGTCTGCCTTCCGCCCCTCTTCAGGTATGTTATTTTCTTGATGAACGCTGCGACATTCCTGGAGAAAAGAACGGAGGGGTTGAATGGGACCACGATACATCAATTACGATGAGCGTCTCGTCGTTTCGTTCGGGAGATGACTGACGGCGCTTGAAACAACCCTCATTTTCTCGAAACTTGCGCCTGCATATCGTATACCTGCCTTAATATATATACAGACACACCAGCACTTATATATATACGAGGTTTGTAAAAAAATTAAGTGACTTGTCGAATTTCACGGGCTACGTACATTCGATTTTCGATTTTGTTTTATGTTGGTACACATGTCCCCAACATATGTTAACATTATCACCCGTGAAAGAAATTAAGAGGGCAGCCATAAAAGAATTCGGGACCCATGAGGGTTTGAATATGGATTCCCGACTAGGGCTTTCCACAACACAATCGGACCAGGCCCCGACATGAAAATGGGTTGGGTAATTTATTCAAAAAAGGTCGTAGCGAGGAAAATGATAAAGGGCCAGACGGGATTCATCAGGGCAATGGTTGGTACAGGGCATACAATATATTTGCAAGGTTATTTTTAAGAATTTCCAGTTTTTGGACTTACTTCCATAGATGCGATATATTTAAAGTTTGAGGTACCGATAAAACACTAGTTTAGGTCGCTTAAAATAAACATACACGTCGAATTTTACTATAAATAATTTGTATTCTATAAACATTCAGAATGTTTGGAAAATAAATTTCGCAATACAAAAAAGGTTTTCTTTTTTTAATAATTCATGCATGCAGGAATGACAGCACATATGAACGTACAGCATCGTCTGGTTGCTTCAACATTTTTAATTGAACTAATTCCTGTTCAATGCTCGTGACGGGATAAACAACAACTACCGAATTTTTTTAGATAATTCGCATTCGTAAACTTTAGATGACTTTGTTGGGTACATGAATACATTTGTTTTAGTTTTCCACACTTTTGCTTCAATGTACAAACATTCTTCGGACTCGTTACGTCCGAAAATTTTGTTAATCTCCGCGACGTGTCCATTACGCAAAAGCACAACGTTATCTGGCGCTCTCGTACCGACAAATGTGAAATGATTAAAAACAAAATTGTTTACAATCACTTCTCCATTTTCGAGATACTTCTGACCAATCTCGCTTGATATGTATCCACTAATAAAGCGGATAATTATAGGGCCGTAATAGGGTTGCTTCATGGCTTCGATCGGGTTCTGTTGAGGCAACCAGTCGGGCCCTGATTCATAAGCCTCTTTAGGCCCTCGTCGACAAAGTGTGACCGGCCTTCAAGGGACCTGGTCGGGTGCCATGTTAGGACCCTTGCAGAGTAATGGAAAAATAATCGGGGCCTAGTCAAAGCCCTGACTGAATTCTTTCACGGGCAGCCATTTTGCATATTTAGTTTGTTTTTGAAAGATATAAAGGTTAGACGTTTTGGTGTGCTTGGCGATTTTTTACTGTCGATTTGTGGCAAAACAATTCATGCCTTTTGCATCACGATAATGCACGTGCTCACACATACAAGTGTTATTATATCTGAGGGGGATTACTTTGAAAGGGACAAAATAGATATTGATGAATGAATAAATATTTTTCGAGAAAAATAAAGTCACCTTATTTTTTTAACAAACCTCGTAGATATACCGGGTGAGCCACTTTAAATTCGATTTTTACACATTAAAAAAAGATTGGTTTTGGACCCAAAGGACACGCCAATCTGTAGGGCTTGTCAAGACCTGCATCTCAGTAGGCTCATTTCTATTTGAAGGAAAAACTCGTTTTTTTATTTCAAATCAACTGGGTGGCCGAAATCTTCACGGGTTTGTTTACAACTTCTTTACTTATTGATACTTTTTTACGAAATTTGATAGACAACTTCATTAATGTACATAAAAATAAATGTGCAACTACCATAATCCTACTTATTACTTTAAAATTAATATTTGGTAATTACCCTGATTTTCTGGTCATCACAGTAGCCTACTGCATTCGAAATCTTCCCACCTAATCGCATATCATTTTCTAATATGATTTCTGAATTAAGTATCGATCCTTTGCGCGTTTCATTTTCGAGTGTCTAGTTTCTAGTGACCCACCCTGTATATGCACATATATGTATGCAGGCAAGCATATATATACATATACCAGGTGTAGAAGTATGAAACCGGAATTTCCCTATAGATGGTGCTAGCCATCAGTTTAGGGACCGTAAGACCGGTTCTGCAGCGCCATCATCTCCATCTAACAGCTGACGAAGATTTTCAACACACAACAACCCAAGTTCCTTACACCGGTATTTTTTTCTATACCCTTAAACATGTCGAGTTTTGAGCCTACGAACTACGATTTGCGGACAGCATTGGGTTTCTGTTATCATTTGAAGAAGTCTGCTGCAGAATCGCATCGAATGCTTGTCGAAGCATACGGTGAACATGCTCTTGGTAAAACACAGTGTTTCGAGTGGTTCAAGAATTTCAAAAGTGGTGCTTTGACGTGAGAAACGAAGAGCGTGGGAAACCACCGAAAAAGTTCGCAGACAACGAATTGCAAGCCTTATTGGATGAAGATGATACTCAAAGTCAACAAGAACTCACGGATCAATTGAATGTGACGCAGAAAGCCCTCTCCATTCGTTTTTATCATTTTCAAACAACAGACGTGTAGTTTTTACAAACAAAATCCGGTTTCATACTTCTACACCTTGTATATATGAATACATATATATATATATGGATAAATACTCCAATGTTTTTCCTATAACGCAAACTGTAGAAGTTGCAGGAAGAGAGAAGAGCAGAGGGAGGCAGCGGGTTACAGTAATACGAGAAAGTTCGATAACAAAGTTCAAAAACCACGCACGGCTGGCAAAGCTCTCGCCGACACTTCGTCCATGCACACATTCGCATGCGCGTAGTAGTGCAGTTGCGTTCTCGTCATCCCGAAATATATGGGATAACTTTTAAGCCGCGCGACTTGCGACCCAAAAAAAAACACGTGGACTGCTTAATTACGAAAGGGCGTAACTGTGACGTGCTAGCTTAGGTAGAGTTGTGCCAAGCAGGCTTTTTTGTCTCGGTTCGGTAAACACGCATATACGAATATTCTGCGAGAAAGGTCCACCGTGAGATTATCGTCGGCAGTTTTAGCGTACGTATGTGTAGTATGTACGTGTGCAACGTCCAAGGATTAGCCGGAGTACGAACCGCCCGAAGGGAAGAAAATTCGAGGGAGAGGGTTAGCAGCGGGGAACACGCGAAATTCGGACGTTTGATCCGCGCCGGGACTCAAAAGGGGTTGAGAGCAGACACAAGGGAATAATAACGCAGCAGTGGCAACCTAATCCCTTGCTCTTCGCATCGCGAGTTCAACGGACAAGGCTTGACACCATCGACACCGAAGTTGACACACACGCGTACATATCTGTCCATTTGTATATAAATATATATATATATATATATTAATATATAGGGGTGTTTGTGTCCTGAATACTAGTCTGACAATTTCAAGTGCTCCCGGTGCGACAATCACAAAGCTACGGTGCCTGCACGACTCCTATCTTCCCAGCTATCCATGCAAGGGCTCTCATGCAGGAAACGGAACAATTCGCAACTGGGAAGAAACTTGAAGCGATTATAAAAAGACTAGCGTTTGTTTTGTCTTTCTCTAATTTAGTTTATTGAAAATGTACATACAGGATGAGGCAAAGACGATTGGCAGTATAAATACTGTTAAACCTATCAGACTTGGGAGAAAACGTTTCCTGCAAAAATACAGCCAGACCCCCCAATAAGAACGCTTCCCCTTTTTGTCGCTCGAGCGTTTCCCCCCACTCCGTCTCGAACCCCGAGTTTGAGTAATTTCGCGTGCGACTTTCTGAATAAGAACGCCCAGCCTAGAAGAGCTTAGAAGAGTAAAATGAGAAAAATATTGTAAAGCACATTTCCGTTTTAAACCATTCTCCTTATACTACGGAGAAATATTGTTATACAATGCGAAATCAACACTTTTTATTAATCGAGCGCATGCATTTTTCGAGTCAACTATAGAAATTTTATTTCCATTTATAACAAGTACTGTCTGTATATTTAAAGATTTTCGTACAAAATAGCCAAAGATTCAGATAAATGATTAAAATTATTGTCGGTGTGTTGTCATTTTGATCCACGGGGCATTCGACTGGAGGTAGAATATTTTCAAGGGAGCCGAATTCCTCCATTGAATATGAAGTCTCAGAGAAATGGATTTTTTCAATGACTTCTTTTTCGGCAGAATTAGTACTACTTTACGGTATAGACTTTGTTTGGGTTTACAACAAACTATTTTTCATAAACAACCGTCTATATTTCTTCTGTGACATCTTATATCGTTGGTGATCATCCGCTATTATTCAATTACTAATATGTATGAATAATATTGAAAAAAAAACTATTTATTAAGTAGAACAAATCCGACAGGGAACGTCTTGCGGATGGGCTACAAGTTGAAACTCGTTCGAGCGGCCGTTCTTATTCAGAACCTTGCATGTCAAAAAGAAAAAGAGGAACAGAAAGAGTCAGGGAGCGCGGAGCGCGCGCCTGGTGGGAGTACTCTAAAAGTCTTCCCCGTGGGGGCTTTTGCGTTCTTATTGGGGGGTCAGACTGTTCGCACATTTCGAAGGGGTTCATCGAGTGGGGGACTTCGAGTTTCATCCAGGTAGAGGTGCTTCGGAAATTTCACCGCCATCGCTATGTGTTTAAAGGGGACGACTTTTTTCAGATTTTTGTCGAGGAACTATAAATGAATTTCCAGACTAAATTTCAACACGATCGAACAAGATTTGACACAAAACATTGATAAAACGATTCGATTTTATTTTAATGTTTGTAATCTCAAATCGATTTTAAAAAATGGTGCGAGCATTTGTTCTCGTAATACAGTACTCAAAGTGATTGCTACCTTTTTCGATGCACGCTTGCAGTCGGATTCGTATCGATTCTATCGTCTTATCAATCATTCGAGTATTATGAAAGCTTTTGAAAGACATGGTTCACAAAATGCCAACTACTACGCAGGATATGCGAGAAAGAATCATTAGAGGCGGTACGTTAATATATACTGAAATCATTAATAAGACGATACAATCAATACAAGGGAGATTGCAAGCCTGCAAATGCTTGAAATCGTTTACGGGGTTAGGCCACAGTAACGGATATAAAATTATGTGCGAATTGAACCATTTTATTCGTATGAAAAAGTGATTCACTCATCAAATTAATTACACATCTATTTAGTATGAATATTAAGCTGTTAGAAAATATATTTTTTTCCGATGTACAAAATGGCCGACTACTGATGTTTTCTTTTGTTATCTTTTTTCCCATTGACGTGACAAATAACTTCAACAATTTTCACTCGATTTACTTCAAATTCAAAAGACATGTTCCTAATTGCATTTCGCAAAGAAGTTCGCACGGAATTTCTGATTAATGGAAAACTTTCCATTTCATGAGCAGTTTTAGACGAAATTTTTCACTGAAAATTCATTTCTTAAGTTCAAATACCTACAACTTTTGAACAAAACGATATTTTTTAAATTCCGTAAGTACTTCTCTAGGTATTCTAATGTCGATTGACGAGAATTTTTGTTTTTTTGTTCTAAGTCAAAAATTGTCGGTGCCAAATATCTCGCCGCGGAGCGCCTAAAAAAAGATAACAAAAGAAAATATTAGTAATCGGCCATTTTGTACATCGAAGAAAATATATATATATATTTTTTTTCTAACAGCTTGATATTCATACTAAATAGATGTGTAATTAATTTTATGAGTGAATCACTTTTTTATACGAACAAAAAATTGGTAAATTCGCACATGATTTTATACCCGTCACTGTGGCCTAACCCCTTAAACACAATTTGTTCAATTGCATAGTTGATACCCTAGGGTTTAAGATTTAATTTATAATGAAGATTTTACAAAAGATCCAATAATTGGCAAAGCTATGAAGATTTTTGTGAATGGTCAGATCAAAATTATGCGTCCGATTTACTGAAAATTTAGACAGAGCATACTTCATAACGTTTTCTATCGTATGACTGGATGATTTTTTTATGATGTTTATCCATTCTTTAGTAAAGAATTATTAAAGCAGTTTTTTAAAAATCGAACTTTTTTCTACAGCTTGCCGTCTTCGTAATTGTCAAAATTTCACCAAAATATCCGGTTATACGAAAGTTTTATTATTATACTGAAAGTTAAGTTTTTAATTTTTTATTCTACACCACTTTATTTGCCAGAACCACGTTCACAGATTGGCTACGCAGCACTTTGTTCAACTTATAATGACTTCATTGTTCATGAATATTTTCCATGGAAAAGACTCAAACTCGTAAGACTATGTATTATTCGTGTTTATAATTCTGACCTCGTCATCCCAAAACGCTTATCAGAATTTTTTTTCGCTCGGCCTGTATTCTCGCCCCCAAGCTTATGCAAACCCGTCAAATCTTTGAAAATTCGATATTGTGTTAAATAAAATAAAATGTCGCAAGGCTCGACTGTTTTTATCGTGTATACCAATATTATATAACAATTATTGTACACGACAATGTTGAACATTGAAAAATCCATTTTTTTTCTTCATTCGAGTCATGGTTGAGCACGCAGGCTCAATTTGGGCGCAAAATCCACTACGGCATTAGAAAAACTGAACAGTTTTCCAGGCGAATAGATTTTACTAACATACAAAATATCGTATATAATGTTCATGCAATTTACATATGTTTTAGGAAACATTTTTTGTTTCCTGTTCACCAACGATATTTGTATACAAAACCTATTACAAATACTTCAAAAGTAAATTTTGATATCCCACAAGTGGCAACTTGCACGAGAAATGCCAAAGAAAAAAAAATATATATCGCGACCACTCGCCGAATTCCCCATATATCGATGTGCAGCCTGATGACGTCGCAGAGATTGCAGTGTTACCGCGTGAAAACGGCTAAGTGTGTTCGCGCAGCGATATGTATCGTGAAAGAGAGCTTACCGCAACGTTATACGCGAGATATATCTGCGCCGCGAACGGTCCAAATTGTTGAAAATTCATCCCGAAGCTAGCACGTATCGTCCTTCATCCACCCCAACCCCCCCATCGCTCGACGACCCCCTTCGGGGGACG
>OX632365.1:13991551-14009051 GCA_951751655.1 Ophion costatus | reverse complement strand
ATGAGATTTGTCCAACAGATAGATAATAGGGAGAAAAAACGGAATGAGAAAGATAGACGAATGGGAAGAAAAAACGAGTGGAAAGAAGAGGAAAGCAGCGTGGGGGCATCGGTTTGTGGAAAGAGAGCAAAAAGTGCAACTTCAACAGAAATAAGAAGATGTTCTGCTGCGACAATCTGCGAGGGGCAACCCGCCAAGAAAAAATGTAGGGAAAGAACGAGAAAAAGCGAGAGAGCGAGGGAGAGAACGACAAAAGTTGATGCAGATCCTCTTCAACATTCGTGGACACGAGTGAGCGTAACTCTAATAACGAAAAAAAATAGCTGCATTAAAATAACAATTGCGATGAGTAGGCTATCGTGAAGTGGGCCAAATAAGAAAAAGATGCAAGAAAAGTCAGAATGGGGCAGCTAGAGATCGAGTTCGGGAGGAATTTACGAGAATCCGTAAGTTCGCGGGTGAACCGACAAATCTTCTCGATAAATTATTCTTCCGTCTTGAAGGAAGCAACACACAAAAAGAAAAGATGAGAGAATCGAGATCGAGAGAGAGAGAGGGAAGCAGGAAGTGGAAGAAAACGGGACCGGAAGCGAAAGAGAAAAGGAACGGAAAGAACAAACGAAAAGAAGAAATAAACCCATTCGGTGCGCGCACGATCCAATTAACTATATAGCCGGCCGCGAAAATGCCTTGCACTAGGTGTAGAAGTATGAAACGGGAATTTTTTCGTGAAAATTACACGTCCGTTGTTTGAAAATGATAAAAAAACGAACGGAGACGGCTTTCTGCGTCATATTCAATTGATCCGCGAGTTCTTGTTCTTGTTGACTCAAGAACTTGTTGTTGACTTTGAGTATCATCTTCATCCAATAAGGCTTACAACTCGTTGTCTGCGAACTTTTTCGGTGGTTTCCCACGCTCTTCGTTTCTCACGTTAAAATCACAACTTTTGAATTTTTTGAACCACTCGAAACACTGTGTCGTTGTGTGTTGAAAATCTTCGTCAGCTGTTAGAGGGAGATGGCACTGCAGAAGCGGTCTTACGGCCCCTAAGCTGATGACTAGCACCATCTATAGGGAAATTCCGGTTTCATACTTCTACACCTGGTATCTACTTTTCGTACCAGTCATCAACATCGATAACTATACGTATGTAGACACATTTGCACATACATGCATATTGGTATATATATGACGTATTCCACGTGAATCCGGTAGACTTTTTCCCTGACCCTCACTAATTCAATTTATTTTTTTTTTTATCTGATTCCATTGACTCTAAAAGACACCCTGAATTTTTTTACATTTTTCGTAACAATCCTTGGTCAATAAATCTTTTTTTCCGAAAAAAACGCCCCGATTCAAAAATCTGAAAAAATTCCAAAAAGGCGTGATTATATGTAAAAATGTTCAAGCTATCACTCGCAGTGGAAGTATGATTTTTAGTGTGCTGAATACGACTTTAATTGAAATTAACACCAGAATTTTTTGACTACTAACGAAAAAATCATACTTCCACTGCGGGTGGTGACTTGAAAATTTATACATATAATCACGCATCTTTGGGAATTTTTTCCGATTTTTAAATCGGAGAGTTTTTTCGGAAAAAAACAAATTTTTTGGACTAAGGTTTGTTTCGAAAAATGTGAAAAAAATGCAGGGTATCTTTTTGAGTCAATGGAATCAGATAACAAATAAATGAATCGAATTGGCGGAGGTCAGTCAGGGAAAAAGTCCACCGGATTCACGTGGAATACCTCATATATACCCGAGTAGAAATACTGTTCCGGCAGCCGGATCCCTCATCAGGCAGGCTCCAAGATATGGGCCGGGATGCCCGCCTGGCCTGTACTGGATATCTACTGGATGCATCCAGAGAACGGGCGTAATAAAGACAAACTGATCAGGCAATTTTGCAAGGGCCATGCTAGGACGCCATTAAAGATTGCTTGACTTGACTCTTGACCACTTTGCCCTCCTCAGGCTGGTACATGGTATGCACAGATCCGGTAGACATCCGGCGGAGATCGGGCACACACCTCGAAGTGCATGCCGAATCTGCCCCGGATGTCTACCGGATCAGCCAAACTGCGAGCACAGATATGCGTGTACACCTGACGTTATTCGGGACCATCAAAGTAAGCAACTGAGTTGCTACATGCATAATTCCGGCAAGATTGTAATCAAAAACGAAGTGGGATGAACGAAAAAGAGTCCCGCAAAAAAAATACTTGAGACGCCTTTGCGCAGAAAATGACGTGCCGTGGGCGAGGAAAAAAGAAAACAGCGAAAAGAAGCAAGTACATCAGTCCTGCCGGGTAGGTGCATGCTCTTGAAATTGGGGCAGTTCAAATATGCATAAAACATACTATGTTCGAAGTAAATATTATCTATTCATTTATGTTATTAGATTTCATAGGACCAAGTGGACGATCGCATGCAAATATCGTCGATGACAACTTATATGTTGATGGAAAGAATCACGAGACTGATAATACTTGAAAATCAGAATGCACTTTGGCTACTTCTAATGAAGACGACAATGGGAATATCGCCTATATGACGAGTGATAGTGACAGCCATCAGAATACGCGATTAAGCGATTCAGCAAGCTCTAGAGAAGACAATTTCACTGAAATAGAAAAACTTCATCACTGGGCTATACAGTGCCAGATTTCGCAAACTCATTTGGACGCATTGCTGGGAATACTTCGGAAGAATTTGTTGGCAGAATTACCAATCTGTTCACAAACTTTTCTGAAAACACCGAATCTGCAGCGTGTCACAGGACTGCGAAATAGTGTTAATGGTTTCGAAGGAAACTTCGTGTACTTTAGGATCAAACCGAATCTAGTGCGATTGATAAATCCACCGCTGCACGAGGACAACTTTAAATTGCCATTATTTAACCCTCACTCCATGTATGGGGATCGTTTTTGACGACCCTCGAAAACATACCTATGTTCCCGTAGTTGAATAGGGTGTCTGGTTTAATCTCATACTAGTGTCATATTTTTTTCCTTAAAGAGCAACAAGATCAATCATGATTTTTTTCAGATTTTGTCTATTAATAATTGTGGGTGTGGTAGCGCGCCGCCGAAAACGACGGTATATGGAATTAGGGTGCCGAAAACACCTACATGGAGTGCGGGTTAATATTGATGGTTTGCCATAACTTAGGACTAACCGACGACAGTTTTTGCCGATATTTTGCCAAATTTTCTAGAAAAGTGCATGGTATTTATAACAAAAGCGCATGGCAAAAGAGTGTATAGTCGAATTCCCTATAGTTTATTGTCAACGCAATCATAATATGGTTAATACAACTGTAAGCGGAAAGTATTGTCACGTCCTGAGGGGACGTGGGCATATGTTTTATCGCGGTTCCCTCTTTTTAGCCTACGCCTAGCGCAATAGCTCGGGATGAGGGTGAAAAAGGGAAAGGTGCATGCAAAGATGGGAATGACGCAGTGACTCGATTAAGAAATAAATTGATCTATGGAAATAATTAACAATTTGGGATTTATTGAAATTAACCAATTTAGTTAATTTCGTCAACGTGAAAATACATAGAGGTTCGCTTACATTTATGATGCGCCGTGGATACGATAATCGGTTTACAGCGGTTGGGTTCGGGCCTCCGCAGATAGGTCGGACCCCTCGGTTGCGCACGCTCGGTGACAATGTTGAAATTACACGTTGATACAAATGTTTACACATGCGAGTTTCACACATACACATTCAACGTAGACAGTTAAATGATTTCTTACAGTTCGCCTTTTTATGAGGAACAATTTCGAAGTTCAAGTTTCGCGTTTGCTGTCAGGAGACAGATGTTCTACTTATTCCGATGAAAGTTGTTGGGAGACTGTTCTCTACGAGAGGTGATGGAACACACTGACTTGATGATTTCCTTCTTCTAGGATGTAGGAAAAATTGGGATGCTGAGGTGGTGGGAGACTGGCCCCCTGGGAGAGTGCACATTTGGGGGTGCATTCTTTTTGATTGGTGGAAAATATGTATAAGTTGAAATGAGAGTGGGAGCGAGGAGTAGGTTGCGATAGCCACAACCGTCGCTCTATTTCCGGGAATTGGAGCAGCGCTTCTTTATCTGGAGCGCGGAAAAATATAGACGAAAAAAGGGGCCTTGTCGGCGCCAAGAACGCACGCTCGAGATAGGGCTTGTTGACCGAGGCCCGCGAGTCCGCATGGGAAATATCAACGCAGTTTTATGACCGCGGCAACTTCCTGGGTCGGAGGATTTTCTCCTAGCGAGTGTATATTTTAAGGATTTGGACATTTTTCCGCTCTTGGATGGTCGTTAGCATTCGGTATCGTTGCGTCGTTATATATTTACGTCTTTAGGAATATCATCACGCATTTCTTGCGTGTCGCTTCACGTGTTCGTCATCCTTGTAACCCGAAGGTTTCCCTTTAGTCCAGTCATTACGTACATTCAAAAAAGAAAATGAATTTGCGCTTCTAATTTTTTAATATGTTGTAGGGGATACCTAGAAAAGCTTAACTTGAGATTGTCGACCAAGCTTTCCTAGGAGCTTTCGCCGCCATGTTGAAAAAAGGGGTAAAGATTGTTTCTCGGCAATAACTCGGCTATCCGATGAGATTTCGAAAATTTTTGTAGGACACTTTTTGTAGCTTTCTTTGTGCTCTACAATAACGCCTGAATCATTTTTAGCGTTTCATGCATCGTTATCGAGATATCGATCGATAAAGTCAAAAATTTAGGACATAATTTTTGTTTTTTGCTTTTTTTTTCTTTGGGTCTTAATAAATATGAAAAATTGTGGAATTCAAACTTGTAGAGCATATTCAGACCTACAATTTCCTTCTTGGATTTTTTTATGTTGGACAAAAATTACGATCTCCAGCGCGCCGCAAAGTCGGTGAATCCACACTCAGCGTCGAGCGAGCTGCTCGCTCGGTTGTGTCTGGATGTCGAATCGAATGGGAAATTGTTCAGGAAATTGATGGGATAAAAAATAAGTACATAGAGCAACAAATTAAGGATCACACAATAGTAATTTATTAAACAAATAATTTGTTTGTGCAGTAAAAAATATTATTTTTTTACAATACAAAATAAACAAAACAAAATAAACGGAAAGAAAAATATTTTTTTCTGCACTCGAGACACGAACGATGGACTTTTTTCATGTCTTTTTTCGCTTGGATGGTCCAGGCTGAAGATCTTCGTCCTCCGTAAACTCTTCGAGTTGTTGTGTCTGTTGAAACGTTGGAAATGATGCTGATTCGATGAGAGCATCGTCATCATCATCGTTACAGACATCGTCGTCGTCGTCGTCAAGCAAAATGTCGACTCTGGCGACGTTACTGCATGTTTGCCCACTGCAGTGCATGCAAATAACGGAGCAACTGATTCCCGCTTTTCTGCACCCACAGGCGGCCTCACAATTTCCTTTACACTTACAGGAAATGAGCTTTAATAGTTCAGGCGGAGCGGGTTCGGCGGTGCTGGTGATTGGTTCGAGCCCTCGATTGGTCTGTCGCCAACCCCATCCTTGTGGATCCTTGAAAAATCCGAGCCAGGTTTGAACTTGGAGATACGTCCGGAAAATGTGTTGACGCACAGCGCTTTTGGTTGGCGGGAGTAGTGAGAGGTGATTCACTTTATTCGCTGTCATTGATTTTGCGAAGCGATGGAATCGCAAAATATTTATGGACTTCTCGTGCTTATCACCACCATATAGGGCGATAAGGAATTGCTCTCCCGCGCAAGTGAGAACCTCCGGATCGACCTTTTCTTGTTTGAATAATTCCACCGATGACCGTAGCTCTGGATTTTTCTCGAGAGTGTTAATGAACTTCGACTTGCCGATGTTATAGAAAGATGATGTCGTGTCGCAACCGCTAAAAGCGTGAATGAAAAGAATGTGCTCCAGAACTGACTTGTGTTTGAAACTGTGCGGCGAGTACAACTTTTCCGGCGTATTTCCTTTTGCTGGTTTGCGGAAAAATATATTATTTTTATCCGGAGCAAGCCCGGCGAGTAAAACCAGAAGATCGATATCTTCGCCGACGATTTCCACGGAGTCATGACTCGACGCTTCTTTAATTGCCGTGTTCACAATAAGAGTATCCGCGTCCTCAAAAGCCTGCTCCACTTTTATTCCGGTCGTTGTAAAGTAACGGCAAAGCATTTGTATTAGTTGGTTCTTGTTTTGATCCCTTGTGAGAAACTTCTCCTGGCTAACTTTTGGAGTAGTTGTCTCATCGAATGTGAACTCCGGCGATTGGTTTTTTCTCGAACGTCGTACTCTTTCCGAAGTTTTGGTTCCAGCGAGTGTCATATCAGTCGGATAACCGTCGAATATGATTGCAACCTTTCCTTCGAAGTTATGTTGTACGTATCTGACGTATTTCTGGCAGATAAGGTCAAACGTTTCGATTCGACCCCACACAACTTTGTGGAGAAGGAATCCACCGTCGATTATGCAATGATGTCTGTTGGAACGTTGTAAATTTTCGGTCAAAGGTTCGAAGGCTTTGTATAATAATGACTTTGTTCCTTTCCGCATTCCTTCTTCGGTGAACAGCGACAGCGGGAACGGAGCAAGTTCGTATGCCAGAAAATGTTTCAGATCAGTCTCGGAATTTTTAGCAATGCACATTCTTTGAAAAAGTAGCAGTGGGTTGATCGGAACTGGTGACGAGTCGACTTTAATGCTGGTAGTTACTGCCGATAAGGGAAGCACTTTATCCTTTCTCTTGAAAGACAAGGATGCGAAATTTGCTCCGACGATTTTGGTCATCATCTCGCAACCAATTTCGTATGCACGATGACAATTAATGTTATCGTTTGCGATAACTCCTGTCCCGATAGACGTCAATTCTTTTTGTTGAGGAAAAGGATTGTGACCTGCGAGCCACATGTCCAGTTTCTCCACGTCGGAATTGTCTCGAGAAATTCGCGAAGGCCTCATATCGACGTGCTGTTCGGTTGTGCAACAAGATACTCCGGAAAAGTTTTCAATCTGTTCACAAATGTTTTGGAGCTGGACCATACCCAAAGTCCACGATGCTATTGTGCTGTCCGTAATTCCCCGTCCCTGAGTTAGTCCTCCCGTTGTCTTCATGGATCGCATAAGAGTCTGCTCGATCGTCATGTCTGACATAATCCCAGACCAAAATTTGTCCGTGCGACGAATCGTAAAATATCCACTACGAGTGAACTTGATGTAATCTTCCATGGGTATTTTTTCATGCAAAGCTCGCATATCCTGTAGGTACAAGTGAGCAGACTTTGCATACAGGAAGTGACCGCTTGCGTGAAAATACGGAAGCATTTTTTCTATGGTATTGAGATGAAGTTCCCAATTACCCGATCTTTCTGCCTCCACAAAGTTTTTCACCAGAGAAACCATTCGGTGATACTGTACCCAGAGTTTCGCTGTGGGGCCTCGGTTTTCGATAGCATTCAATGCTTTCGCAAATTTCTCGTACGCGTTTTTCACCCCGTTGTTTTCTGCGGCTGTCAGGATGGTCGGTCGATTAAAAAGATCTTCCGCGTAGTAATCGAGTTCGTCACGTTCCTCTTCGTCGAATTCAAGCGAGTCCAACACAATTTTTGTCAACGCTGTGTGAGCCAAAATGTGAGCACGGACAGCTCGTGCATATGCATGACCGCAGAGTATTTTGTCGACACAATTTTCGGCGTAGATTAACTTGAGAAGATCTTCGATTCCACTACCCGACATTATCGCACCAATCGTTCCCATAAACGACATCAGTAGATGAAATCCACCGAGTCTTACAACAACGTCTTTTAACTCCGATGTTGGATAAGCGGCTCCCACGATGTCCCGAGCTTTCCAGTACAGCGGCTGATCGAATGTGACGATTGTAGTTTTTTGATTACAGCGTTTGCTGTTCCGTACAGCTTCTTGAAGCGATGTAAAGATCGTCTCGTAATCGGATGGCGGTGCGTTGATAAATGGAAGGCACATAACCTTTGAGCGAGCGTAATGCAGATTGGCTGTTGCACTTTCCATAAATCCATTCCATCCTGGAATTCCGATGAAGCAATTCCATTTTCCGTATAGCCAAATGAAATCTGGGATCGTTGGTAATATGTCGCTCGAAAGTTGACGGAGAGGTTCGGCGACAGTTACAGACTGTAAGCCTGCCGATTTATGTTGGCTGTAAGACAGTACAGGAACCATGCCCAATTGTGCAATCTCTGAGGCCGATTTAATTTCGACAATACGCGGAATTTCTCTCTCGCGCTCAATAGCCGTGAAAGGAGTCACACAATGAATTCCCCCCATCGCATGAAACGTTCCACGGCCGTCGAGAGTGTTTATGTTGAAATCCGCATTATCAAATACGAATTGACTGAATGAATTTTCCAGGATTTCACTTTCAGGTCGATGAATGCACGAATTCTCGAAAATCGTCACTTCTCGATACGGTGCACTGAACCCCATTGCCGATAAAATGTTGATGAGGCTCTTGGAACCGAATTTCTTATACAGATAAATTCCAACACCGATCTGCAGCGGAGAGAAAAAAGAACGAGGACGCACAGCCGTAATTATTGCGTGAGCAATCGATGTGCACTTTTTTTTCCACGAGTCCAGTGCGCCACGTTTATCTTTCATTATTGCTGTTGAAAGAAAAACTTGTAGAGATTCCGGAACAGCGGCTTCGACATCCCGTACAAATTCATCCGAGGGAGGATAATTTTGTTTGTCGTAAACGACGCCTCTTATGTCCTCTCGAATTATAGCAGCAGCTTCGCGAATAACTCGGAGTCGTTCCTCGTGAGAGTTCTGCTTCTTTTCCTGGTACCATTTATCCGCAAGAATTTTAAATCCGGTGTTTCGAAAACAAACGACACAATTTCGCTTTTGTTTCTCGATAATTAGAATGTCCTCGCCATATTTCGCTTCTAAATGTGCTTTAACCGTTTTTATGTGCGGAACAAAATTTCCATTTACGTGACTCATTAATTCAGTCATCGAAAACTGGCATTCGTCGGAATTTTCTTTTAGAAATGAGTAAATCCCCTCCATTGCCTCGTCGACTTTGTTACCTGTCGGTCGTCCTCTTTTCGCACCCTCCTCAGGTAGCGGGTTGTACACACGATGCATGCATTCGCGATGGTAGCGAGCTTCTACGGCGATGAGATCAGGTACCGAGCAGACACGCTTGACGATAGAAGCGGCAAATTCATCGTTACGTCCGAGCAGATATTTTAGGACGTTATCTTTCATAGACTTTTCTCGAACCGTTCGAATTGCGTGTCGTCGATGCATTGGTGTTTTTGTTTGATCGGAAAACGGTACTCCACAAAACAAACATTTATTTTTAAAATCGAAACGGTCTTCGAGCTGCTGTTGATGTTCGGGTTCCGGTTCAGGTTCAGGTTCCTGTTCTTCCGAGACTGATTTTGTTCGACGAGCGACAAACGACGCGAGTCTTTCGTTCGCATAATTCTTGTAACACGCCCTATGCACACTCACAGATTCGACACTTTCTAGCATGCGTTGATGGTCCACATGTCCTCTTTTCTCACTCACCGTCAAGAGAGTTCGAACAGCTCTTTTTTTAGCAACATAAATGTCGTCGATTAACGCTTTTTTACAAATAAAACAGTCTCCCATGGTCACAAAATTGTTGAAACACGTGTGCTCACTTCGAAAGGCTCGAGGCAACTAACCGAGATGCTACGAAAAGAAGAACACGTTTCAACACGTAGACCCTAACAAAAGGGTCCCTTTATACCTGACCCCTCCAACTCCAACGGACGCTCTATGCGGGCACTCCGTTATAACGAGTTTACAGCCAACTAGATATCGAAATTTTTGCCCAGAATATCGGAACCCTCGATTTACACTACGCACAGCAAAAACTCAACACGATACGATATACTAACTTGAGCGCGCTCGACGCTGAGCGTGGATTCACCGACTTTGCGGCGCGCTGGAGATCGTAATTTTTGTCCAACATAAAAAAATCCAAGAAGGAAATTGTAGGTCTGAATATGCTCTACAAGTTTGAATTCCACAATTTTTCATATTTATTAAGACCCAAAGAAAAAAAAAGCAAAAAACAAAAATTGTGTCCTAAATTTTTGACTTTATCGATCGATATCTCGATAACGATGCATGATACGCTAAAAATGATTCAGGCGTTATTGTAGAGCACAAAGAAAGCTACAAAAAGTGTCTTACAAAAATTTTCGAATCTCATCGGATAGCCGAGTTATTGCCGAAAAACAAATTTTAAGCGTTTTCCAAGATGGCGGCGAAAGCTCCTAGGAAAGCTTGGTCGACAATCTCAAGTTAAGCTTTTCTAGGTATCCCCTACAACATATTAAAAAATTAGAAGCGCAAATTCATTTTCTTTTATTTGCCTTTTTTTCGGACGAAATGACTGGACTACTTGTGTATTTTTGGTCTTAAGGACACTCTGCGATGTACTCGGACTCTGTTCGGATTACAACGAGACTGTTCGAAATTTTCCCGCTTGTATATTTGTTCTCGATATCGTTAAGACCGCTACGCTTTCGCGTGGGAAGGTATGAGCAACGCTTAGTTATATTATTATGGATAGGTTACGTTTCCGCCGTGGTAGGCCTAACTCTAAAGAAAATATTCAAGTCCGTCGAAAAAATGAGAATTCCGCTATCGTGCTATTAAGCTTAAAAATACATTGTGTGCATTTGGTCACGACGTAACAGTATAGGTAAACATGCGACTTTGGTGGTGTGTTTGGCTATCTAGTATCTCCGAAATTACTCTACACTATTGTAAAAGACTTTATAATATCGATATGGTTAATTCAGCTATATCACAAAATTGGCGCACAAATACCGCACTGAGGACAAAGAACATGGTATTTATGAAAGACGCCCACGTCAAAAGAGAGGATAGTAAAATCCTGTATAGTTTATTGGCACCGCAATCATAATATCGTTAATACAACTATAAGCGAAAAATATATCTAAACATGCAACTTTGGTGGCGTGCTCGACTATCTATTATCCTAGAATAAACTATTAACTATTGTAAAAATATTAACTGAATTAACTATATCGATATTGTAAAGTCTTTCACAGTAGTTAATTGTTATTTCAGGGATACTAGATAAAAAAAACCACACTACCAAAACAGCATGATTAGATAGACGCTTATATAATTGTGTTAACCATATTATGATTGCGGTAGCAATAAGCAATATGAATTTTACTATGCCCACTTTTACCATGGCGGTTTTTATATTATAAATACTATGGACATTTTTCTTAGTGCAAGTTTGTACTATTTATATGGTTGACATTAACACTTGTTGAGTATCAACTGTTACAAAATCTTACGAAAAGTGACTATACGAACAACATTAGTGAAGACGTAAATTATTTGTCAATAAAGTAGAGACAGCGGTGGCACGCTATGATCGATATAGATATATTAACGCATTCATTTATCAGTTTTTAGAATCCAATATTTCGAAAACTATTGGGCCGCGCCAAAAATCCATTTAATCAGTGACATATATTATCAAACAAGCAATCTGCGCAAAATTCCACCTTTATCAGAGGTAGCAGCTATTCGGAAATGCAGCTGGAATTACTTTTATCCGTTATGCCAAATCTACGCTCGAAATACCATAAGTACCCGGTAGCATAGTGGCAGCGTGCCTGAATATAGATAGGTAGGTCGTAGTTTCGAATCTCCATGTAGGTGAAATATTTTCTTGGATACGAATCATTTCAGGATGTCAGCGAATAACAAATCATGATAAACAATCTACAGGCAGTACTCTCAATTGAAAATCTTTGAATTTATGAAATGTCATATACATTTAGTAGACATACCATTCAATATGGTAAAAACCACTAGTGTTTGATAGTGTAACGAATCGTCTATTTTATGAAACAACAATTGACAAAGAACGTATGCTTGAAAGATTGTTAGTTGCAGTTAACATATGATCATAGTTAACACAACTGCTAAAATATCATAAGCAGTACTATATTTTCGGCAGTAACCATGACAATAAAATATTATTGTCTCCTCAGGGTAATATAAAATACGGTTGAAATATGGTTGAGGTTACTATACATTTCTCTCTGTGCACAAGACTCGACCTCTGCATTGTTAGAAAAAATATTTTTGCGTTGCGATCTGTGTTGGCATTACAACTGGTTATTCTTGACAGATGTCCAACCTAAAAAGAACTCAACTTCAGGCATGTATGTCGACTACATGTGCCGTTAGCACTACCCATGTATGAAACCCGAAAACTTAGTTGCGCACCTAGTAGAATTAGGTAGCGGCTCACCTGGCAGTTGCGAGGGCAATTCTCAGAACTAAATGTCTTCAGAATCACCTTTTCCCATAAATAACGATATACGCCCATCAAACCCAGATACAGATATGTACCATAATGCAGCACTCTACGGAGTACAAAACCGCGAGGGTTGAAAGTAGGAAAGAGATCCTTCAATCTCTGCGACGTATATATGTGCTTACAAGAATAGAAGGGAAGAGGGGAAGCCTCGTTCACCCACCCTTCAAAGCCAATGGAATAAACGGATTACGGAGTGGGATTGAAACTTTAGAATCCTCCCTACCTCCAAATCCTCCTGCTTTTTTTCATGCTTCTATTCCCCTTACATTCGTCTTTTTTAGTCGAAGATGTGAGAAAGAGAAAGAGGAAAACGGAAAAGTGCCCAGAGGTAGATTGGTTGACCCCTGCAAACGTCAATTTCAGATCGCGGAGTGGCACGCATACTATGTGTTTGCGGGAATGATCGTAACTACAAAGCCCATTTTTTTTTGAGTTCGTTCCAATAAAGGTTGCAACACCATTAATTGGAAAACCGCAATTTCTTTTCGACCTCATAAAGACAAAGAGCCAAGGATTCATGTCGTTTGTACAGATAACGTGTACCATGATCCTTTTCGCTTTTTTTACGGCATATATATTTGTATAGAGAGTTTTCCAATTCAATGCGTATCTGTCTGTGTGTGTGTGTGTGTGTGTGTGTGTGTGTGTGTGTGTGTGTGTGTGTGTGTGTGTGTGTGTGTGTGTGTGTGTGTGTGTGTGTGTGTGTGTGTGTGTGTGTGTGTGTGTGTGTGTGTGTGTGTGTGTGTGTGTGTGTGTGTGTGTGTGTGTGTGTGTGTGTGTGTGTGTGTGTGTGTGTGTGTGTGTGTGTGTGTGTGTGTGTGTGTGTGTGTGTGTGTGTGTGTGTGTGTGTGTGTGTGTGTGTGTGTGTGTGTGTGTGTGTGTGTGTGTGTGTGTGTGTGTGTGTGTGTGTGTGTGTGTGTGTGTGTGTGTGTGTGTGTGTGTGTGTGTGTGTGTGTGTGTGTGTGTGTGTGTGTGTGTGTGTGTGTGTGTGTGTGTGTGTGTGTGTGTGTGTGTGTGTGTGTGTGTGTGTGTGTGTGTGTGTGTGTGTGTGTGTGTGTGTGTGTGTGTGTGTGTGTGTGTGTGTGTGTGTGTGTGTGTGTGTGTGTGTGTGTGTGTGTGTGTGTGTGTGTGTGTGTGTGTGTGTGTGTGTGTGTGTGTGTGTGTGTGTGTGTGTGTGTGTGTGTGTGTGTGTGTGTGTGTGTGTGTGTGTGTGTGTGTGTGTGTGTGTGTGTGTGTGTGTGTGTGTGTGTGTGTGTGTGTGTGTGTGTGTGTGTGTGTGTGTGTGTGTGTGTGTGTGTGTGTGTGTGTGTGTGTGTGTGTGTGTGTGTGTGTGTGTGTGTGTGTGTGTGTGTGTGTGTGTGTGTGTGTGTGTGTGTGTGTGTGTGTGTGTGTGTGTGTGTGTGTGTGTGTGTGTGTGTGTGTGTGTGTGTGTGTGTGTGTGTGTGTGTGTGTGTGTGTGTGTGTGTGTGTGTGTGTGTGTGTGTGTGTGTGTGTGTGTGTGTGTGTGTGTGTGTGTGTGTGTGTGTGTGTGTGTGTGTGTGTGTGTGTGTGTGTGTGTGTGTGTGTGTGTGTGTGTGTGTGTGTGTGTGTGTGTGTGTGTGTGTGTGTGTGTGTGTGTGTGTGTGTGTGTGTGTGTGTGTGTGTGTGTGTGTGTGTGTGTGTGTGTGTGTGTGTGTGTGTGTGTGTGTGTGTGTGTGTGTGTGTGTGTGTGTGTGTGTGTGTGTGTGTGTGTGTGTGTGTGTGTGTGTGTGTGTGTGTGTGTGTGTGTGTGTGTGTGTGTGTGTGTGTGTGTGTGTGTGTGTGTGTGTGTGTGTGTGTGTGTGTGTGTGTGTGTGTGTGTGTGTGTGTGTGTGTGTGTGTGTGTGTGTGTGTGTGTGTGTGTGTGTGTGTGTGTGTGTGTGTGTGTGTGTGTGTGTGTGTGTGTGTGTGTGTGTGTGTGTGTGTGTGTGTGTGTGTGTGTGTGTGTGTGTGTGTGTGTGTGTGTGTGTGTGTGTGTGTGTGTGTGTGTGTGTGTGTGTGTGTGTGTGTGTGTGTGTGTGTGTGTGTGTGTGTGTGTGTGTGTGTGTGTGTGTGTGTGTGTGTGTGTGTGTGTGTGTGTGTGTGTGTGTGTGTGTGTGTGTGTGTGTGTGTGTGTGTGTGTGTGTGTGTGTGTGTGTGTGTGTGTGTGTGTGTGTGTGTGTGTGTGTGTGTGTGTGTGTGTGCGTGCGTGCGTGCGTGCGTGCGTGCGTGCGTGCGTGCGTGCGTGCGTGCGTGCGTGCGTGCGTGCGTGCGTGCGTGCGTGCGTGCGTGCGTGCGTGCGTGCGTGCGTGCGTGCGTGCGTGCGTGCGTGCGTGCGTGCGTGCGTGCGTGCGTGCGTGCGTGCGTGCGTGCGTGCGTGCGTGCGTGCGTGCGTGCGTGCGTGCGTGCGTGCGTGCGTGCGTGCGTGCGTGCGTGCGTGCGTGCGTGCGTGCGTGCGTGCGTGCGTGCGTGCGTGCGTGCGTGCGTGCGTGCGTGCGTGCGTGCGTGCGTGCGTGCGTGCGTGCGTGCGTGCGTGCGTGCGTGCGTGCGTGCGTGCGTGCGTGCGTGCGTGCGTGCGTGCGTGCGTGCGTGCGTGCGTGCGTGCGTGCGTGCGTGCGTGCGTGCGTGCGTGCGTGCGTGCGTGCGTGCGTGCGTGCGTGCGTGCGTGCGTGCGTGCGTGCGTGCGTGCGTGCGTGCGTGCGTGCGTGCGTGCGTGCGTGCGTGCGTGCGTGCGTGCGTGCGTGCGTGCGTGCGTGCGTGCGTGCGTGCGTGCGTGCGTGCGTGCGTGCGTGCGTGCGTGCGTGCGTGCGTGCGTGCGTGCGTGCGTGCGTGCGTGCGTGCGTGCGTGCGTGCGTGCGTGCGTGCGTGCGTGCGTGCGTGCGTGCGTGCGTGCGTGCGTGCGTGCGTGCGTGCGTGCGTGCGTGCGTGCGTGCGTGCGTGCGTGCGTGCGTGCGTGCGTGCGTGCGTGCGTGCGTGCGTGCGTGCGTGCGTGCGTGCGTGCGTGCGTGCGTGCGTGCGTGCGTGCGTGCGTGCGTGCGTGCGTGCGTGCGTGCGTGCGTGCGTGCGTGCGTGCGTGCGTGCGTGCGTGCGTGCGTGCGTGCGTGCGTGCGTGCGTGCGTGCGTGCGTGCGTGCGTGCGTGCGTGCGTGCGTGCGTGCGTGCGTGCGTGCGTGCGTGCGTGCGTGCGTGCGTGCGTGCGTGCGTGCGTGCGTGCGTGCGTGCGTGCGTGCGTGCGTGCGTGCGTGCGTGCGTGCGTGCGTGCGTGCGTGCGTGCGTGCGTGCGTGCGTGCGTGCGTGCGTGCGTGCGTGCGTGCGTGCGTGCGTGCGTGCGTGCGTGCGTGCGTGCGTGCGTGCGTGCGTGCGTGCGTGCGTGCGTGCGTGCGTGCGTGCGTGCGTGCGTGCGTGCGTGCGTGCGTGCGTGCGTGCGTGCGTGCGTGCGTGCGTGCGTGCGTGCGTGCGTGCGTGCGTGCGTGCGTGCGTGCGTGCGTGCGTGCGTGCGTGCGTGCGTGCGTGCGTGCGTGCGTGCGTGCGTGCGTGCGTGCGTGCGTGCGTGCGTGCGTGCGTGCGTGCGTGCGTGCGTGCGTGCGTGCGTGCGTGCGTGCGTGCGTGCGTGCGTGCGTGCGTGCGTGCGTGCGTGCGTGCGTGCGTGCGTGCGTGCGTGCGTGCGTGCGTGCGTGCGTGCGTGCGTGCGTGCGTGCGTGCGTGCGTGCGTGCGTGCGTGCGTGCGTGCGTGCGTGCGTGCGTGCGTGCGTGCGTGCGTGCGTGCGTGCGTGCGTGCGTGCGTGCGTGCGTGCGTGCGTGCGTGCGTGCGTGCGTGCGTGCGTGCGTGCGTGCGTGCGTGCGTGCGTGCGTGCGTGCGTGCGTGCGTGCGTGCGTGCGTGCGTGCGTGCGTGCGTGCGTGCGTGCGTGCGTGCGTGCGTGCGTGCGTGCGTGCGTGCGTGCGTGCGTGCGTGCGTGCGTGCGTGCGTGCGTGCGTGCGTGCGTGCGTGCGTGCGTGCGTGCGTGCGTGCGTGCGTGCGTGCGTGCGTGCGTGCGTGCGTGCGTGCGTGCGTGCGTGCGTGCGTGCGTGCGTGCGTGCGTGCGTGCGTGCGTGCGTGCGTGCGTGCGTGCGTGCGTGCGTGCGTGCGTGCGTGCGTGCGTGCGTGCGTGCGTGCGTGCGTGCGTGCGTGCGTGCGTGCGTGCGTGCGTGCGTGCGTGCGTGCGTGCGTGCGTGCGTGCGTGCGTGCGTGCGTGCGTGCGTGCGTGCGTGCGTGCGTGCGTGCGTGCGTGCGTGCGTGCGTGCGTGCGTGCGTGCGTGCGTGCGTGCGTGCGTGCGTGCGTGCGTGCGTGCGTGCGTGCGTGCGTGCGTGCGTGCGTGCGTGCGTGCGTGCGTGCGTGCGTGCGTGCGTGCGTGCGTGCGTGCGTGCGTGCGTGCGTGCGTGCGTGCGTGCGTGCGTGCGTGCGTGCGTGCGTGCGTGCGTGCGTGCGTGCGTGCGTGCGTGCGTGCGTGCGTGCGTGCGTGCGTGCGTGCGTGCGTGCGTGCGTGCGTGCGTGCGTGCGTGCGTGCGTGCGTGCGTGCGTGCGTGCGTGCGTGCGTGCGTGCGTGCGTGCGTGCGTGCGTGCGTGCGTGCGTGCGTGCGTGCGTGCGTGCGTGCGTGCGTGCGTGCGTGCGTGCGTGCGTGCGTGCGTGCGTGCGTGCGTGCGTGCGTGCGTGCGTGCGTGCGTGCGTGCGTGCGTGCGTGCGTGCGTGCGTGCGTGCGTGCGTGCGTGCGTGCGTGCGTGCGTGCGTGCGTGCGTGCGTGCGTGCGTGCGTGCGTGCGTGCGTGCGTGCGTGCGTGCGTGCGTGCGTGCGTGCGTGCGTGCGTGCGTGCGTGCGTGCGTGCGTGCGTGCGTGCGTGCGTGCGTGCGTGCGTGCGTGCGTGCGTGCGTGCGTGCGTGCGTGCGTGCGTGCGTGCGTGCGTGCGTGCGTGCGTGCGTGCGTGCGTGCGTGCGTGCGTGCGTGCGTGCGTGCGTGCGTGCGTGCGTGCGTGCGTGCGTGCGTGCGTGCGTGCGTGCGTGCGTGCGTGCGTGCGTGCGTGCGTGCGTGCGTGCGTGCGTGCGTGCGTGCGTGCGTGCGTGCGTGCGTGCGT
>OX632365.1:13954051-13986551 GCA_951751655.1 Ophion costatus | reverse complement strand
TAAGTCTAAAAACTGGAGTCTTAAAAATAAGTTTGCAAATACATTGTATGACCTGTAACAACCACTGCCCTGATGAATCCCGTCTGGGCCCTTTATCATTTTCCTCGCTACGGCCTTTTTTGAATAAATTACCCAACCCTGTTATTTTCGTGTCGGGGCCTGGTCCGATTGTGTTGTGGAAAGCCTTAGTAGGGAATCCATATTCAAACCCTCATGGGCCCCGAATTTTCTTATGGCTGCCCTCCTAATTTCTTTCACGGGTATTTAGTATGAATATCAAGCTGTTAGAAAATAGATATATATTTTTTTTCGATGTACAAAATGGCCGTCTACTAACATTTTCTTTTGTCTTTTTTAAGGCGCTCCGCAGCGTGACATTTAGCATTCACAATTTTTTACCTAGAACAAAAGAAAATTCTCGTCAATCTACAGTAAAATACCTAGTGACGTACATACGTACGGAATTAAAGAAATATGGTTTTATTCAAAACTTGTAGTTATTTGAACTTAAGAAATGAATTTTCAGTGAGAAATTTCGTTATAACTGCTCATAAACTGCTCATAAAATGAAAAGTTTTCGATTAATCAGAAATTCCGTACGTACTTCTCTGCAAAATGAAATTAGGAACATAACTTAAAAATTTAAAGTAAATCGAGTGAAAATTGTTGAATATGTTTCAAGTATCCGGCCATTTTGTACATCGAAAAAAAAAAAAAATTCTAACAGTTTGATATTCATACTAAACAGATGTGTATTTAATTTTATGAGTGAATCACTTTTTCATACGAAAAAAAATTATTAAATTCGCACATGATTCTAGACCCGTTACTGTGCCCTAAGACCTTAACTTAATAGAATTAACTACCAGAACTAATCACACACAAATAAGAACTAATCATATTTAGAAAAAGAGCATAGCGAAAAATAAACGGTTATCTCTAATCGATCGATCAACCAATAATATATTTCAATCATTAGAGAATACATTATACCCACCGAAATTTCCGATGATACAAATACGAGACAATTCTAAAAGATATAAAACGATTTAAAATAATTTCAAAGAACAACCAGTTATCCCTAACCAATTGTCAAATCAATTCGAATTCAATTATTCCCAACATCCAATTCCACAGAACATTTTCAAACAAGGTGTGTTTGTCAGTCGACGATTCCCTGACATTTGTCATCCGGCGTTATAAATTTTACACCAGGTACAACCGATAACGTATACTCGACTTATATTTCGTTTTACCAGAAAGGAGAAACAGCACGAGTCGCATTTGTACGGTATCGACGAAACGGTTTATCCACGATACTGGAACTTCACGAGAACGAGATTCAATGATGCACAATCCTTTACTCACGCGCCCGCTCACGACGATAAAACTACCCTTAGTCGCGACGTCGTGTTGTAACACCCCCAAGGAAAAGGGTATGGGAGGGTATCGCAGGAAGAGAGATATATAAAGAGAAAAGAGAGATTTACCGTCGGTGAACGTCCCATTCGCGTCTCGAACGATTGCCCCAGGAAGAAAACTCTCGAGAGCAGTAAAAGTACGCGCTCTTTCTTGCCCCGTCCTCTCTTCCGACTCCCGCAACCCTCTCCCAGCTCAAGGGAGCTTGTACGAGCGACACGCATCGTAGATACTAGCCTCGAAATGCTTATACAACCAGCCACAGGGTAACGATCCACCCACACTTTGCAACGTAACACATTTTGCGCATGTACATGTGCGTCCTTTTAAATACCTTTATCTATATTCGATTTATACCGAAATTTTTTGTAGTCTGTACTTTCGTAGTGAACGTTCGTGCAAACATTTAAGGATGTTGAGTCCGAAATCGCAAATGATGATAAAATTCTGAAAATTTGGTATGTTTTTGTATGAAGTATTTCAGAGGTCGTGTAAAAATTTCACGACAATTAGGAAACTCGTTATTGAACAATTAACATTCACAAATTAAATGTTGTTTTATGGAAACTGATGTAACTTTGCAATAAGTTTTTTTTTTAACCTCTCAATTTTATAATATCTACAATATACTGAAAGCAACGGAAACAAAACGAAGTTTATTGATAAATTTTTTTTTATTTCTTTTAAAAATTGCTCTTAACAAAATATTAATTTTTGAATAACGAGCTTCCTAATCGTCGTAAGATTTTAACACGACCGCTTAAATACTTCATAAAAAAACATACCAAATTTTCAGAATTTTCTTATCATTTTTTATTTCAACCCTTAAAGAGGTTAAAGTAATGATGATAGAATTCTGAAAATTTGGTATATTTTACATGAAGTATTCAGGAGGTCGTGTAAAAATTTCATGACGATTAAGAAGCTATTTACTGAACAATTAACATTAACATGTTTCATGGGGACTCAACATCCTTAAAGAATCGGTGTTCAATTATTATACAGTCATTATTAATGTGCATGATGTAGCAGAATCATTGCTTGGTAAATATTTAGAAGTGTGGGGCTCCTGCTAGAATGAGGCTAATTTTTGTTTGGGGTTGTTTGAGGTTGTTTGGGGTTGTTTGGGTTTGTTTGAACCCTTGAAGAAAATGAGCCTGATTCTAGCAGGTGCCCCACTTCCGAATTTTTACCCATTGCTTGCATACTGATTTCGATTTCATTCAATAACCCGCGATTATAATACTTTAAGGGGGGATTGTCTTTTTTTTCGCAAAATTTACCGCTGTTTGGGAATTTTTTTGTGAAGAAAGTATACAACGGAAAACTTGTGAAACTTGGCATATAGTTTTATTGATCTGTTTACTACATACAAAAAAATTTTTAAACAATTTCATCAAAAAATCCGCCTCCCACCCCCCTCGACGCGCGATGGTCCTTTTTTGATGGTGTGCACGATTACAGCCTTCACGTTCATTCTGCAACAAAAACCCAAAAAGCATTTTACTTTAGACACATATAGCTATCGTTCGATGAAGGGAAAAAAAAATTGACGTTTTGGTGACGTTTTGAACTTGAAGTATCGATTTTTCGATAAAAATTGGTCGATTTTTTGTTATAAATAAAAAACTATTAAACGTATTGCTTTTTTGCTTCATCAAACGATAGCTATATGTGTCTAAAGTAAAATGCTTTTTGGGTTTTTGTTGCAGGATGAACGTGAAGGCTGTAATCGTGCACACCATCAAAAAAGGACCATCGCGCGTCGAGGGGGGTGGGAGGCGGATTTTTTGATGAAATTGTTTAAAATTTTTTTTGTATGTAGTAAACAGATCAATAAAACTATATGCCAAGTTTCACAAGTTTTCCGTTGTATACTTTCTTCACAAAAGAATTCCCAAAAAGCGGTAAATTTTGCGAAAAAAAAGACAATCCCCCCTTAATGGTACATGCCGGGTGAAGAGGGGCGAATCCGCGTTTCATGTTTAATGTAGAGTGTCTCAAAATGACCGGATATTTTTATTTAATACAACCCATCATTTAATTGAAAAGTACGAATATTTCCATTTTAATATAAGGTACATGGAGGTTATGTGTGAGACACAATATCCGAAAAATGGCCACCTTGACCCCTGTTCGCAAACGTTCACTCTTTTGGCGAAATATTCGATAACATTTTGGCATAACTGCGAAATAATTTCATTAATGGTACCTCCCATTGCTTCCTTGTGCTACGGAATGGTCTGTAGATCGTTGACATAACTTTTCTTTTCAGTAATCCCCAAAAGAAAAAGAAATCCAATGGCGTCAAATCGCACGATTTTGGTAGCCAATTCACATCGCCGCGACGCGAAGAAAAGAGATCATGATTCTTCGTCTGCAAGCCTATTTTAATAGGCTTGAATTTTATTGCGTTAATATTATTATGAAGATTACTACCGAGTCGTTGACAATCTAATTGTTCAGTTTTTATTTGTTCACGTGCAACAAATTCATCATTCACCACAACATTTGGCATACTATAATCGATAATACGAATAATCAACATAAGGGAACATCAATCAGAGCAACTGAGGGTAAAAAAAAATTTAACCCTTTTTTAACTCCGTGGAGGGATTGTACCTCCTTAATCGAGCGAGAAAAAGTTATAGGAAATCATTATACAAAGTTGTGAAAACATTTAATGTAATCACCGAGTGTTTAAAAATGCATATTTTTACAATTAAACGTAGAGAAATAGTTCGAAAATGTACGTTTAAGATGACGATCATTTGATAGCCAACAGTTGGTAATAGTCAATCGGCTCCATGCATAAGCATAGAGCGCTCCCTCAGACTTCACCCCCGACGGGTAGAGCCCATGGCAACCTTGAACAAAGTTGCAACAACGATCATGGGGAAACGTTTTTACACGATTTAAACTGGAAGCGGGAGAGGAGGACGTACCCGAACGTTCTAAAGAGCTCAATTTATATACATTTATCAATACATTGCCGCACGAGTTAATGAATGATCGTGAATGTTGCGTATACGATCGTGCATTCTAGCTTGTACCCAGGGCTCCGCTACTTCAGGGCAAAAACGTTACGAGCGATAAAATCCAATTACTCTGATTAAACCCTTTTAAACCTCGGAGTCTCGTGGAGCCAAGTGTGTATATGTATAGCAGGGAGAGACACACAGGAGAGAGCCATCCAGTCTCTTGCGTGCGCGTGCTCTCTTCCGGAAATATTCCCGTGCTCTCGTGAATCGGTATTTATTTTCAAGAGTACCTTGGTGAGCAGGTAAAAATGAAAGCGTCGCAACTGCGTCGCACATCAGTTTAACCATACATATAGTGGGTACAAAAAGTATTTGCACACTTCGGTTTTCTGATAAACCTCTTCGAAGCAGAGTGTTTTGAAAAACACTTTATTCGATAGCCTATTTGAAAAAAATGAGTGCCCCCGTTATTAAAAATCCAGTAAAATCATTTGTAAAAAAAAAATATTCAATACTTACAGAAATTCGATACACAAGTGAGTATTTGCACATTAACGCGGTGAGGATACGTCTTCATCTTGATGGTCTTTAAGGCCTTAGGCCACAGTAACGGGTATAAAATCATGTGCAAATTTAACAATTTTTCTTTATATGAAAAAGTGATTCATTCATAAAATTAATTACACATCTATTTAGTATGAACATCAAGCTGTTAGAAAAAATATTTATATTGTTTTATGATGTACAAAATGGCCGACTACTCGAAACTTCTCGAAACAGCTTTAGTCCAATTGGCGTGACAAATAACTTCAACAATTTTCACTCGATTTACTTCAAATTTAAAAGTTATGTTCCTAATTGCATTTCGCAGAGAAGTACGTACGCAATTTCTGATTAATCGAAAACTTTTTATTTTATGAGCACTTTATGAGCAGGTATAACGAAACTTTTCACTGAAAATTCATTTCTTAAGTTCAAATACCTACAACTTTTGAATGAAACAATATTTTTCAAATTCCCTACGTACTTCTCTAGGTATTTTAATGTAGATTGACGAGAATTTTTGTTTTTTGTTCTAGGTCAAAAATTGTGGATGGTAAGTGTCACGGCTTGGAGTGCCTAAAAAAAAGATACCAAAAGAAAATTTTAGTAGTCGAGCATTTTGTACATCGAAAAAAAATATATATTTTTTTTAACAGCTTGATATACTAAATAGATGTGTAATTGATTTTATGAGTGAATCACTTTTTGCTGACCATTGACGGATCCACCCGAGGAAAACAGGTCCGATCACATTGATGGACAAGACCCGTTGATAATTTCACACCACACAATTCACTTCCACTGGTGCTGGTTGTCGACTTGACGTGTCTAATGTGGATTCTGTGCGACCCAGAAATGGCAGCTGTGATAGCTTACGGCCGCGTAGCTATGAAACGTAGTCTCGTCGCTAAAACGGACATACTAAAGAAAATCTGGTTGATCTTAGTACGTCGGAGCACCGACTAGAAAAATATAACCTAAATATCTAACCTATAAATCTAAAAATAGAAGATGACCAGCAAAAAATGAGAAATGAAAAAAAAAATTATGAAAGACCGTTGGGGGGAGGATTTGATGATACTTTGACTAAATTTTAATAGTACTTGATTTCAAATAATTTCTAGCTGAGATACAGTGAACACCGCAAATCGTGTTTTTCCAAAGGCGTTCTTGGAAAATCTTTGTCACCGGCTTGTTTGTGGATATTTTCGCGTACGAATTTCACGTAATGTTCTTGAAATGCCACTTAACAATGTACAAAAGGTTTCAATGAATTGGCTCTTTCCATTTAGATGAAAAAAAATTCGCAAAAAAGGGTTTTTCTTCACCTTATGCATCTTATGCATCCATACCGATCTTATGCATCCATACCGATCTTATGCATCCATACCGATCTTATGCATCCATACCGATGCATAAGATCGGTATGGGTGGCAGAGAGAAGGGGGCGTTCATACTTTCCGATCTTGCTGACGCATGCCACCCCCTTTTGTCACGGCACCCTAGACATGCCTAGTGTATAAAGCGCCTCTACTGGGACCAATTTGAATCTAGCGATCCAAGCAAGTTTTTGTCACGGCGCTCTAGACCCACGCCTAGTGTATAAAGCGCCTCTGCTGGGACCAATTTGAATCAAGCGATCCAAGCAAGCTGCTTATGCAAGCAAGACACCCTGGTCTATGCCAAATCATCCGTTGATTACGAATTTTCCAGGTAGAACTCGATCGAACCGAATAATACGTTTTGTTAATAAATCAAAATGTCAGGTCTTTCCGAGACACCCTATATACATGAGTAAAATACCGAATGCTTTTTGTGCCTCGCGATGCCTTTGTACCCTTTTCTCTAGATTCATTAGGGTTTTTTTTTGCTATGACATATACTCAGAACATCAGAGGTATAAAATCACTCATTGGTAGCATTGTGGGAGGCCCTTGAGTTCGACAAGTCAATAACCTACGGATAACCTACAACAACATTTTTACGCCACTCGGCCCATATTGTTTTGTTATTTCTTTTTCACTGCATTATTGTTTGTAAGTAAATATATACATAGGTGGGTGTGTGTATATTCATTAATTTTTTCAGGACAACTAACGTCGAGAAAAAAAGATGACAAAAAACTACAATTGGAAACCTATGTAACGACTTCATCTATATATGTAAATAAAAACCATGTTTTTTATGCAGCGTTTTTTTACACTTTTTCTGCAGAATTCTATGGGTTATTTTGGTGATGGAAAAAAACGTTAAAAAATTTGAAATCAGTCATTTGTAGCAATGTGAAAAGTGCTTGCGATCGGGAGCCCAATGACATTTTCAACCTCCGCCCTCGGCGAGTCTGTGATGTACCCCCCCCCCCCCCGCTCTTTTTTCCAAACTCACCCTGTGTTGTTCGTTTCGACAGAGAGGGGGTATTCAATAAAAACGTGAGCTACATGAAAAGCACAACACTGGACACGAGTTGAACTGCCGTTTTTTTCACTTGTTTCCCTTTTTTGTGTCTCATAGCCAAAAAAGAGATAGAGCAAAATCACGAGACAGAATATTTATATATACAAATATATAGATTCAACTTTTTTTCGCTTGCTCTTTTCTCGCTCTCAGTGCACACAACACAGAAGAGAGCTTCATTGAAATACGCGTTACCAATCGATGCTACAGTGGCCGGTTGATTACAAGTATCTCTCGCTCTCTCTGTCTCTCTCCCTCCCCCTCCCTCTCTTCCGCCCACCTTCTCTCCCATTCTATTTTATCGGACATCACATTCACCAGAGTTTATAGAAATTCCCAATTATCCTCTTTTTTCATTTACTCAGTAAGAGTGAAATATTTCAATGATTTGAAGCGTACTCAACTTTATCCATCTTATTGCCCCCAATAGAAACAAAAATAAATGGACGCCGAAAAAGAGTGAAAAAAACCTAAGGGTGGGCTTTTAAAACGTTTGGGAAAATCTTAAGAACCACAAATTCGTCTCGCTTTCGATGAGGTAAGAGGTAAGGAGGGGGAGGGATGAGGCTTTCTCGCCATTAAACGTTAGTATGATTGCACCGATAACGCAACCGTTGCGATAACGGTTACGGGATACTGCAAGATGAGAGCAGATAGGTCAAGTTGCTCAGGCAGGGCAAACTTGTCGAGCAATTAAGAAAAACAGCCAATTACCCAAAGTAGTTGAGAGAACAATGGTCCTATGTACGTACGTACATGCATCTATTTCGTGCGTGTTGTGTGTGTGTGTGTCTGTTCACATAAGAAAATATGGCCTCCAGCAACAATGACCGGGACTGCATATCCGGTTATATATTTATATATACACACGGAAAGAGTGATATCTTAAACCCGTCACATCCTTTTAATCTTGACTATAAGCAAATCTTGCAGGTTGAGGATGGTCCGTGAAACGACTTTTATATGAAAATGCCTACATGTATTTAATAGTGACTTTAAAGTCATTGGGATTGACACTATGTCGGTATAATGTGAGAGTATTTATATAAAAGTCACTTCGAGAACTGCCTTGTACCCAAAATAGATGATTCGTTTAAGGGGGGATTGTCTTTTTTTCGCAAAATTTACCGCTTTTTGGGAATTTTTTTGTGAAGAAAGTATACAACGGAAAACTTGTGAAACTTGGCATATAGTTTTATTGATCTGTTTACTACATACAAAAAAATTTTTAAACAATTTCATCAAAAAATCCGCCTCCCACCCCCCTCGACGCGCGATGGTCCTTTTTTGATGGTGTGCACGATTTCTCAAAAACTATTCAACCGATTGCCTTCAAATTTAGACAGAATGCTCAGCTGACATCCTTTTATCGTTTGATGAAGCAAAAAAGCAATACGTTTAATAGTTTTTTATTTATAACAAAAAATCGATCAATTTTTTTCGAAAAATCGATACTTCAAGTTCAAAACGTCACCAAAACGTCAATTTTTTTTTTCCCTTCATCGAACGATAGCTAGATGTGTCTAAAGTAAAATGCTTTTTGGGTTTTTGTTGCAGGATGAACGTGAAGGCTGTAATCGTCCACACCATCAAAAAAGGACCATCGCGCGTCGAGGGGGGTGGGAGGCGGATTTTTTGATAAAATTGTTTAAAAAAATTTTTGCATGCAGTAAACAGATCAATAAAACTATATGCCAAGTTTCACAAGTTTTCCGTTGTCTACTTTCTTCACAAAAAAATTCCCAAAAAGCGGTAAATTTTGCGAAAAAAAAGACAATCCCCCCTTAAGTCAACTTCTAAGGAATGTCTTCAAAACTGCTAAGTATGCTGGTATCCAACATCACATGGATGTGACGATTTCGAAATGTCCTTTTTCCTATGTATATATACTATCGGTCAAAAGTTTTCAGACACTTCAAATAATTGAAAAACTTTCAATCACTTTCGATAATTGCAAAATTATGTTAGAATAATACAATTCATTATATAGAGCGATACAGTATCTTCGTAAAATAATAAAGGAAATTAATGATATTATTCTAACATTATTTGACAATTATCCCGTGACCGAAACTTTTGCACCTATCTAAAGTGCTTGAAGACTTTTGATGGGTATTATATATATGTAGAACCAGAAATGAAGTGGAAGCCATTGTTGCTAGAGATCGTACTTTCCTATTTTATGAACATAAATAAATGTGTCTGCATGTGGTTATGGATACATATATCCACAACTGGGCAAAATATTATACCTTTAGAGAGTTCACATAGTAGACCAGGGGCACACCAGGCGATTGTACATCCCATCGGTACTTTGTCACACCGGAGCCTGTACTGTAAAAACTTCTTATCTCTTCATACCATAACTATGTAGAACAATCAGGCGGGATGTTCGCTGGAAGAAAGACAGGAACAGAGAGGCAAAGAGCAAAGTAAGGGGTGAGAAAGACCGAGAGAGAGAGGGAGACTTGGCCCAGTTACCAAAAGCGCGAACTTACGAAAGTAGCGGATTTCTTCGTTGTTGCGCGAAAAAAACCCTTTGAAACTTCGTCCGTAGTCTGAAAACACCACATCCTGTACTTGAAATCTAAAGCTTTGAGAAATGACGAATAAAGCAACGGAGCTTTGCTTCCAATGAGGTGACTATGGCGTTTTTTATTCTATTTTTATTTAGGTTCGAGCGAGGTTTGGCCAGTTTTTAAGTTTACAAATCTCGATGAAATGTGTATGAAAATACAGATTTGAATACAGATCTCAAAAAAAGGGTGAAAGTAAAAATCGTACAGGTATGTTCATCAGTTCCAAGCTCTAGGTTTTTTTTTCAATTCGGAGTCGCGTTTTTTTCTTTCGTTTTTTTTAAGTTCATTTGTATGTTTTTGCAAAACGCTTTCGAGGACCGATCGTATGCAGGGAATCTCAAAGTCCCAAAAGTCCGCTGAGACACATTTAACAATGCTGGAGCTTTTGCTCCCTATCTAAACGGGGCAAAACTTTCGCGATGACGTACGGCCTGCACCTCAGTTTCGTGATTCTAGAGTAACTATCGGAAACTTTCGCGCGGATACCTTGTTCCCCTAGGACCTAACCTATTGCAGTCACTTGTGTTATCTGGAAATTTGTATTTCGCATCGCGGTGCTCGGGAGTGATACGGGTATACGATAATTGCTCGAAACGATGTATTCGATGCGTTAGCGAGGAGATTGTTCAAGCGAAAAAAAAAATGAATATTTATGTGGAGATCATCGCTATTGAGAGGTCTGCAAAAGCTAGAAAGTTCGAAAATACATTTTTTAAGCATAGTTCTATAGCCAAGAGTCTTAACGTCAATTTGCAACAAAGATTTAAGATGTTCTATGGTATGACCGAATAATTTTTCAATATGTTTATACATTTGTTGATACAAAATGATCAAAGTTGTTTTTTTTTTTTTTGAAAGTCGAACATTTTTTCTACAGCTTGCCATCAGAGGCGGATTCACGGGGGCACGTCCGATTCGACTATACTAAAAAGCCAAGGAGCGGAAAAAAGAATCCAATGTTGCATTGATACTGATGGTCGTCATTTCGAACACTTACTATAAAGTAGTCATTTTATTTACTACCAAAACTGTAAGTATTATCGCCTTTCTGTGCTTTCTATGACCTTCAATGACCTTATGTTATAGGTCGTTGAACTCGTTTTAAGCTCCTCTTTCATGATACAGAAAAAAAACATACCGATCCATTTAAAAAAATGGAGATGACCTTCAAATGTCCGAAGTACCTCCACCTGCGAAAAAAACTATTATCGCTATCGGATGGCCCCTTTCATACTGTGCAATTTCGTTTCGGCAAATATTTCTGTGAACCTTATAGTTTCGAAGATATCCAAGGTGCTAATAGTTATTGATCCATCCAGTATATGGCGTCGTATCGTATTGTTCACCGGAGCGATGCGAGGTCCGGTGTCTGAATCTGAATGTAAAATGCGAGCGCGAAGGCACTGGCACTGGCAGCGTCGGAGCTCCCCACTCCATCGGGACGAGCGAGCGGGGCGGGCTGGCTGAAAAGTTCGTGGCTGGCTAGACCACTTATCCGAAAAAAGTCCTCCCCACTCCTCTCCTCTATCAGAAAATTTGAGAAATGCGTGAAAAGTGCGTAGAAGGGCGACGCTAAACGTTCCTAGGCCGAAGGTAGAAAAAGCGGAGGGATTGGGGGAAAATGTTGTCACGCGAAGAAATTAAGGAGGTACGATCATTACTAAGAATCCAACTTTCGAATTTGAAATTTTTATATGATTTTGACGAATACTTTATGCGCCTATTGCCAAATTTGAGCTATTTTGACTGTTTAGTTTTTTCGCAATAAAACTGCAAAGTCGAGCACTTTGAGTTACCGAAGCACGTCGTCTTATGGAGATGGTCAACCGGAAGTGCGGCGATCGTGGTTTTTCTGCTCACGTATCCAACTAAACCCGTTGGAAAAGTGAAATTCGATGGATTAGATATAATAGATATTGAAAAAAATAAGAAAATCATTCTTCACCTCGTAGTTAAAGCACTACATTACAAGAAAGTTTCAGTTTCCGGTTGAAAATGGTGAGAACGACGAAATATCACCCACAGACTTAGCAACGTCGCGTGTAACAGCTGATGCGTTTGGCGAACATAACCCAGCTTTGTTTTGAAATCAATTTGAATAGAAGCCGCCACAAAATATGCATACAACAATTCATGGTGTTTTATCATTTATCACGTATCAATAATAAGTATAATTATATTCTGCCTATCGGGTTAATTCCGCTGAAGCAATTCAAGCCTATTTTAATAGGTTTCCCGCTGATTTTTTTTGTCTTTTCAGTCCGTTATTATGGTGGATATGTTAATATTATTATTACGAAGATCACTACCGAGTCGTTGACAATGTAATTTTTCAGTTTTTATTTGGTCACGGACAATAAATTCATCATTTACCACAACATTTAGCACAATATAATCGATAATACGAATAATCAACATAAGTAAACGTCGATCAGAGCAGCTGTTGGTAAAATAAATTTAGATCGGGGTCTTTATTGACCCTGTGGAAGTGATCGTACCTCCTTAAGACGGAATAATACCTCATCGCGGTCGGTATGGTAAAACAATTATAGATACCCAACAATCTCTGAAACGGCTCTTCAGATCCCGTCAAAACTTTGCCAAAGGACGTCAAATAGATAGACGAACAGCTGTCTACCCCTCAAATTTTCTCAAATCCAGAAAATTTGAGGGGAAGACAGCTGTTCGTCTATCTATTTGACGTCGTTTGGCAAAGTTTTGACGGGATCTGAAGAGCCGTTTCAGAGATTGTTGGGTATCTATAATTGTTCTACCATACCGACCGCGATGGGGTATTATTCCCTCTTAAGAGGGAATGATACCTTATCGCGGTCGGTATGGTAGAACGATTATAGATTCCCACGAATCTCTGAAACGGCTCTTCAGATCCCGTCGAAACTTTGCTAAACGACGTCAAATAGATAGACGAACGACTGTCTTCTCCTCAAATTTTCCGAATTTAAGAAAAAAAATGTAGATTGGGTTATCATAAGCCAATCTACATTCTTTTTCTCAAAATCACAAAATTTGAAAAGAAGAGAGCTATTCATCTATCTATTTGACGTCGTTTGGCAAAGTTTCGACGGGATCTGAAGAGCCGTTTCAGAGATTCGTGGGAATCTATAATCGTTCTACCATACCGACCGCGATAAGGTATCATTCCCTCTTAAAGCAGATGAAAGAGAAGTTGCCGCGATCAAAGACGAGAGAGTGGCAGTTACGAAAAGATGCGTATAAAAGTGTGGCGGATTCCATCTTTACCACCCGTCAAGCGGCAAGAGCGCCGGCGCTGTGTGCGAACGAGCGTGTAACCGCTGAGCGACGCAAGACGCGAAGACCGTGCTAAGAGTGGGGGTAACGATCCACGAGGCAATCAATCGATAACCCGCTAGCGTACAGTCCGTACATAGAGCACTGCTGTACCGTCAGAGCGGCCATTAAATTGTCCAGCGGAAATATGTGGTGCGAGTTAAGATTCGTCGGTACGAAATGAGGAATTGACCGCGATCGATCAATGCAAGCAACTCAGCAACAAATTAAATAGGTGCCGAAGAGTTCATTTATCGAAAAATTTTGATATTACGATTAAATCAAGGGTTACGATTAAATCAAGCGTTTTTTATTCGTATTCTTTTAAGATTTTATGTTAATTAATTTTGTTTAACGCATTTTCGCGTACCAACATTATTTCTAGCCCTCGTTCGAGTCCAGCGAGCCGATCCTTAACGAGTAAGGCCACTGTAACGGCCCAAAAAAAAAGGTTTTTTCACTAATTTTTTGCTCCCGAAATTGAAGGTATTTGAAAAAAAACTTTTAATGGTGTTATCGGGCATACATTAAACTTTATTATAAAATTTTTTTACAGTAAAAAAAAACAAAATGGCGGTTCCACAGCTATCTTTCCGGGACATGTTTTGCTTCCAGGGCTCCGCGGCACGCAGCACCACTGGTGCACTTTTGAATCTAGAACAAAAAAAAAAAAACCATTAATCTAAAGGGCTATAGCTAGAGAATGTCGATCGGATTTTAAAAAGTATCAATTTTTGTGGATGTGGCGTGCGTTTGAAAAAATAATTGATTTTTGACGAAAAAAACGGCAAGTTTTTTGTTAATAAAAAATCAATAAATAAAGTTCTTGAAAATTCCGATCGACATTCTCAAGATAATGTAAATGTTCACATCTGGTTAAAATTTCAAGTAAAAAAAATGAAAATTGTTCGAGTTATGCTGCGTGCCATTTTGAAAAACCATGTTTCGAGAAAAACGCGTTTAAAGTTTTGCGAATAGTTTTTTATTGGAAAAAATTAAAAAAAGAAGTTAAAAAAAATTTTTACCGTTAGTCTGCAATCCCAGCACCATACATTTGTCCTTCGATAGCCAAATTTTCGTCTTCTTCGTCTTTCCTGGTTGATTTTTGGAGCGCGCGCGCACTTTTGGCCGCGTCGCTCAGAGATGTCTCCGCGTGCGTGATGCGTTTGGCGTCGGCTTCGATGCAGAAATTATATAACTGTACACCAATTTCCACCTCCAACATCTTGAATATTTGCAAGACGTTGGTAAGGCCGCCATTGAATATGCAAACAGCGATATCCGTCGCAATATCTAGTACAGTTTTTCCGCTTGAGGATGATTTGGGGGCCAAACTCCAAACGGTAGCGTTGAAACTTTCGTTATTGTTTTGAGTATAGGCCCCCAAGCAACGCTCCAGCAACTCGTCCCGGCTCAATTCCATGTAGATGGGTTTGATGGCTTGATAAACCTCCTCACTCATTGGCTGATTGTGATGATACGCATCCAAGGCATTTTCTGCTTTCGCTTTCTTCCAACTGCACCAATTCTCCGAACATTTTTCGTGCTGAGGCTTTTCATCCGTTGACATTTTGTGAAAAAGGGTTGCCCAGATCTCATTTTTCATATTTTTGATGGAATCGGAATTTCGACGGATTGCTAAGCCGTAATAAATGCTTAGTTCGTCAATCAATTTGGCAGTGAGTTTTCCTCTTCCCCCGAGACCTTTTGTTCCTTTTTTTAAGTTTCTCAATCGAGTGCCCATTCTTTTTTGCACGTGATCTATGCACTCTTTTTTTTTAACATCAACATTTTCATAAGGCTTCGAATCCACGATGCCTTTGAAAGTTTTGGAATCGCCATCTCCGATATAATTGCAGTCGTTTCGGAGCAAGTTTTGACACGCTTGGCGGCGACCTTCATTTCCTAAGGACAACAAATTTTTTTTCGCACAGGACCTTTTTTTTCTTATTCTAGAAGGTTTAAACTATTTTTTAAGCCAATAAAAAAAAAATCGATTTTTCAAAAAATTTACAGTGGCCTTACCCCTTAAGACAACCAGATTGCCAAGGTCATAATAGTCGAGGGGAAGGCTTGAAATTAATTCGAAACCGTCGCAACACGTATATAGACATAAACATATATGAATGTTTCGATAAAATTAACGTGATGTGAAACAAGAATGGGTGCAAGAGAGAAATCAATAGTAACGTTAACGGCACAGCGAAAGATAAATACGAAAATGTCTTTCGCATAATTTTAAGGGTATGGCTCACACGCCCAGTCGGTAAGAATCCTACTGCCAAGTTCTCTCTCAGACGGGCCACGTTTCAGGCAAACGAAAAGAAAGACGTTGTTCGTCGTACAACAGAGTGGAAGGCGTTCCTTTTATTTTTTCCAAAAAATCAACCGTTAAGGAGAACACTAGAAATCTGTAAATCAGCTATGTCTCTCGCACTCGTGGCTGCTCTGTCGGTGCCACTCGTGGTCTTAAGGGGGAACGCCACTGTAACGGGTACAGAAATTCGGTAAGTATTCAGAAGCGAGGCTCCTGCTAGAATCAGGCTAATTTTCTTCAAGGGTTCAAACAAACCCAAACAACCCGTAACAACCCTAAACAACCCGAAACAACCCTAAATAACCTCAAACAGCCCTAAACAACCTCAAACAACCCCAAACAACCTCACACAACGCCGAACAACCCCAAAAGAACCCAAACAAACATTAGCCTGATTCTAGCAGGAGCCCGACTTCCAAATATTTACCAAAAATTCGAAATTTCTTTATATTTTCTTGAAGTACACATATTCAAAAAAATGTAAAAAAAAATTCGTGCCGAAATTTCGAAAATGTACAAATGTACATGAGTGAATTACAGCCAATTTAGTGGGAACAGGTAATGCGATCGGTTTGCCTCACAGTCCGCACTTTCACAATAGATGAAATGTTAGGTTTTTTCCTATTCAGAAATAACTCATGTTGGATTATGGCATCCCTCAATATTTTATAGAACCTCTTCAACGTATGGAATTCACCCAAAATAATAATAAATGCTTTAATTCATTGGTGCTGTAATTAGCACCAAAATCAAATTCCAGTAACTCTGTTATTGTTGAAATTGCATTGGATATTCCAACAATTACATCCAACGAAGGTGCACAACTAAAGTTTTAGGGTCACACTAAAATTTATGGAGTTATTGGAAATCAAAGTTGGGTTGACACTCCACTCGTACTGCATCGACCGAGACAATAAGCGCGTGGAAATCGCTGACAACCGCACGAATATGGTCCATTAAAGATTGCGAACAGCCAAGGACACTAGAGATCCCGATAGGAACCGTCATGTGGCCCGGGAATAGATAGTTTAATGTAAGTATCGATATTCGAGATAAAACTTTATATTATATCAAGATAAACGTAACTAAAAATTTGAACGCGTTTCCCTCGAAATGACTTTTTCGACTTTGTTCCAGCGAATGCTCGACGGCTAACGAACCAACCTGAATTTTTTAATTATTAGTTTCGCAAACCCAATGACTAAATCTGTGCACCATCGATTTTTCAATTTCGAGGATTACCATCTTTAAATTTAAAAAAAGTTTTAAAAATGAAATAAATTAAAAACCCTAGCCATTTTGTGAAAAAGGGTACCAAAAATGCTAGCTACATTCGTATAGATAATAAAAAATGTTGGACTTTCTATTTTCAAATAACCCTTGCCGAAAGTTTCCATGGGGCAAAGAAGAGGATTTTTTTTTCGTCACATTGTAGCTCATAATGTTGTGAATTTTTTATACTTTTCTATAACAAAAATAGTATTGGGATATTCGAATATATTTAATTCAATAGATTATGAAAGGGTGAAGTCTGTTTTTTTATTTGAATTAAGGTATTATCACAGTGTAAAATTTGCAAAACATCGATTTCTTTGCATTATTGGATAGTATAAACGGTTATAAACATGCCGTTCGATTTTTGGGGCGAAATTCTAATTATCCCGGTTGCTTCAGCCTATCTCAGAAAAAAAGGATTCGACCAGCTGCATGAGATTTGGCGCCGACGGACGCGTTTTTCTGGAAATGTCGTTTTTCAAAACGGTGTACTCTCAAACGAAGAGTTTTCAAGCTATCCGTCTCAAATTTTGACACAACATTCTTCACGCCATCCTTTATCTTACTATGGAGCTTTTTCTGTTGATAAAATATTCATCTTTTTTTAACGAAAAACTGTCCAAAACACAAGCAAAGTTCAATACGTTTTTTTCAAACCGTCGCCAATTTATCAATTTTTATTTTTTAAAATAACCTCCATAGCAAGATAGCAACTTTCTTACTGACTAATAATCTTTTTACAAACTTTGTTTTAAAATGTTAAAAAATAAAATTAAAATAAAAGTTTAAAAATGACATTCCGTTCTTCATGAGTGCTTCGATTTGACATACAAAACTAAGACTAATTAGCGTGATTTATTCACCAAAACAAAACCACGACAATCCGCTATTTTTCGACGCGTTCCACTGTGATGATCCCTTAAAGTTAATAAGCTCAGCTAATAAAGTTTCTCGTTTTATTAATTTAAAAACCTTGAAGACCGCGATTACCCCCACCCCCCTACCTGTGAAAAAAAATCCCAAAAGTTGATTATTTTTTTGCCCGTAACGATGGAGGCGTCCCTCTTTAAGGGGTTATACCAGTGTGACACTTTTTAAAAACTTGATTTTTTTGCCTTTTTCGACAGTTTATACTTTCAAAAATATCCTGTAAACATTTCAAGGCTGTATCTCTACTACTCCCCGAATAGCAACCTTCTAAAGAGCAACCGCTCGTAGGTATAAAATCGATAGTTAAATCTTTAAACGCGTTTTTCTGGAAATGAGATTTTTCGAATTTGCTGACATTGTAACTCAAAGAGCAATTATCCGATTGACTTTAAATTTGATCTGAGTACTCTTGAATATATTTACTCTACAATAACGTAGGATATTTTTGATTGGATGATAATTGACGATTTTGCATTTTAAAAAACGACCATTTTATAAGCAAGAAAACAGTCTTTTTTCATAAGTACGCCATTTTGGTAGATTTTGATATTTTTCAAAAATCCTACCTCATTGTACAGGAAATACCTTCCAATTGAACGAAATTTTTTCCTTTTTTCGTTCCGTCTACTCAATTGACCGGAATCATGACAGCAGTGGAGGAATTTTATTTTTTGGCGCCTCCGAAGGCAGCGCATAAGTCGCTTGGATTTCAATATTTTGCTATGAAAAAATTATGTAACATAGGTCAAATATAGCCAAATATATTCTCAATTTTCCGAAATATTTAAGGCAGAAGACCACTGTGACCCCCTATTTTTTTGCCACTTTTCAAGAATTTTTTTTTGTGAGAAAAAAAAAAGATATTCGAAAATTTTTTTTTGTTTTGTTTGTTGTTTATTAAAGATACGTAAAAAAAAAAAATCAAATTTTTCACGCCCCATGGTGTCGCTGGGAAAGCTCCCGCGTCAGGGAGCTTTGCAGTGGTTGCCTCTGCAGTGGTTCGCGACACGCAGCAGAACTCTCTTCAAAGTCGATCTGGAAAAAAATACCGAGTATTTTCATTAATAATATGATATTTTGAAGAGAAGTACATAGGGGTTTTGAAAAAATATTGATTTTTAAAAAATAGGCACGCTTTTGAAATTAAAGAACGATTTTCGAGCAAAATTTCTCGTCGAAAATAGGCTATAACTTTTTTATTATTGAGATATCGAAAAAATCCTATGTACTTCTTTAGATAATCTAGTTTTATCGATGCAGTCCAAATTTGAAGTCGATCGGATAAAAATTGCTCGAGTTCTGCTGCGTGCCGCACTCAAAAAAATGGTTTTGAGAAAAACGCGTTCAAAGTTTTAGGTTTGTTAATTTATACGATAAATTCGAAAAAAATTTTTTTACCTTCAATCAGCGATGCCGGCACCATATAGCTGCCCTTCAAGAAGCAAATCATTGTCCCTAGCATCTTTTCTCGAACTTGTAGAGGCTCTTCTTGCCACTTTTGCAGCGTCTGTGAGCGAGCGCTCCGCCAGCTCGATCCGCGCTGCGTCGGTTTCAACGCAAAAATTGAAACAATTTGGGCCGATAGTCATCCCCAACGTCTCCAAAACTTTCATGAGGCTTCTCAGGCCATCATTGAATAATAATACCGCGATATCAGCTGCAATATCAACGATTTTTTTGCTCCCGGACTTACACTTGGGGGCTATTGCCCAAACTGATTTGTTGTAGCTTTCGTTGTTGTTTTGCGTGAAGGCGCCCAAACAACGCTGCAGCAAATCGTCTCTGCTCAAATTTTCGAAGACTGGCGTAATTGCCTCCAATACTTCCTCAGGAAGAGGCGGCTTATGGCAATATTCAGAAATATTACCGCGCTGCACCGCTCCACAAAATATTCAATATCTCCGAAAATAATTATTTTTTCGACCTGGGTCCAACGGCATCTTAATCTTAAATGTATTTTAGATTTTTCTAGATGGTTGTCAAAAAATCGATTTTTGAAGCCGTCACAGTGGTGTTGTCCGTTAACTCGGTACTTTGCTTTCAAAAAATTTCCGAAAATCATCCAAATTTTCAGCGTTCGCACTGATATAGCCCCTTAACGAGACGCAAAATTTCCATTGACCCTTTATCTTCGCTCCAAAGCTTAAAGCCACCTATTTTGGGAGTGGATAAATTTTACGAGACATAAAAGGCTTTACAGTATAAAATTTTTTTTTAATCAAATCACAGCCGGGTATAAAACGCAGCCCTTGCGCCAAAATTCAAAAGCATTCGAAAAAAGGAGATTCCAGGTTTTGTGACCGACTGAACAAGTGTTGCATCACAGCCTCTGTCTCCCTCGTGCTGCCGAAAACGTTGCTATTGCTGTCTCTCTCTCGCACCCGTATCTCTTTCGCATGCCCTTAAGGTCCGGGGAAGGGGGGCACCAACCTCGGTACCCACTTTTTGAGTCATTTCTTACGGCCCTTTCCTCGTTCGTTCGCAGCGGATCGTGGGAGGTGGAAACGCACACTGGCCGAGTCCACCAACGCCCAATGAATGACGTCAGATAGACGGAGCATCAGTACGCCAACAACAAGTGTCGTGATCGCTGTGCGCAATTCTATATTTATATATCGTTTTTGACGGAGAAAAAAGGACGAATTAAAAAAAACAAACAATCGTATCGTCGATACAAGATGGTTCTGACCAAGAGAACAATATGGATTCTAATTGCAGTGCTCTACTCGGCTACGATAGGTGAGGAAAAGATTGGATCGAAGCTATAACCCCATTCGGCAACACACTACGCTCGATCACTATAGGCGTCGACATCTTGGATTTTACGTGCTCAACTTCTTCTCAATAGTCTTCGAAAAACGTGGGATCATTTATTTTTTTTTTTTTTCGTCGATGGGTCCATAAAAATATTACTGCATCGTAAAAATTGATGTGCATCGCCAATTCGTAAGATTTGCAGGTTTCGCGAGATATTTTCAGTGTTTGGCTCTAGTTTGTCATACTCGTCGATAAACCAATGAATTTGACAATCATTCTTTCAATATGAGCGAAAGAAACTTCGACTTTCCATTCGTATCAGATTTAACGATAATTGGCTTGTTTGCAGTTACATGTTGTACGCCGAGAAAACAATTAACTCGATGACGAATCAACGTCTCTTTCCAGGCTGCAACGCTATTCGTTGCTATCAATGCAGCAGCGACACAGATCCCAAAGGACAAGATATATGCGGATCTTACCACAAATTCGACACATACAAGAATATACCGGTCGAGTGCAGTAGCCAAGACTCCGTGACGCCCGGCACATTTTGCGTCAAAGTCACCAAACAAAGTCCCCGAGGATTTATTTGTAAGTTTTGGCGAATAATATTATTCTTTTTTCCTCTTTACTATTATTGACAGCGTTAAACGTTCAGCGAAAAAGGATAAAGATTTTTAAATCATTTTTACAATCATGAGTAGATTGAAGAATATTCGGCACGAAAGTGTGCGGTACTAGCGTTTTGAAAATCTTTTACAATAAATTGGTATGAATTATTTATTACAATATAATATTATGTAAATAAGTCGTATGTTTTTAAATTCTAAATATGAATATACACTACTCCAAAAAAAGGGACAGAACATTTCTTTATCCAAGGGTCCGCGGGCTCGGGGATTTTTTTTTCAGTCGAATCAATGCATGGGTGAGGTAGCTTGTTTATTCAGCTTTAATTTAGTTTTTTTTGTCTCTCTACGTCAACTCTTTGGTGAGAAATCCGACTTTGAATGAAAAAAGATCGTTTTGGGTTTGATCATCGATATCATCAATGCAATAGCGATAGCAATCAATGATCGCACCGGGATTTGAAGGGCAGCTTTGAAAACTTGAGTAAATTTCTTACAAAACCCTTTCGTTGATTTCTGAGAAAAAAGGAAATTTCATCTGCCACATTAATTTGAAAGAAATACGAAAAAAATACTTATTATGGTTTTTCAGTAAATCTACGACTACCTTACAAATCTTAATGAAAAGATTAATGTTGCCGGGTTTTTTTCAGTTTAATGTACTTCCAATAGCCCTGTAAATTTTCAAATTGATCCACTGAACCGTTTGTCCACCCTGATTAGTCAATATTTACAAAACAATTAAAAGAACAATTGTTCCTCCCCAATTGAACATCGTGTAATCATCATCAAAATCAAAAGACCATTTTTTTCGACTTTTTCCTCCACTTTGCAAATAGCTACTTGTTAAATTTGAGGAAAAAAATCCTTTAAAAGGTTCCTTTAATTGTTTTGTAAAACTTTGATCAATCGGTCTGGACAAATATTTCGATGGATCAGTTTAAAAGTTTACTGTGCTATTAAGCTGAAAAAAACCTGCCAACATTAGTCTTTTCATCAATATTTGTAACGTAGTGATAGATTTACTGAAAACCCATAAAAAGTCGTTTTTTTGTACATTATTCAAATTCATATTGAGGGTGAAAAGAATGGTTAAACATGAAGGATCTTGTAGGAAATGTATTAAAGCTTTCAAAGCTGCCCTTTAATTCCCTGTGCGATCATTGGTCGCTGAGATATCGATGATCAAAGACAAAAGGATGCTTTTTCATTAAAAGTCGGATACCTTAACAAAAAATTGACATGGAAAGACCGAAAGAACCAAATTGAAGCTGAATAAAGAAGCTAACTGACCTATGCATTGATTTAACTGAAAAAAAATCCAAGCCCGCGGACCCTGAGATAAAAACAAAAATATTTGGAAAAAAATTTCTCGCGCTATTTCTTATGATTACGCCGTAACCGTAGCTCACAGAAATTTTTGGCGAAGAATCTCGAAACTTGAAACGTGAAGCTTCGAAATGCTTTTTTGCATCTCGATAAGACCATTTTTCACGCAGATACATCGATTCAAAAAACACTTGAAAAAAATAAGAAATCTTCTGTTCCTTAAATTTTTGGAGTACTGTGAATGTAATGACATAATGGAGTAAGTAATGACGGTTTCACATTGATTTCAACCCCTTTCTTCGATTATTTCGACTCGTTTATTTGAGTTCTGGAGGATCGGGTGACTGGGCTCGAACGGAGGCTAGAAATAATCGTTTTATACTTGAAATTACGATTTATAAAATTTATTCATTTATATATTCAAATAATACAAATAACACAACGCTCCATTGAGTCGCTATGTTGTACAAAGTCAAAAAACTCAATAACACAGAAATAACGCTTAATTTCTCGCTATGTTAAGGAAAACGCTTCTTTCACTCAACCCTAATCTCACAAAGCCTCCATAATCTATCAATTCGTTGCTTGTATTAATTAATAGCACTCATTACTCATTTTTCATTCGACAAATCATACTTCGATCAAAGATTTCCGCTGGACAAAATGTATAACTTGCTCGGATGGTATGGCCGTGTCCGCTATACCAGGTGAGCGCTGGCGCCTCATTGATCTTCGTTCGCGATCGCTTCCCCCACTCGTAACACGCTGGCTCCGCATCTCGCCTTTCTCTCTGTCTCCCGTCCGCGCTCGCTCGCACCCAGTGCCTTCGCCAGAAAGACTATACTACAGGAATCCCAACCACGGTCTTACATGCAGGTCTGGAAACTCTAGTGTCGGCAGCCGCGATCAGGTGCATCAGTAGCGTGGCAAATTTCGGTCGCAGCGCCGCCACTAGTTATCGCTACGGTTTTGAAACCCAGACATACATAACCTCAGTACGGCGAATAATGGAGTGAGCGGTTGAAAACGCGTGCTTTGTAGGCCACGTACAAACGTCCGAGACTGAAAGACCTTTTTTGCAGTTGCATTTTTTTGTATTTGTATTTTTTATTAAATTGCATAAAAGCCACGGGAATCAGGGATGGAAGAAAAAATTGAGACAAATAGCTTTGAAAGTTTACACGCAATGTAACAGCTTCAAAATCAGATGCATATGCTTATCACGCTCGCTCGCTTGGATTTAGAAACTTTGTTTGATTACGATTAGGATCATATTTTTTTTATTGTATTAATGGTAACTGACAGGACTAACGCCTTTTCCTGGCCCTTTTAAAGATGTTTTGAACTCATGATAAATATCCGTGTTACGAACATGAAGGTGAGACAGAGATAGAGAGATAGAAGCATGGCCAACTAGTGGTGTCTGTCTGGACCCCCCCCCCCCCCCGCCGGCCGCGTCGCGGGTATTATTGTCAGAACGAACCTAGTGGCGACTAGTGAACTACCAATTCTCTTCGATAAGCTACCTACCCCTTGCACTGGAGTTTCCAGACCTGTATATAAGACCGTGCTCCGAAATTTGTTCTATAGAAATGGTATACAAATCTGTTGGAAATAGACAATTTCCATTGCGGCCACTATGCGCGCCGTGATGGCTGACGCACCGGCGGTGGGGGTTAATCGCGAGAAACTTCATTCCGTTGAGCGAAAATGAAAAAGAACATAACCAAAAACTGAATATTCGAACGCAGCATGCTCATGCGTACGCGAACCAAATGATAGTAATTACTGCTGATTGTTTATAACAAATTCTGAATCTAATCGTGAAATCGTGGCCATGCGTTAGCTTCTACCCAGTGCTTCAGGTGGCTCAATCAGGTACTACTTGAATCCAGCAGATTCGCCTACCACCTTTCCTCTATCTCTCCCCCCATTAGAGTTGGGACTCCTTTAGTATAGTCTCCCTGGCCTTCGCTCACCGAATTCCTTGTCCAGCTCTCTCGGTCGATCACAGCGTCCCCACCCGGGTATGGCCGCGCGCTGTATACCGACAGTCGGTCAGTGATATTGATCGCTCGCCAGAGATCTCTTCTCCTACTCCTAGCACCGTATTCGCGGCTCGCGTTGCTCAGTCGTTACGTGCTTGCTCGCCCCTGCTCCCACTCTAATCCAGGCGTTATACCTATCTCTGGATGTCCGACCTGGCCACGGCTTTCTCCAGATAAATCTGGCTCTGCCTACCAACCAAGGTCTAAAGGGTGGTAAAGAAGGAATCCGCCACGGCTTTCCACAGATAAATCTGGCTCTGGCTACCAACTTATTCCAAATATGTTAAAGGAAGATGGTCGTTGAAAGAGGGCGATGCCTGCTCTGCACGCCCTTTTGAACTAGTATTTTTACAACGTCATTCTCTTATCTCCAATCGCGGCTTCTTTTTCTCTCGTTTATTTGAATTCCTCCGTATGACGACATTTTTCTCCAATAGTGAACCCTTTTACACGCTTTTCGTGGTTTTGTGGTCCTGGGTTCTTTAAGTTTGTGGTCCTGGGTTCTTTAAGTTTGTGGTCCTGGGACAATATTAAATTGTTCTTATTAATTATGTGAGGCTGCAGGATGTTTCCAATTCTATTATTCACGTGACCCAACGATTATTATCAATCATAATTTGGACCACCTCAACGCTTCCTTATCTCGCATAGGCATAGTCGACGACCCTAGTCGGACCTGTGGCCCGGCCAATGAGGACATAAATCACGTCCTCTGGCACTGTGAAAAGTACATTGAACAAAGAACTACTATGATAGAAAAACTAAATTTGCGAGGCTGCCGAGCACCTTTCTCCACGATCTCATTTATGTTGGCGACTGATCGGATTGCGCTCGCTATCATCGATAAGTTTATCACGGCATGTAAATTAAAAATATAAAATTGTAATCGCTATTGGTATCTTTGTAAATGTTACCGACAGTGTAAATAAAACCGACACAGGGTTTCCACACTTAAAAAAACAACTATCTTATGAATTGATACTTTATTGTAGGTAATTACTGAATTAAAAAAAAACTTTAGCCCTTTTGGAATTTAGCAAAGGGCGTTCTTCGTAAAAATAATCTTATAGAAACTTTTTTTTCAGGGGACGGAAGATGGCGACAGGTGATACGAAGATGCGCCTCGGTTACGAGTACCGGTGTAACCGGGGTTTGCAACTGGGGTGTCGAAGAAAACGGTGTCTATTGGGAGGAGTGTTCGTGCTCCGAGGACGGATGCAACGGTGCATCCAGCATATATGGCACGTCGACGATATTCCTCATCACTTCGGGCATCTTATACGCGATATCCGCCCGCCTTTGAAGCGACCCACGTAACCGCAGCAATATCGAAACTTGCATATACGAGGAAAATACATAAAAACTCGAAACAGCTCGAAACGAAAGATTGAAAAGTCCATTCCGTCCGATTTTTTCGACTCCTAACAGCTACAAAAACCGCACAGCGTAGCAAAAAGTCAGCAAAAAGTCGAAATGCAATTTCAACGATTTTTTTCGCCGAACACGACGAATCTCCCAATCACTTATCGCAAGAAGTCTCCGAATAGTGTTTTAATTCCGTCCACAATTTTGACTGAGGTTTTTTATCATTATCATCCTCTCTAGATTAGTAACGAGAAGCATCGTCGTGTTGTTGGTTTTTTTTAAATTTCATTATCGAGAGGAGTCCAAAAAAATTGGGTTTCAATTCCGTCCATCCCATGACATTTTTGATAATTATCGTCCTCTTTTTACCAACAACCCGACACACCGTTGTGATGTCTTTGAACCTAGGAATGAATCTAAATCCTCAAAGATTCATTTTAGACATTTTTAGAAAGAAATCGTGTTTTTTTCAATTCGAGTAAGAACTCGAATTGAAAAAACACGATTTCCATGTCGTTAACGAAAAGAAAAAAGCTGGACTCGCGAAAAAAGAGTTATTCGCATAAAGAGCACGTTTTTTGAGTCGATATGTAGTGAGAGGAAAAAGAACAAATGAGAGAAGAGTCTTTGAGACTCGATGAGAGGAGTTCAGTCGAGTGGCAATCGTGTGGGTGGCTTTTAGGTGCACCGACAATGACCCCTCGTTAAAACGCTCGTTAGAGCATCCCTACCCCCTCCCCTTTCTTACTCTCACTCTCCATGATTTTCAAGTCCCTGCACAATCTCGACTGCCAACAAAATGCTTGAACCACTCGTAGAATTCATGGCACTCCGAGGAATACTACCCTCCCCATTCGTCCATCTTTCTCTCGGACGTCCCTCATCGAATCTCAATATTACGGATAACCACGATTGTATATATTACGAAGGTACGCAGGGAACGAAACCTGCAAATTTTTTATACATTTTTTTCGAAAGCTTTAAACCTCGATATCAATTTCAATCGCTGCCAGCAAGTTTGAAGCTTGCAACGAAAATTGTTCTATTTCTTGATTTTCGTCGTTATATTCAATTTTTGTACGGATTCGGGTTGCAGGTGCCTTCCTCAGCCGAAAAGTGTCGCAAAATGACAGGCGGCCGAACAAAATTCGGTGGCATTGGCATTCCAGCATTGAGAATAATTTATAATCACGCAATTTTTCATTTTGAGGCGTTTTTTCTACTCATTTTCCACTACTTTTTACGAGGAGCTCGTGAAAAACATCGTCTTAGCAATGCAATTAAGAATAATTTATAATCACGCAATTTTTCATTTTGAGGCCTTTTTTCTACTCATTTTCCACTACTTTTTACGAGTTATTTATTATTAATAATAAATAGATTATCAAATTGCATTGCTAAGACGATGTTTTTCACGAGCTCCTCGTAAAAAGTAGTGGAAAATGAGTAGAAAAAAGGCCTCAAAATGAAAAATTATAAATGTTTATATTATAAATTATTCTTATAAATAATTGTGTGCGTGATTATAAATTATTCTCAATGCTGGAATGCCAATGAAAGAAAATCATCGTGCGTAAAGATGAACGACTCTACTGCGTATTTGCGGATTGTTAAATTCGCATTCATTATTTTGTCACGCGTGCGAGAAAAATTGCATTTAATAAGTATATTATATTGAATCAAACTTGTAACGAAATTTCATGAATTTGTCATAAATTTTGACAAAACAATTGATCCATGCGTCATCGACAAATAAATCGATGCAACAACAATATTTTTTTTTTCGTATTCCGAACTTTTTTTGGCACATTTAGGCTACTAAATTCACGTAAACATTTTTTAAAATCCTTATCATAACCAAAAAAGGGGAAAAAAAGATTTAAAATAATAATCAACATTAAAATTTTTTTAATCAAGAAGAAATTTCGTTGCATTCCAACCAAGTGCAACATCATGATATTTTGTATAAGTGTAATAATTGAGTGCCTTGAAAACCGTCCATCTTGAAACTGTTATCACTACGCAAAATGTATATTAGACATAGAAGTTACATCGCCTGGAGAACCCAACGGAGTACAACAACTGTAGAAATCCTACCGTGTATTTGAGTCAGTTATTTACTGATGTCTGAAAATGGAAAAAAATATACAATTTTTATATTTACATGTAATTCCAAAGATTTATCGATCCGTCAATAAATGGGTCATTAATATAAATCTTGATCTTTAAATCCTGTGTATATTGCCTATAAAGAAACCATCGGATGATTAAATAGTCATTGGTTTAAGTATTCACGAGCCAGATCGTTCAACCCACCCACAAAATGTTATTTTCGAACTTTTTACTAAATCGAAACGAAGCGTTCTTTTTATCTAGCTCTTTGCCAGAAAGAGCGAAAAATAACGTAAATACGAGGCTTTTCAATTCTTCTCTTGCGCAAACTTTTTCCGCCCTCCCGGAATGAGAAGAAAAAGAAGCGTTTACCCGGGATTTCATTAGAGAAGCTGTTTCACGCTTTTACGAGTGCACCAGAGTGTAATCGTGCATTGGGTCACGAGTGGGCGAGGAGAGAGAGAAAAAGAAAGAGAGGGGGAGGACTGACGAAAGAACCGTCGAGAGGGTCGTACAATACGGGCGAAAAAGTATTCCACTTTGATCGTAAAGATTTCACGCAACTTTTACTTCCTTTGACAAAAGAAGGGAAAAAACATAATGATAATAACAACGAGGAGACTCGTAAAGCTTTTGTTTGTTCTAACAATTAACACTGAAGAATTCTATAGCGAGTTTGTGAAGCGAAAACATTCTTTCGGTGAGCCGGAAACCGTCAAGACATTTTTTTCCAATCCCTCTGCGTCATTCCGCGCGCTACCCTCGATATGACGCATACGCGTAAGTACCATTTCTTTTTATAAATCACCCGATCCAGCGAACGAATTTTATAATTTAGCAAAGGGAAGAAGATTTTATATTTTTTTTGTAAGATTAACGATTTTTATAATTTTGTGTCAAATCATTAATTATACCGACGCGGAATTTTTATGCCCTTTTAGAGCACGACTAGCTGATTAAGTGCTGGATGTACCGGTTTAGTGCTGAAAATCCGGTGATCGTATGCGTTAATTAGGCTACGTGGATGAACCTGGGGCCTATTAATGATATGGTTACCGGATGAGAGAAAGAGGAAGGCTAGGGAGAGACAGAAAGAAAAGGATGTGTAGACAAATAGGTCGAAGGAGGCGTACAAAAAGTTCGCCAGATAGGAATGGAGAGTCATATTTCATACACCTAACAGGAAAAATACAAAGAATAAAATAAAAACTCGATACAACAACAAAAATAGGTAACTCTATATAATGTAAAAACTATATCAAAATAAAAATCAGAAAAAAATCAGAAAGATAAAAAAAAATCAGATACATAACCAAAAAAGATAATAGAAGAAAAGAAGAGAGACAAGAGAGAGAAAGGAGCAAACCACTCAGGCCCTGCATTGTCTGATAGTACCCTCAGCAAGCATTTTCTTAACCATTCATTTAAATCTGATTTCCTCAAAGCCATGCTACATAGGGGAAGTTCGTTATAAAAAAAACCAGAGAGAGAGAGAGAGAGAGTGTGTGTGAGTGTGAGTGAGTGAGTGAGTGAGTGAGTGAGTGAGTGAGTGAGTGAGTGAGTGAGTGAGTGAGTAAGTGAGAGACATACTTAGGACAGTCATGTATAGTGTATGAAAGACGAAGAGTAGGAGAGAGCGATTGAGGAAGATGGACAAACGATAATGTAAGAAAAAGAGCAAGATAACTAAATAAACACAATGACACAGGGAGAGACAGATCAAATGGGAGAGAGAAGAAAACGGGAAAACAAATACAAAACGGAAAGGAAAAATGAGAGAAAGGGCGAGAAGAAGAGAGACGCAACGAAAGACAATGTCTATCAGGCTGGTTAGGCCCTGCCATATATTGCGGGAGAGACGGAGAGCTTTTCCCCTCTCCTGATAGACTGAACAGGCACATACATACGAGACACACGCACGGTGGCGAAATTCGCACCACACCGAGAGAGCGAACAAGAGAGAGAGGGGGGGGGGAGAGAGAGACCTAGGGCTAGCACCGCTGTTGCTTGAAACGCGTTATAATTAAGACCCTACTCTACCCACCCCTTCGCTCCTTCCACCAGCACCGTAAATATAGGATACCCACGAAATACTCGCTCCCTAAGGCTTTTGATTTAGCGCAAATTCACCGCTGCCTTGTCCCTCTACTATATAAACTACTCGTTATTTCTACCGTGCCCTTATCCTATTTTTTTGGTCTTTTCAAGCTTTCCCCCATGCTTCCACTTTTTTCACACTCTGCGATTGCTGGTGAACAATTCGACGAAGCTTCCAACTGTCCTGAAGCATTAATCCCGTAAAGTCAATTCGTATCAAAACCAGATGTAATGCACGGCATCCCGACTGCACCGCACATGTTCCAAAATTTGGAAAATTGATTACATTAAAGTTTTCATTGTTAAAATGCAACGAAAATGACTTTTTTTTATTTTCCACATTCCCTTTGACAGATTTGAGCTACGAAAATCACGCAAACCTTTTGGAGAATCACAGCGCTCTGCCACCTAAAACTGCACAATATGATTTTGGATAATAATGAAAAATAGAAACAAAAACGAATGTTCGTTGCGTTACAACAATGCAAACTTTAACCCCGTGAAAATTTTATCATATGCCCCCGTTTTCCGAGTTGAATGGAATATACTGAATAATATGTAAAATACCGCTACTGATGGATGGACAGTTAAACATATATATATATACAGAGCTAGAGGTTATTGGTCACGATCTTGTGAAAGGGTTAGAAGACACGCTTTTCGCTATCAAATAACCCAGTACTGCTTTACGTAAAACTGAACCATTTTCGAGATATTCTTATTTTTATGATTTTTATTTTTAAGTGAGGCAACGTAAGAAATGTAATTAAAGAAAACTATTATATGGAATCAAACGTTTCTATTATTTGTAGTTTACGTAACAGTATAAAAGAATTATGAACATTAAAAAAGCAAGGATTATTAAACTTACAGAGTTTTGAACCCCTAATTCAAAAATGCGCGCAGATTATTCTTATTTTTTTGTCGATAATTCTTCGATACTGTCTCCTCAAACTACAAATAATAGGAAAGTTTGATTCCATACAGCAGTCTTCTTCTTTATTGACTTTTAAAGTTGCCTACCGTTCTGTTTGTAAAAGAACAATAAGAATAATAGCTCTAAAAGTATTCACGTTTGCACAAAGCATTACCGGATTATTTGATAGCAGAAGACATGTCTTGCAACCTTTTCACGGGATCGTGACCGATAACCAGTAGCCCTGCATATAAATATATAGTTGCATTAAGGGGTTAGGCTACTGGTAAAATGACGAACACTCGGTCGCCGTTTGAAGCAATTCAAATTGAAGAGAAAGACATTTGGTGCAGGAGTCGCAGATTGAAGGTAAACTTTTTATTACAATGATATAACTGCTAATCAGACTTTAAATGGATTTTTCTGGAAACTATATGTTGTGCAATACGGTGTACACGACTTCTTGATATCTAATCAACGTATTGATTTGAAGTTTGGTACACTCATTCAGTGCAAAAGTAGTTTAGTTTTGACCGATATTCTTCTTCTCGACATTTTTTTGTCACTGATTATTAACGATGTCATTTTTCCTCGAAAAATCGAAAAACAATTTTTTTTAAATTGAAACACGATAACAAAAAACGCTCTAAATGATTAAATATATTTTCTCTTCGAAATTAAAAAAAAAAAAACCCTGATGTTCCTATCGTCACAGTAGCCTAATATGCTGTTGAAATTTTCATTGTTGGAACGTAACAAAAGTTCGGTTTTACATTTCGTTTTCCTTATTTTTTACTACTATAGGTCTTTTTTTTATAGATGTATATTGTAAATCGCTACATAAATATATTTTTTTAATAGTTGGTGGATTTTTAAGAGCAAGATCAGACAACAAAATTGAAGCAATTGAGACATAGTCATCATTGTTGTATTCCAACGAGGCAAACTTCAACATCATAGCCTAGTCACCCAAACCCAAACAAACCAAACGAACCCAAACAAAATTATAAAGATTCTATTCAGTTGACTACGTGTAAGTTATTCTTCCAGATAATTTGGATACTAGCTTACATGAATCACAATAATATGTCTGCCTACTGCAAATGCAGTAGGCAGACATCGTCCGTCGTCCGGATTCCACTATCCGGACGAATCACGTACGCTTATTCGTTCGATAACCGGACGGGGAGGCACTTCGTTATTTTTATCATTCGAAGCCTTCCTTTATAGATCGAGGTCCACGATCTTTAATGAGGATACGAACCAAACATTTTAGTGAATTTCGTAAGTGAAAGCGGCAACAAAAAATTGAGGAGTCAAAGGAAATGAATTTGTACTGTGTTCCAACGATACAAGCGAAGTGCGCGTATTGGCTTTGGGACCACACGCACTTAATTTTCGGGATAAATGTGTGCATATATTGGCGAAGCCCTTAAA
>OX632365.1:13751410-13953851 GCA_951751655.1 Ophion costatus | reverse complement strand
CTTCGGACGCCTGTTTTCCGCGACATCGAAAAGTGCTGCAGTTGTCATTCTTTTTTTGCTGATCTGAAAAAGATTGAATAAGTGTCATTCGTTTACTGACATATCAAGGGGAAGGAAATACCTAAAAAAATGATGAAAAAGTGCAAAATTGAAAATTTGGGAACCTTTTTACTCCAAAGTTCGAATTTTCGACCATTTATTCGACATATTTGACTCCAAAAAAATTATTCATTTACACGCTACCTTTCAAACTTTAGGTATAGCCTTCCGATAATATTACTGAGGGTAACCTCCCAAAATTCCATCCAAATCGGTCGATAACTTTTTGAGCTACAACACGAGCAGTTTTGAAAAAGTAGTTTCGAGATAATCGCGTTTGAAGTTTCAACATGTGAAAACTATTAATTGTAGTGACTAACCCCGCGCTCTAGACTATATGCGATAACTCCGCAAATATTCAACATTTCGAGTTTTCCTTTGGTCAGTATATTCTTTGCGTATCATACTTTCGAAATATGTTTTTAAAAAATCGATTTTTCGAAAATTCTAAAGGGATTTCTTGCCTTAATTAAGCTGCTAGCTACGCAGTTATCTATATATTTTTCTTATATTATACCATTACCAATGATTATACTATATTTGTAGAACTATTGTGAACACATGGATTTTTTTCTCCAATTACCTAAAGGTAATTACCAAAGCATAATGAACCTAATCTAATCTAATCTCTCTCTTTATTTTTTTTAAAGTTTTTCAATCCCTTGTCATAGAATTCTCTATTATTTTTTCTCTTTCCCCTAGGCAATTGACATATTATTCTACCATAATACGAGATTTGTTAAAAAAATAAGGTTACTTTTTATTTTTCTCGAAAATTATTTATTTATTTATCAATATCTATTTTGTCCCCTTCAAAGTAGTCCCCCTCAGATATGACACACTTGTGCCAGCGCTTTTTGTAATCCTCAAAGCACTTCAGATATGTGCTTTTCGGTATGGCCTTGAGCTCTCCGAGCGATGCGGTTTTTATCTCGTCAATCCTGGCAAATCTCCGTTCTTTCATGGGTCTTTTCAGTTTTGGGAACAGAAGAAAGTCGCAGGGGCTCAAGACCGGTAAATACGGCGGCTGAGGCATGACTACGGTGTTGTTATTGGCCAAAAAACCCAAACAAGCAACGATATGTTAGCAGGTGCATTATCGTGATGCGAAAGCCATGAATTGTTTTGCCACAAATCGATAGCACAAAATCGCCAAGTACACCAAAACACGTCTAACTTTTATATCTGCCAAAAACAAACTAAATATGCAAAATGGTTGATAATCTCAACATATGTTGGGGACATGTGTACCAACATAACAAAAAAAAATCGAAAATCGAATTTACGTAGCCCGCGAAATTTGAAGTCACCTTATTTTATTACCACACCTAATAATCGTATGGTGATAAATCATAGCATTACGCAATTGGATAGCGGTGATTGGTGATAGCAATGATGCTAACAGCAATTCTGGTTGCGTAACAGCGGGACGTCAAGGAATCTGCCGTCCGCTCAGTAGTCAGCGTTCAAGCCAGTGCGCTGTTAGTCACCCATCCCGCGCGTGTATGGTGGAATACCTTTAAGCGAGGAAAAAATTTGCCGATTTTCGTGATTTTTTTTCTAAAGGAAAGATTTATTTACCTTTTTTAGAATTATGGTATGTTTTATTACTACTTTTGGTTCTTACATGGTATTTTTTTTATTGACTTTCCAAGAAAGCGGAGGATGGCACGGTCTTCGAAGCTGCATGTTAAAAACTGACGTGACGTACAGCTAAAAAACTAATCGATAGATTCTGATGAAATTGGGTATAAGCTTTCTAACCTTATTGTCTGAAACATGACCCTAAATGTTTTTGAAAATTAAAAGAAGGTATTCTTTATTGCAAAATGTAGCTTTATTGGAAAATTTAATTTTCTTGTTTCAGAGCTTACCATTTCATCGATTTTCAACATTTCTCACTTTTTCTTGGTTTATATTCTACGTATGAGTGTTAATGAAATAAAAATCGTCGTAGGTTTTTTTCAGATGTCTCCTACCGACGCCATTTTTAAAGATTATTAAAAATACGAAATTACCATATAATAGCCAAAAGTGGTAATAAAACATACCCTGCGTCTCAATAATGGTGAAGAAATCTTTCCTTAAGGCCTTAGGCCACAGTAACGGGTATAAAATTATGTGCGAATTTAACCTTTTTTTTCATATGAAAAAGTGATTCACTCATAAAATTAATTATACATCTATTTAGTATGAATATCAAGCTGTTAGAAAATATATTTAGAAAATAGAAATAGAAGTCAATATAGAAATTAAAATGGAAACAGGAGAAATAGAGAATAAATAGAAGTTAAAATAGAAATAAAAGAAATAGAAGTTAGAAAATATATTTTTTTTCGATGTACAAAATGGCCGACTACTAATATTTTCTTTTGTTATTTTTTCTTAGGCGTTCCCCGGCATGACATTTAACATCCACAATTTTTTACCTAGAACGAAAAACAAAAATTCTCGTCAATCTACATTAGAATACCTGGAGAAGTACGTACGGAAATTAAAAAATATTGTTTTACTGAAAAGTTGTAGGTATTTGAACTTAAGAAATCAATTTTCAGTGAAAAATTTCGTTATAACTGCTCATAAAATGAAAAGTTTTCGATTAATCAGATAACAGCTTGATATTCATACTATATAGATGTGTAATTAATTTTATGAGTGAATCACTTTTTCATACGAAAAAAAATTGTTACATTCGCACATGAATTTATATCCGTTACTGTGGCCTAAGGCCTTTCAAAAATCATGAAAATGAGCAATTATTTCCGTGCCAAGGTATCTTCCCGCTTAACGCCGCCGGTGAATACTCCGTGTTATAATATCACTCTATACTATTATATTAATGGGGGAAATCTCTCTACACGCCCGAAAATGATTCATTTGTAATGAATTTTTTAAACGTGATCAAACAATCGCATAATTTCTAAATATTGACATTATATTATTACAACTTTCAAGTGTTAAAAAAATTATTTTTCAAACAAACAAAGCCGGTTTACAAAGTATTCCTTTAGGCGTCTTTTGCAAAACTGTTCACGTCATAGCTCAAAAAGTTATTGATCGATCTGTCTGAAATTTTGGAACATTCCTCATCATAACATTATTGGGAAGATATACCTAAAGTTTTGAGATTTTTAAAACATGAAAATTTGATCATAAAGCATATTTTTATATGTATACATCCTTCCAATAAGGTGATAATGAGAAACCTCGCAAAACTTCGGCCCGATCGATCGATAACTTTTCGAGCTATAACATAGACAGTTTTTCCGAAATCGCCTAAAGGAATACCTTGTAACGCCGCCATTTCGTTTTTTTTTAGAAAGAATTTTTTTTTCAACACTCGAAAGTGGTAGTAAGATAATGTCAAAATTTTGAAATGATGTGGTTATTTTATCAAAAATTGTAATGCCCGGAGGGAAGAAAGAAAATGCAGCAGGGGAATCAATGGACGAGCGAGACAAAAGTAAATTTCGCGTATTTCCCTAAGAGTCCCAACGAGAAGAAATAAAGATGTGTAGATGTGCTACAGATTGCTACAGAGGCATGTATTTTTATACGGAAGAGGGGGTTGTTCAAAACGACGAGAAAAAAACGACAAATCCACGGATGGAGAAGACCATGAAGGACGAAAGAGCTGGAATAACGGCAAAGTTGCGTTTTAAGCCTCTAAAAATAAGAAGCACTTTCACCGGCTTTGGTTCGAGCGCCCTTCGCTCGCCCTCCCGCGTATTTACCGTCAAGATTCTCGTGTCGAGGGAAAAAGGAAATAATCCGCCGAGTTTTGACAATCGCTCTCGCGAGAGTTCAGTGATTACGGAGTCACCCTTTAAGGGGTAAGCTTGAAATTCCAAAAATACAATTTTTGCAATATTTCGCAAAAATTTCAACAATTGACCGTGTTATGACGTTTATTGTGGAAGGTCATAACCGCCCTGCTGCTATGTACTTTTATTTATTTTGCCTTTTTCTCGAAACTATGTTTCACGAAACGGTGCGAGTCGTATCTCAAAACTTATTCGTCCGATTCACTTGTATTTCGGACAAAACAGCTTATAACATTTTCTATCGTATAACCGAATAATTTGTCGACGTGTTTGCCCACTTGGAAATGGAAAAAGATCGAAGTTGTTTTTTTTTATTCGCAAATCGATTATTTTTTGTACAACTTTCCAATTTCGTAATTTTCAAAATTGCAAGAAAAGTATCCGATCATACGAAGGTTATATTATTACACTAAAAGTACGTTTCTTTTATTCTATATTTCGAATCACCCTAGTTGCCAGATTTAGTTACATCAATTGGCCATGCAACAACAGCGGTATTTTGTCAAAATAATAATAACTTCGTTGTTCATCGCTAATTTTAATTACAAAATAATCCCGAACTTGACAAGACCATGGATTAATTGTTCAGTGAAACCCCAACCTCGTCAGTTCAATACTCTCATCAGAAAAAAAATATCGAAATCCGATGTTGCGTCGATGGCGAGAAAATGAAGACAATCAGAAGTTCACGAATTCAAAGCATGTCAAAAGCTTATCCGCTCGACCAACTTTTATATTTCCAAAGTCCTCAGAATATCAGTGGTTATAATTTTAGGAAATTTCCGATCAATCGGTTTTTGCACTTTCAGGAAAGACCGCGTGGAAAAAACAACTTACCAATATTGAAACGTCAAATGTGCTCAACGAAACGCTCGAAGAGAGCGCACCTGTAATGGAAAAAGTAAAAGAAAAAAAAACAAATATCACTAACATTTGATTTATTCTCGGCAGCGCAATGTCTCCACGGGAAAATAAAAAATCAACGAATAACAACCAGAAATGATTGCTTCTCTGGCGGATGATAAATTATTGAAAACTTCATTCGTTATCAACGTCGACGGTATAACGAATAGTTCCCAATAACCCAAGCCCCCTGAGCAACCCGTTTGTTTTCAGAGTGTTCCCAGAACTTTTTTTTGCCTACATCCTATATGCGCACGACCCAGTTTAACACGTAAATTCTAGCGATGTGGGAGCAATTTAAATCGACGTTTTTTTTACTCGTTAGTAACTACCACGGATATTCTTGAAAATATTTATTTGAACTTAAATTAAGGATTTTCGAGACCAGCATCGAAATGCTTGTAGACAAATGAAATTTATGTGACGGATGGCTCAATTTAGGATGCATTGACTGACAAAAAATCAATCAGTTCCATAACGTAATTTCGAAGATGCTAAATGTTTAACGGGCTTCATCTACCTCAGTGGATAAAAAAATCGAACTTTCTAGAATGTTTTAAATTAGATAGTATCATCTTTTAGCTATACCAGTTGTCTGAAAATTTCATTCGAATATTCCTAAAATTGGAGGACCTACAACTTCTAATTGCCGATCGGCCAAGCGGTAGCAGCACCATACTTCAAACTTTAAACACGTTTTTCTTGAAACACTGTTTTCATATCGAGAACCACTTCATGGATCGTTTCCAAATTTACACGAGATACGATGAGACGCATTTAAAAATCGTTGACGATCTCACTTTTTGGAAATCGATCTCTATTTCGTAATAGTTACATAAAAATGACGAGTTTTTTTTCATAGATTTGTTATGCTCTGAGTTTGAATTCGCTCGAGTTCAGAAAATCGCTGATCGTCGACGACTTGTATTTATCGTTATCTTGAATAACCCATTTGGTTTTTAGATTTCTTTTTCTGTATTTTTTGGTGATTTTTTTTACAGGCTCTTTGACAAGGCTTTTTCAAAGGAATTGGGCTATTTTTTCAGGCCTATAGATAGATGTAGCCCCTTAAATTGAACCCTCATCCATTTGGCACTGCAGATGACACTTCGGAAACACTAGTTATAGGGCAATAGGCACCAAAAGAATAACGAGATTTAGATTTTTTTAAACCGAGCAAATCGTGTTTATAGTGTTAAAAATATTGTGTCAGATAATTATCTTGTTTCTCTACTTTGTTAATTAATAATACTCGAAAAAAATGTGAATTTTATGCTCGAACGATTTGTTTTCGGACGTTAACGAAACTTGTAGGTTAAGGAGGTACGATCATAACTAAGAATCCAACTTTCGGATTTGAAACTTTTATATGATTTTGACGAATACTTTTTGCGTCTATTGTCAAAATTTGAGATATTTTGACCTTTAGTTTTTTTGCAATGAAACTGCAAAGTCGAGCACTTTGAGTTACCGAAGCACGTCGTCGTATGGATACGGTCAACCGCAAGTGCGGTGATCGTGGGATTTCTGCTCACGAATACAAGTAAACCCGTTGGAAAACTGAAGTTCGATATCGAGGGTATGGTGTGTATATATATATATATATACGAACCCGACTACAATGAGTTTTGAAAAATGTAAGACTTTCTTTTGAAAAACGTCCAGTGGGGTATTTTTCTGCCTTGACACCTCGGCCGATGAAGCTGACAACGTGATCACGTTATTTTCCCCTTAAGGATGTTGAGTCCCTATGAAACATGTTAATGTTAATTGTTCAATAAATAGCTTCTTAATCGTCATGAAATTTTTACACGACATCCTGAATACTCCATGTAAAAACATACCAAATTTTCAGAATTCTATCATCGTTACTTCAACCTCCTTAAGGGTTGAAATAAAAAATGATAAGAAAATTCTGGAAATTTGGTATGTTTTTGTATGAAGTATTTAAGAGGTCGTGTTAAAATTTCACGACGATTAGGAAGCTCGTTATTAAAAAATTAACATTTTGTTAAGAACAATTTTTAAAAGAAATAAAAAAATTTATCAATATGCTTCGTTTTGTTTCCGTTGCTTTCAGTATATTGTAGATATTATAAAATTGAGAGGTAAAAAAAAAACTTATTGCAAAGTTACATCAGTTTCCATAAAACAACATTTAATTTGTGAATGTTAATTGTTCAATAACGAGCTTCCTAATTGTCGTGAAATTTTTACACGACCTCTGAAATACTTCATACAAAAACATACAAAATTTTCAGAAATTTATCATCATTTGCGATTTGGGACTCAACATCCTTAAAAGCTTAAAACTTTCGTTTAAAAAATATTTCTGTCGCGAGTACCGTTCTTGAGATATTTTATCATTTCCCTCAAAATGGGGCATCCTCGATATATACGTATAGATATAAACAGAGCCACACATACGTAAATACACATGGGTGCGCCCACGTGACAAAAAAAAACATCACATCGAAATGTCCTAGTGAGCACTCTGCCGATTGAGATCTCGCAAGAGCCTCCGCATAGTCCCTATCCGTTCATTTCTAGGTTTTCAAAAGTTATACACTTCTACGTAGCTTCCCTGCAGACCCACATACACACGTACACATATAAATATATATACACAATCCCCACGTACGGTGGAATTTATGTGATCGAGGTTATATCCGTTTCCACTCCGGGATTTTTCCGATTACGTTTACACGACGATTTCCCCTCGGGGAATCAAGTGATTCGGTCGAAATAATAACAATATCGTGATAGAAAACGCGCATCTTCCGTATACTTACCGATCGCTCGAATTCCGCACAAGGTGAGGATTCCAGCAATCGCGCGCGCAGGAATAATTTAGACGGTGAATTCCGAAGATTGAAAAATACAATCATGTACGAACGCACCCCCGGATATGCTGGCATTTTTCAAGGCGATTGCGTGACCATCGCGTTGTGAAGAGGTGCACGATGTTCGGCGGCGAATGACGGTTGACGAGAGCCGAAAGCCGAATTTTCTTGAACTCCGTCGGGGGCCGTACACAAATTACGTAACGCAATTTGCGGGGGCGTCCGGCCAGACATTACGGTCTTACGTACATGGTGGGGAGTCGAAGTTTTCTGGGGATGGTAAGAAATTTGGCGTTACATAATTTATGTATGCCTCCTCGTGAACCGCAGCGCGACGGAAACAAGTATGGAGACTGAATACCAGAAACCCAAACTCCCGTGCAAAGCCGCCGAAAAAGCGTCCTCGAAAATGACTCCAACATAGATGCCGCTAGGATGCCGAAGGCCCTAGGTATAGTAATATCATGGCGGCTAGCCTCCCTGATCGGACCCACGTTTGCGTATACTGATCCGGAGACCTGTACATGTGATCCCGAGCACCCCAGCGCCATCTATCTTGATATCGTTTTGGGGACGAGTTGAAAGACCGAGCTTGGCCTCCTATATCTAGCCTCCATGGAAACAACATTGCGTCGTCGATCGCGGACATTCGAGGGCGAAACAAATAGTTGACCGTAGCGACATCTATGTCGCGAAAATAGAACCCGGACAAACTTCTTTCCTGTAGAATGACGTTAGTTATTGTCGATTTTCAATCGCGAAGGAAATTATTATTTCACGGTTCGAAAACCGTGAAATAATAAATTCAAGCGGAGGGAAATATGGACGCACGAATTGCCAACATCACGAATTCCGTACATTAAATTTCGATATTAAATGGTACCGAAAACACGTGAGGGGAATAGAAAGCGAGATATCACAAAAATCCAGGCTGGGGATCTTGTTTCATAAAGATATATCATACTGTGGATGTAGAAGACAGAATCGGCAAAGCGGTCCCAAAGGATGCGTGCCGCGGACTAAAATGGAACGCCATAGGGGGCAGTGGAGATGAGAAGTGGCACTGCGCTGAAACTGGAAACGGTGGAACTAAAACGTGCACTTGAGGGGTTAGGCTACTGTGTAAATGACGAACACTTGTTCGTTGCTCGAGGCAACTCAAATTGTAGAGGTGCAGTATGGCAGATTAAACGTAAACTTATGATTGCAACGATAGAACTGCTAGTAAACCTTCAAACGCGTTTTTCTCGAAAATATGTTCTTTTAAACGGTGTACACGAGTTTTCAACATCTAATCAACAGATTGACTTGAAATTTGGTACACTTATTCAGTGTAATAATAGTTTAGTTTTGAACGGAGTATTACTTGACATTTTTTTTCATTAGTTATTAACAATAATGGTATCATTTTTCTTCGAAAAATCGAGAGAAAAAAATTGTACATTCTTTTTTTAGATTGAAACGCGATAACAAAAAAAGCTAGGCGAAGTCTTGAGGCGGCTTCACACGTAACTCCAAGCTTGACAAGCATGCATGCAGTCTTTTGTACAAGCGTGCACACCTTTTCTATAGCCTCCACACGCTGCTTAATCATCATGCTTGCGCAAAAAATCATACAAACACTCAACCATTCTTGCACAAAAAGATTGTGCATGCATGCTTATCAAGCTTGCAGTCGCGTGTGTAGCCACGTTTAGCCAATATGATCTATTTCAAGAGGAAAAAATCACTTTTTTTTTATTAGATCAACCGGGTGGCAAAAATCGAGTACATTATTGAGGCCCTCACGTTTAAAGTTCCTTCACGACATTGTTTATAACTCCTTTAATTATTAATATTGTTCCCGAAATTTTGGTACACCACTTTTTTAATGTACATACGAATAAATGTCCAAACAATTTTTTAATTATCTTACTTATTCCTTCAGACATTAAAAAAAAATAACCCTTATTTTCTGGTCGTCATAGTAGCCTAACTCTTTGCGAAAATACGATATTACACAAACGAAAATTTGAATCAGAATAGCAACAAATTTCCAATGTACAGTAGAGTGTCGTTTATCCTAATCAATTGAGACCGGGTGCCTTTCAGATAATCGAAAATTCGGATAACCGAACAGCAATATTCCGTGGGCGAAACAAAACGCTCATTCTTTTAATATGATAAAATATAAATATTTAATAATACAATGAACATAAATATGTTAATAATACAAGTACATTTTTGGTGAATTTCAAATAACCATTGTAAGTATCGTGTAACGGACAACACCACTGTGATCCCCTGTTTTTTTTCCATTTTTCAAGAATTTTTTTTTGTGGGAAAAAAAAGATATTCGAAAAAAAAATTTTTGTTTTGTTCGTTGCTTATTGAAGATATATAAAAAAAAAATTTCAAATTTTTCACGCCCCATGGTGACGCTGGGGAAGCTCCCACGTCAGGTACTGTTGCCTCTGCAGTGGTTCGCGGCACGCAGCAGAACTCTCTTCAAAGTCGATCTGAAAAAAAATACCGAGTGTTTTCGTTAATAATATATTTTGAAGAGAAGTACATAGGGATTTGAAAAAATATTGATTTTCAAAAAATAAGCACGCTTTTGAAATTGAAGGACGATTTTCTAGCAAAATTTCTCGTCGAAAATAGGCTATAACTTTTTTTAATATTGAGATATCGAAAAAATCCTATGTACTTCTTTAGATAATCTAGTTTTATTGATGCAGTCCAAATTTGAAGTCGATCGGATAAAAATTGCTCGAGTTCTGCTGCGTGCCGCACTCAAAAAAGTGGTTTTGAGAAAAACGCGTTCAAAGTTTTAGGTTTGTTAATTTATGCGATAAATTGGAAAAAACATTTTTTACCTCTAATCAGCGATGCCGGCACCATATAGCTGGCCTTCAAGAAGCAAATCATTATCCCTAGCATCTTTTCTCGAACTTGTAGAGGCTCTTCTTGCCTCTTTTGCAGCGTCTGTGAGCGAGCGCTCCGCCAGCTCGATCCGCGCTGCGTCGGTTTCAACGCAAAAATTGAAACAATTTGGGCCGATAGTTATCCCCAACGTCTCTAAAACTTTCATGAGGCTTCTCAAGCCATCATTGAATAATAATACCGCGATATCAGCTGCAATATCGACGATTTTTTCGCTCCCGGACTGATACTTGGGGGCTATTGCCCAAACTGATTTGTTGTAGCTTTCGTTGTTGTTTTGCGTGAAGCCGCCCAAACAACGCTGCAGCAAATCGTCTCTGCTCAAATTTTCGAAGACTGGCGTAATTGCCTCCAATACTTCCTCAGGAAGAGGCGGCTTATGGCGATATTCAGAAATATTACCGCTTGCGACCGCTCGCTGCCACGAACACCACGACTCGGCTCCCTCTGGGCAATCGTCATGTTGTGGCTCACTATCTGTGGATATTTTATGGTTGATAGTTGCCCAAATTGCCTTCCTCATTTTTTCAACATCATCGCTGTTCCTCCGAATAGCCAAGCCGTAATATGTGCTCAACTCGTCAATCAATTTTCCAGTGCGCTTTCCTCTGCCAGACAATCCTTTTTGTTTTTGAGGCGCGCAGCTGCGCGGGACCCCGAGCGTCACGGAGTGCTGCACCGCTCCACAAAATATTCAATATCTCCGAAAATAATTATTTTTTCGACCTGGGTCCAACGGTATCTTAATCTTATATGTATTTTAGATTTTTCTAGATGGTTTTCAAAAAATCGATTTTTTGAAGCCGTCACAGTGGTGTTGTCCGTTAAGGAAGTTCATCTGGTACTGAATTAGTCAAAAGAAAAATTATTACGACTACCGTAGTCCGAGCGCGACCGCGTATCCTGTACAGCTGCCATGTGCCAGAAATTTTTCGCTCGCTTCCATGGTTCATAATCGATCGCTTTTTCGACCATGGAAGAAAATTGAAAAAGAATTTCGTATCCTTTTTTTATAACTACAATGATTTTATTTGCGATAATTTATTTGATTTTATTATTTAAGCCGATTTAGTCATTACATTTCCAGTCACTTCTGTATGATTTGCTGTAGAAGTGTAGTGCACATTGCGTCGTTCGGAAAGTATTAGTGTTGATTTGAAAAAGCGCGCGGTTGCGACGTTGCCATAATAATATACGACTGGAGTAATATGTAGGTTAACCTCCAAAAAATCAGCATTTTTGAAGACAAATTCATTTATTTTGAAGTTCACAAGTATCTAATGGATTTTAGAAAGCTGTCCAAACGTTCTTTAGATATTTTTTTATCCATTATAAAAGTTTCTTTCGAAACTGTTTGTCAATGCTTGGAAATTTCACATTTATAGACGGGAAAAACACGACATTCCATAAGAGACCATGTTAATTTTGAAAATTTGTATTTATTAATTGCTCACAAACAAGGAATCCAGAGTGTTTGAAATTTGAACAGGTGACTTTTTAGATACTCATAAGTAAACTCGAATGTTTTTTATCAATATCTGTTTGTTAATTCGATCATCAGATGAACTTCCTTAATGATATAGAACAAAATTAAATATGTATTTAAAAACAATCATCGAAATGGTCAAAGCGAATATTTCTTACACAACTTCGATAGAAGTGAAACGAGCACGGAAGTTCAATTAATCGAAGGCATAGTTGCTCAAATACCTTAATTAAATACCTAAATTTAATGTTACCCTTATAAAGCGATCAGATTAATATCTTAATAAAAAGAAAAATCATGTAGAGAAAACGGGTCGAGAGATGGAAATAAGCTGCCAACGAATGAAAATGCGCACACTTAAGTGTCGCACGATTTTCTTACCAACCTTATATTACAAGACTTGAGACTTAATCCAGATATGATTAAATGTCCAAAGAGGCGCACTTTCCTTGCTTTCGAAATGAGTTTTGTACGAAGATTCTCATGTGGACATTTTGATAACGACGAATAAAATCGTTTTAAGTAGTTTTCTCTCACAACCCATCTGTTGTGAGGTTAGAACCGCGTTCGATCAATTCTACCTTCTTACTGCGTCTCCCTATCGGAGTTTCGTCTCCTGTACCTACATCCGTATTCATAGATGTTCCTCAAGGAATAAGGACTCCTTCGGGAACAGCTATGCACATGGGTGCTAGTCTCCATGCTGTCTCAGAAAAACATATCAGGCCGTGCAAATTTCACTGACGCAGGACTTGACGCTTTTTTCTTGTCCAAAATATAATTGATCCCGGAGAAATGTGTGTTCCAAAACGTCAGCTATCTATCACATACGTTACGCGGTACAGCTTTTACTTCGACTCATAGCTCGTTGGTTTTTTCACCGATCGTTTCCCGATTAGTGATTTTCACGTTCTAGAGGTGGTGTAGCGATGTTTCAATGTAGCCGGTCAAAGAGCCTCAAATGTAAACAATTAGTTTGTTCTTGATTTCCTAAGAGCTGGATATTGGATTTACCTCCACGTTAGATTGTAAAGATGCTACTGCCGTGACTAATTTATTTTCCGCTCTTTTAGCTCTGTCAGCTCTAGATTTACATTTTTAAGGTTATGAGATTCACTCGCAGCTTGCGAGAAGGAATGATTCGATTTTTCAGCAAACACTTTTTACAAGGGATGTCTGAAATTATATTTATACATTGTATATAACAGAAATAACTTTTAACATTGCTCGATTTATTATTTATGAAGATACAAACGTAAAAGAAAAAATCTTGTGGAGTGACTACAAACTCGCCTTGATGGACTGAAGAGAGTCATTTTCAGAGCCAACAACCACTTTTTTTAAAAGACTTTATACTTTTGGACGGCTTATGGAAAGACTATGCAATTTTATTTTCCTTCTTGCATCCTGGAACACATCAGAAACCCGAGCAATTTTTCGTATATATAAATTCTGTTCTGTTCTGTTTAATGAAATATAAATGTATTTTGGCAGTTTACTATACTAATAGAGCTTCTGCCTTAGGCCGCGAGAGGCGCCAAGGCTTTTGGGGATCGCAAATTGCCAATGTGTTGAAGGGAACTACACAATTCGGGGATTCCCGGGCACGCTTCGCGATATGAACGATTAGCGCTACAGTCGCCCTTATTATTTCGTACGCACATACGTTGGTCTATCAATTTCTGGTTATACGCAACTCACAGCCACAGCTTACATTTCATGCGATTTCTAGCGTTACGGTGTAGTATCGTGGAGCGATAAAAGTGTGTGTGTTTATATTCAATTCCGGGGCACGATACGTGCCCTTGTCAGCCGTGGCCCCGCGAGGCGCGTTCTTTTTTTCGCGAGAACAGCGTAAAATGAACATCGCCGATGGAAGCGGTTTTTCACGCTCCGAAATATTCAGCCTCGTGGCTAGACTCACATTCGTAACGGCCGTCGGATATCTCGGCATGCGATGGATCGTCAGTCAAATAGATCCGACGAACGCAGCAAAGAAAAAAGCCAAAAAAAAGGTTCGTTTTATTTCGACGTTCGCCTGTAATGATTCGCCGATATTTCGCTACGTCCGCAAGGCTTAACCTCATTCGCTTGTCAAATTTCCCAACTTTTCCAACTTCGTACGTGTGATCGTAAAAGGCGGAGGAGCAGTTGAGGAGAATAGCGAAAAACAATGTCTCCGGCGGCGCCATCGACATGGATCAGCTGTCCGATCATGAAATGATGATCGCCAGTCATCTCGTTAATCCCACCGACATCAACGTCTCGTGGGACAGCATCGCCGGCCTGGAGTCGGTCATTCAAGAGCTCAAGGAAACGGTCGTATTGCCCATCCAAAGGAAAGATCTTTTCAGGGACTCCCAGCTCACTCATGCACCCAAGGTTGGTCTTTTTGCTCGTTAGGACATAACGATCATTTTTGCAATTGCGACAAATATATCGCCACAAAAGGAGACTAAAAGAAGATTTTCCAAAACAGCAAGAAAACTGAACGAAATGTTCAAATGCATTTGGATATCACCTTTATAATAATTGATAAACAACGAATCCTTTTTATTCTCCTCCTGTGCAAAATATTTGACTGGACTTACGGATGACCTAGACATTTTTTTGTTTGACTATATTGTGCCCTCTGACCACTAATTTGTCGTTTTATATGTTGATTTTTTACTTTGCATAGCCAACTTTGTTTTAACGGGTCTACGTAAGCTTTGAGACGGAATAGATACGTCGATTTTCAATTTTTATTCCATTGAGTATATTGAGACAACGAGGTTGAGATTTCAGACACTATTGGTAATCCTGCCTCCTCACTGGTGGATGGGCAGTCGGGGCTCACCTCTGGCCGTATTTCTAGTTAAGTAACGGTGTACATGGCTGGTACTCGGAGCAGTGACCGCTCCGGCTTGCACCGGCTGGCGCATCAGCCAGTGAGCGGATGGCCGCAACATGGGAGGCCTTCGTGCAGATACTTGAATCAAAATCTATGCAGCAGAGAATCTGAGGAATATGGGACCATCTACGGGTTTTCCAAAGTTCCCTGTACCTTTAGCAAATGTGGTATAATGTAGCTCGAGACGGCTGCGGAAGTTGGATGAAATTAGCGAAGCGCGAGTAGAAATTGATTTGACAGGGTTCAATCGGGAATGGTAATACGTGAAAACCTGGAAGAGCATACATTGAAACTCACAAACTTGATACATAGTCTTGCCAGGTTTGAGTTTTTCATATTGAGGAGTTGGGCTACTGCAACGACCTAAAAATGAGGGTTATTAAAAAAAAAAAAAAATTTGCAGGAACAAGATGATTGAGAAATCGTTTGGACATTCAGTTGTTCAAAATTCCTTCCACCAAGAAATTAATTTTGAAGGAATACGTAAGATGGTTGAAATATCTTTTGGACATTTATTTGTATGTACATCATTAACAATGTTGTGTACCAAATTTCATTAGAAAATATTGATAATTAAAGAAGTTATAAACAATCTAGTGAATGATCTTTAAACGTGCTCAACGCTTAAAGGGACTGAACGATGTACTCGATTTTGGCCACCTGGTTGATCTGCACTAAAAACAAACGAGTTTTTTCTTAATAATATTAGCTAAAACGTGACTGAGCTTTTTTGTTATCTTGTTTTAATCATAAAGAATTTTTTATTTGCTATTTTTAACAATGAAAATGTATAATGGCTCAAAAAACCTTTTTTTCGTTAGTTATTAACAATAATGAAAAAACATGTTAAAAAAACGTCAGTCAAGACTAAACTACTATTAGACTGAATAAGTGTACCATATTTCAAGACAATCTGTTCGTGTTAGATATCGAGAAATCGTGTCCACCGTTTAAAAAAACATAGTTTCGAGAACAACGCCTTCAACGTTTTACCAACAATTCTATCACTGCAATCATAAGTTTACCTTCAACCTGCCATACCCAGACATATGTTGAGCCTTCCTCTTCGATTTGAGTTGCCTCAAGTGACGAACGGGAGGTTGAAATTTTCACAGGAGCCTAACCCCTTAGGAATATTGGTATACGATGAAGTTATGATTTAGACAGTGCCACCGTTGCGGCAGGGCCAATTGGTGCAGGTGGTTCTGACACCTAGGATAATCCTAAATAAAAAATAAAAAGTGCTTTCGGTATAATGATAAAACTTTTGCATGATAGGATATTTTTTTGAAATTCACAAAACTACACATATAACGCGCAGTAGAAAAAAAGTTCAACTGTCGACTAAAAAACAGCTTTAAAAATTTGTTATTAACAAATAGCCAGAGATATCGGAAAATCATTCGGTCATATGATAGAAAATGTTATAAGCCATGCTCTGTTCATATTTGAAGTGAATGGGACAAATAGATTTTGAGATTGAGGTGAATTGCAGCCGGCTGGTTCTCTGTAGGCCTTATAAAATCTTTGTCACACATTAGAGTCAAGACCCTAGGCTATAGAACTATGCGACGAAAAATATCATGTCTGTAACATTGCAAGCTTATGCAGACCCCTTAGAATTACTCTGTCCAAATTTCGTCGCGTCTCTTGTGATAAGCGAAAAGAATCGTCGCGTACTGCGTGGGATCCAGCTGCGTGAGCGTCGTCTGACCTTACGATCACCGTAGGCCTACAATCGTCGAATAATCTCTTCAATATGACCAAATCGACACATCACGAATTATTTGCAGGGTGTACTCTTGCACGGACCTCCGGGTTGCGGCAAAACCATGATAGCCAAAGCTACCGCCAAAGAGACAAACACGCACTTCATAAACTTGGACGTCAGTATACTGACCGACAAGTGGTACGGCGAGAGTCAGAAATTAACAGCGGCGGTCTTTTCCCTGGCTGTCAAACTGCAACCGTGTATAATATTTATAGACGAAATCGGTAAGTGTTAAAACCATTGGACTTCATGGTATAAGGCTCACTCTCATTCGCCACACTTTGAAAATCATGGAGCTGAAATTTGCATCGTTGGAATCCTACGGAAGGTCTTTCCAATTTACTATTTTTATTATTATACAAAATCGTACTCTGCAAATTCGTTGCAGATCGCTAAATATTAATCGTACAAAATGTTTGCGCGATTTTCGTAACTTAAATCTGGCGACGGAAATTTGGGGTGGTAAAAAAATCAGTTTTGGTGCGTACCAACGATGCAAATTTCAACGTCATTAGAAATCAAAATAGCATCAACTCGAACTTGAGTCAGATCGCAGCCGCGCCCAGAAATATTCGACCGAAAATTGTAAATAAGAAATATAACTGAAAGGAAAATAACTATATTATTTTTGCTTGAAAGTAAGTTTGAAAGGAGTTTGAGAGAAAAATAACTATAATGGAGAAAGAAAATGGGGTAATGAACAATTCCAAAATGGGCTGTAAAAGCGGCGCGATTTGCGGTTGTGTTGGTCTCCTATGTCAAGCGGCGTTGGGCCAGTACTTGGACCAGTGAGGGACTCTGCACACGGCGGATTTTCTACGCGCCGACGACGCGATAGAAATGCAATACAAACGCGATACACACTCAATCTACACGCTTTTTCGACTAAGAAACGCGCGTTTACGGCGTTTTTCAGTTACTACGCGTAGAGAATACGCCGTGTGCAGAAGCCCTCCACCGTCCAAGTACTGGCCCTACTGCATCGGCCTGCGTAGAAGCCCAAAAGAGTCCATGAAGAAAAAATCGAAAACAATATTGGGATATTAAATAAGTTCTCACTGTTTTTTTGTGAAAATTAATGCTTTATTTTTTTTTAATCATTCCTTATGCTTTCAAACCTTTCGAAACTGTTGTGTGATAATCTCCTGATGATTCTGCAAGTTCAGCTAGCACCTGACATGAGTCTTCGCGGAGTAATGCCTCCAATTCGGATTTTTAATAATAACGTAGTGCAGTAAAAAGCCCCGCAGATACGCTTTTTGGTACGAAATTTGACATGTTTGAAACTACAAAAAAAGTTGTTCACACTTCGGCGAAATGACCTACCCTGAATTTCAAGCTTGCTTATAGTGCTTCTTTATAGATGCGTTGCCATTTTAAACTACGTGCACGCCGTTCGGGTGACGCCATCTGTTCGATAACAGCGAGAACTTATTCAATGTCGTAATGAATAATCAAACGTATCCTGTTTCCAATGTCCTACGACGTTTGAATGGTTGTTTATATTCGTGTATCATCGTTTGACGTTGAAGATTCGTTTCTGAGAGCCCGCAACTCGACCGACCACGAGGCCACGGCAATGATGAAGGCGCAATTCATGTCCCTGTGGGATGGTTTGATAACGGATCCAACGTGCACCGTAATTATCATGGGCGCCACGAACAGGCCTCAGGATCTCGACAGAGCTATTTTACGACGAATGCCCGCGACCTTTCACGTCGGCTTGCCCGTAAATATCCTTGCCACGAACTCTCGTAAAGGCGTAACGAATATAACTCACTCGCTTAATATACGCAATGATTTTTGCAGAGCGAAAAACAACGCTCGCAGGTACTGCAATTGATACTCACGAACGAGCCCACTGCCGACGACGTGCAGATCGAACGATTGGCGAAAATGACCGAAAATTTTTCGAGCTCCGATTTGCACGAGCTGTGTCGAAACGCGTCGGTCTATCGAGTCAGAGACTATCTTCGCAATCAAAACCAGTGAGTTGCAATAAAACGTGATATTGAAGTTAGCGTCGATGGAAATCAACAAACGAGGATCAAATTTTTTCTGGGTCCAATTTTGGGTAGAAAAATCACCAACGTTTTTCAGTATTCTTATTAGAGATCTGCCAATTCAATCATTTCCAAATACTCAAATTTCTTTTTAGCTGATTTAGGGTCCGAACGTCGCTCAAACGTTTTTACGTATTGTCATTAGAAATTTACCCTAATTTGCAAAAAAAAAACGCTTTGTATAATGATAAATATAAGGATATAAAAAACGAAGAAAAAAATGTATATCGTTGCGTTGCAACGATAAAAACTTGATCGTCATAGATTTTGAATAATTATGAAAATTAAGGCATAAACAAAGATAATAATTTTTGTTGCATCACGAGCATGCAAATTTCAACGTCGTCAATGGAACATGATCCGTCAGGACGCCTCAGAAAACAATACTATTCGAAATGTCAATTTGAAATTGTACCCACAAAAGAGATGAAGCAGAACAGAAATATTATAAAAAAAAAGATTTTTCGATAAAACCGATTGCAAACCGAGAATCCATTAGTATTTTTTTTTGCAGATCAACATCGAGATATAATAGGGAAACGGACGACGACGGTGAAATATTTTACGACGCGGTGCGCCCGATAACGATGGACGATCTCGTTACGTCAGTGAACAAAATGAGAATGTCAAAAGTACAAACGAGTAATCCGATGATGAAACTTGATCTAGACTAGTGTATTAAAGTTCTCTCAGAAGCGACTGAAAGTCGTCATCGAGTACTTTTCGATCGGACGACATGTTTGTTGATCTTTTTTTTCGACGCTATGCACACATACAACCGCTTTTTTATATTTTGAAAAAACTGGATCTTTTGTGAAATTCATTTGTCATGTCTCTTTTTCTTAAGCATGGAAGGTATGTTTTGCTGCGAAATTCACGTGCGTGGGAGCTGTGAATACCCAGGTGACGTCACACTTATCGCAACGATGAATTTGACAATTCCTTCTCAATCGCGTTCCGTGTCGTAAGAAGGGGAAAGATAGACGTATTCTCGTTACCGGGCGCGGTAACGATATCAATGCTTTTTTAGATAAGATCTCTTAAGAAGATAAAATCGAATAGTTGTAAGATATATTCATGAGACCTTCAAGAACCGATAAATAAATAATTGTGTCGCGTCGCCACAGAGCCGCGATGACGTCACATTCAGAATTAAAAGGAAAGAAAAAAACCAATTGGGCTTCCCTAAATGCGTCACGACCGTCGTCTGCCATGATGCTTTTTTTGCTTCCGTGAATTTCCGTTGATTGCTTGCGGCGTTCTTAAAACTCGCGAAGTGACACTTTAGCATAGTTAACCTCCAAATTTCCGGCAGAATATCCTTTCGTCCGTTCTTTTGTTTTTTCGTTTCCGCCACGTTATCGTTTTCATCGCACGCTGTAGTTGCGCAACAATTGCGCCGAGACGCGGTTGACAGGCCAGCGATAATTATTCGAAAAATAATCGATCTATTGGCATATGTGGGTTGTAAGGAGCTATGGACAAAGAGAGGCGAGTACAGCGAGCCGAAGCGCATTCGGCGAAACAATGGCAATTAGATCGGGAGAAAAAAAAGGCGATCACGGTTTTGACGGGTTGTCAATTGTTGACAGATTCACGATGCTCTTGCTGGAGCCGGGAGAAATTTTTTTCGAGGACTATAGCGTTCGTATGCGGCTGGACAAATCGGCAGGTTCGAGAAGCGCCGAATGGATGGACGGTCGTTTGAAGCTCTGCTGCAAGTCCCTTGTCTTTGTCAGCAAAGACATCAATCAGCCCCTCGTCAAGGTTCAGCTCAGAGAAACGTCCAAGGTCGAAAAAGTTACGGACGATGACACGCCGGGGTCGGTATTATTTCGCACTCGCCTGCCGAGCTCCAAATTCTCAATGTTTCAACTGTTCCTGGAGTTTGTCGTTTCTTCGCGTTAATTCGTGATACTTTGGCTCTTAGATCGGATATTCTGGCCGTGCATTGCAAGCAATACGTCGAGATGCTCGAGGGTAACCGTCTCGAGCCGTACAAATTTATTCACAGAAGCGCCTGTCTCCTATTCAGTTTCAATTACGCTAATATAGAGGATTGCCTTCCGCATATAATGCAACTTCTCAGAGCCGCCACTCTTCCGACTGCTGAACAAAACGCTATGGTAATTACAGGGACGAGGACAAGATCGTTGTTCTTCGTGGCAGCTAAGCTTTATCTCCGTTTGAATGTATCAACTGATGCTCTGATCGTAATGTACAAAGCATGCATGTTTCACGTAATGTTTTTTTAGTCTTGAGAATGCTTCGTCAATTATGGCTTTATTATTTTTATTGTTGTGATTCGTCTTTCTATTTATTTAAATTTTCAATGTTGGTACGCTCGTGCTCTTCCGGCAAACGAAGAATCCTTATAATTTCTTTATCCGTATAGCGCAGCCTACAGTTTCTACAGTTTCAAACCTATATGCATGAAATTTTGCGAGTAGATGCTTCGCACGGAGGTCTCAGATAATGAGTGACGAAAACCGAAAAAATAATTTTACGGTTTTTCCCCTAATGGGGCGAACATTTTTTTTTCGCGTATCCTATCCACTGGGGGTTATCGGACAGATCTTTAGAAGTGAAATTCATGTTTCATGTAGAATTTTTTATGCCTGAAAGGAGCTTTACACATGGCTAAATGCAGCGCACTAAATGAAGGAGACTGCATTTAGACAAGTGGAAAGATAGTTAAACTGTTAGACACACGAATTGGACAATAAAAGTCTAATTAGACAATCAGACACACTATACTGAGTTAGCAAGCTGATTAGACCAAGTGTAAGAAGCAAGCTCTGAATTCCCTCACCACTTGTGTCTAAATTTGGGGCACTGAATTCAGCCATGTGTAAAGCAGCTTTGAGGGGTTAGTCTACGACCCGAGAATCAGGGTTAGTGAAAAAATGTATTTTGAACGAATGAGTATGATAATTGAAAAGTCGTTTGGACATTTATTTTAATGTGCATTAACAAACTTGTGTACCAATTTTCATAAAAGAATATTAATAATTAAAGAACTTATAAAAAATCTCGTGAAGGACCTTTAAACGCGAGCTCAACGGTGTACTTGATTTTCGCCACGCGGTTTATCTATAACAAACAAAAGAGGTTTTTCTTTACATAGACAATATTGATAGACTTTTGGTTTTCTAGCAACAATGACATTGTTAATAACTAATTATAAAAAAACGTTAAGAAGGAGAAGGTCGGTCAAGACTAAACTATTATCACACTGAATAAGTGTACCAAATTTCAAGTCCATGCGGTTACTAGATATCTAGAAATCGTGTACACCGTTTTGGAAAACAGTATCGATTAAAACGCGCTCAACATTTGACTAGTAGTTCTATTGTAATCACAAGTTTACCTTTAATCAGTGATTCTTGCATCATATGCTCCTTCTGCCTTTTCAATTGAAGTTATCTCAATAGACGCATGCGTGTTCGTCATTTTCACAGTAGCCTACCCCCTTAACGATCTCGCTACTCATTGATGAAATATAAATTGCAATACTTTATCACCAAAATGTAGCAACAATATTAAAAGGTGGTTAGCAATGTTGCATAAGCTTGAAGTTTGCAGAGTGCAAGTACAGTTAATTTTTTATTTTACTTTTTATTTCTATCACATTAAAGTTACTAAGAATCATTCAAACCCTTTTCAGTATGCGCATTCAGCGATCTATACCCAAAATTTGCAAAAACGCTATTTGCCTAATAACACAAAATAAGTAAACGAGAATATAAAAAAGAATTTTTGTTCCTTTGCAACGATGCAAACCTCAACACGACAATATTGCAACGTTTGTGCACTTCTACCGCGAGCTTTCTGTTGCATGGGTATACTGAGATCCTTCGCACATGTCACCATATACGATGGAGTGGCATGACAAAAATGTATACCGATCAGAATTTCCTTGCAACGCTTTGTTTATCTCGAGGCTTCGAGGCGATTTCGATCATTCAAGTCCACTTGAAATATACAGATTATGGCGATAGTTCATTCGAGACAATCCAGGGTATCGTTCGATACGTCCTGGCTCGAAGATTTGTACGAACAGGTAGTTCTGGAGACTCAGGCAAATAAAATTCTGCCCCTTATCGTCAATCCGGGCAGGATATTGCTAACCAGCAGTAGGATATACTTTCAGCCCTACAACAATATGGATCAGGTCAGTAGATAACAATCCAGATAGACATAGCAATATCAGAAAAAGTTGTCCAATTTTGTCAGGTATATAGTGAACGTTGATCCCCAAAATAACGATAATTGTGCATGAATCTTTCTTTCAGCATCCGGTCTTGAAGATCAATTTGAAAAGCGTGAAAAGCGTGCTCAAACGGCGATTTCTGTTGCGACATGTGGTGAGTGCACGCCAATATGCAAAACGCGGCTGTGTTTGTTCGAAAATATTGTCCATAACGCTCGTACTTTTTCAGGGACTAGAAATCAAGTGGAAACGTCAACCCGACAATAAATTGGAGTGCCTCTTTCTCTCGTTCAAAAATCAAGAGAGTAGAGACAATCTTTTCGCGAATTTAACGAGCCAGTCGGCACTTCGTCTCGACACAATTCCACAAAATCAGATGACGATGCAGTGGCAGAACGGAGCTCTCTCGAACTACGATTATCTTTTGTACATCAACAGGTAACGACCAGCATGTCGAGGCTTTAAAAACGTTTCGCCTTTTGGTTAATCAGCGTTTTGATTTTTTAAATATCCGAATCCCTCAATAGAAAGAGCGAATCTACGGTCGTTGTTGTTTTCAGTTTGGCTGATCGAACGTTTCACGACTTGACTCAATACCCCGTAATGCCTTGGATCATTCAGGATTATACTTCTGCGACGTTGGATCTCAATGATCCCAAAGTTTACAGAGATCTTACGAAACCTATCGGTGCCTTGGAACCAAATAGATTGAAGAGATTGAAAGTAAATATGTTTTCTTTAAGATACGATCACAGTGTAACGGGTCGAAAAATAACTGATTTTCGCGATTTTTTTCTCCAATGGTTAAAATACGCTAATTAGTCTGGTTCTTTTACGTCAAATCAAAGCACTCATGAAGAACAGAAAATACATTTTTAACGTTCATTCATCTTTTACATTTTTTTTACGTTTGAAAATGTCTTCGAAAAAACAGGAGTCCTCACCGTGTGGTCGGAAACAAAAATGTCAAAAGATTATCAATTAGCATGGAAGCCGCCACCTTCCTATAAAGTTTTTTTAAAATCAAAATTGGCAAAATGGCGGCAGTGTGAAAAAAAAGTACCGAATTTAGCCAATTTTTTCGAGTTTTTCGTTATAAAAAATATGAAGATTTCAAGAAAAAAAAGACTCCATAGCAATAAAAAGAACGGCGTGAAGAATGTTGCGTCAAAATTTGAGACGGATAGCTTGAAAATTTTTCCTTCGCGTGCGTACACCGTTGTGAAAAACGATATTTCGAGAAAAACGCGTTCAAAGTTTCTATTGCGGAATTTTCATACAAATTGTCTACTTACGATCAATCGGCGATGCCAGGTCCATGCTTATAACCGTCTATACTATCGAATAATGCAAAAAAACCGATTTTTTGAAAATGATACTGCGATCATCCATTAAGGGGTACGCATAACCTTGAAGTTAAAAAAAAACATCGTTTTTCAATGGTTTTTTTCGTCTCAAGTATTGAGATGATAAGGTCAATCTTTTGCACACAGATAGTACATAGTCTTGACGTATCTCTGTTTTTTTAAATTGAATAATATATATAAACGTAATCATTGTCGTTTAATCTCAGGCCCGTAGCCTCTGTACGGCTCAGTAGCGTACATGGTTTCGATAACTAGATTCATCTAAAGTAAACAATGGAAAAATGTACTTTTAGTACAATGGTAAAGCTATAAAACCACCGGATACTTTTTTAAGATTCTTATCACATCTTTGAACCAAATCAAAGTTACGACTCTACGTAATAAGAAAATGAAATAAACCAAAAATCGTTTTTTTTTTTCAATTTGAAGGTTATGCATACTCCTCAAAATTCAATAGACAGAGTCCGCATAATTCTCATCGAAATTCATTCTATTTGTACCCCTCTCTCTCTATCTCTTACCGTCTCATAGTAAAACATTTTCGACCAGAAAATTGTTCGCAAAATTATGAACTGTGTTTATAAAATGTCCAAGTGAGTGAAATCTATTTATCGAGGATCCAACTCTGCCCGTGAAAATCTGCGCTGCCCTGACCGAAAAATGTGATCTGTCGAATTGCAGGAGCGATACGAGGAGATGACGGAGAATGCATTTTTATACGGATCTCACTACAGTGCTCCGGGATTCGTGTTGTTCTATCTAGTTAGAAAATATCCTCAGTATATGCTCTGTCTCCAGAACGGAAGATTCGACCATCCTGACAGAATGTTCAACAAGTATGTTTTGCTTTTCCCACCTACCTAAGTACCCTTTCATTCGTAGACACATCTATCGCGCTTCGCAAACGCATGTGAGGCGTCAATCGCTACATATCCTTCTGGTTGAGGTTCCCCCTTTCTCCAAGCTTCACGCTTGAATCGACTAAATGAATATACATATATACATATATATATATATATATATCTCATTGCTTTACCGAACTCTGCAGAATCGATTTATTCTTATGCTCCTTAACGAGAAAAAACCTAACAGTGTAGCCGACGTGTGGAAAAATGTATTGATGAACATGTCGGACTTTAAAGAGCTGGTGCCCGAATTTTATGACACGAACAACAGTGGTGATTTTTTAGTGAATAGTTATGGAATCGATTTTGGATACCGACATGACGGTACGAAAATTGGTGATGTGCAATTGCCACCTTGGGCTACTGGTGAGATATACCACTTTTTTATACGTAAAGTTTATTAACAAATGGATTTCAATTGCCGAATTTCGTTGTGCAAATCGAGCTTAAATGCCTCAATAAGGCCCGCGCATCGATTTGTCGACTGCACGAATAAATTGAATAATACAAAAAGCGAACCCAATGGGGTACACAACAATGTTATCCCAAAAATCGGTTCAAGTTTTGGGAATTATCTGTAATAAAACCACTTGTGGAATTTATTACATTTTTGGTATGTCATGAGTTTCTATAGTAACAAAAATATCGCTGAAAAAAGAAACACTAATTGGGAAAATTGTTTACCATCGCGCGAAGGTTTGTCTCAACCAAAAGATCGCGATTCATTCACAAGTGATATCGTACTCGCTATGTCTGACTGACGATCTTCCAGTGGCATTATTTACTAACTCAATAATGATAATTCGAACGTTTCGTGAGCAATGGTGAAAAAGAAAGTAAAAAATAAATGTTTTCATCTGACGAACGAGATAATAAAAATGGCCGTCAGACGATAGCCAATACGGTATAATTAATGAATGAATGTCTTATTTTCGAAGTATGCTGAATAACTGCTGAATATTTATAAATATTTGTATTTTTAAATGTTTTCATGGTCCTTCGCACACCCGTGCGGCTTTTTTCGACCCCATTGCTTTTACGATATTGAAGTTTGCATCGTTGGAATGCAATGGAAGTTATTTGTTTTTTCATTAATTTCTTTTTTCCGTACTTTTTAAACTCGTTTTTGCAAGTTTAGTTTTTGCTTCCCTAGGAAGAAACTTAAAAAATGTCAGTGATTTTTGTAGGCTAAATGTGCCAAAAAAGTGTGCAATAAAGAAAAAAATATATACGTAGCGTCCCAACAATGCAAACTTTAAGGCAGTCGTCTAGTGTAGAGGCCTAAAAAAAGGTGATTTTCGATAATTTTTTAATAAGGAAAGAAACAACGGACCTCCTTGAAAATTTTATTGTACTTAAACACATACTTGAAGAGTATTTAAAAAATTATATTAACTAATTGTCGCAAAATGGCGACGTATTAAATTGATCATAGAAGCGCCTGGCCGCTGGAGTGTCGAACTGGCGGGAAAGATGGCGTGCTTAATTCTTGTCTGGAACGCAAAAACCACAATTATTTATAATTGACATATATTTTTATTGTCGATGAGCTAAAAAACCCCAGAACAAACCGTGAAACCATATTAATGTTCGACCTTGAACAAAAAAGTGACGATTTTCACAATTTTTTTTTCTTCGTGCAATAAAAATAGTATAAAATGGTTTTTTCTATGAATGTTTTAGCTCATTTAGGATGATTTTTAATAATCTGGAGAATGAACTTTGCTTTGGGGCGATAGGTCAAATAGTTTTTTTGCAATCACGCCCATCGATTTGAAAGAATCACGAAAACGAGGGCACACTTCTAGGGCTTTAGGAACATGTTCTCCAATAGTTGAACCATCGATAAACCTTTTAAGGACGGGAGTGGTTGATATATCGACCAGCCAGGGGGGGCACATAATATTTAATGTTTTTCACGGAAATTTTCATAAATTGAATATGGCCAAAATATTGTGCAAATGTCTGGATGTTTTTTACCTTGAAAATTGCTATTTCAAGGTCATTTTTTTCGGCCTGAAAGTTGGCGTACTTACCTTTGTTGATACGCTAAATACGAATAATATCTCGCGTCCTTGAAATATTCTTCAGGATGACATTTACAACATATATGTCTATTTTGTTGTAGTCAGTGCATCCACAATGTGAGTATATAAATTTTGAGGTCAAACATGCAGAGAAAAATTGGACCTTGAAATGGCGATTTTCAAGGTCAAGGATGCCACCAGCATTTTTTTCATTATTTTTCGCGCATTCAGCGCATCAAAATACTTAGGAATGCGATTTCAAACTTTTTAAAATAAATTTTTAGAATTGGACTTTTCGTTGCGGACTACCAGCAGTTCGGCTTGGGACTCCAATTGAGAAATTCATCGATTTTATTGATATCTTTGATGTAAAAAAAAAGTCGGTTGTAATGGAAATTTCCCCGTCCTTAAAAGGTTAAAGGGAAAAAATCGATTTTTTTAAACCCTTTACACCAGACGACTGCTTTAAAACCGTTCTATTTTACGTTCTCTCCACAATTGTCAGTTCACTCTATCCAGTTCTTTACAGACCCCCCAACACGTATGCCATATTAATTTTGTCTTGCTCCACGACCGGATCACATTTGCACGAGGGCACAGGGAAACTGTAGAAAACCTATGCCAACGAAGGCTACTATATTTGACTGAGTTTGATTTGTATTGCCATCGGAAACTCAGTCCAATTGCCTGATGCTCAGTACTCAGTGTGTAACCAGTGCGTGGCGCGGCGGTCACCCATCCAAGTATTGGCCCAGGTCGACGCTTCTTGACCTGGAAAATAGCCACAGTCTCACACCAACTACGTGCCCGATACTCTTGTTTGCTAATTATTTGCATACCCTCTTGAAATTCTACCGAAATTCTCGTTTATTCGTACACTTATACATACCAAAGATAAACCAAATCACAAGTAGTTTTTCGACAAACGATTCCCCAAATTGCCTCCGACCTTTTGGGATGTCACCGTAGCGCATCTCCTCAATCGCTCACTAAAATCCAATCGATATTATTTTACTGACACAGTTTTTGTTTTCAATCTTTAAAGCATTTTTTTTCTTCGATTCTGCCTCTCTACTCCGTCTCGACTTTTGCAGGGCCCGCGGATTTTGTGCAAAAATTGCACAACGCGCTGGAAAGCGATTGGGTCTCGTTGAATCTGCATAATTGGATCGATTTGATATTCGGATGCAAGCAACGAGGGACCGAAGCTGAAAAAGCCGATAACGGTGATTACATTGGCCATTCAGGATAGACCACGTGCATTGAATACTTGATCGAAACGAAAATCCATTTGTATCGTCTGAGTCTGAGAGCAAAATGCAAAATTTCATTCTCGCCGTGCAGACTTTCAGAAAATAATGCAATTCGTTTCTCGTCGACCCATAGTATTCTTTCACTTGTGTTACGAGGGCGCGGTCGATTTGGACACGATTCACGATATCAACGATCGCCACGGTCTTGAGGTACAAATTATGGAATTTGGACAAATACCCAAGCAGGTTTTTACGCTTCCGCATCCGAAACGTTTGGTGTCCGTGCAAAGCTTGTCGGTGGACCAGAGCTTGTTGGCTTCGCAACAAACTACGTCGATAGGTAACGATAAACACTTCGATGTTGGAAAGAGGCATCGGTAGAATTTGAAAAAGCATTTGGAATCATTCCGTCATTGTAAATTGGCAAGTTGCGATAAAATCCTACACAATTTTTTTAAGGTAGTCCTATCGCTTCACAGTAGTCATACCACTGATCATACTTGAGACCTGTACAATTTATATTTTTAACATATGCAAAAACAACAAAAATTTAATAACTATAATTGTCCATTTGTAAACGGTTTAATGAATGTTCACATTTGATTAGAAAAATGAAAAGATAGCTATTCCGACGATTCGCGTAGTATTTCTAGGTTTGATATTTGGCAACATTGGTTCTATCTCCGTCTCTTTTTGCTCATTCAGGCGAGTTTAACCTCCATGTGTTTCAACGTCGATCCGTCAAAACAATGTCAGGTGCGGGAAATGTAAAGCATTGTATTCGGGCCACGACTGGTAAAAGGCATGAAAAATTTGTGTCGGCGAAATGTGTCGGTTAAAAATGAAATATACGTGGAAATTCGAATGAGTGAGATGAGGTTAGGACTACAGTCAGCTGTTGCCTTGCTGTCACGTTTCTTTATCGTAGCAAGTGGTAAACAATCCAATACCGGAAGTTCAAATTAAACTTGATATTACATGAAAATTAGGTCAATAAGCGTATTTTTTTCCGAGAGCATTCGATTGCAACAAGTGTTCGGTATGCAAATCTGATTACTTTTAAGAATCTGACGGATTCTCACTATTGTATATACTCCTGTAGCGACCGGAAATTGGTGTTTTGTATGTCGTCTCGGGATTCCTTCACAAAAGTACGCAATTTTTATATTTTTTTTCTCTGTGATAAGGTCGATAATCGACCCTGAAATTTTACAGAGACGATTATTAATATATTTAGTGTAGCTCAGAAAAAGATTATGAAAACCCTTTGAATTGAAGCCTGTCGATAGGACTACCTTAAACATATTTGGGTGCGGAAGAAGCATAGGAGAAATATGTTCTAAAAGCGATTGCGCGCGTCTCGTACCACGCATAAAAATAGAGTTCCGAAGGTTGCCAAGCATGCACGTAATTGTAACACTCAATGAAAATTTTACAACTTTCTCAAAGTTTGGAAATGAATATGTTCTATAGGGAAGAACGACATTTTTTGAACAGTGTAGAAAGTATGCCAAATAGTGCCTTGTCAAATGACGAACCGTTTCTCTTATTTTTCTCGAGACTAATTATTATGCAGGCACCGCAGTATCAAAGCACTCACCGAATGCTACTTTCAAGAAATATCAAAGGGGCCACACTACTATCATCCGGACATGACGAAATTATATGCATTCCTAGTAGCCGCGGAATCGAGAAAAATTACGATGTTGACATTTCCATCATTGAAATGCAACGAATTTCTTTTCTGTCTTTTCAATTTCTTCATTTTCATCAATACCCGAAAGAAAATCAAATTGAGGCTGTAGATATCTAACAAGGATCGTAAAAAACGTTTGAGTAATTTCCATTGCATTTCGGCTATGCCTATTTCAATACCCTAAAGTCTGCACAAAGTTCATACATTTTTTTCAAAAGAACACGCATTTCACTAGTGAATGTTAAAGGATACTAATTTTTGGCCTCGATTCGGTTCATAAAAATTCAACCTCAGTTTTATCGAATGCCACTATATCGTTTTCGAGAAAAAAAATTATAGTAAGTTTGTCACTGTTTTGATAGAAAACCACGAATTTCGCCGTCGTTACGTAACGTAATAAAAATAAGTCACAATCAATTGTGACTTCATCACAATTGTGATCAATTATGACTTCATCGCAATTGTGATCAATTGTGACTCCATCGCAATTGTGATCAATTGTGACTTCATCGCAATTGCGATCAATTGTGACTTCATCGCAATTGTGATCAATTGTGACTCCATCACAATTGTGATCAATTGTGATTATATCCAACGATAAACTGGAATAAAAAATTTCGCGCATATTTGGTAGATTTAGACATTTTCTCTAAAAGTTCGCGGCTGCGAAAATTTTTCTACTAGTCACATTTTTCGAAGTTTTATCATTAATTTTTTTCTTTGAACATTCGGTGACCCACTTTTTATTGTCGTTACGGAATCTTTAGAATTTTTTACATGCGTCGAGCAGTTTATACCAGACGTGTAGAATTATTTAGTGCATAAATCATTAGATAGAAATGTGTGGCATCTCCACAAAGTGCCGTATTAATGAGACGATTTTTAGAGTCGTATATTTTCGTTAAGGCGTTACCCCCACTTATAGCGCAAAAAAGGCCTTTTTCATGAATTTTTTTAAAGAAAACTACAAAACTTTTTTAATCGATTAATATACCATCTTAAAGAACACATCTTGAAGAACTTTCAGTAATTTTTTTTTTGAAAAATATTATATTGTTTAGTGGCAAATGGCCGTCAATTAAATAATGTTTTTATATACACGGTTTGCGGTGACCAACATTGCGGCGAAGTGGATCATATGAAAAAAAATGCGGATGGATTTAGTCAAATATAAGTATAAACTAGTCTTTAATCGAAGGATTTTAAAAAATATTCATTTTTCACAAAATGGCGGACAGTCAAAGTTAATGGTTCGATTTTAAAGAAAAAAAAACGGCTGTTTTTTGGCTATAAACGGCCATTTTTTCGAAAAAAAAATCGAACGATTAAAGACTACATTTTTATGTATTAAATAAGCCTGCAAAATTTCAAGAAGATCGGTTGATTAGTGTTCGAGTAATCTTGGTCACCGACTTCAGAAATGCCATTTTGAGAAAAACGCGTTTAAAGTTTCAATTTCAGTTCTTCAATTCACGGATTCTTCTCTTTCAACGCTCATATCTCAGTCCATTTTGTTCGGATCGACTTGAAATTTTCAGGACATATTCTCAGATACTTATACTTCAAAAAAATGCAATAAAAAAAAATCGCAAGTGGGGGTAACCCCTTAAACGTTCGATAAGATAGCTTTAAATTTTTCCAGTATACTGGGATGTATCTTCACTGGATTATAGACGAAAATCAGTCAATTGTTAAATATTCGGGTTCGTGAAAGGAATACCTTAATATCGCTTTCCGAAACATCAACTGCGCTAATTAGCAATAAAATGTCACCTTGGCTCACGATTCTTCATAGAAAACTGTGTTCACTTGTCCCAATTTAATTTTTTCATTTCAAGAAAACGACGTAGTCGAACTTACGGAAATATTAAGGTTAAGAAAACAGCTGTGTGCGTCAAAATCAGTATCTTTAAACATTTATCGATGGAACGCTCGTCCCTCAAAGAATGCCACAATGAGGTGCCATCGAAACGAAGCGCGCACTGCTCCGAAATTTGAGAAGTTCATTCAAGGAACTTGAATGAACTGTAAATTCAAGTTTAATGAACTGTAAATTCAACTTTAATGAACTGTAAATTCAACTTGACTGTAAATTCAACTTGAATGAACTGTAAATTCAACTGTACTTTTTTCACAAAATTGATCTTTTTAAATTTAAATGCTTGCCAATTACACAAAATTTAGAAATTAATATTTCCAAACTCTCCTACCCGTTTCTGTAGCTGTATTCATGTAAGTTAATAAAAATGAAACAAAATATTCCACATTCAAATTTACGTAGCTATACTGCGTGCCATCGAGGGCCTCAAATTCAACATGCCTCGCGAGAATGGCTCCAGCGTCACCATTTTGTATAATGTTTGATATCATTTTTTTTCTCTTGAAAATATGACTAAGATCCTTAAGTGTCCTTCCACAAAAAAACCCGAAAAAATCGCTTCATTTTAGACGTTTACAGTAGAATAAGTCCTTAAGAATTTTCTCACAAATAATTCAACAGGGACCGAGAGTTTACCGAAAAGAAGAACGTTGCATCAGTTGACGACCTTTCCATCGCACAAGGAGAACGTTTCCAGTATTTGTCTGATGAACGGAGGCTTGGGCGACGACATCGCTTCGGTTGGCCACGACGGCGTTCTCAAGTTGTACTCCGTTAAAACTGGAAAGTCCACAAGAAGTGTGAATCTTTCCTCGCTGCCGTTGTCCTCGTGCATCTCTTATGAAACCTCGACAGAACGAAATATCATCGTCGTCGGATCCTGGGACAACACGTTGTTAGTATTCACCATCGAACAAATTTATTAAAATCGATGCAACTCGCGCGGCTGCGCGTTCGAAATCATTTAAATTCCTTTTTTTTATCACCTTTTCAAAACGGACTAATAAGTACGGTATAAAGTAATTTTTCCTAGTCCCATACGGATTTATAACCCCATACAGATTGTCTTGAAAATTCGTGATTGTGAATTTTTAATAGCTATGAAAATAATTGTAAGATGTAACACGAAAAACGTGGGGCGCATGCAATAGATAATAGTGTAGGGAGTAGCTGTCGTTGAGAAAAGTCACAACAGTTCATATAATTTGCAATGCAATCAAATTGTTAGTGACTTAGGTGAACCATTCATGCATCAATTATCTAATCCTTACAAGTATTTTCTTCTTAAAGCTTACAAGTATTTTCATAGCTATTCCAAATTGGCCGGACAATCTGTATGGGACTAGGAGAAATTAGTCTATACTTTTTAGTCCGTTTTATAAACGTGGTTAAAAAAATGATTTGAATAATTTTATTTTCTGCTTTTTGATCTTGTGTGTGTGAATTTTCCAATCGATTTTCAACATCTTAAAGACATTATCACAGAGACATGTGGAAAATTTCATGTTTATGAAAGCCTGAAACTCAAAAACCCTAGTCACTAATGCACTATTCATTATTAATAATTTGTTCTCTCTTCTTTTTAAAGAAATCGAGTTAATATTGCATTGCCATCCAGTTCTGAGCTATGTTTGAAGTTTCGAGTCTCCAGCTCAATCGGAAGTTAGTTTAGCATCGATTGCAAAATTTGTACCGAAGAGCCAAACAGCCAAGAAAGCGGATTAATAAGAACGTGGTTTAAAAAAATGCCTTGATCGACGCTACTTTCAAGAATATTCTACGACGTCGAGTTCGGGCGTGTAATCGACACCCTTCACGGCCACGAGGACGCGATTTCCTGTCTGGCTTCGAGTCCCTCGCCCAAGATCATCGTGTCGGGCTCGTGGGATTGCACGGTGAAGATTTGGCGCAGTTATCACTCGGGATCGAAGATAAAACCGGCGGAGTATCTCGTCGCTCAATTAGATCACGAATCCAAAGTAACGGCTGTGGACTTGTCCAGGTGAATTTATTTTCCATCGGATCATCCGTTCTCGTTACAATTTTTCTACAATTATTGCTATTACTATTGTTACGTCGTTGTACGCACTATAATTTCAGACCGCCTCGCAGCATCGCGTCGCGTACATTCTTCCCGCGTTACTACATTTGAGTGCGCCGAAACGCAACTTTACTATTAATTTATACCGCTCCGTGGTTATTCTCACACCGCGAACGAACTAGTACGATTACGTCACAATAAATAATCTCGTACAATTGACTCCTAGGAACGAAAATTTGTTGGTATCCGGTACGGACGACGGCGAGATTTTCTTGTGGAGTACAGATACGTACGAAGTTACGTACACGATCAAAGGTGCGCAACAAATCATTTGAACCCCTAAATTTACTACCACCACGCGTCTCTAATCGACCCTTCTTATTTTCTTCTTCTTTTTCTCCCCGTCCAGGTCACAGCGGCAGGATAAATTGCATGAAATTTGATACGGAATCGAAGAATATAATTTCGTGCTCGAACGACATGGCCATCAATGTTTTCGACGTTCAGACGAGCACGAGAGTTTACAGTACGACGTTGGAGGACGAACCAACCGCTCTTAGTTGGAGTGGTACGATTTTACTCGTTGGCGACACGCGAGGAAATCTCCGATTGTGGGACTCTCAGGGTGCCGTGTTTCTCTCAACGTTACAATGCCACCAAGGTAATCAGCACGATCGTTCGTACCGAAACTTAAATAAATAAATAATTATAATGAAACAACCATACAAAATGTGGGCGGAAACAAACCGAAAAATAATGTCGCAGGTGTTCTTTCGGCCCTTACTACGACGACTGACCAAAATCGAGTGATCACCGGTGGCGTCGACCGGAAAATTATTGTGTGGTTATGTCAATGAGTGGAGTATATATTCATATTGATAGAATATATATATATATATATGAACACATCACAATTCTACGACCACTTGGTATAAGCGACGACGACTTTACATCGTCGATAAATTTCATTAGTATTAGCGTCCGGAGAATAGTGAGAAAATAAAGCGTTCTATTGTTTGTAACAAATTAAAAGCGTGTGTCCGAATTTTGTCAATCATTCGCGATCGCCCACTCGAACGATTGTACTATTTACGTGAATCGTTTATTATCTTACAATCTTACGTCTTAACGATATCACACGCATGCACACGGTCATTTACATCTTTGTACAGAGCGACGCTTCAAAAGGTTCGGAAGATCTTCAGTTGTTCGTAAGTTATGAAGAATATTATGTTCCACGGACCCATCCGCAGGAACGTCGGCACGAAACCCTTGTAGAGAGCGAGGAAACCCTCGTTTTTAGTCGTCTACGAACACACGAAGAAATTCGTTATTTCAAGCTTACGGGATCGGAAGGCGGCAGTGAATCGAGTAGGAGAGTTTCGTGAGTCGTGGCGATTTTCAGACGTGAAAATTAATCTGCTTTTTTCCGAAGCATACATGAGGACCTTGCTGGAATGCTACCATTTCCGTGAAAATTAGATGTATTGTTACGTTTTTTTTTAATTTGCATAATTTTGCAATCAATCTATTAATGCGTTGAAATTAGGTAATTATTTTTATTTGCAGTACTTTCGGATACGCTCTTATGGGATGTTGTTATACTGTCGAGTACGACGAGAAACGGCACAACCAAACAATGCTACAAAGTCTGTTAGAACTTTTATTAGTGGGTTTATGGATGAAAGAAAATTTTTGAAGAGTTTAAAAACGATTCGCGATATTATTGTAGGGTTATAATTGCGAGGCATTGGAGTTTTGCGTATTTTCTTGGTTGTGCATTGTCGAATTGTATGACAACGCTGCAATTAGCTGAGCGGCTTGAAAATCGCGGCGGTCGACCGGCACGACGTAGCGACTCTCAAGAATTTTGCCCTAATCAATGGAAAGATTAACAAATGCGAGTAAAAAAAAGAAACTCGAACCACGTTTAACCGGAAATTTGAGCCTTGGTCTTCGTATTATACAACTTAGTACTGATTCACAATTGGGCTAGATACTTGAGGTTTTTTGTATCGGCTATTTCTGCCTGAGATTGTATCTTCCGTAGATTCTCTAAGGACGGAAATTTGTTTTTTTTTCATTTTTAACGAAAATTGGGAATTTGTAGTTTTTTGCTATGTAAAACGAAATTTGGAAATTTTTAGTTTTTAACTATGTGAAACGAAAATTGGGAATTTGTAGTTTTTTTTTATTATGTAAAACGAACTATTGGATATTCATGATTAGTGGTCTAGACTCACCTGGAGGAAACAGTCCACGCTACCATTATAAATATTAGGGGCAAGTGTTCCACTCGCCGTGTGGATCCGCCTTTGATTCATCAGCCGTGTCTGCAACACCAACCACACATTATATTGTTTAGGCACGGTTGGGAATCGACTCGACGTTGTCGTTATTGGTTAATCATCGGGGATATAAATTACGAGCGTGAACTCACTCGAACCACGTCGATTGGAGTCGAAGCCACAGCACTTCCCATGCTGGCTATGAAGCTCGAGCTGCAACAAAAAAAAAAAGAATTGTGTTCTGAACCGTCCAGACATGAAGATTCGCGATAACGGCGATTCTTGGAGCCGGCTGTGGCGAGTATTGAGACTCGCTTTGCAAGAATTTACGATAATACTGTTTTGTGAAAACAGTCGGATCACTAATCCTTATCAAGACACTAGACTCGGTGGTAGCAGTCAAAAACTGTCATCGACAGGCATTGCTAATTGTAATACAAACAATTTAAAAAAACATCACACTTAATAAGGTACGTCAAATTAAAAACACGTAAAATGCCGACAGCGAAGGACGCGTGGTTTGGGTGCGACTCTTTTACCGTGTCTGGCTGCATCGACCTAAGACGATAGTTGGATGGGTGGCCGCACAGCTATGCAGTAGCTCACGCGACTCGCTACTGAGCAAATGGTAGTTTTACAGAGATTTCAGTGATTAGGCGACTGAAACTTTCAGTGAGGTTACAAGGGACATGAGAACATTACGAGGGGATATTAGAAATTTAAAAAATAACCCTTAACCTTAAAAAAGAGCCTCTGACAAAGCACATGCGAAGATTATCGTGAAACGAACGTTTCAAGAAAATCGAGCCTCTTTGTTTCCCGTCTCAACAATTTAACAATTACAAATTGAACTTTGCATCCTTAGAATGCATGGAAAATTCTTTTCTATTTTTCAATTTCTTTTTCGCTATCATTGAAAATGTTTTCTTGCAAATTTAGGCTGCGTATCTCTAAGTACGGATATTGAAAAAAGTTGAGGTTAATTTGGTAAAAAGAAATTCGGGTACGAAACATTCGTTCCATTCCAACGATGCAAACTTCAATATCATTAAGGGGTTAGGCTAGTGTAAAAATAACGATCACTCGCTCGTCGCTTGAGGCAACTCAAATTGAAGAGGAAGGCCCAACACGTGGTGCAGGAATCGCAGATTGAAATTAAAGTCATGATTATAACGACAGAATTGCTAGTAAAATTTTGAACGCGTTTTTTTTCGAAACTTTTTTTTAAAACGTTCTATACCGTTTCTCGACATCTAATGAAACTTGAAATTTGGTACACTCATTCAGTGTAAAAGTAGTTTAGTCTTGACGGACGCTTTTTTCAACATTTCCGTTTCACGAGCTATTAATAATAATGATGTCACTATTCCTCGAAAAATCAGCAAAAAATCGAGCACAAAAAGGTTCAATTGAGGCCTTAGTCCACTCTAGAGGGCGAAAAAATAGGCTTTTTGGGGATTTTTTTCCAAAAAAACTACAAAATAAATCGGGGTCACAAAAAAGGGTGCTTATCATACATATGAGTGACTGTATACAATAATTTTTTTGAAGCGATTTATTTCAAACCGCCCGCAGTGCAGCGTTTTTGCGATGACGTCTCCGTTTGACGTTGGCGGGAAACATAACTCGGACAATTTTCAACCGACTCACTTGAAATGTTGAATATATCTTGAAAAATACATTGTCTATGGAAGTACGTAGGATTTTTTTTTATATTGCATAGTTCATTTGTTATTAACAATTATCTGACGATTTTTTAGGCAAGTTTTTCACTTTCCACTTTAGAAGTGCGCCATTTGGCCAAAAATCAATATACCGAAAAGATCATACGTACTTCTATAGCAGTTATTATATATAATCGAAAAAAATTCATTGGTTCGTTATAATTTAAAAATTACAGGAGCTGTTTGTCCAGCCGTGGACCATGGAAAAACGGAGACGTCAGACGAAATTTATCGCTTCAAAAAAATTATTGTATACAGTCACTGATATGTATGATAAACACCCTTTTTGTAATCTTGATTTGTTTTGTAGTTTTTCTGAAAAAAAATCCCCAAAGCCTTTTTTTGTTATTGTTATGTTATGTTATATATTGTTATGTTATCTATATTATCTATTTTAAGAAAAAGAAAATGGTTTTTTCTTCTCCAGATCAAGCGGATAGCCAGAATCAACTACACCGTTGAGCCCCTCACGTTCAAAGGCCCTTCACGAGATTGTTTATAACTCTAATTATCAATATTTTTCATGAAATTTGGTACACAACTTTGTTAAAGTACATACCAATAAGTGTCGAAATGATTTTTCAATCATCTTACTTATTCCTTCCAATTTTTTTTTAATCAGCCTCTTTTCCACTCGTCGCAATAGCCTAGCCACTTAACGAATTCAGCAATCATTGTTAGAGCACGCACAAAAAAATGAATAGGAAAAATTCGTGTAGGTAAAGAAATCAATAAGTGTATAAATGCTAACCGGGAAAGAGACTATGCGAAGCAGCTGACGAAGATACATTCATCTGGAGAACATTTTTTTTTTTCCTCATTTTTTTACGATTTTGACTCTAGGACAGAGGATTGAATGTTCGTGAGTCCAATACTCTCTCTCTCTTTCTTCTTATACCTCTTTTACTCTCTTTTTCTCTCTTTGTGTATGTGCCCCAGTGTGCACGACACTGTGCAACCAACCTGCAAACAAAATTACAGTTTATAGGATCGACAAGTTCCAATTATGACCTAAATGGTTGCAAACTCGGTCGATCAGTAAATACTTCCGGTAAAAATTAGAATGTTTTGTTTTTCGTTCTTCTCTTTCGTCGTACGCATATTCGTGCCAGATGAACGTAACTGATTCGCCAGCGAAAGAGTATGCAAATAAAAACAAAATAGAAAACACATTTCCGCTCCCGATTTGTCGAATCCGAGAAGTGTGCAAGCAAAGAAGGAAGAAATAGCACGATATCTTATGGCAGAATTAATAAAGATTCCCCGGATAAGGGTTGGTCCACTCGAGACTTGGGGAATGTGTTCTCTGTGATTGACGATCAGCTTCGGGCACGTTGCACCTTTCTCCTGTAATAATCACTAGCACGTGTGGATGAGCAAAATTACGATTTTCAACCGAGAAGAAGGAAAAAGTATCGTGGAATGCTAAAATAAAAATTGACATCCGTTCCAATTTAGGGGATCTGCATGGACTTTAAATATTATCAACAATACGATTGTTTGTTGCATATTATCATACTGCCGTCATATGGACGAAGGCGGCATCTAGGAAAAAATCGTAAATGCGTTTTACTATACAGAACTATGGGAAATTTTGTACGATTCTAACGATACCAAAAACGCTCTTTCGATTTTATTTTATTTTTTGTAAATGTCGCCTTCTTCACTATAACGGCAGTATAGCCAAAGATTTTAACTTCAATCTGTAAAAGAGATTTTTTAAATTCCAAACATTGACCGAGTTATGACGATTTTTGTGCCTTTTGCTCGAAACTACATTTCATGAAACGATGTCAGTCGGACGTCAAAGTCTCTTTGTCCGATTCACTTCAAATTCGAACGGAACATATTTCACGACACTTGGTCGGATGAATTTTTAATATGTCTATCCATTTGTCAATAACAAATGATTGGCATTGTTTGTTTTCGTCCAAAATCTAATTTTTTTTTCTACAGTTTGCCATTTTCATCATTCTCAAAATTCCGGAAAAACATCCGGCTACACGAAAGTTTTATTATTATTATTAATATGCTGAAAGTACTTTTTTTATTTTTCATTTTAGATCACCCTCGTTGCCAGGGCTATCTACACCGATTGGCCATGGAGCAACGGAGACACTTCGTTTAAATAATATTAAACTTCATTGTCTATCAATATTTTTCAATTTAAAAAAGCTCAACCTTGGCGAGACTGTGTTTTAAATGAATAATTCTTTAATTTAATAAAATTTAATAAATAAATATTTTTTTATATTAAAAATATTTAAAAACCAACGAGTTTTTTGAGCCCCAACTTGCGTAGGCCCGTTAAAGTGAATTTCGGTCAATACAAATTCAACAAATCTCAAATATTCGCAACCACGAGTAAAAAAGCCAAAATATCTGCTGCAATGCCATCCACCGCAGGTTGCATATGCTTTGTTGGTGAAAAATAAAAATTCAAATGAAATAGAAGTCCAACGTCCGATATATGTAGCGATAATCTTTAAATTCTCAATGAAGGAAGAAGATACATTTAGGCGAGGAAAAAATTTGCTGATTTTCATGATTTCTTTTTTTAAGTAAAGATTTATTCATTTTTTTGGACTTGGGGTGTGTTTTATTACTACTTTTGGCGGTTACATGGTATTTTTTAAATTTTATTAATGTTCAAAAATGGCGGAGGTATGACGCCGTCTTCTAGTTCGGATTTTCAAAACAGGCGTGACGTATAGCTAAAAAACCACTCGACCGATTGATAAAATTTGGTATCAATCGTTCTAACCTTATTGTCTAAAATATGACCCTAAGTGTTTCAAAGAATTGAGAAGAAAAAGTACTTTTTTAATTGCAAAATGTAGTCATTTTTTTCGGAACAATCAATCTTTTATTTCAAAGCATACTATTTCATCGATTTTCAAAATGACTCACTTTTTCTTAGTTCGTATTCTGCGTATGAGTGTTAATGGAAGAAACATTTTTGTTGGTTTTTTCGGACTAATCCCCTCGACGCCGTCTGACAATATCCGGCGCAACGCGTTTAGAAGGCCGTACCACGCCTCCGCCATTTGCAAAGAGTAATAAAAAATAAAAAAATATCACGTCACAGGTAAAAGTAGGAATAAAATATACCCTGAGTCTGAAAAATGGCGAAGAAAACTTTCCTTTGGAAAAAATCATGAAAATCAGCCTTTTTCCTCACCTTAGCATATTTCCCCCTTTAAATCCCATCGCGCTTGGACACCCATAAGTGGGTCTCCTATTGCGATTATGGGCGTCAACCTAATAAGAATCCATGCGGATCAGCATGATGTATATAATATTCAGAACAAACCTTCATCCAGAAATGATTATTTTTATCATATATTGCTGGGAAAAAATGTCAGTGTGCAACTTACATAAAATGATTGGTGACAGTGTCACCCACGAATCGGGTCAGCCTGTTCTTCGTGAAGTCATATATGGGCAATTCAACCGCTGCAATGACCGCAGCCCTCTGAGCAGTTGGTCCAACACCCTGTGTATCGGAATCCCAAATTCCAGTTTAATATTCACTATTAGTAATCATTAGAATAAAACGAACATTTCACCAAATCATAAACTAAATATACGACTTGAATAATACTAAATTCGACCAACTAGCAACACAGGAGTATTTTACTTTACCATGAGGGCCATCATCCACCGAAGAGGAGCTGTGCGGAGCTAGGAAAAGGCAACCAATCAACCGCTAAATTCATGTCCATCAACGCTGACGGGGGGATTCTATTGGTTGTTTATTCCATGCTCCGCTCGTCTCCACTTTGGTAGATGATGGCCCTCAACGTTCTCTTAAGGTGGTTTTCACGTTCAACGTTCGAAAATATATTTTGTTATACGGTGTTGAAATTTGCATCTTTTGAATGCGACAAAATTTTTTTCTTTCATCCCTTATCTCTTTATTTTCATTACGGTCAACTATATTTTCTCGCCAATTTATGTTGTGAATTTTCAACAAGGATCCTGAAAATCATTTGACCGATTTTTATAGCCCAAATCTGTGAAAAAAATATTTTGGCGATGCACAACAAAAAACGAAATTTCTTTCGTTCCAACGATGCAAATGTCACAGTCACTTCGTACTTCTAATTTGTCAAAAATGTTGTATTGTCGATTCCATAAGAAGCAAAAAGTGGTCAGGGGTGCTGAAAAATAATGCAGCTGGACGCGTAATAAGTGAGAGTACATAAGAGAAAAATGTTCTCTGCGACAAGTTCCTATGCAACGTGAAAATCCACCTCGATAGCATAATTACAGCAATTCTCAAATGGGCAAGCCTCTTTGGAGTGTCTAAAAGTAAAATGATGTTTTTTTCTTTAATCATTACCCTCCACAAGCCGCGCACGCCCTCGTGCTGAAATACATCTCGGAAGCAACGGATTAATGATAGATTTCCCTCAACACCGGTCACTTGCATTCGAACTTTCACCACATCGGTTGGGTTAGCAATTGCGCTCGATATAGCTCCTGCTAACGCTGCACACATAACATTTATAAGCACTAAATCATCTGTTCCCCACTTTTCCGTAGCGGCTCGTTTAAGCGAGTAGTATGTGCCAAATTTAATTGTTCCGTAGGTAGCCTGCCTCAGTATTGCCGAGCTGATCCTGTTTCGAAACGAGGAACATAAAAAAGACAAGAAACAAAAGAATTCACTCTCCGACATAGATTTTTTGTGATTTTTCATATGTTTAGTTATTTCGCTTACAGCGCCAAGAAGTTTTATTCTCGTCTCTCTGGTGCATTCGGTGCGTGCTAATTTTTTTTTTGTTTTGCCAAGAGTACGCATAAATTGCAAGGGTGCCTGATGAAATCAAGAAACTGAGAAAACGCTGTATAGTTCGGTTACAACTTTGCGGAAGAAAGAGAAATGAAGGTTGAATATCGGTGACGCAATTAAGGGGGGACATACCTTTAAGCGAGGAAAATATGTTCTGATATTCACAATTTTTTTTAACGAAAGATTTCGCTGTTTTTGAGACTTTCGGTATTTTCTATTGCTACTTTTGGCTTTTACATGGTATTTTTGCTGTTTATTAATCTTCAGAAATGGCGGAGTTGACCGATTTTTATGACATTTGGTATAAATATTTCGAACCTTTTGTCTGAAACATGACCCTATATGATCTTTTGAATTTTTAGAAATAAAAAAAAAGTCTTTTATATTGCAGTGAGGCCGTCTTTTTTTCGAAAAATTAGACGTTTTTGTTTCAAAGCGTAACATTTAACCGATTTTTAACATTTCTCACTTTTTCTTGGTTCGTATCTTGCCGTGAGTGTTGATGAAAGAATATTCTTCGTTGGCTTTGTTTGGATTCATGAGTTCCGTGCCCCTGCCGATATTAAAGATTAATAAAAAAAAAAAAATCTAACAGCCAAAAGTAGTAATAAAATATACTCCAAGTCTCAAAAATGGTAAAGGAATCTTTCCTTTTAAAAAAAATCATGAAAATCAGCTACTTGTTCCTCACCCAAAGGTATCTCCTACCTTAAGAGAGTACACCACTATGTTAAGCCGAAAACTGCTATGGGGTCTTCGAAGTTGATTGTCAAAACATTGATGTACTTTGTGAGAAATGTACATCAGTTCCTTAAAAAATCTACAAAACATTCCACATTGAACCTGACGGAAAATACCAAATCGTTCGTCGTAAATTTAACATAGTCGAAAAAAGAATTGATTTTTTAAGAAAAAACACTTCAAGTTTTTTTTCGAAAGACTTTTTCTAAAAATGTCAATTTCAAACGAATTATTCAATTTTCACGAAAAAAATTGGAACTTTTCGAGAGCATTTCGTATTCACATTGATACACATTTTGATATTTTGCTCCAAAGTTGAAAAAAATCGACAGGATCCATCACGGAGGACTTTAGTAAAAACAATTAGGTAAAAGAGACTGCTGTTGTGTCACTTTGTAATGAAACAATTGAAAAGAAATTGCTTGTACTTTACTCTTGTTTCTATCTTGCAAAACCAATCGTACATTATAAGTACATTATGCGTACATACGTTACAAGTATAAAATTACGTTTATTAGGTAATTTTTTGAAGTGGTGAAATACCTTGAAAATGGATGAAAACGGTTTTTTTATTGTTTATTATTATTTCCGGTAATTTTACGTATCTTTCGAAAAAAATAACTCCAAAATTTCAATTATAAACCTTGTTTAGGCTGGATTCAGGTAGATTCAATATTTTTTCTCTAATCTATATTATTGAGATAGACTACACGATAATTTGAACAGTGCTTGATATTTTTTAAGACGCAGTGTCAGATCAACCAAGAAGCCATGAGTACAAAAGAGATAGCTGCTTCCAGATTGCTAGTGTTCTCCGGGACAGAAAAAAAATGCGATGTGGTTTGCTTAAAATATAATCCGTCTACGAAAAGCTTGGCCGTAGGAATTTTACTGACCAGACATGTGAAACGTGTCCTTAAGGGGTTAGGCTACCGTGAAAATGACAACAAATCGTTAGTTGCTTGAGGCGACTCAAATTAAAGAGGATGGTCCAACATATTGTACAAGAATCGCAGGTGAAAGGTAAATTTATGATTACAACGAAAGAACTAGTAAAACGAACGTTTTTCCGAAAACTATGTTTTTCAAAATGCTGTACACGATTTTCTGCCATCTAATGAATGGATCGACTTGAAGTTTGGTACACTTATTCAGTGTAATAGTAGTTCAGTCTTCCTTCTTAATATTTTTGTTTCATTAGTTATTAACACTAATATTTTTCCTCGAAAAATCGGAAAAAAAATGAAAAAACAATTTTTTCTGATCGAAACACGGTAACAAAAAAAATCTTTGTCAAGTCTTCGCCAATGTTATCAATTTTAACAAAAAAAACTCATTTTTTTTGTTTCAGATTAGCCAGGTGGCAAAAATCGAGTATACCGTTCAGCCCCTCCTGTTCAGAGGTCCCTCACGAGATTCCCTTACAACTTCTTTGACAATGAATATTTTTAAATGAGATTTTGTATGCAACTTTGTTAATGTACATACAAATAATTGTGCAAGCAATTTTTCAATCGTCCTTCAAAATTAATTTTTTCAAATAACCATGATTTTTAGTTCTCACATCAGCCAAACTACTCAACGCAGTCTTTTTAAAATCTTTGGAAATAGATTCTCTATTGTCTCTCGGGCCAGTTATGATTTAGAACATTTTTTATCATCAATTAACACGAATTCGACGAGTGAATAAATGTATCGTCTTCAAAATTTGAAAACTTAATTTTTTGAATTAAAAAAATTCCATTTCAGTTTTCAGCCTAAACTGATAGCGTTGCGCTATAAAAAAGTTGCGTTGAAGCAAGATTTATCGGGATCTCCTTACATTTTCTTCTTCTTTCGTATTTCTTAACCAGGAATCAAAGTTATTTGAAAGCTGCAATGTTTGCGCAGCCAGTCATTAAAATCAGCGCGACAACGTCTGAGAATCCTTCACCGGGATCCCAATAAATGACTATTTGTGAATAGAACAATTGTCTCGTAAACTGTACTCAAGCCAAGGTGCGTACATCATTTTCGAGTGCGAAAGCGGGTGTCTTAAAAGACCGTAGGGCAAATAGAGTTACATTAGCGTATTTTCGCCATACAGCGTTATTTTTGAACATAAGTGACTGTAGAATCGACGACTTACCCGCAGTACAATGATTTGAAGCCCTCTTGTTTGGATATTTGGACCAAAGCGTCGGTCATACCGGAGTATCTCAGGGAAGCATACTTCTTGTCGAACTTTTGACCTTGAACTTGGAGACGCGTTTTAGTCGTATCCAGGGGAAACGTGCCTGCGAGAAAGAACGAAAAAAATGTCGTTTTTTCGGACACAGCGTTGGACGGCCGCTCTATTTCCGATGAGTTTCGAATTACCTAATTCTGCAACTATCGAAGCTAGTCCCCCGTAAACAAAAGGACACCAATCCATCGAATTTTTATCTCCCATTACCGGCTGGACCCCCGCTGGATATTTTTTTCAAACGAGAAAAATTAATTAGCAGGTTAGCTTGCCGGAAATATTTCATTTGAATTGCGAATTTGTGACTGTCACGCTTTATAAACGACGTATCGTGAATAGTAACGTCGGAGTCTGGATGACGTCTCAACTGTACCTTTTACCGTCAACACGTTCTGTCACTATTCTTCCGTGTTTTTCCGATAGTACGTTATTCTGACGAAATAACCGATAGAGAGGGGAAAAAACAACGCGTGCTCGATACGATTATGCGCCGTTTTATCGTGATGCCACGATGAAATTGCCGCCAATCGCAATCACGCGAAAATAACTTGCGTAATCGAGACATCGCGGATGCCTCGATAGTATCGGTAATCGACCGCGCGCTGGCGAACGTGGCAGCACTGTTCGCATCATGTTTGAATTACGTCCTCAAATATCGCACACGCCAAAGTAACCTCTTCTCCCGAGTCAATGGGAAAAATTCATTGACAAAGCTTCCCGAAAAATAGCAAGAAAAACTGTTGACCGAACAATTGACAAATTTCCCTTCCTCGAAATGGCCGTCCGGGACGAATCCAAGTTGAAACTTTCGAAAAGCATACTCGAAATGAAGGTAATCGTTAGAGGTTAACTCATTCTGATTTTGACGCTTCTCAATGAAGTCGTTTACGCGATGATTGATCGCTCCAAGATCTATGGGAATTTTACACAAGCATTATTATCGCGATTAAACCTGAATGGAGTATTACTTCGTTTGTTCTACGTCTGCGTGCAGAATTTAATATCCATTCACTACACTGTCGAAGAATTACAACAGTTTGAATTAGTAGTACGTTTACAGTTCTTCCATAGGACGTTGTCATACTCAGCTATGATGAAAAAAAGCATAAGAAACCGTACGAAAGTTTTGGAATTGTTGTGCAGGTGATTGATGTACGAAAAAAACTTGTTGAAAAATATGCTACCTGTTAGGTGTTTGCATTTAAAAGTACTGAGTTTGAGCGAAAGACAAGACATCGGTTCGATAGTAAACGGACAAACTGGTTCATTCAAAATATTGCCTCTCGGAGTAGACAATCGTGGCCCATAATTTGCACATTAATAAATGCGAATTTAAAAGAATGGCTCGCATTAACAATAGAAATCAACATTTCACGCAAAATTTCTGTACAATTTGGATTAAACAAGTAGATTCTTTTTCTAATTTTTCAAAAACAATTCTCGTCAAGTAGAAGGTAGCAATATTGTCGATATTTCTACCAAGTTTCACCTCAATCGGCCTAATAGTTTTTGAGTCATCCTGGAAGCCAATCTCGAAAATGCAGTTTTGAGAAAAAGGTATTTGAAGTTCACATAGAATTTGAATTAAATTGCACTAGGTACTTGTAGTAACTAATTACTCAAGCAATCTGTTACAAAGTAATGAATTTATCAATTACAGTAGTAATTGTAATTGTTAGCTGTTGATTCACTTACTTCGTGCTCATCTCTACAATCTCGATGATTATCCAATTTTGCTTCGAAACTTTCGGAAAATATTCTACATATATAGTTCTATCGTTTGAAGAAACAGAAAAGAGAAATCGTTTTTTTGATCGTTGTAAATGTACATTCTGCCTAAATGCGCTCTTGGTATTTTTAGTTCATGAAAAGAACGAAGGAAAAAGTGGAGAGGCAGCTTTTCCAGGAGGAGGGTGAGGAATACTTCGGAAATCAACTGACGACGCGTATGAAAAACGAATCGTAAGACATTGTTCCAATTTAAAGTAACAAAGAGAGTACGAAAATTTTCAATTTCGCACATTGCAACTGCCAAAATGAAAATTCATTGCATTGCAGAGGCAGATACATCGTCGAGCCGAGCTTCGCTTTCTGCGAACATCTACGAGACGGCAGAGTCAGTTATCAAGGCATGAATCCTGAAATAGAGAGACTCATGGAATTGGAAGAACAGGCCAAGGCGGCGAAGGAACAATCCAAGCGCGAAGCAGACGTGTCAGACGAGCAGCTGGCTAAACGTTGGAAATCCTCGGAAGTAAAGACCATGGAGAAAAAATCAAAATGCCCAAAGCATATCGTTGAAGCATTCTACAGTAACCAAAAGATTGCGCAATACGTCAAAAAGGGGACTCAACGTAAATTTTTGAAACCTACGGATTAACCGTTATCTAATAAACACTTAGATATTCGTAAGGAAAACTGGTGTAGGTTGTATAAGACGATGAAGCCTTTGGAGTTTTACAAATATTTCTGTACATATATATCTTATGACTGAAGACGAAATCGTGGAGAATAAATAACAGTTTTTTTTTCTTTTCAATTCTTTCGAGATATCTTTGAATCTCTGACCCATTTGCACGAAACAAAAAAAGTCCAAATATCCATTAACAAACGTTTTATTGCACCATTTTTAAAATGATATATTTGATTATGTGAACAATTTGGAAACTTCTCTTTTATTATATCGATGAAAAATTAGATATTGCAGCGCTATTGTGTTTAACAGACGGAGCAGCTTGACTCAGTTCAACAATCTCGCGTCCAAATTTTTCTCTGAAAATTGCGTTTGAATTCACTGCAAATATTATCACTATCATTGACGCGTTTTGAAAAAAAAAAGGCTCAGTTAAGAAAATTGGAGCGTCAGCCAAAATTGAAGATTTATATATATATATATATATATATATATATACAGGGTGTTTCATATTAAGTGACCGATCGGGAACTGGCGGGTTTAGGGGGGTACCCCGAGTCAATCTGCCAAAGCGTTTTTTCTTCGTCAAATAGTTTTCAAATGAGAGCGATTAGAATTTTGGCGTTCGACTGATTATTGTAGAACTTGAAGCCTGCCCTTAGCGACGACGCCACTCGAGTGCCAAGTCTAAAGCGAGACGCGTAGCAGGCAGCGAGAAACGTAGCTAGGCATCTGTCTTGGTTGCCCGGCCAGTTTGACGTTTCTTGTATCGTCTGCTATTTTCTGTCATCGTGGGTACGCAAGTTCAGAGCGTGCGTTTGACAGGTAACGCGCGCTCTGAACTTGCACGGCTTGAGGAACGCACCGATTGACAGATGACGGCACGGATGATTTGACGTTTTGTGTATCATTCGCGTTGGCGTGACATTTGCCGCTTCGTCTTCTGCTGCTCCGTGAGTCCGGGCCGAGGCGTGAAGGTTGCCGACCTTCAGAAGACTTGTAATTCTACCCGCGAGCGATGATGATAGGAAATAAGATTGTTCAATGCATTCGTAATCTTTATTTTGGAGAGAAATAAAGCACAGAACGGTCAATAATTTGGTGTTTTTCAAATTTGGAGGCAACGAGCAAATGTTTTTTTTTTTATTTTCCCATTGCCGTTATCGTAAAGACTCAACGCGGACGTTTCCATATCGAATCGCGAGTAAATTGTTCAATTTTCATAACGACTTTGATGAAATTGTCTATTCTTAGTTGTTGCGGCAGTGATACCAATTATCACGCCCGATGATATTATTCAATGACAGTTGCTGTTATGATTGTTATCTTAATAAATAAAAATTAACAGATTCGGAACCAACCCAATATGTCTGGAGTTTCAAGTACCGAGGTACAGTACGTTTTTTTTGTTTAGTTTTTTACAAGGTTTTATTTAACTTGACTTGGTGTTAGATGCGAAACGGAAAATCGATATTACATCCACTTCCCAACTACCTAGAGCTCTGAAATTTTGCAAACATACATTTGAGGGGTGAAAATGCACGATTCAACGTTAAAAAAATGAATAAATAAATAAATAAAAAACGACTTTGTGTGAGATGCAAAATGAATAATCGATATTTCGTCCACTTCCCGATTACGTAGAGCTCTGAAATTTTGCAAACATGGATCCCAGACATGACAGCGCATGATTCGACTTAAAAAAATACATTTCTTTTTTAAATGACGACTTTCTGTTGAATGCAAAATGGAAAATCGGTACTTTATCCACTTTTCAACTTTTTGGAGCTCTGAAATTTTGCAAACATGAGACTAAGATGTGACACAAGCTTTCATTTATAGTCGCATATGGGTGACTTGGTAAAAATAATATTTTCTACTTTTTAGCATATTAAGAGAAAGATCGTTAAAAATTGTTCTCACATATAAATGATTTCTATTCATGCTACCGGTATTCTGAATATCCGAATTATCCAGCTGGCGAGTACTCTAATTTTGGGAAAAAACGGTATTTCAAACTTATACAAATAACAAAGATTAAATGCAAGTAGCGACAGCTGGTTCATCCGACTGCGAGCTTTTAAGTGAGCAAAATAGCAAACAGCGCGCCGTATGATCCCTGGACCCTCGGTCGAACATTTCTGAAATCATTCGTCGGTTTATACATTCCTGAAATCATCTCTTTGCGATATTATCGGAATGGAGATGAAATCAACCGCGAACTCGTTGTGACCTTGCCGAGTATATCGTATGGATAATGCACGAATCGTTGTCCGAATTGATTTCATCTCCTATCGCGATCGGGAACGAGATGAATGTATCTCGTTTCAATATCATCGGAAAGGAGATGAAATCAATGGCGAACTCGTCGTGACGACTTCGAGTATGTCCTACGTACACTAGAAGAATCTCTGACAGAATTGATTTCATCTCCGTTCGCGATCGGGAACGAGATTAAATCATCCCGTCCCGATATTATCGAAAAGGAAATGAAATCAATGGCGAACTCGTCGTGACGTCATCGAGTGTATCCTATGGATACTCCACGAATCACTGACAGAATTGATTTTATCTCCGTTTGCGATCGGGAACTAGATGGATTCATCTCGTTCCGATATAATCGGCAACGAGATGAAATCAAAGGGAAACTCTTCGTGACGGCTTCGAGTATGTCATACGGACTGTAGAAGAATCATTGACACAATTGATTTCATCTCCGTTCGCGATTGGGAACGAAATGAAATCATCTCTTTGCGATATTATCGGAATGGAGATGAAATCAACCGCGAACTCGTTGTGACCTTGTCGAGTATGTCGTATGGATAATGCACGAATCGTTGTCCGAATTGATTTCATCTCCTATCGCGATCGGGAACGAGATGAATTTATCTCGTTTCAATATCATCGGAAAGGAGATGAAATCAATGGCGAACTCGTCGTGACGGCTTCGAGTATGTCCTACGTACACTAGAAGAATCATTGACAGAATTGATTTCATCTCCGTTCGCGATCGGGAACGAGATGAAATCATCTCTTTGCGATATTATCGGAATGGAGATGAAATCAACCGCGAACTCGTTGTGACGTTGTCGAGTATGCCCTATGGATAATACACGAATCGTTGTCCGAGTGGATTTCATCTCCTATCGCGATCGGGAACGAGATGAATTTATCGCGTTTCAATATCATCGGAAAGGAGATAAAATCAATGGCGAACTCGTCGTTACGGCTTCGAGTATGTCCTACGGACACTAGAAGAATCATTGACAGAATTGATTTCATCTCCGTTCGCGATCGGGAACGAGGTGAAATAATCTCTTTGCGATATTACCGGAATGGAGATGAATTCAACCGCGAACTCGTTGTGACGTTGTCGAGTATGTCCTATGGATAATGCACGAATCGTTGTCCGAATTGATTTCATCCCCTATCGCGATCGGGAACGAGATGAATTTATCTCGTTTCAATATCATCGGAAAGGAGATGAAATCAATGGCGAACTCGTCGTGACGTTGTTGAGTGTATCCTATGGATACTGCACGAATCACTGACAGAATTGATTTCATCTCCTTTCCGATGATATTGAAACGAGATAAATTCATCTCGTCCCCGATCGCGATAGGAGATGAAGTCAATTCGGACAACGATTCGTGCAGTATCCATACGACATACTCGACAAGGTCACAACGAGTTCGCGGTTGATTTCATCTCCATTCCGATAATATCGCAAAGAGATGATTTCAGGAATGTTTAAACCGACGAATGATTTCAGAAATGTTCGACCGAGGGTCCAGGGATCATATGGCGCGCTGTTTGCTATTTTGCTCACTTAAAAGCTCGCACTCGGATGAACTAGCTGTCGCTACTTGCATTTAATCTTTGTCATATGTATAAGTTTGAAATACCGTTCTTTCCCAAAATTAGGGTACTCGCCAGCTGGATAATTCGGGTATTCAGAATACCGGTAACATGAATAGAAATCATTTATATGTGAGAGAACAATTTTTATCGAGCTTTCACTTAATATGCTAAAAAGTAGAAAATATTATTTTTACCAAGTCACCCATATGCGACTATAAATGGAAGCTTGTGTCACATCTTAGTCTCATGTTTGCAAAATTTCAAAGCTCCATAAAGTTGAAAAGTGGATAAAGTACCGATTTTCCACTTTGCATTCAACAGAAAGTCGTCATTTAAAACAGAAATGTATTTTTTCAAGTCGAATCATGCGCTGTCACGTCTGGGATCCATGTTTGCAAAATTTCAGAGCTCTACGTAATCGGGAAGTGGACGAAATATCGATTATTCATTTTGCATCTCACACAAAGTCGTTATTTATTTATTTATTTGTTTATTCATTTTTTTAACGTTGAATCGTGCATTTTCACCCCTCAAATGTATGTTTGCAAAATTTCTGAGCTTTAAGTAGTTGGGCAGTGGGTGTAATATCGATTTTCCGTTTCGCATCTAACACCAAGTCAAGTTAAATAAAACCTTGTAAAAAACTAATCAAAAAAAACGTACTGTACCTCGGTACTTGAAACTCCAGACATATTGGGTTGGTTCCGAATCTGTTAATTTTTATTTATTGAGATAACAGTCATAACAGCAACTCTCATTGAATAATATCATCGGGCGTGATAATTGTTATCACTGCCGCAACAACTAAGAATGGACAATTTGATCAAAGTCGTTATGAAAATTTAACAATTTACTCGCGATTCGATATGGAAACGTCCGCGTCGAGTCTTTACGATACCGACAATACGAAAAGAAAAAAAAACATTCGCTCGTTGCCTCCAAATTTGAAAAACACCAAATTATTGACGGTTCTGTGCTTTATTTCTCTCCAAAATAAAGATTACGAATGCATTGAACAATCTTATTTCCTATCATCATCGCTCGCGGGTAGAATTACAAGTCTTCTGAATGTCGGCAACCTTCACGCCTCGGCCCGGACTCACGGAGCAGCAGAAGACGAAGTGCCAAATGTCACATCCGTCGGCCTGTCACGCCGATGCGAATGATACGCAAAACGTCAAATCATCCGTGCCGTCATCTGTCAAAAGGTGCGTTCCTCAAGCCGTGCAAGTTCAGAGCGCGCGTTACCTGTCAAACGCACGCTCTGAACTTGCGTACCCAAGATGACAGAAAATAATAGCAGACGATACAAGAAACCATGGAGGCTAGAGTGGAGGAGTCCGATCTCTTATGGAGAGACTTGAAAAAAGTGGCTACAAAAATGTGGCCTTACCGAGATGGCGTCACTATCGCTAAAACCTCGAGACACGAGCTGGGTGTGACAGAGACGGAACAAGTAAATAACGAGAAGTGAGCTGTGCATGAGGCAGAATGAAACTTGAGAAGTAGGCTGCGTGCGAGAGAGATGTAAAACAGTGCAGCCAGATCGCGCGCGAAAGTTACCCTCTCTCTAGTCCCTCGCGCGCCCATCACACAATCATAGTAGCGCGTGTCCGTGAGCGAGCGACGCTCGGACATCTTCGGAAAGAGCCGAGTGCCGTCGAACTGTCCCGACCGCGCCTTCGGCAGCTACACCAACACATAGACACGCTGAGCACGTTCATGTGCGGCCAAGCCGAACGAAGGCTTCGAGGGAAAAAGCAATCTGAGCACGGCCCGCGCGTGACGTCACGCGAAGGCACGCGCGAGACTTTTAGATGATTTCAATGCTTATTTAGCTCTTGATTCTCTGCGTTATTAATGTATACAAATAAAATGTATCGCGCACTCTGAACGCTTATTTTTTTAGTTTATACGTTAATTTAAATATAATAATAAATCTAAATTACAACTTATTTACCTTCTAAAAAATTATTTACGCTTTACTCACACCCGTCCTTATGCCAAATAAATTATAATTCAGAAAAGTAAGTGAAAATATATTTATATTCGTATTATTATATTAATTCTCATACTTTCATCAAGCGATAAAGTATTATCTCCAAAAACAAGTCAATCGTCAATCGGGCCGCCAATCGTAACTGCCAGAAAGTGCATCTTTAACACAAGTGATAAGATAGTCCCGTTGGTAGCGTTCCTGGCTTCGGTCCGTAGGGGCGCAGGATCGTTCCTCACGCTCAGCGCTTTTTTTTTTAATCATGGTTACTATTAATTTTTATTTGATTAGTTATTTTTATTAGTTATCATATTTATTTTAATTAGTTATCTTTTAGTACCGAAAAATTTATCGCGCACTCTGACCGCTTAATTTATTAGTTTTTACGTTAATTTAAATATAATAAATCTAAAATACAACTTATTTATCTTCTAGCAAAATGTTTGCGCTTTACTCACACCCGACCCTATGCCAAATAAATTGTAATTCATAAGAGTAAGTGGAAATATATTTATCTTCGTATTATTATATTCATTCTCATATACTTTCATCAAGCAAAAAAGTATTATCCCTAAAAACAACCATCCATCCGACCGCGAATCGTAAGTACCAGAAAGTGAACATACATTGACACAAAAAATTAAAGGAGCAAGAAAAGTTGAACTTCTTCAAAAGTGTTCGTACAAAAAAAAAGGATGTTAAAGCTTCAAGTTTCTAGTTTTAGATCCGACAATGATTTTTTTTGAGAATCACTGATTGCGCGGTAGGAAGAAATATCACGGCAAAAAAAATGTTGCAAATTTTTACGTTTTTCAAAGTTCTCGACGTGTTTTGGAGATTTTTTTCGGACTTGACCAATATCAAGGTCATTGAGCCCATTCAATTCAGTTCAATTTGCTTCTTTTTTTATCTCCTTACGACCATTTTTCGCTGATATCGGCCTCCTCGTCGGCCTCTGAATGAAAAAACGTCCTTTTGTCTTCAGTCATCGATATCTCGGGAACTAATGGTCATACGGGAATTCGACCGGCAATTTTGGAAACGTGAATGCATACTCTACAAGCTCTGATTATTATTGTAGGTTTAAAAAAATTATTTTTGCCATCAGTTTTAAAAAAGTACAAAAAATCGATGTTTTCTTGTTTTTTATAAAATCCACCGCTACTTTGCAAATATTGCGATAAACACTATTGTTTATGGACGGTCATTCGGCTCTATATGTCCCCAAGAGATATGCAAAATTCCAAATTGATCCGTTCATCGGTCTTTCTTGCCCGATTGACCAAAATATGAAAAAAAATTAAAGGAACAAGTTTCCTCCTTCTCAGAAATCATTTCATGATTATTAAGAGGAAAAACAACTTTTCACTACTTTTCGTACAATTGGGTATTGAGTACGCATTAAATGTTGGAAAAGAACCCTGAAAATCATATTGACTAAAAATTTTCAATTTTTTTTTTTTTAATAACAAAAATGTTGAAATTTTTTTGTTTATAAAAAAATCTATTTCGATTATTTTTATTTTTTTAATGTTGACATTTTTTTTCGATTCAACATTGTACCGCCAGCATTAGAATTACCCAAAGTGTACGTAGAATTACCCAAAGCGTACCTCCCCGTGGTATGCTTTGGGTAATTCTGATGCTGGCGGTACAATGTTGATTTAAAAAAAAATTTCAACATTAAAAAAAAAAAATTCGAAACTGATTTTTTTATAAAAAAAAAAATTCGAAACTGATTTTTTTATAAAAAAAACAATTTTCAATATTTTTTTTATGGAAAATTTTTTTTTTCGAAAATTTTTAGTCAATATGATTTTCACGGTTTTTTCCCAACATTCAATGCGTACTCAATACCCAATTGTACGAAAAGTAATGAAAAGTTTTTTTTCCTCTTAGTAATCATGAAATGATGTCTGAAAAGGAGGAAACTTGCTCCTTTAATTTTTTTTCGAATTTTGGTTAATCGGGCAAGAAAGACCGATAATCGGATCAACTTGGAATTTTGCATGGCTCTTGGGGACATCTTGAGCTGAATGACCGTCCATAAACATTAGTCTTTATCGCAATATTTGCAAAGTAGCGGTGGATTTCATAAAAACCAAGAAGACATCGTTTTTTTGTACTTTTCTAAAACTAATGGCAAAAATAAAAAATAAAAGTTTCACCACAATAATAATCGGAGCTTGTAGAGTATTCGAGTTTCCAAAACTACCGATCGAATTCCCGTACGACCATTAGTTCCTGAGATATCTCAGCGAAAAATGGTCGTACGGAGAAAAAAAAGCAAATTGAAGTGAATTGAATGGGCTCAATGACCTTGATATTGGTCAAGTCAGAAAAAAATCTCCAAAACACGTGCAGAACTTTGAAAAACGTAAAAATTTGCAAAATTTTTTTTGCCGTGATATTTCTTCCGACCGCGCAATCAGTGATTCTCAAAAAAAAAATCATTGTCGGATCTAAAACTAGAAACTTGAAGCTTTAAAATCCTTTTTTTTTGTACGACCACTTTTGACAAAGTTCAACTTTTCTTGCTCCTTTAATTTTTTGTGTCAATGTATGTTCACTTTCTGGTACTGACGATTCGCGGTCGGATGGATGATTGTTTTTGGGGATAATACTTTATCGCTTGATGAAAGTATAGGAGAATGAATATAATAATACGAAGATAAATATATTTCCGCTTACTTTTATGAATTACAATTTATTTGGCATAGGGTCGGGTGTGAGTAAAGCCCAAACATTTTGCTAGAAGATAAATAAGTTGTATTTTAGATTTATTATATTTAAATTAACGTAAAAACTAATAAAATAAGCGGTCAGAGTGCGCGATAAATTTTTCGGTACTAAAAGATAACTAATTAAAATAAATATGATAACTAATAAAAGTAACTAATCAAATAAGAATTAAGGATGTTGGGTCCCAAATCGCAAATGATGATAAAATTCTGAAAATTTGGTATGTTTTTGTATGAAGTATTTCAGAGGTCGTGTAAAAATTTCACGACAATTAGGAAGCTCGTTATTGAACAATTAACATTCACAAATTAAATGCTGTCTTATGGAAACTGATGTAACTTTGCAATAAGTTTTTCTTTTGACCTCTCAATTTTGTAATATCTACAATATACTGAAAGCAACGGAAACAAAACGAAGTTTATTGATACATTTTTTTTATTTCTTTTAAAAATTGTTCTTAACAAAATGTTAATTTTTCAATAACGAGCTTCCTAATCGTCGTGAAATTTTAACACGACCTCTTAAATACTTCATACAAAAACATACCAAATTTTCAGAATTTTCTTATCATTTTTTATTTCAACCCTTAAGGAGGTTGAAGTAATGATGATAGAATTCTGAAAATTTGGTATGTTTTTACATGACGTATTCAGGAGGTCGTGTAAAAATTTCATGACGATTAAGAAGCTATTTATTGAACAATTAACATTAACATGTTTTATAGGGACTCAACATCCTTAATAGTAACCATGATTAAAAAAAAAAAAAACGCTGAGCGTGAGGAACGATTCTGCGCCCCGACGGACCGAAGCCAGGAACGCTACCAACGGGACCATCCTATCGCTTGTGTTAAAAATGCATTTTCTGGCACTTACGATTGTGCGGCCGGATGGATGATTGATTTGTTATTGGAGATAATACTTTATCGCTTGATGAAAGTATGAGAATTAATATAATAATGCGAATATAAATATATTTTCACTTACTTTTCTGAATTATAATTTATTTGGCATAAGGACGGGTGTGAGTAAAGCGTAAACAATTTTTTAGCAGGAAAATGAGTTGTAATTTAGATTTATTATTATATTCAAATTAACGTATGAACTAAAAAAATAAGCGTTCAGAGTGCGCGATACAATTCTTTTGTATACATTAATAACGCAGAGAATCAAGAGCTAAATAAGCATTGAAATCATCTAAAAGCCTCACGCGTGCCGTCGCGTGACGTAACGCGCGGGCCGTGATCAGATTGCTTTTTCCCTCGAAGCCTTCGTTCGGCTTGGCCGCACATGAACGTGCTCAGCGTGTCTATGTGTTGGTGTAGCTGCCGAAGGCGAGGTCGGGACAGTTCGACGGCACTCGGCTCTTTCCGAAGATGTCCGAGCGTCGCTCGCTCACGGACACGCGCTACTATGATTGTGTGATGGGCGCGCGAGGGACTAGAGAGAGGGTAACTTTCGCGCACGATCTGGCTGCACTGATGCGTATTCGATCCTCTTCCATCTCTCTTACACGACATCGATACTCAGCTTCCGCTCGAGGTTTTAGAGATAGTGGCGCCATCCCGGTTAGACCACTTTTTGTAGCCACTTTGAAATGCACAGATCGGCCTCCTCCCACTCTAGCCTCCATGCAAGAAACGTCAAACTGGCCGGCCAACCGAGACAGATGCCTAGCTACCTTGCTCGCTGCCTGCTACGCGTCTCGCGCTCAGACTCGGCACTCTTCTTTCTTCTTCTTTCTTTATTTCCTTTGGGCTGGCTCCGGTCTACGCTCTAGAGCGATTTGACCATACGGCCATGTCATTGGCGGGTAGATGGTGGCGAAATATGGGTGAATAAATCTGAAAAGTGATATAGAAACGGGCCTGCAAGCTCGACGGGCGCGCCCCCCGCCGTGGTAGCGGTGGCTGAGCGGGAAGCGCGCACGTCGTGCCATCCTTTTTAAGTGTGAGGTGGCGACATGCGCCGGGATGTGAACTGGTATATGTTAACGGACAACACCACTGTGACGGCTTCAAAAAATCGATTTTTTGAAAACCATCTAGAAAAATCTAAAATACATTTAAGATTAAGATGCCGTTGGACCCAGGTCGAAAAAATAATTATTTTCGGAGATATTGAATATTTTGTGGAGCGGTGCAGCGCTCGGTGGCGCTCGGGGTCCCGCGCAGCTGCGCGCCTCAGGGTCAGCAGGTATATCGAATAACGATCCATACGACGGTTTCGAGATAAAAAAAAGGGTGCATCGATTATGTCCAAAAACGTATGGGGACGCGCCTCCGTGAAATCGTGAAAAAACAAAAAGGATTGTCTGGCCGAGGAAAGCTCACCGGAAAATTGATTGACGGGTTGAGCACATATTACGTCCTGGCTATTCGGAGGAACAGCGATGATGTTGAAAAAATGAGGAAGGCAATTTGGGCAACTATCAAACATAAAATATCCACAGATAGTGAGCCACAACATGACGATTGCCCAGAGGGAGCCGAGTCGTGGTGTTCGTGGCAGCGAGCGGTCGCAAGCGGTAATATTTCTGAATATCGCCATAAGCCGCCTCTTCCTGAGGAAGTATTGGAGGCAATTACACCAGTCTTCGAAAATTTGAGCAGAGACGATTTTCTGCAGCATTGTTTTGGCGGCTTCACGCAAAACAACAACGAAAGCTACAACAAATCAGTTTGGGCAATAGTCCCCAAGTGCCAGTCCGGGAGCAAAAACATCATCGATATTGCAGCTGATATCGCGGTATTATTATTCAATGATGGCCTGAGAAGCCTCATGAAAGTTTTGGAGACGTTGGGGATAAATATCGGCCCAAATTGTTTCAATTTTTGCGTTGAAACCGACGCAGCGCGGATCCAGCTGACGGAGCCCTCGCTCACAGACGCTGCAAAAGAGGCAAGAAGAGCCTCTACAAGTTCGAGAAAAGATGCTAGGGACAATGATTTGCTTCTTGAAGGCCAGCTATATGGTGCCGGCATCGCTGATTAAAGGTACAAAATTTTTTTTCCAATTTATCGCATAAATGAACAAACCTAAAACTTTGAACGCGTTTTTCTCAAAACCACTTTTTTGAGTGCGGCACGCAGCAGAACTCGAGCAATTTTTATCCGATCGACTTCAAATTTGGACTGCATCAATAAAACTAGATTATCTAAAGAAGTACATAGGATTTTTTCGATATCTCAATAATAAAAAAAGTTATAGCCTATTTTCGACGAGAAATTTTGCTCGAAAATCGTCCTTTAATTTCAAAAGCGTGCCTATTTCTTAAAAATCAATATTTTTTCAAATCCCTATGTACTTCTCTTCAAAATATCATATTATTAACGAAAACACTTGGTATTTTTTTTCAGATCGACTTTGAAGAGAGTTCTGCTGCGTGCCGCGAACCACTGCAGATGCAACAGTACCTGACGCGGGAGCTTCCTCAGCGTCACCATGGGGCGTGAAAAATTTGAAAATTTTTTCTTATGTATCTTCAATAAACAACGAACAAAACAAACAAAATTTTTTTTCGAATATCTCTTTTCTTCCCACATAAAAAAATTCTTGAAAAATGGCGAAAAAAACAGGGGGTCACAGTGGTGTTGTCCGTTATCTGCGGAAGATGTGGAATCATATGGACATTTTTGCGGAGTTAATGAATTTCATGATGGCACTGATAATTCGTGAGCTGGTGGTTGCTACTAGAGAGTCAATATTGAATGGAGGAAAAATTTTTGCTTTGGCTAGAGAATGAATGAGGATAGAACGATGTACGTGATGCTCAGGGCAGGTCCAGAAAACGTGGTTTAAGTCCTGTGACTCGTAACCACATGAGCAGACCGACGACTGAGAGAGGGGTTTTCTAAAGAGGCTAGCTTGAAGGCTGTAATGATTCGATCTCATTCTGGAGAGTGTTACGATAGACTTTCGATTTAAACGTTTGAATTTAGTAAACCAAGTTTTAGAAAAGACTGTGTAGTAATTTTGGAAGTAGGGAGTGCCCTGGTAGGTACCCTCGAATCGTAAACGACGGTCGGTAGAGTCAAGGCCCTTTTTCCGTGCAATGGGGAAAAGATCTGAGGGCGGAAGAGAGGTGAAAAAGGTTTCGCCGACCGAAATGGCTGATTTTGCAAGGGAATCCGTGACTTCGTTGCCCGGAATTCCGTGATAGCCTGGGATCCAAACTAGGTTGATGCGTATACTCTGATTGATTGCTTCGAGAAGGGCTTTGAGGATGGCGATGGTGAATGGGCAACAAGTTCGCGAAGTCGAGAAGGAGCGGAGAGATTGAAGACAACTGAGAGAGTCCGTGAATATGAATGCACTAGGAATTTTGTTGGTCATAATTAATTTGATAGTGTGGAGAATAGCGAGAGCTTTGGCTGAGAAGATTGAGGCAAAAGACGATATCCGGTATTTAAGGGATATAGAGAGGGAAGGACAGTAGACTGCCAGACCAACGTAGGTGCCTGGGTCAGATTTAGAGCCGTCTGTGTAGAGGAATGGGGTCTCATTCGCGTCGTTGAATTATGCTAAGAATTCAGATTTGGGGTCAACCGATGCTTGTATCAGGAAACCTGTTTTAATGTCAATCGAGAGGTCAGATAAATCAGTGGAGGGAGAGATGTCGTAGTATGGAGCGAAATGATGGGGTTCTATGAGGCCTTTGTCGTGTACATGAGTGTTGTGGCTCTGAGCAAGGGAATCTGGAAAAGTGTCTGGTGAGTGTTAGAGGATCTGAGTGAAAGTGAGAGTGTAGGTAAAGAGGTAAGAAGAGGGTGATCAGAGGATGAAAAAGTTTTGAGAATAAATTTGTCACTGAGGAATTGAATACGAGAGAGCAGAAGAGGTTCGCGCGTTTCCACGAGAACCACGTTGTTTGGGGTAGAGGTGCGAAGGCCGAGGGCGAGTCTCAAGGCTTTTCGCTGGATTATTTCTATTTTGTTAAGTGAAGGGTGATGTTTGAAAGGTATAACCAACGAACCGTATTCAATTATGCTACGTAAGAGAGCTCTGTAGATGTGGATAAGGGAAGAAGGATCAGCACCCCACCAGATGGAGCGAAGGCATTTAATAATGTTTAATAGGTTGTCGCATTTTGAGATAAGTTGGTTAAAGTGTGGGTTCCATGATAAGCGGTTGTCAAGGATAAGTCCGAGGAATTTGGTTTGAAGGCAGCCTGATACCGGAGAAGAATCTATACTAACCGAGGGTTGAAGAGGGTCAAGTTTGTTGCGTGTGAAAACTACTAATTTAGATTTGGATGGTTCGATTGAGAGGCCTCTCGAGTTTAAGTATTTTGAGACTTGGTCCAGAGAGGTTTGTAGAGAAGAGTTGTAGAGAAGAGTTGACGAGCTGACGAGATGTAGAAAAGATGGCTATGTCATCGGCAAATTGAAGGCAGGAGCTTTGCGGGTGGAGGTGTTGTTCTAATTGGTTTGTATATAGAATATATAGCAAAGGGCTTAGAATGCAGCCTTGAGGAACACCTTTAAGGGTTTGGAAAGGACCGTGAGTAACTCCAGCTACCTTAAAGTGGAGAGAACGAGAAGAAGTGAGATTGTAGATGAATCTACAGTACGACCGTGGGAGACCGATGTGTTTGAGATAGTCGGTTAGAATACCCGGGTCGACATTGCCAAAGGCATTGGACACGTCCAAAAAAATTCATGCCGTAAAGCTGCGGGTCGAGAAACTTTTGTAGATCTCGGATGTGCGAATGGAGAGATTGTCGAGACAGGATTTAGATTTACGAAATCCAAATTGCGATGAGGATAGCAAGAGGTTGCTCTCTAGCCATTGTATAAGACGAGAATGGAGGAGTCTTTCCATAAGCTTAAGAAAGCAACAGGCTAGGGAGATGGGACGAAATTTGCCGGGTGTAGATTTGGTGATGAAGAAAATGAGGAAGTCGTGCTATGATTCCGGGAACAGATGAGATCGCAGGAGGTTGTTGAAGGTGTCAAAAAGAATTACGAGAATAGAGTGGAGTAATATGGAGATGATATGGAAATCAATTTTGTCTAAGCCTGGAGCGGATTTGGTGTTACACATTGAAATTGCTGAATCGAGTTCTTTAAGCGAGAAGGGGGAATCGAGAATTAGGTTTTCTAAAAAAGGGCTATCCACAGTTGGGAAGTTGGGATAGAAACAAAAAGGTTGACAGATAGAAGGGATGAGGGACAGAATTTTTTCTTTGGCCGTGATGTTAGAATGGACAGAATTGGGATCGAAAAGGTTCCTGTTTCGGAGGCTCTTAACTTCAGCCCAGACTTTGTTAGCTGGAACGCGAAAATCAATAGTTTGGGTAAATTCTGTCCACGAGTTTTTTTTTAGCTTTTTTAAAGGTTTTTTTTTGCTATGGCATCTATTTTTTTTGCTTGAATGAGTTTATCCAAGTTACCTAGGCGCCTGAAGGAGGCCCAGGCCTGTTTGCGTGCGGCGTTGGAGGCGTCACATTCCGAATTCCACCATATGGCGGGTCGGGACTTGAATGTGGGAGCTCTATCAGCTGTTGGTAAACTCGAACAAGACTGGAGGATGGAATCATTTATGGCTCGCGTTACTTTGTTGTATTGGATTAATGGAGAAGGGTCGGCAATAGGGGGAGCCACCGAATTCAGGGATTCCTAAAAAAGGGACCAATCAATTTTTTTAATAGGGTTGCGGTGAGAGGAGAATTTGTAGGTCGGTAAAGAGATACCGATTGTGATAGTGATAGGAAGGTGGTTGCTGAGGAGCGAGTCTTCTTCGACTTGCCATTCGCAGAAGGGGAGCAGGTTCGGGGAGACTAGGGAGAGATCGATGGCTGACGCGGCATTATTGAGATTAGAAGGGTTTGTAGTGAGAGATCCATTGTTAAGCAGAGAGATGTTATTGTCGATAAGAGAATGTAATAGGGAGGAGCCGGAAGGGCTGTTAGCTGCACAACCCCACGCGGTGTGGTGGCAGTTGAAGTCGCCAGCGAGAAGAACGTTCCCATTGGAGGGAGGGAATCGAAGAGGTCTTGCCATACATTAGTGCTTGTGCAAGCAGTTAAGGCGCGATAAGGAGATACAATGGTGAGCGGACCCAGAGAGGTCGAGATGGAGATCGCTAGGGTGTCTAGTTGGTTTGTAATATTGAGAGTGTTATTGATTTGTTTAAAAGGAATGTCTCTTTTAAGGGCGATGGCCAGGCCGCCGCCTCTTTGGTTAGATCTGTTTTTGGTGAGAAGCTGGAAACCCTTAAGTTTAGGGATAGAAGAGTCAGTGAGCCAAGTTTCACATAGAATAATGATGTCATATGAATGGGCGATGTTCAGTAAGAGACCGATTTTATTGAGAAGACTACGGCAGTTCCATTGTAAGATTTTTAGCTTATTATTGGGAGCCATGTTGAGATTGCGGAGAAAGGGAAGCGAGAGAACTAAGGAGTGTTGCGAAGAAGGGAGATACCGTATCCATTAAGCCCAGAGAAATCAGCGTCGGAATGAGCTGTTGCGTGATGATGTTGACAAGGGTAGAGATTAAGTCGCTGTTCTGCGCCGTCTGAGAGGGCTCGATTGATGCGGAAAAAGGGTGGGATGGCCCGGGAGTTGGATCAGGATGGGGAGGGTGTTTGGCGCTTTGTTGAAGGGCGAATCCGTATTGAGAGAAGGGGTCAAGGCGTCCGTTTGGAGCTATGAGAAGGTTGTTGCGGGCTGTACGGGTGACAAGCGTTGATTGATGAGCGACGTTCCGATTATTGAGCGTTTTTCGCTGAGGGGCTGCGCGAAGCGAAGCAATATTTGCATTAGATGTCCATTCGGAGGATGGCGTGGATGGGGGGTGTTGCAGCGGTTGAGATGGGCGTGAAGCGACCTCACCGTACGAAATCACTGGTAGCCTGAGATGGGCCGGCGAAGGAGGGACGAGTGAGTGTGCCGAGGAGCGAGACGGGAAGTGCGCGGATGAACGCATAACCGGTTCGCGAGACGCGGAGGATCGGCCCCCAAGAAGCTGTCTGGCCTCGAACAGAGGAATGCCTCTCTCTGCCGCCGTTATTTTTATATTTTTTTTATGGAGAAAGGCAGGGCATTGCCTGCTGATGGGAAGATGATTTCCTTTACAATTGGCGCAGGAAGGCGGACCGTCCCTATTCGGGCACTCTTCATCCCCCTCGTGCTTCCGGCAGCCGCAGCGAATGTATTTGGGGCGACTCTTGCACTGTTGCGAGACCTGGTTGAACTGGAAGCATGAGAAGCAAATCTTCACCGGAGAATGCCAAGGATCCACCGCGTGACGCGCCTGAAAGAGTGAGACGTGATCGGGGCGAGAGCGGCCCTCGAATTTCAGGTAAAAGGATTGTGTAGGAAGAAGCTTAGATTCGTTGTTGATGGTGACTTTACGGTTTTGCCTACGAGCATCTATGACTATGACAGAACAGTCGATGTTTTCGAGGAGCTCCTCTCTCGAGATGTCCAGGGGGAAACCGCGGATGACACCCTCGCAGTTTATGAAGGAGTCTGGGATAAAGGCAACCAGGTTTGCGGATGCGAGTATGGAGTGCGAGAGGATGCTGTTAGCCGCCTGAGCGTCCGAGAATACGACTGAGCATTGTTGTCGGCCGGAATTGAAGACGTCCAATATTTGCCGTTTGGATAGCACGCTGAGGAGGATTTTGCCTACCTTAGTTGCGTTCAGTCGAGGTGATTTAGGATCGATTGAATTGTCTTGGATCAGGACAACAAAAGGGCCGGAACTCTTAGCGCCATACTTATTCGCTCGAAGATGGTTCGGGACGGAGGATGCTTCGGTAGCTTGCGTTGAACGCGCTTGCCTTATATTATTATTCTTCCGGGACTCTGCATCAGGCGCGAGGTGTTACGGCTTGACGTTTTTTTTCCCTGACTGGTCATCGGTCGGCTCATGCGGGCGTTTCCGTGAATCTGGAAATGATTCGTTATGCAAGTCCTCGACTTGTTTTTGAATGTTAGGTGGATGAATGGAGTCAAAATCAGAGTACTCGTCCATAGGGTCCTCGCCCTGGGTAGTAAAAGAGTCAGCCATGTCTCACCCGAAGGAGAGACAAGCGAGCGTGAAGGAGACAGCGGTTAGAGAGAGGTTAGGAGAGATGGTGAAAGGTTAATGAAAGTATGTAAGGTGAAAAATGGCGAGAGATAGTGTCGAATGAGGTGCGTGGGCTCTAAAAGAATTAGGAGCATAGACCGTGAGAGAAACTCCAAATTTCCGGTTTTCACTCTTAAATGTATCGAAACGTTAAACTCCGAGGGTTCGCACGTGCTATCACGACGATGGTTCGCGTTCGACTCCCGACTCGGCACTCGAGTGGCGTCGTCGCTAAGGGCAGGCTTCAAGTCCTACAACAATCAGTCGAACGCCAAAACTCTAATCGCTCTCATTTGAAAACTATTTGACGGAAAAAAACGCCTTGGCCAGAAACAAAAGAACAGTTTAATGTATGTAATTTTACGTGCGATTAGATAGGCAAGATGTTCACTCTACGAGTAATGGAACTTATTTGGCTGTTTAGCACGAAAATAAACCATTTCTAATAACGGATTAATACAAATTAAACCTTTGTAAAAATGTAGATAAAAGAACCCCATCTTGCCAATAGTAAACTATATAAGTTCAATATTAAACCATCAACGTTTGATAAAAAATCACGAATCTTGACTGGCGAATGAAGAGCAGTGCTGTCAATCCCAATGTCCGCGAAGTTGCCGTATTTCGACAACGCTTAATATTAATTAATGATAATAATAAGTAATTCGGTGACAAAAATATAAATAGACAATTATAAATGACCCAGGATTTCATTATGAGTTGTGTAAAACATTCACTGACGCAGTTTCCTTCAGAATCATCATCGAGAATGTTATACTTTTTCATTTTTGTAGTAACAAAAAAGTTTTTCTTATTCGCATAATAAAAACATATGGATGCATAAATTTGCCGTTCAATGATATATTTTATGAAATATTAGTATCTACAATATCTCGACTGGACCGCTCCATCTTTTAAAAAAGCGTATGATTGATACGGCGGCTTTGTAACTCGTAACAACTTTCGTTATCGTTGACTAGCGACAGCCAATAAGAGGCTCCTTTCTTCTGTAATCGTGCATACGATTGGCTGTCGCTAGCTAACAATAGCGAAAACTGTCGCTACCGAGTTACAGAATAGGTCAACAGAGATTGTACTCCACAGCGTATCGGTACGGTACCAGTACGGTACTGGCACGAGGTGACAGCGTACACAGTGATCCTACGCTGCCGGTACATGAGACTGGTGCGGTGTGGAGTCACCGCTCAGTAAGGGTCACAGTTGTGCATATAGGCCTGGGCCACTCCCGTATATTACGCATCCCCCAACCTCTGCCTCAACTCGCCAAAGTTAGCCGCACCACTTTGACTAATCGAACTTTTTTTTGACGAATCGTTTGGTGATCGTTTGGTAGTCCATTCAAATCGTTTGGTAGTTCTCCGTTTTTCGAAAAATCGATGAGCAAAAATCGGGCAGTAAGTTGGCCCCCCCTCACTTTGACTAAACGAACTTTTTTTTACGAATCGTTTGGTGGTCGTTTGGTAGCGCTTGGTAAACCATTCAAATCGTTTGGTAATTTCCCGTTCTTTGGGAAAATCAAAAAGAAAATTCCGATCCATGAGATAGGACGAAGAGCAGTGGAAAAAGACTCGATACCAAATGCGATCTATCGCAAAAACGTCGTATATTATCGCGACCAATCGCAGCCTTCCGTTTCGGATACGCGTAATTTCTTTCGGTTCGGTCGGAGTTTATTAGCAAATGGAACTATGAAAATGTCACATCGTTCTGCCTCTGCGCCGTCTGGCGACCAATCACAGCTCTCTATTCCAGATACGCACGTATTTTGTGTTATCGTATTAGCATGATCGACTACCAAACGTCCCGAATAGAATACCAAACGCTACCGAATGTTTTTCTATCGATCGCGGCCCATTAGAACGTAATCGAACAAGAAATAACGAGTGAATCTGCGCTAATAAATAATTCTGCCAGTGCGGCTCCTGGCGACCAATCCCAGCGCTCCATTCCCGATTCGCTGTATTTTGCGTTGGCGTTATTGATTGATCGACTACCAAACGACCTGAATAGAATAGCAGTTGCTATGTTATATTTTTCTATCGATTAAGTCTCATCGCAATGAATTAGCCACAAAATAATGGGTGAATTTTTGTTAGAAATTCACTTTTCCGCTGCGGCTTCTGGCGACCAATCACAGCTCGCCGTTCACGATACACACGTATTTCTCGTTGGCGCAATCAAAGTAGCGATTGACTACCAATTATTCTAAATTGAATACCAAACGCTTCCGGGAGTTTTTATATAAATCAAGACTCATTGAAGGGAAATCAGACAAGAGATAGCGAGTGCACCAGTGTTTTACAATTTCGCTCTGTGGTTGGATCTCCAGTGACCAATCGCAGTCCTCTAATCAAGACGCCGGATATCCGTTCTTGGTTCGGTTATGACTTTGGATCCTGATCTGTCATAGACGAGGCGTAACATTTTTTTCATTCGTGACCCCATTTGGCAATAATTATTTAATTGAAGTGTGCGCAAACTTATTACTAATAAAGAATCAAATCAAAGGAACTCAACGGGAAGACACAGAAGAGAGATGACCCAACGATGGGCCGCCCGGATACCACCATAAACTTAGCCGGACAATTTTAACTTCTCAAGGTTTATTCATTCCTAATCGTTTGGTGGTCGTTTGGTAGCCTAATAAGAAGGTTTGGTGGTCGTCCGTTTCGTTATAATTAAATGAGACTTTTTTTTCTGTAAAGTTGGCCGGACCTTTTTTTATTTATCACGCAATCCATAAAATGCCACGTTGAATCGATGCAGAATCATTTGGTGGTTACAAATATGCAAATCCCAGCGTTTGGTAGTTAATTCATTAGTTATCCCCCTCGAAAAACAATCTACGTCTAGGCGCATACGATAGAGGGCCGGAAACGTTTGGTAGTTAATTCCTTAATGACGCCAAAAAAAAACCATCTATGTTTAGATGAACGGATAGAGGGCTGTAGTTGGCTGTTCATGGATCCAACGATATTCCAATTTCATTATGTTTTCCTTCACCGACCTTGATCTAATAAGTCTTAAACAGAGGATAATCGATTGGTACTGATTGGTAGCTTAATTAAAGCGTTTAGTAGTTAACTCCATGATGACGTCAATCCTAAAACCATCTATTTTTGGACGCAGGAATAGAGGGCTGTAGCTGGCTACTGATGGATGCAACGGAATACGGAGTAGTGATATGTCAAATTCTCTAGGTTTTTCTTCACCGATCTCGTTCTAATAAGTCTCATACGGAAGATAAGCATTAGGTAGTGATTGGTAGCTTAATTAAAACGTTTGGTAGTTAATTCCTCAATTACGTCGATCAAAAAATCATCTACGCTCAAACGCAGGCCATAGAGGGCTGTAATTGGCTGCTGAAGGATCTAACGGAATACAGAGCAGTGATATTTCAATTTCTTTATGTTTTTATTCACCAACCTCGTTCTAATAAGTCTCATACGGAAGATAGAAAAAGCCAATAAAAAAAAATATTTGTATAAATCAAACAGCCAAATAAGTCAAACCTGATCTAGAGTTTAAACTATGATCGGGAGTTGCGTGCTAAGCAAAAATATTAATTACGGTTGAAGGTTGGAAGGGGGAAGAAACCCAGTTCCTTCCACCCTCTTTGCCGTTACGTTCACTTTCTCATTCTTCTTGCGTACTCAACGTTTACAGTGGCGGTGAAGAGTGTTATCACATTCCCTCGCGCTCCAGATGCGCGATTCCGTAACTCGGTAGCGACTGTTTTCGTTATCGTTAGCTAGCGATAGTCAATTGCATGCACCATCACGGAAGAAAGGGAGCCTCTTATTGTCGGTCACTAGCTGACTTATTGGAACGAAATCGGTGAAAAAAAGACAAAGAAATCTAAAGATCACCACTTCATATTCCGTTGGATCCATCAGCAGCCAACTACAGCCCTCTATCACCTCTTACAAACATAGATGGTTTTTCGATTAGCGTAATTATGGAATTAACAACTGAACGTTTTAATTAAGCTACCAATCACTATCAAACGATTATCTTCGCTTTAAGACTTATTAGAACGAGATCGGTGAAGAAAAACATAAAGGAATTGAAATATCGCCGCTCCCTATTCCGTTAGATTCTTTAGCAGCCAATTACTGTCCTATATCGCCTGCGTCTAAGGGTAGACGATTTTTCGATTGGCGGATTTGAGGAATTAACTACCAAACGTTTTAATCGAGCCACCGATCACTACCGAACGATTATCTTCCGTATGAGACTTATTATAACGAGATCGGTGAAGAAAAACATAAAGAAATTAAAATATCACTGCTCCGTATTCCATTAGATCCTTCAGCAGCCAATGACAGCTCTCTATCGTCTGTGTCTACGGGTTGGTGATTTTTCGAACGGCGTAATTAAGGAATTAACTACCAAACGTTGTAATGAAGCTACCAATCACTACCTAACGTTGTAATGAAGCTACCAATCACTACCAAACGTTGTAATGAAGCTACCAATCACTATCAAACGATTATCTTCCGTATGAGACTTATTAGAACGAGATCGGTAAAGAAAAACATACAGAAATTGAAATATCACTGCTCCGTATTCCGTTGGATCCATCAGCAGGCAACTACAGTCTTTTATCGCTTGCGTCTAACCGTAGATGGTTTTTCGATCGGCGTAATTAAGCCATTAACTATCAAACGTTTTAATTAAGCTACCAATCACTACCAAAGGATTATCTTTCGTATGAGACTTATTGGAACGAGATCGATGAAAAACAACATAAAGAAATTCTTATATCACTGCTCCCTATTCTGTTGAATCCATTATCAGCCAACTAAAGCCCTCTATACCTTCATCTAAACATAAATGGTTTTTCGATTGGCGTAATTAAGGAATTAACTATTAAACGTTTTAATTAGGCTACCAATCACTACCAAACGATTATCTCTCGTTTGAGATTTATTGGAACGAGATTGGCGAAGGAAAACCTAAATAAATTGAAATATCACTTCACCGTATTCCGTTAAATCTATAAATCACCAATTACCGCCCTCCATCGTATGCGCCTAGACGGAGATAGTTTTTCGGGCGGGATAACTAATGAATTAACTACCAAACGCTGGGATTTGCATATTTGAAACCACCAAACGATTCTGCATCGATTCGGCGTGGCATTTTAGGGATTGCATGATAAATAAAAAAAGGTCCGGCCAACTTTACGGAAAAAAGTCTCATTTAATTATAACAAAACGGTCGACCACCAAACCTTCTTATTAGGCTACCAATCACCACCAAACGACTACCAAACGATTGGGAATGAAAAAACATTGGGAAGTTCAAGTTGTCCGACTAAGTTGATGGTGGTATCCAGGCGGCCCATCGTTGGGTCATCTCTCTTCTTTGACTTCCTGTTGAGTTCCTTTGATTTGATTCTTTATTAGTAATAAGTTTGCGCACACTTCAATTAAATAATTATTTCTAGATGAGGTCGAGAATGAAAAAAATGTTACACCTCGGCTATGACAGATCAGAATCCAAAGTCATAACCGAACCAAGATCGGATATCTGGGGTCTTGATTAGAGGATTGCGATTGGTCACTGAAGGTCCAACCACAGAGCAAATAGTAAAACACTGATGCACTCGCTACGTCTTGTCTGATTTCGCTTCAATGAGTCTTGATTTATATAAAAACTTCCAGAAGCGTTTGGTATTTAATTTAGATCGATTGCTAGTCCATCACTCGATTGCGCCCACGAGAAATATGCGTGTATCGTGAACGGCGTGCTGTGATTGGTCGCCAGAAGCCGCAGCGGAAAAAAGAATTTGTAACTAAAATTCCCCCATTAATTCGTAGCTAATTTCATTGTGATAAGACTTAATCGATAGAAAAATATCTAATAGTGATTGATATTCTATTCAGGACGATAGGTAGCCGATCGCTAAATTATGCCACCGCAAAATACATGTGAATCCTCAGTGGACGGTTCTGATTGGTTGCCAGAAACCGTAGTCCTAGAACGGCTGATTGAAGCAAATTCACTCGTTATTTTTTTACCAATTTTGTTCCAACTATTCTTGATCAAAATAAAAATCTGCGGTAACATTTAATATTCTATTCAGGGCGTTTGGTAGTTTATCATGAAATTAGGCTAATGAAAAATAGATGCGGATCATGAATGGAAAGCTATCCTTGGTGACTAGACGCCGCGGGATCTGTTCTAATGAGACTTGATCGATAGAAACGCATATTATAGAGTTTGGTATTCTATCCGGGGAGTTTGGTAGTCGATCACAAAATTGTTGCAATGCCGAATACTTGTGGGTGCTGAATGGAAGGTCGGAATTGGTTGCTAAACAACTATTAAGGCCCGGTTTCACAACTCTCTGTTAACCGAGTCAACCGAAGTTTAACGGCGACTGGCCAATCAGAACCACGCTGAGCTGGCTAAACTCCGGTTAAAGCGGTTAACCGAAAGTTGTGGAACCGGGCCTAAGCGTATGAAGACTAGATACCAGGAGACCAAACTCCTGTGCAAAGCCGCCGAAAAAGCGTCCCCAAAAATGGCTCCAGCATAGATGCCGCTGGGGTGCCGCGGGCCCTATGTATAGTAATATCGTTGAGGCTAGCCTCTCTGGTCGGATCTAACAAGGAACATCCCTCAGGTGTCCGCCTCCGATTTTGTTGAAACTCATATATGTGATAGAGCATCGAAAACTTTGAGACACGTATTTTTTTTTTATCGGCGGAAAATCGGATTTAAGGGGGGAAAGCGCCCCTCAAAGAAAGGCGTGTCGAGGGGTGATTTTGCAGTTTCACCCAGAAGCAATCCACCGATCTGAATGAAACAAAAACGAAAATTCTTCTAATGAAAAGCGATGAAAAATCATCTATGAAATTGTTAAGAAAAAATTGAATTAGGGGGTAAACCACCCCTCAATTTGCCTTTTTTTACCCCACACTTAAGTGGGTTGTATGCAAATTAATAGAACAGGTATCATTTTGAAGGGCAATTAAAATTAAAGTTGACGGGTTTTTGCGTTTTGGCGACATAGCACATTTAAGGGGGTAAACCATCCCTAACATAAATTTATTTATCACGGTCGTTTTTTCTGTGTTTAAAGTATATCCGCTAATTTTAAATATTTCTATAAGCTACAATTTAATGTTTTATCATATTTCAAAATCATTACATTCGTCTTAAGGGGTAACTACCCCTCCAACGAGAAACATCATTGAAGTATCCGCTCTCGATTTCGTTGAAACTCATATATGTGGTAAAGCATTGCAAACTATTAAACATGTTTTTTTGTATCGGTAGAAAAACGGTGTTAGGGGATGAAACCACCCCTCAAAGTTTCTCCCACAAGCAGTCCACCGATCTGAATGCAACAAAATCGAAATTTACTCTAATATTGAGCGATGAAAAATCCACTACGAGAGTGTTGATTAGAAATATAATTGAGGGGTAAACCACCCCTCCATTTGCCCTTTTTCACCCCACACTTAAGAGGGTTGTATGAAAATTAATAAAACAGGTATCATTTTGAAGGGGAATCAAAATTCAAGTTGGCGCGTTTTTGTGTTTCAACGGGACAGCAAATTTAAGGGGGTAAACCACCTCTAACCTAAATTTGTTCATCACCGTCGTGTTTTCTGTGTTTAACATGTATCCGCGAATTCAAAATATTCTCCCGCGTTTTTAAATTATTACGTTTTTAAATTTTCACATTTTAAGGGTAAACTACCCCCTCTAATTGCTTTTCGTTTGAAGTTTCGCGAAAGGTTTCACGAATTTCGTTAAAACTGTTTTCATTTCATCGGTGATATCAATTTTATGTTTGTGTGTGCAGGCATATTCGTTTTGAGTTTTAGGCGCGGTGCTTTGGAAGTGGGGACCTGGGGCTACCCCTTACTTATAAGGCTCATATTTTCATATTTTCATAATTATATTTTCGTACCGAAATGATTCTTCCTCTAATTCAAAAGTTTTGATGAAAGCATCTCCCATGCAACGATGCAAAGCAGTAACAAAAATATATTAACGATACTATTAATAAAATTCAAATGGTATATATAAATATATTTGGTTTTTTCGTTTTTGTTATTCCGCGTAAAAAAAATCATACGCAGATAAATGTTTACTCTTCGATTCTTAAATGCGTAATTATCCAGAATGCTCCCGTTCGGAAATCTTTTATCTCTGTGTATGAAGTTATACAATCAACGAACAGACCGATGTTTATTTGCCTACGTATCAGCTTTTCTCGACTAACTGCAATAATTAATTCTTCCAGCGCGAATATTCTTATCGCGTCATGACGCGGTAACGATATTTGCGCAAAATTTGTATTCTACGCAGAATTTTTACACTGGGCAAATATTAAACTGCACGCTATTATCATCTTGAACTGCAAGACGTTAATCATACATTACCCGATAATGTGTTTACATTTTCGGGTAATGTGTGATTGGCCTCTGGCAGTTCAAGTTGTCAATAGCTTGCAGTTTTATCGCTTGCTTTATAAGACGGTTAGCATTCGGATTCTTCCATTTCACGTTAAAGTGAGCTACAAACAGTGTACTGTGTATTGGATAATACAAATTTCATCAGCCATGAAAGTCAACCCAATAAACGTTATCAAACTTCTACTAGCTACATTTGAAGCTATGGATATTTCACAAACGCCGGTTAACAACGCGGAAATTGAACTTGCGGACGGTTTTGAACAAATATTGATCAGTTCCATGCAAGACTATAATGGAGTTGAAATGATAGAGGAAGAAACGCTCGCTTTTCAAGAACCATTTAAACAGTACGAAGCCAATGCTGTAGAAGATACCGTATGGCAAAAGGATACTGGTGGTAGTGATTCTGACGCCTGTTCCAGTGATGATGAGGTGAACTACGATTACAAAAATAAAGCAGTTCAATACTGGAGGTCTGGTAAGACAAAAAACTATAGCCTCAAAACCGTCCAACAGAAATACAAATCTGTCAAGTCTGAAAGACAATTGCGGCGCTGGGCACATCAGCTGAATAAAGGCGGTACTTATAAAGAAAAGCTAGCGCAAATTTCTGAATATACATTAAAGAATTTGAAGACCGCTCTAGATGCTGGCGTCATAATACATGATATTGATCTTCAAAAGTGAGCGCTACAAGCCCAAAAGGAGATAGGTTTCAATCATGTGCGATTTAAGGCCTCTCATAATTGGCTATGGGATTTTAAAAAACAGCATCGCATTGTATCCAGAAAAATCAATAAATTTGTAACGCGCAAAACTACGGGAGAAGAAGAACTTCTACGGAAAAATGCAGAAAAATTTGTCGCCGATGTTGGACCACTGATAAAAAAGTATGGATCGGAAAATGTGTATAATTCGGATCAAAGCGGTTTTCATATGGAAATTCATTCGGCGCGAACTCTTGCAACGGAAGGAGAAAAGAAAGTTGAATGCGTTGTACAGTCAGTTTCTTCAATAACTCACAGCTATACAATTCAGCCTACTATAAGCGCTGAGGGGAAATTACTTTCCCCACTTTTCATCGTTTTAAAGGAGACGAAGGGTGAATTCGGACCACGAGTAGAGAAAGCGCTATTTCAAGCAGAAAACGTCTTTGTATTAGCATCCAAATCTGGAAAACTTACTTCTGGTACGTATGCTCACATATTATGATGAATTATTTTTTTTTTAATATGAAATGTAATTGATGTCAACATTAGTATTTTTTTTAAATATTGAATGTGTTTTGTGTTAACAGAGCATTTCAAAACTTGGTTGGAAAAGGTTTTCTTTCCTAACGTCGGGAGACATAGCGTATTATTGATAGACTCCTGGAGTGGACACTGCCCTAAGGTTGTTCATGAAGCGACACCTCGTGATAAGAAGATAATCCCAATGATTATTCCAAAAGGTACAACTGGAAAAATTCAGCCGCTCGATGTATTTGGATTCAGAGTGTGGAAAAATTTCGTCCGACATTTTTCAGACAGTGTAATATTATTAAAACCTGATATGAATTTGCACTTGAGGAATAATATAATTAAATTGCAATTACTTACACACAATCAACTCTCATCACCGCGGTATTCTAATCTTTTTAAATATTCATGGTATAAAAGTAATTATATATCTAAAAAACCAGAAGATTTTGAAAATCCTGTTACCTTTGGTTTTGGTGAATCGAACACACATTGTGAAATACCCGGTTGCAATCATTTGGCCATTATCAGATGTGCATGGTGCAAAAAGTCGTTGTGTTTAAAGCATTTTTTTGACGACTATCATTATTGCAGGAATTATGAGCCATGATTGTTGATAGTTATCATATGAAAAAAGTATATGTCACGAGATAATGATTTGACGGCATATGACTGCGATACTTTTCACAAGTACTATTAATTAAATCGGCTGATATGATTCCCAAATGAAATATGTCAAAATATGTTAAAAACATGTTCGTTAACCTACTGTAAAACCCTCAGTTGCATTAATATGTTTAATTAAATAAACAGTAAAATAATAAAAATATACATTCCTCCACAAAACTACGTCGCTGGCTATATTATCGCTTGATCCAGGCGCATCATCGTTCCGAAATATACGAAGTGAGCCTTATAACTTATTCTGGAAATTATTATAATTAATGATATAGTAGAAGTGTATGTTTATTCCTATGGAGATGCTTAATGGATGTGCATATTAAAATCGGAAGCGTCTCGACACGAAAATATGAGTCTTATCAGTAACGGGTAGCCCCATGTCCCCACTCCCAAAGTACCGCTCCTAAAACTCAAAACGAATATGCCTGCACACACAAACACAAAATTGATATTACCGATTAAATGAAAACAGTTTTTAACGAAATTCGTGAAACCTTTCGCGAAACTTCAAACGAAAAGCAATTAGAAGGGTTAGTTTACCCTTAAAATGTAAAAATTTAAAAAGGTAATAATTTAAAAATGCGGGAGTATATTTTGAATCCGCGGATACATGTTAAGCACAGAAAACACGACGGTGATGAACAAATTTATGTTAGGGGTGGATTACTCCCTTAAATTTGCTGTTCCGCTGAAACGCAAAAACGCGGTAACTTGAATTTTGATTCCCCTTCAAAATGATACTCGTTTTATTAATTTTCATACAACCCTCTTAAGCGTGGGGTGAAAAACGAAAAATGGAGGGGTGGTTTACCCCTTAATTATATTTCTAATCAACACTCTCGTAGTGGATTTTTCATCGCTTAATATTAAAGGAATTTTCGATTTTGTTTCATTCAGATCGGTGGACTGCTTGTGGGAGAAACTTTGAGGGGTGGTTTCATCCCCTAACACCGGTTTTCTGCCGATACAAAAAAAAACATGTTTAATAGTTTGCAATGCTTTACCACATATATGAGTTTCAACGAAATCGAGAGCGGATACTTCAATGATGTTTCTCGTCAGAGGCGTAGTTACCCCTTAAGACGAATGTAATAATTTTGAAATATGATAAAACATTAAATTGTAGCTTATAGAAATATTTGAAATCAGCGGATATACTTTAAACACAGAAAAAACGACCATGATAAATAAATTTATGTTAGGGGTGGTTTACCCCCTTAAATGTGCTATGCCGCCAAAACGCAAAAACCCGTCAACTTTAATTTTAATTGCCCTTCAAAATGATACCTGTTTTATTAATTTGCATACAACCCTCTTAAGTGTGGGGTGAAAAAAGGCAATTTGAGGGGTGGTTTACCCTCTAATTAAATTTTTTCTTAACAATTTCATAGTGGATTTTTCATCGCTTTTCATTAGAAGAATTTTCGTTTTTGTTTCATTCAGATCGGTGGATTGCTTCTGGGTGAAACTGCAAAATCACCCCTCGACACGCCTTTCTTTGAGGGGCGGTTTCCCCCCTTAAATCCGTTTTTCCGCCGATAAAAAAAAATACGTGCCTCAAAGTTTTCGATGCTCTATCACATATATGAGTTACAACAAAATCGGAGGCGGACACCTGAGGGATGTTCCTTGTAAGATATATGCATGTTTGCATATATCTATACATGTGGTCCGGAACACCCAAGCGCCATTCATCGTGATACCGTTTCGGGGACGAGTTGAAAGGCCGAGTGCGGCCTCCTGTATCTAGTCTTCAAGCCTAAGCGATTCGTGAAGAAAATGGTCGCTTAGACCACGGCACGGTCTTATATACAGGCATGGAGGCTATATGGAGGAGGTCGAACTCTTATGCGGACATATGAAAAATATGACCACAAAATCGTTTGATATAGTGAGGCGCAGTGATCGCGCTATTACCATGAAGTTAGTTGCGTGCGAGAGAGACAGAATAAGGAAAGCCTGAGAAGTGAGTTGCATGTAACAGAGATGGAAGACATCAAAGCTTATAAGAAAATTGATCTCATTCATATTATCATTTATATTATTGTTAAAACTAAGTAGAGAGCAATCATACAGTAATAATAGGGTGAATGTCCTTGAAGCTTTGATGCTAATTCTAAGCAGAGCCGCAGTTGAAATACAACGATTCTAACATTAAGTTGTGATAGGCAAGATAGCCCCGGGAATAATGCTCCGGCTACGAAAACGTGGTCGTGAGTACAAATCCTCCTCGGCGAAATTTGTGTTCGCCTAATGAACCGTACGAACGGGTTGACAATGTTCAATTCTTATTGCAAATCAAAGTGTAATAATATGGACAATAACATTTTTAATGATAAATTTTCATTGCAAAGTGCCGTGAACCCTCACATGTGCCGAAATGAAACGGTTTAAGAAATGACCAAATGAAACAGAGTAAGAAAGACGTGAAAAATCAAATAAAAAAGTGTGACATACAGATGAAGGTGTAACTGGACTATGAGAGGAAATATGCGAGTTAAGTGAAAAGTACGAACATTAATCAGAAAATGGCAAGGACCGTGTAAGGAAGATGAATGAAAAAAATTGACGTATGAAAATCTATGAAAAATGAAAGAAACTGAGGAAGAGCAGAGAGGACACAGAATATAACAATGCAGTATCTTTGGCACCTTAAACAATGTCAATTGTCGTGCTGAACGCATATCTCTATCAGCTTTGTCAGCATTGATGCCGCTGTTACAGCCTGCTATAGCACAAACTTTGCCCATCCTGTTCCAGAATAAAAATTATTAATGCCATAATAACCGCATTAAACTTGAAAAGTGTATAGTAACGTAACTTATTACTATGTAAACAGACAAACAACCATTAGTCACGAGGGACCCATGTGTAAGGTTATGAAAATTGCAAACAATCGGATTAGAGATTAAAGTAATTATGCTTAGCTCACGATACTGACCTTGATATCGATGCGGAAAAACGTTTAATCTGATATACGAAGAAAACTCAATTCGTTTCACTTCACGTTTAAAAATCTAATTTATAAATCACTAATGCTGCACTTTGTCTTCGCTGTTCACTTTTTTGTTTGGGAATATAGCACATGAACAAACAATTATTGCCTACTTCCCATACGTCTTTCATCTCTCTCTCACATGCAATTAACTCCATGATAACAGAGCGATCGCTGCGCCTCACTATATCGAATGATTTTGTTGCCACTTGTTAAGACACAGTTCGGACTCCTTTATATAGCCTCCATGTATACAGGTCTGGAAACTCCGTCAGATGAGGAGGGTCGCTTAGTGACGAACATTTTTTAATACACTGGCCGCTACGGGCGCTGCTATCTTAAAAGAGTTGGTGGCGAAGTGCGGTACGGGGGCAGACGGAGGTATTGAAAAAAGACAGAGCTAATCGCCGCAATACTCTGCATCTGCCTGTCTCCGTAACACCTCATTTCAATTATCGGTTCTGCAGTATATATATATATATATATTGGTAGTATATCTGCCAATATAGCTAATTATAATGAATAAAATAAAGCGGTGAACCAACCCAACAAGCCGCCAAATCTAATTAAACCCCGAGCGTGGCTATGACTTAGATGTTAGAAAACTGTCTTATTCATGCAATAATAATCGCGGTCGCACGGATAGGGTGCTGAGCTACCGTTTTGAAGGAGCCGAGTTCGATCCCCGAAGAGTGGGCTTGTTTGAAAAAATTATTTTTGGTGGTTATGTTGAACTGGGGGCAAGATTGCAGCGCCGCGTAGTGTCAATACTCAACGAATATTTTCGTCCGTAAGCGGCCTACCCCCACCATGCGAATTCTGGCAGAGTTTCCAGACCTGTATGCAGTGCAGCCAGATCGCGCTCGAAAGTTACCCTCTCTCTAGTCCCTCGCGCGCCCGTCACACAATCATAGTAGCGCGTGTCCGTGAGCGAGCGACGCTCGGACATCTTCGGAAAGAGCCGAGTGCCGTCGAACTATCCCGACCGCGCCTTCGGCAGCTACACCAACACATAGACACGCTGAGCACGTTCATGTGCGGCCAAGCCGAACGAACTGAACGAAGGCTTCGAGGGAAAAAGCAATCCGAGCACGGCCCGCGCGTGACGTCACGCGACGGCACGCGCGAGACTTTTAGATGATTTCAATGCTTATTTAGCTCTTGATTCTCTGCGTTATTAATGTATACCAAAAATGTATCGCACACTCTGATCGCTTATTTTTTTAGTTTATACGTTAATTTAAATATAATAATAAATCTAAATTACAACTTATTTCTCTTCTAAAAAATTGTTTACGCTTTACTCACACCCGTCCTTATGCCAAATAAATTATAATTCATAAAAGTAAGCGGAAATATATTTATCTCCGTATTATTATGTTAATTCTCATACTTTCATCAAGGGATAAAGCATTATCCGCAAAAACAAACCAATCATCCATTCGACCGCGAATCGTCAGTACCAGAAAGTGCACAAATTCTACAAGCGATGAGATGGTCCTGTCGGTAGCGTTCCTGGCTTCGGTTCGCAGGGGCGCGGGATCGATCCCGCGCTCGGTGCTTTTTTTTTTTTTTTTAATTACTATTACTATTAATTCTTATTTGATTAGTTATGTTTATTAGTTATCATTATTATTTTAATTAGTTATCTTTTCGTGTCGAAAAATTTATTGCGCACTCCGACCGCTTATTTTATTAGTTTGTACGTTCATTTAAATGTAATAATAAATCTAAATTACAACTTATTTATCTTCTAAAAAATTGTTTGCGCTTTACTCATACCCGTCCCTATGCCAAATAAATTGTAATTCATAAAAGTAAGCGGAAATATATTTATATTCGTATTATTATGTTCATTCTCATATACTTTCATCAAGCGATGAAGCATTATTCCCAAAAACAAGCCATTCATCTATCCGGCCGCGAATCGGTAGTGCCAGAAAGTGCATTTTTAACACAAGCGATAAGATGGTCCCGTTGGTAGCGTTCGTGGCTTCGGTCCGCAGTTCATACATTGTATGATTTCTCGAATAAACAATTCGCCCCATAGAAGTCAGGAACGCTACCAACGGGACCATCTTATCGCTTGTGTTAAAAATGCACTTTCTGGCACTACCGATTCGCGGCCGGATAGATGAATGGCTTGTTTTTGGGAATAATGCTTCATCGCTTGATGAAAGTATATGAGAATGAACATAATAATACGAATATAAATATATTTCCGCTTACTTTTATGAATTACAATTTATTTGGCATAGGGACGGGTATGAGTAAAGCGCAAACAATTTTTTAGAAGATAAATAAGTTGTAATTTAGATTTATTATTACATTTAAATGAACGTACAAACTAATAAAATAAGCGGTCGGAGTGCGCAATAAATTTTTCGACACGAAAAGATAACTAATTAAAATAATAATGATAACTAATAAACATAACTAATCAAATAAGAATTAATAGTAATAGTAATTAAAAAAAAAAAAAAAGCACCGAGCGCGGGATCGATCCCGCGCCCCTGCGAACCGAAGCCAGGAACGCTACCGACAGGACCATCTCATCGCTTGCAGAATTTGTGCACTTTCTGGTACTGACGATTCGCGGTCGAATGGATGATTGGTTTGTTTTTGCGGATAATGCTTTATCCCTTGATGAAAGTATGAGAATTAACATAATAATACGGAGATAAATATATTTCCGCTTACTTTTATGAATTATAATTTATTTGGCATAAGGACGGGTGTGAGTAAAGCGTAAACAATTTTTTAGAAGAGAAATAAGTTGTAATTTAGATTTATTATTATATTTAAATTAACGTATAAACTAAAAAAATAAGCGATCAGAGTGTGCGATACATTTTTGGTATACATTAATAACGCAGAGAATCAAGAGCTAAATAAGCATTGAAATCATCTAAAAGTCTCGCGCGTGCCGTCGCGTGACGTCACGCGCGGGCCGTGCTCGGATTGCTTTTTCCCTCGAAGCCTTCGTTCAGTTCGTTCGGCTTGGCCGCACATGAACGTGCTCAGCGTGTCTATGTGTTGGTGTAGCTGCCGAAGGCGCGGTCGGGATAGTTCGACGGCACTCGGCTCTTTCCGAAGATGTCCGAGCGTCGCTCGCTCACGGACACGCGCTACTATGATTGTGTGATGGGCGCGCGAGGGACTAGAGAGGGTAACTTTCGAGCGCGATCTGGCTGCACTGCCTGTATGTAAGACCGTGTGCAGTACATTCGACCTCGCTGATGCTACCCTGACGTTGAAAAACTCCCTCACGTCCCTATTTCCCTCGGCCGTCTTCTTTACTGGGGGGGGGGGCGCCCTCTTTTTCTTCTCCGCTGTTTGTGTACCCATCCCTGCCGTACCGACCGCTTTCTCCCCCGGGTTCCGCGACTTGCCACGGCGCTGGAGTTTTTCCTGGTTTCCGTTCACGTCCCCTTCGCCATTCTCCCGCCACATAACCTCCTCCTCTTCGCGTGTCTCTATTTCACCTCTTTTCGCATCTTTCATGCTAGTCACGATTCTTCTACTTATCCCAGAATGATTCCTGCACTTTGCTGTTCCTGTAATCTCGATTTTTCTCTCTTCCTCACTTCTATGCCAACTATGATTGCAAAAAAAACCTCCGATTGCCCGCCAACACGTCCAGGGGGCTGATACTAGGATAAATTCTCTTAACAGTAACGTGTCCCCGTTATTGTCGCCACGTAACTAACCCACCATGCGGCGCTAGTAGTCACCCGCATGACCCCCACTCCGCAAAGCACCTCGCCGTATTATTTTGTCATATTTTTCGTCGCGTGAACCAAGTGAATATTTCTTTTCGTTTTCTCGATCTGTCATTGTTCTCGAATAAAAAAATCGTAGCGTGGTGTTACAAAGTGATAAAATAATAAACAATTTTAGTGTAGCGATAACATAAAAAACAATTTTTGTAGTTTTTCGGCTCATATTTGAGAATGCTTGCGAGGGTGGTGCCTGGCTGCACGTCAGGTTATCAATCAAACAAGGAAAAATCGCATGTTTTCAATGTACCAAAATATCCGGAAGCCCTGGAATTATGGAGAAAAACCATCGGACCCACAGACAAATCCATTAAGTCGGGTCAATCAATGTGCGACAAGCATTTTCGAGAAAAAGAAATATTGTGGAAACGGGAACTGCGAGGCCCCGACTTTAATTGGTGAGGTGAGTATTATAATTGAGATGAAAATAATTCTTTTATTCACACATTTTCAATTATAATGCTTTTGATCTTCTTATAATTTATTGACTGAAGTGAGAGTCATGCGGGTGACTGCTAGCGCCGCATGGTAGGTTAGTTTACGTGGCGACAATAACGGGGACACGGTAGACTCAGCAGTGCCAGGGGGCTGGTCCAGACTCAACGCTGTCCCAACCGGAAGCCGCGGCAGTTTATATTATATAATACTATATACGGGTGACAATTTGGGGAAGGCCACCTATTTTTAAATCCATTTGCGCGGCCATTTAGAATCAGTTGAGGTGCGCTTTTGGACTAGTTTTTTGGGAACTTTTCGAAAAAAAATATAGGGTTCATGTGAAAAAAATAAAGTTCATGGAAAAAAAGAAAAATTTGTTGAAAAAATATATAAATGGCATTCCGCGCCGGCTGAAGCGAAGTCGACTAGATTTTGAACACGGAAGATCCGAATAGAAGTGGGTCGAAAAATGTTATCACTGAGAAAAACAATATCAAAATTTCGAAATCGAACGATAGTTCAAACGTTGAGTTTGACTTCCGCAGTATCTCGGGAACGGCGGAAACTGCGAACGGATTCAGCGGAGAGAGTAGGCGCTGGAGCTTCCACTGCTGTGTTCGCGTCGCGGCTGTCATGGAGCCGCAAACGTCACCGAAAAACGTCAAGCCGCAGCTGACGTTACGAGAAGTCAAATCTTTTCACAAATAAGCATTTGTGAGCAAATTTTTCAGGTTTTTTTAGGGTCATACTTAGCGCTAAGATAAAAAATGGAGCGATTAAAAAGCTTCATTTTTTTTCGTCTTTCAACATCGTCCACAGGCTAAAAAAAATGCTCTGCCTTAATTAATGCTTGGGTGCTAATTCTTTGTCTTCAATTTGGGATTTTTTGCTCTTTGTACGATCACTTGTCGCTGAAATCCCGCCAATAGAACGAAAATTCAGCTCTGGCGTTGATCATCGATATCTCTTGAAGTAATGATCGTACAGCGAACCGATGGTGGGTTTCAGAAACTCGAATAACTCCTCTATAAGTTCCTTTTGGTATTTGAACGAAAAGATTTTTTGTAAGCTAAATATTCATTTGAATTTTTTTTTACATACTTTTTCCGCTGTTTTGGCAAATCCACCACCAGCTTGCAAATATTGCGAAAACTATCGATATTTTCAGGTATTTTTTTAGCCGAATACATGGTTAAGATGAAAAAACAATTCGTTAGTTTTCCCATTACTTTTGTTTTCCATGTAATTTAGCATTAAATACTCATCAAATCGCACAAGCAAAAACAAATTGCAAAGATTTGATTTTTTTTTAAATCGTTATCCCTTGAAGAATCGTATGGCGATGCGTGTTAAAAACGGTGTATAAAGATTCGCTTGGGGGTATCAATTCGATTTAATGCAACCAATTTTAACTCCCTAAATTATAGCATGCAATCAAAAAAATCGAATCAACACTGAACAGGTGATGATTTTATAAAATTTTCTACACATTTTGAAATGAAAAAAAATCACAATATTGGGGGATGGATCCGTTTTTTTTTCTTACAATTTCCCACGAACTATTGAGTAGATATTTTAAAAAAACCAATTTTTTATTGCTTTTTATTTCAAACTGTTTACAAAATTGCATGAAATTATCATCCGCGATTCCTTTGTTTGCATGTTATAAGTTAGCGAGTTAAAATGAGGTGCATTGAATTAAGTTGATACGCTCAAGCGAATCTTTATACGCCTTTTGTACACGAATAGCTATGCGATTTTTCAATCGATAACGATTGAAGAAAAAAAAATTCAACACAAACATTTATTTTCGTTCGTAAGATTTGATGAGTAGTTAATGGAGAATTACAAGCAAACCAAAGTAGTGAGAACGATAACGAATTTTTGTTTTCATCTAAACCATCGTCATTTGACGTCTAAGGAGCAAGAAATGTGCCCCTTAAATTTTTCATGAAAGTTTGTGGATTCGGATAAAAAAAACGGTTAAACCGATCCCTTTGCAAATTTACAGGGTCTTTAGGCATGTATTAAGCTCAAAAAATTCCTGGAAACATTCATCATTTTTCCAATATTTGCAAAGTTGTGGCAGATTCTGCAAAATGGTGGAAAAAGTCATTTTTTAATACTTTTTCGCATCAATACTTAGCTTGAAAAAAAATGTTTTCTCTCAAATAGCAAGAGGATTTAATAGAGGAGTTATTCGAGTTTCCGAAACGCATCTCCCGTACGCTGTACGATGATTAGTTCATGAGATATCGATGATCAAAGAAAAAAAGCCGAATTTTCAATCAATTGGCGATATCTCAGCGACGAGTGGTCGTACGAAGAGTAAGATAATACGAAATTGAAGCTCAAGAATCACGCTAAAGGACCCCAGTTTTGATTCAGGCAGGAATTTTTTTTAGCCCGTGGACGATGTTGAAGAACTTTTTGAAAAATGCATTTTTTTAGTCGCGCTGTTTTTGGTCTCTGCCCAGTGTGATGCTTGAAATTCTTCGTGCGGCAATGATAAATGCGATAATGATACAAAAATTAGATTATTCATTGGATTCGTCGGAATAATGAATCGAAAGATAAATAAGTTGATGTTTCTTAAATTTTGAGGCACCGAGCGATTATGTTAACAAATTGAAAGCTTTTATTTACTTGATTATATTATTTCAGATGATTATTAAACTTGGCAATGCATGATTCAACTTGAAAGAAAACTGAATGAGAAAATTAGAAGAACAATTTTCCGTGGTATGCAAAACAAAAGACCGACATGTCATCCACTTTGCGACTACGTAGAGCCTTGAAATTTTGCGAACACGCATCTAACAAGAGGCGAAAATGCGTGATTCGACGACAATAAAAATCATGAATGAATAAATAAATAAATAGAGAAATAATGATTTGCTGTGGGACGCAAAATGGAACATCGATATTTCATGCACTTTCCGACAATTTAAAGCACTGACATTTTGCAAACATGCTTCTAAGAGGCCCTCATGAAGAGATGCATAGAAAGGGAATCCGTGAAGAGCTAGGTGATTCTTGGTGACGCTTGGTTGTGACCAAGTCCCGATGTTGAGGAAATTCCATGGACCGTGTGTCCCGTACAAAAATTCGAGTAGGGATAAAGTACTGGTCCTGATCTGCCGTTTCTCGAAAATGTTATGCTCTGGTTAGGTGTGTATGTTGACGTATCATAGAGCGTGGTTGTTAACATAACAAAGATAAAATCGGTGCTTGGAATGGTTTCCCGGGCCTCACTCAAGCATTCCGGATATTACTGTACCGAATCCGTCGCCAAATTCTTCTTCCTTCCAGTCAGATTGCGTCGAGAAATCTCACGACGCTGCGAGAACTGTTATAAGAATATTGATGATGTACGGAAGATAAAATCGGTGCTGCGAATGCCTCTTGAGTCGTCACTCGAACATTCCGGATATGACAGGGCCGAATTCGTCTCCGCTTTTATCTGACTTTCAGTCGTAGTGTGTCAAAATGTCTGACGATGCCGCGACCCCGATGACAGTAGCAATTGTCATAAAACAAAGATAAAAGCGGTGCTCGTGCCGGTTCTGGGGGCCTCAATCGGACATCGACGATGTGACGGCACCGAGTTTGCTCTCGCTTTTATCTTATTTCTGGCCATAGTGCGTCGAGAAGTCCGCTAATGCCGTGAGAACGATGCCAGGAGGACTTGATAGTATACAAATGTAAAAGTGGTACTCGTGACGGTTCTGGGGGCCTCGATCGGTAATCCCCGACTCGACGGCGCAGAGTTCGTCTCTGCTGTCATCTTACCTACGGTCATTTTTCGTCAAGGAGTCTGACAACGCCACGAGAACGATGACAGGAGCAACGGCTAGTAAATAAAGATAGCAGCCGTGCACGCGATGTTTAGGGGTGCCTCGATCGGTCGCTCGAGATACGACGAACCCTAGATTGCCTCTGCTTTCATCTTACTTCTGGTAATTTTTCGTCAAGACGGCTGACAATGCCGCCAGAACGATGACCGCAGCGTTTGTTAGTAAACAAAGGTGAAAGCAGTACTCGCGATACTTCTTGGGGCATCGATCGGTGACATTCCCGATACCGCGGCCCCGAGTTTGTCTCCGCTTTCATCTTACTTCCGGTTATTTTTCGTCAAGAAGGCTGACGATGCCGCGAGAACGATGACCGGGGCATTTGTTACCAAACAAAGATAAAAGCAGGGCGTGCGATGATTCTTGTGGTCTCGGTCGGTCATCCTCGGCGCGACGGCACCGAGTTTGTCTCTCCTTCCATCTCTCTTGCGGGAATTTTTCGTCCAGAAATCTGACGATGCCGCAAGAACAATGACCGGAGCGTTTGTTATTGAACAAACGTAAAAGCAGAGCTAGCGATGGTTCTCGGGGTCTCGGTCGGAGATCCCCGACTCGACGGCCCCAAGTTCGTCTCTGCTTTCATCTTAATTGCGGTCATGTTTATCAAGCAAGATAACGATGCCGCGAGAACAATGTCCGGAGTGTTTGTTAGTAAACAAAGATGAAATCAGTGCTCGCGATGGTTTTGGGGGCCTCGATTGGTCAATCCCGATATGATGGCCCTCAATTTGTCTCTGCTTTCATCTTACTTGCGGTCATTTTTTGTCGAAAAGTCCAACCGTACCGCGAGAACGATGAGCGGAGCATTTGTTAATAAACAAAAAAAGCAATGCTGGCGATGGTACTTGAGGTCTCGTTCAGTCATCCTCGACGCGCCGGCCCCGAGTTTGTCTTTGCGTTCACCTTACTTCCGGTCATTTTTCGTCATCAAATCGAACGATGCCGTCATAACGATGATCGGAACATTCGTTAAAAAACAAAGATAAAAGCAGTGCTTGCGATGGTTCTGGGGGCCTCGATCGGTCATTCCCGATACAACGGCCCCGACTTTGTCTCTGCTTTCACCTTACTTCCGGTCTTTTTTCCCCAAGAAGTCTGACAATGCCGCGAGAATGATGACCGGAACATTTCCTCGTGCACGAAGATAAAAGCAGTGCACGCGATGGTGAGGGGTGTCTCGATCGGTCATTCTGAATACGACGGCCCCGAGTTTCTCTCTGCTTTCGTCTCACTTCCAGCCATTTTTCGCCCAGGAATCTGATGATGCCGCAAGAACTACGACCGGAGCGATTGTTATTAAGACGGAATGACACCCGACGCGAAACTTCGATGCGGCCCCGGCTTCCGACCGGTAGGGCAGAACTCAATCGAGCTTCTGCGCCCCACCGACGGATGTCACCGCGCGCGTTCGTCGCCGCGCGCGCGGAGACATTGCGTCTCGCCTTCCACGGGCCTCGACACGCTACGCAACGCATGTATGCGTGCGTGTCGGTGCACGTCTACACCACGGTGTGGAGAGACGTTATTGGCGCTGCCACGGGCCTCGATGCGCGTCGCTGCAGACCACGAGGCGAGCGCCACGCGCGGAATTCTCGTGAACTGAGCACGTCGAAGTTCGGGCGACATTTGCTCGCAATTATCAACAATTACACGACAAATCTAGATTGCCACTTTTCTCCTAAGATATGCAACGAAGTGCAGTGATTGAGAGCTCAAATTGTTCGTTTTTTATGTGGCTACGCGGTCTAGCTTTTCTCTAAGTCGTGACATTAGCCAAACATCTGATTTTTCATCTTTTCGGTCTCGAGTTCCGCATGATAAGCCAGGCTACGTTCTTTTTCTCAAATTCAAAAAATTTGAGGGGCTGGAAGCTGTTCGTCTATCTATTTGACGTCGTTTGGCAAAGTTTCGACGGGATCTGAAGAGCCGTTTCAGAGATTTTTGGGTATCTATAATTCTGTTCTACCATACCGACCGCGATGAGGTGTCATTCCGTCTTAAATAAAGATGAAAGCAGCGCTCGCGATGGTTTTGGGGGCCTCGATTGGTCATTCCGGATACGACGGCCCCGAATGTTTTTCTGCTTTCATCTTACGTCTAGTCATTTTTCATCGAGAAGTCCAACGTTGCTGCGAGAACGATGAGCGGAGCATTTGTTAATAATTTTTAAAAACGCAATGCTCGCGATAGCACTTGGGGTCTCGTTCGGTCATTCTCGACGTCACAGCCCTGTGGTTGTCTTTGCTTTGACATTATTTCCGGTCATTTTTCGTCAAGAAATCTGACGATGCAGTCATAACATAATGCAATCAAAGGTAAAAGCAGTGCTCGCGATGGTTCTGGGGGCCTCGATCGGTCTTCTCGACGTGACGGCCCCGAGTTTGTTTCTGATTTCATCTTACCTCCGGTCGTTTTTTGTCAAGAAGGCTGACGATGCCGCGAGAACGATGACCGAATCATTTGTTAGTAAACAAAGATGAAAGCAGTGCTCGCGATGGTTTTGGGGGCCTCGATTGGTCATTCTCGATATGACGGTCCCGAGTTTGTCTGTGCTTTCATCTCACTGCTGGTTATTTTTCGTCGAGAAGACAGACGATGCCGCGAGAAGGATAACCGGAGCATTTGTTAGTAAACAATTATGAAAGCAGTGCTCGCCGTGGTTCTGGGGGCCTCGATCGGTCTTTCCCGATACGACGGTCCCGAGTTTGTCGGTGCTTTCATCTCGCTTCCGGTCATTTTCCGTCAAGAAGGCTGACGATGCTGCGAGAACGATGGCCGGAGCATTTCGTACTAAACAAAAATAAAAGCAGTGCTCGCGATGGGTCTGGAAGCCTCGTTCGGTCGATCCCGAAACGACGGACCCGTGTTTGTCTCTGCTTTTATCTTACTTCCAGTCATTTTTCGTTAAGAAGGCTGACGATACCACGAGAAGGATGACCGGATCATTTGTTACTAAACAAAGATAAAAGCGGTGCGCCCGATGATCCTTGTGGTGTCGGTCGGTTGTCACGTCGGGAAGGGACGTGGGCATATATTTTTTTGATTCCCTCCTTTTTTGCCTACGACAAGCGCAATAGCACGGGATGAGGGTAAAAAGGGGTAGTGCTTGGAATGAGTTGAAATTAGGAAATCATGCAGTGATTTGGTATCGAGAAATAATCCGACAAATTTGTACAAACTTAACTAAAGGTTTATTACAAAGTCTACAAAATCTGAGAAGGAGCTACCTTTCCCGTCAAAATCCGGGACCATTTCGATAGCTTCCCTTAAAGATACGTAAGCGAGTGACTGATTGGTACCTAGCGCCATGTCTGTTTTATTTTCGTTATCGATTTTTTGAGTTAGTTCTAATTTTTTTACTGGTCGTTTCTTAGGTTCGAGACCGGGTAGCAATTGAGCGTCAGAGCTCCTCAAAGAATAACCCGATGGTTCACCTAAGTCGTCGGTAATATTTAAATTCCAAGAACTAGCTGTTGATTCGTCCCCGGACATTGGATCAATCGGCACATTTCCCTTTTTAAAATCCCGGACGAGCCCCCAAAAATTAATATGTCACGTCGGGAAGGGACGTGGGCATATATTTTTTTGATTCCCTCCTTTTTTGCCTACGACAAGCGCAATAGCACGGGATGAGGGTAAAAAGGGGTAGTGCTTGGAATGAGTTGAAATTAGGAAATCATGCAGTGATTTGGTATCGAGAAATAATCCGACAAATTTGTACAAACTTAACTAAAGGTTTATTACAAATAAGTGATTGGATTAATAAAGTTACTTATACAAAAAATTGACAATAAAAATAACTGTGAAGTCGGGGGAACAATCGGATTAACATAAAATGAAATTTGTAGCTTACATTGGTCGCTATGTTCGTGGGTGTATCCGTCTGCAGGTACGCTCGCTCGCAAGGATATCGGTTGTCGCTCGCAGATAAGGGCCTAGTTGACGGACGCCACGCTCAGCGTTCGGTAAGCGGTCACCAGCACCAGACTTTTGGGGTGCTGAGAGTATTTATATATATACGCGTAGTAAACAGCACCCGAACTACCTTACGCACTCGAGGCCGCGAGAGTCGACTAAACGTTTATACGACACTTCGGTCAAAACCCGAAGATGTATAATATTCGAAACTCTATGATACCGGTACTACACTTCGAATTCTGTCAGAACAAGATTAAGAAGTGAAGTTAATTCGATGGATGATTTTGCGAGACTACGATCTGATTGTAACAGAATCAGTTGGAAGACTGATCTGAACGCGATGGAAAATGTCGGAAGACTGTTCTCCACGAGTGGTGATGGAACAATTGGGATGCTGAGGTGGTGGGAGAAGAAAACTCTGGAAAAGTGCACTTTTGGTGGTGCATTCTTTTTGGATTGGTGGAAAAGGCATTAAATATAGGTCTCTTCGGTTGATTGGTCGAAAATAGAGAGTGGGAGCAGGACGTAGGCTCGTCGCTCTATTTCCAGGAATTGGAGCTGCGCTTCTTTATCTGGAGCGCGGAAAAATACAGAGAGGAAAAAGGGGCCTTGTCGGCGCCAAGAACGCACGCTCGAGATAGGGCTTGTTGACCGAGGCCCGCGAGTCCGCATGGGAAATATCAACGCAGTTTTATGACCGCGGCAACTTCCTGGGTCGGAGGATTTTCTCCTAGCGAGTGTATATTTTAAGGATTTGGACATTTTTCCGCTCTTGGATGATCGTTAGCATTCGGTATCGTTGCGTCGTTATATATTTACGTCTTTATGAATATCATCACGTATTTCTTGCGTGTCGCTTCACGTGTTCGTCATCCTTGTAACCCGAAGGTTTCCTTTGTGTATTTTTGGTCTTAAGGACACTCTGCGATGTACTCGGACTCTGTTCGGATTACAACGAGACTGTTCGAAATTTTCCCGCTTGTATATTTGTTCTCGATATCATTAAGGCCGCTACGCTTTCGCGTGGGAAGTTACGCGAGACGCTTGGTTATATTAATATCGATAGGCTACATTTCCGCCGTGGTAGCCCTTATTCTAAAGAAAAATATTCAGATCCGTCGAAAAATAAGAATGCCGCTATCGTGCGTATTAGGCTTAAAAATACATTGTATGCAATTGGTCGCGACGTGACACCTCCCCCCTTTAGGATTGAGCGTCTCGCTCGATCAGGTTCTTTGGGGGTTGCAACCGAAAATATAATGGCACGATAGTATCAATTGGCTTTGTCATTGATCGACTTACAAGAAAGTTTTTTTTTTTTGTATATATACCTTTTTACTTCACTATGAAAGGTATAATAGGTGCGTGTTTTCTCCTCTTTCTTTTTCCTTATGCATATATACTTATTTACTTATTACAACTCATCTTACTTGACAAGGTTAAAAGAACAATAATAATGAGCATAGAGAAAAAGGTTATTGAGCATTATGAGAGTGGTTGTTTTGATACTAGAAAGTCATCTCGTGCGAATTCAAGGGAAAGGAACGTGGCTTAGGAGGTTGATGGTACCTTGAACGATCGGAGACGTTAATGTAGAGATCGTGTGTTGCAGCGTTGGCCTTGGCATGACCCTTTGGTTTGACAGAAGCAGCTGTGACGAGTTGATGAAGTTCTTGACCAGTTTCACCGCTGACGTTTTCTTCTTAGGTCGTTTAGCCAGGTGCATCAGGGGGTGCATAACCGCGTCCCATACTGCACCGACGAGGTAAACTGACCGGCCGTACACAGTATGTAGGCTGTATGTATGGATCTCCGATGAGCATGATCGTTTGCACAATGGGTAACATCCGGGTGACACCAGCGTTTGCTGTACCGAATGGAAGGAATTTTTCCCCAGGTGCGATTTCAGGTGGAGTCCGCTTGATATTGTAGGTTGTTGTTATCCAGGAGATCCAACAACTTCTCCCCTTGATTGACAGTGTTTAGACCACTGATGCCCCGTCCCATATTGTTTAGGACAGCGGGTTTTCTACGGGAAACATTATACGTTCTTGTACGTTGTCGATATCTTCTTTGGAATAGATCCCACATGTGCTGGGTTGGTGTATCGCCAAGTAGATTTCGTCGTTGCCTTCATGCTTGCAGGCGGTATAGCTTCGATCGCAGCAGGTATATACTACGTGTCCCCAAGAAGTAAGATGGGGGAAGTAGGGAGTTGAAGGTCGTTTGCATTTCGCTTTTTGATAATATGTGCGTTTGAGGAGTAAGGAAATATGTTGCGTTCCCACGAGTGACGGCAATTGATCGGAAAATTCTTTTAACCTGATCAGATTTCCTTGTATTCTTATACATTAAATTACGCGTACTCTTCCGCCAGTAAGTATCGCCATATAACTCGGCTTCTTCACTAAATTGTATACAATTTGTCCGAGGCTTGGATCGCTACTAACAAACTATTTTGGAGTATAGGACGCTCTCCTTTTTCACTGCTTCGTAGACGTATCTTAATATAATGATTTTCTAATATAATATAATGGCTACGTATACAAATTTCGAATTGGTATAAGCAATTATATCTAGATTTGCGACTGGAAATTTTTCTCGAATTATGAAACAGTTCGACGTGTTTTGAATATTAATAATTTCCAGTGTTCTGTCTCGGATACTGTAAGTAAAACTTTGATTTGTTTCTCTGGTTGCAAGTGCAAATGTGATTTCATTAGACGTTACAGAGTAGGTTGATAACGGCCACCTGAAACACAGGGTAATTGGTATTATTATTAATTTATTTAGGGTTGAAATCGGATTCGTCGACTCGGGTCGACTTGGGTTTCCCATTGGGTCTGGCTTCAACGTTAATATGGGAGTACCGCAATCGATTTTCGTGGACTACTCGCGTTGTGTTCTTGTGTTGAATTTTTACGTTGCCCTTTTCCAATTTCTCTAGTACCTTATGCGGTCCGGTGTAGTGGTCCCCGAGTTTGCCTGGTTTAGGACCTTTTTGTAGGTAGACAAAATCTCCTACTTTGAAGCTTTTGGGGTTTGCGTTTTTATCGTAATCTTTTTTTGACCGATGTTTCGATGAAACCAGATTCTCATAAGCGAGCGTTCTAATTCCGTTTATTCGAGTTATCAATTCAATCAAATATCCGCGGTAGGTGGGTAATTGATCCGATTCGCGGAGGGGTTCACTCGATGGAACTCTCGCTAGTTTTCCAAATACCACCTCGTAAGGAGTGTATTTGGTGCTTTCGTGAACGCTCGTGTTGTATGAAAGCATTGCTAATTCCAGCCATTGATCCCATTCATTGTCTTTATCTGTGTACTGTTTCAAAAATTCGGCCAACACATGGTGTGACCTTTCGAGGGCACCATTGGACTGCGGGTGGAATGCCGTTGTCCTACATCGTTTAATACGGAAGCGTTTCGCGACTCTTCTCATCAAGCCACTTAAAAAGTTGCTGCCTTGATCTGTTAGAAGTGCTTTAGGTGCGCCAAAAACGCATATGAATCTTTTTATGAATGCGTCTGCGACAGTCGTTGCCAGTGCATTTGGAAGCGGGATTGCGACGCAATATTTGGACAGATGGTCCTGGACCGTAAGGATATACTCGTTATCATTTGAGGTACGTTGCATAGGACCTACAATGTCCATTGAGATTTTTTCAAAAACTGTTCCTGGAGTATCTGTTATGATCATAGGTTGCTTTGTTTTGACTCGGACCAACTTTTTCAACTGGCATTCTAAACATTGCTGCACTCTTCTTTGGATGTCTGACTTTAAATCTTCCCAGAAATATTCGCGCTTGATTCTATTGTACGTTTTTGAAACACCCTTGTGTCCTCCGATTGGGGACTTATGCATTTCATAAAAAATCGAATCTCGTTTTTCGATTGGCACGTACTGTAGAGTTCCCAGACAAATGATTATCTTTACTCGACTATTCTTAAAGGATTCTTTTATGATGTTCATAACGTCGTTCCATACTATGTTTTCGACATGATTCGTTTGGCAAATACTCCATGATTCAAGTTTGAGGATTTCGCAAAGATCTCGTAATTCTTCTACGCTTTCTTTAATGTTCTCGGATACGAACGATAATGATCCTGAGTTTTCGCCTTTGATAACAAGGGCGATGTGATATTTTTTTCCAACTTTTTTGCTGTAAGCTTGGCCAACTGTCAAATCTTTCCAGAGGGGAAGTTTGTTTAATTCTAACAACTTTTGTGCTCCAGAGTCACATGGTTTGCCAGCCGAATCGACAAAATAAACTAGGTGATCGTTTCGGAAATGGAACAATTCCTTAGTTGTGATACAATTAGCGATTTGAAATTCTGATATTTTCCTTTCCTCCGTTGGAGGGATCTCGTCTTCAGAAAGTTCTGAATTGAGAGAGCTGAAATCTGAATTTGTCGAATTATCGGAATTGGAATCGGTGGAGGTTTTGGAGTGAGAGATAGGAGGTGCTTTGCGCTGATTCAGGCCATTGAACGTTTTTGAGCCGACGGCTTTCTTAAATCGGGTGACGCGTGCGGGTCTTATTACATCGGCCTCCGTCTCGTCGTCACTACTCTCCTCGTAGTTCACGGCCTTGCGAGGTCGACGTGTACGATGCTGACACGCGGGGCGTGCGTCGGCCTTCTCAAGAGCAGGCGCATCGGCACTTGACGCACTAACGTCATCGAGCGTTTCGTTTGCTTGTATTATTGTATCCGGATCGGATAGTACAGTCTCCCTTGCCTGAGCACGGGTGACTACATTAATTTTTTTGGATTCCGGAAGTGGATGGATTTCGACCCGTGTCGTGATTTGAATGGGATTTGGACCTTCTTCTTCACTGCTACTGGATTTCGTTTTTGAACGAGTTATCACCTGTGGCGCGTTTTCGAATTTTTGTATTTCTTTGTGTTTGCAATGGGCGGCTATTTTGGATTCTTCTAATTGTTCAATTGGATTACGCGACAATGCGTCAGCGTTTGAATTTAGTGTGCCCGGTTTGTATACGACATCGTAATCGTATTCGGACAGCTTGAGTCGCCATTTAAGAACGCGTGCGTTCGCGTCTTTGGCGGTCTTGAACCAAACCAAAGGTTTGTGATCGGTTACAAGCGTGAATTTCCTACCATAAATGTACGGTCGGAAGGCTTTTACGCTATGAATGATTGCCATTGCTTCTTTTTCGTACGTGTCGTACCGAAGGGACGCTCCTCGCAGTACGCACGACGTATAAGCTATTGGTTTGTCTTTTCCTATTTCTCCTTGTGATAAGACTCCGCCTAAGGCGTAGCCAGAAGCATCCGTTGTTATGATAAACGGTTTTTCGAAATCGGGGTATTGGAGAATAGGAGCTTCGCATAATTTATCCCTTAGGATATCGAAAGCTTTTTGCTCTTCGTCAGTCCATTTGAAGTCAACCTTGTCCTCTAAGAGGCGAGTTAGGGGTTTCGCGATTTTGGAGAAGTCTTTGATGAACCTACGATAGTAACCGGTTAGGCCCAGAAATTGGCGAATATTTTTGACATTTTTGGGCAGAGGGAAATCTTTGACGGCTGAGAGTTTGCTTGGGTCTGGTTTAAGTCCGTCTTTACCGATTATGTGCCCTAGGTACCTGACTTCTGGTCTGAGAAATTCGCATTTATCCGGTTGTAGTTGGAGATTGGCTTTGCGCAACCGTTCCATCAGTTCGTGAATCTTTTTACCGTGCTCCTCTAGGTCCCTGGCATACACTACGATATCGTCGAGATAAACAAAGAGGGATACTCCTTGGAGTCCACTCAATACGATATCCATTAAGCGCTGGAAGGTTGCCGGGGCATTTTTAAGCCCGAATGGCATTCTTGAAAACTCGTAGTGCCCATGTGGGGTAGAAAAAGCGGTTTTCGATTTATCTTCATGATTCATTTCGATCTGGTGGAAACCGGATGCTAAATCGAACACTGAAAAATAATTCGCGCGTCCCAACTGATCCAGAATATCTGTGATGTTGGGTAGCGGATATGAGTCACCGATTGTTTTTTCGTTCAAAGCACGAAAGTCAATTACCATTCGCCAACGTTTATTACCGTTAGAGTCTGGTTTTTTCGGGACTATCCAGACGGGACTGTTGATTGGAGATTCCGAGTGGCTTATGATTTTTGTTTCTAGTAACTCGTCCACTTGACGCTGGACTTCGCCCTTGAGCGCTTGGGGGAACCGATACTGCTTAGTGTTTATCGGCAGGTCGTTGACCGTCGGTATCTTATGTCGAAGCACATGTGTGGCTTCTAGAGGTTCGCCCTTTACATGGAATCTGTCTGAATATTGTTCGATTATTTTTTCAACATGTTCTAATTCGGTTTTTGCAAGGTGGTCGAGTCGCAAGAGACTTTTTATTATTTTTGAGCGCTCTGAATTATTTTTCTTTATACGCGATGTTGATTCGGAGGTAGGAACGCAGATCACGTTTTGACTCGATTTTGGACTTTTATTTCGATTTGTTTCATTGTTAAACCGTTCGTTACGATTGACCTCGATTTTTGAGTTTTCGATCGATTTCATTTTTGTATTTTTCGCGTTTTTATTTCTGTCTGCTTTTGATTTTTGGCCCGGAATTTGACTGAAGTTTTTATTTTGATTGATGTTGATTCTCGTTCTTTCCTCGCTACAAGACTTGTTATTTGATTCGACTTTTGTCATCGAAATTTTGGAATTGGCCACTTTCGGGCTCTGGATCGGCGCAATCATCGTGCAATTTACGCTTGGATAAGGAGGGTCACGAGGGATTGAACGAGAATTTGAAACTGTCGTACAGTCTAAATTGGGAGTATTTTCTGACAGGTCTTCGATAGCGTCGAATTCCTGCAGCTCCACAACTGGGACGATCAGTTTGACAGCGTCATTTGTGGTATTATAAACCTTCAAATGTGCCTTTCCGTCGATGTTTGTCACCAGGCAATCGCCGGCGTATACACCTTGACGGATTTTCAAAGGCGAGAGGTATCCCTCTTTTATTATGCTGTCTTTTACCTTCACGAAGAAGGGAGTTTCCGAACGCGCGGGGATTTCTATCACCTCGTCGGGTTCGGTTACTTTTTCGAAAGGCCATGATTTATCCCCACACTCGAGACATTCCGTTCGGTAATTGATATTGGACTTGGTTTCATAAAAATATGAAGATCCCAGCAGACCGGGATAGGGAAGCGGCACATTGTCGGGAATAATGTGAAATAGCGATTCGAAGTCGAATACGCGAAGTAGCACGCTCCCTAGTCCAAAGACCGGTAATTCGGATATGCCTGTTAATTTAATGACATCTTCGTTGTTGATGTCTACCATATTTTTTGTATATGCCTTTTTTATCAAGTTGGGGATGGCACCGCTGTCTAATAGCATCGAAATTGCCCCTTTTTCCGGTAGTGCTCCAATACACACCGAGGGCAATGTGTTGAAATTTTCCGATTTTATTGCGTAGGTCGGATACTTTCGTTCGGCTCCCCGAGAGAGACGGCATTCGCTTGACACGTTTGAGTGGGCGGGCCGCTCGGTGCGTCTGTCCGAGGGGCACTCGGTCCGTTTCCCGACTGATTACGTGAATTATTATAATCGCGAGCACGGCAGTTTTCGATAGTGTGCCCGACCTTTTTGCAATACCGACAGGATGGCAGATTAGAATTCGGGGGATTGTTTCGAAATTTAAAACATCGATCCGCGGTGTGACCCTGCTTATAACACAGTGGGCATTGAGGACCGGGCGAGCGGTGTGATTGATTGCCGGAAAAATTCGAAGATTTTTAGTTAACGTAGCAATTTTTCGCGATGTGACCGGGTTTATCGCAAATTTGACACGTGACCGATTTTTGAGCGACTTGATTATTTGCACATTGATCGGCTTTGTGACCTTTACCGTTGCATTTTTGGCATGTGATTGGCGCCAATCGGCAAGCTTCGCTCGAATGGTCGTCCTTTTTACAGATGCTACAGGTTTTTACCGATTTGTTCGGAACGGATCTCATAGAGGACGAGAGAAGTTCCTTACGGGCTTCGAGGGCGCGTTCGATTTCGATCGCATGATCTATAGCGGTCGAGATATCGTCGCACCGAGGGAGACGCTGTTCTATCTCCAGTCTTAGCCCGCGTTTGAAACACGAGAGGAAATAGCCGTATAATGTTTTTCTGTGGGCGGCACTTTCCGTGTCGTTTTGGGATGCTGGTTGAGCGTCGAGTATTTCCCTAGCTTTATCCCTAATTGCAGTGGAAAAATCTATTACGGTTTCACTGCTTCCTTGAAAAATGTGACTGAGTTCTCTCAACAGTTGTACCTCGTTTTTATTCGGAGCATATAGTTTCTTTAAGAATTTCAAAAGAGATTCTACCGTTTCGAATGTGCACGACCGGATGACCTTCTTAGCCTGACCCTTCAGTTTGTTTCGAATTACTCTCACAAACCGTGCTTCGGATCCGGGTGGAAGCGACGCCAATGCGTCTTCGCATCCGGCTACAAAATCTGAGAAGGAGCTACCTTTCCCGTCAAAATCCGGGACCATTTCGATAGCTTCCCTTAAAGATACGTAAGCGAGTGACTGATTGGTACCTAGCGCCATGTCTGTTTTATTTTCGTTATCGATTTTTTGAGTTAGTTCTAATTTTTTTACTGGTCGTTTCTTAGGTTCGAGACCGGGTAGCAATTGAGCGTCAGAGCTCCTCAAAGAATAACCCGATGGTTCACCTAAGTCGTCGGTAATATTTAAATTCAATGAACTAGCTGTTGATTCGTCCCCGGACATTGGATCAATCGGCACATTTCCCTTTTTAAAATCCCGGACGAGCCCCCAAAAATTAATATGTCACGTCGGGAAGGGACGTGGGCATATATTTTTTTGATTCCCTCCTTTTTTGCCTACGACAAGCGCAATAGCACGGGATGAGGGTAAAAAGGGGTAGTGCTTGGAATGAGTTGAAATTAGGAAATCATGCAGTGATTTGGTATCGAGAAATAATCCGACAAATTTGTACAAACTTAACTAAAGGTTTATTACAAATAAGTGATTGGATTAATAAAGTTACTTATACAAAAAATTGACAATAAAAATAACTGTGAAGTCGGGGGAACAATCGGATTAACATAAAATGAAATTTGTAGCTTACATTGGTCGCTATGTTCGTGGGTGTATCCGTCTGCAGGTACGCTCGCTCGCAAGGATATCGGTTGTCGCTCGCAGATAAGGGCCTAGTTGACGGACGCCACGCTCAGCGTTCGGTAAGCGGTCACCAGCACCAGACTTTTGGGGTGCTGAGAGTATTTATATATATACGCGTAGTAAACAGCACCCGAACTACCTTACGCACTCGAGGCCGCGAGAGTCGACTAAACGTTTATACGACACTTCGGTCAAAACCCGAAGATGTATAATATTCGAAACTCTATGATACCGGTACTACACTTCGAATTCTGTCAGAACAAGATTAAGAAGTGAAGTTAATTCGATGGATGATTTTGCGAGACTACGATCTGATTGTAACAGAATCAGTTGGAAGACTGATCTGAACGCGATGGAAAATGTCGGAAGACTGTTCTCCACGAGTGGTGATGGAACAATTGGGATGCTGAGGTGGTGGGAGAAGAAAACTCTGGAAAAGTGCACTTTTGGTGGTGCATTCTTTTTGGATTGGTGGAAAAGGCATTAAATATAGGTCTCTTCGGTTGATTGGTCGAAAATAGAGAGTGGGAGCAGGACGTAGGCTCGTCGCTCTATTTCCAGGAATTGGAGCTGCGCTTCTTTATCTGGAGCGCGGAAAAATACAGAGAGGAAAAAGGGGCCTTGTCGGCGCCAAGAACGCACGCTCGAGATAGGGCTTGTTGACCGAGGCCCGCGAGTCCGCATGGGAAATATCAACGCAGTTTTATGACCGCGGCAACTTCCTGGGTCGGAGGATTTTCTCCTAGCGAGTGTATATTTTAAGGATTTGGACATTTTTCCGCTCTTGGATGATCGTTAGCATTCGGTATCGTTGCGTCGTTATATATTTACGTCTTTATGAATATCATCACGTATTTCTTGCGTGTCGCTTCACGTGTTCGTCATCCTTGTAACCCGAAGGTTTCCTTTGTGTATTTTTGGTCTTAAGGACACTCTGCGATGTACTCGGACTCTGTTCGGATTACAACGAGACTGTTCGAAATTTTCCCGCTTGTATATTTGTTCTCGATATCATTAAGGCCGCTACGCTTTCGCGTGGGAAGTTACGCGAGACGCTTGGTTATATTAATATCGATAGGCTACATTTCCGCCGTGGTAGCCCTTATTCTAAAGAAAAATATTCAGATCCGTCGAAAAATCAGAATGCCGCTATCGTGCGTATTAGGCTTAAAAATACATTGTATGCAATTGGTCGCGACGTGACACGGTCATCCTCGGCGCGACGGCACGGAGTTTCTCTCTGCTTTCATCTCACTTCCAGGAATGTTTTGTCCAAAAATCTATGTCGCAAGAACTATGGCCGGATTGTTTGTTATTAAACAAAGGTAAAAGCAGCCCTAGCGATGGTTCTCGGGGACTCGGTCGGACATCCCCGACTCGACGGCCCCAGGTTCGTCTCTGCTTTCATCTTAATTCCGGTCATTTTTCGTCAAGCAAGCTAACGATGCCACGAGAACAATATGCGGAGCGTTTGTTAGTAAACAAAGATGTAATCAGTGCTCGCGATGGTTTTGGGGACCTCGATTGGTCGTTCCCGATACGGCGGCCCCGAATTTGTCTCTGCTTTCATCTTACTTGCGTTCATGTTTCGTTGAAAAGTCCAACGAGAACAATGAGCCGAGCATTTGTTAAGAAACAAAAAAAGCAATGCTCGCGATGGTACTTGGGGTCTCGTTTGGTCATCCTCGACGCGACGGCCCCGAGTTTGTCTTTGCTATCACATTACTTCCGGTCATTTTGCGACAAGAAGGTAGCTGATGCCGTCATAACGATGACCGGAGCATATGATAAAAAACAAAGATAAATGCAGTGCTTGCGATGGATCTGGGGGACTTGATCGGTCATGCCCGATACAACGGCCCCGAGTTTGTTGGTGCTTTCATCTCACTTCCGGTCATTTTCCGTCAAGAAGGCTGACGATGCTGCGAGAACGATGGCCGGAGCATTTCGTACTAAACAAAAATAAAATCAGTGCTCGCGATAGTTCTGGAAGCCTCGTTCGGTCGATCCCGATACGACGGACCCGTGTTTGTCTCCGCTTTTATCTTACTTCCAGTCATTTTTCGTTAAGAAGGCTGACGGTACTGCGAGAACGATGACCGGATCATTTGTTACTAAGCAAAGATAAAAGCGGTGCGCGCGATGATTCTGATGGTGTCGGTCGGTCATCCTCGGCGCGACGGCACGGAGTTTCTCTCTGCTTTCATCTCTCTTCCCGGAATTTTTCGTCCAAAAATCTATGTCGCAAGAACTATGACCGGATTGTTTGTTATTAAACAAAGGTAAAAGCAGCGCTAGCGATGGTTCTCGGGGTCTCGGTCGGACGTCCCCGACTCGACGGCCCCAGGTTCGTCTCTGCTTTCATCTTAAGCGACAACACCACTGTGACGGCTTCAAAAAATCGATTTTTTGAAAACCATCTAGAAAAATCTAAAATACATTTAAGATTAAGATGCCGTTGGACCCAGGTCGAAAAAAAAATTATTTTCGGAGATACTGAATATTTTGTGGAGCCGTGCATCGCTCCGTGACGCTCGGGGGCTCGCGCAGCTGCGCGCCTCAGGGTCGGCAGGTATACCGGGCCTTTCCCAGGTCCTGCGGGTCTTTCCCAGGTATTCTTTTGTCTCCCTTCACAAAAAACGGCTATTGTTATAAATATAGCTTCGAAAAAAAGCCATAGGTGGCGATAATTGAAAAATGTTCAAGGCAGGTATAGGGATAGCGTCATAGCGTCAGTTTGCGAATAGAAGCGACGCTACTCGTGTCTAAACGCTCCGAATCGTTTCGTTTATAAATATCGAACGCTCAGAATTATTCTTTGCACATCGAAATGTGTATCCCGAAAGTGTACGCGGGGAAAAAGGGAACAAAACGGAGCTATGTGACGAGGAGTCGAACGAAAATTTCGAATCGAAAACCTCCGAACCGTTATAGCTCCGAAAATAGTTCTGCAGAGTATGTGAGCACGTCGGCGAAAAAGTTAAAATCGTCGGATGATTTAGAGGTTGGTGTTACTAATGATTTCGGTTATCGTATAGTACACCTCGTGAATGCATTGAAAATTATATCGACGTTAATGAAGTGCAAAGTGTGTGATCGCGATATAAAGTTTACTGAAAACAGTTTGCGCGGTCTCGGATTCAAAATCGAGGTCGATTGCGGCCATTGTGAAAAAGTGCAAATCATTTCGTGTCCTATGATTGGCAATGCATACGAAATAAATCGTCGGATCGTATTCAGTATGCGTCTTCTTGGCGTCGGTTTGAATGGCCTGATGAAGTTTTGTGCATTTATGGACCTACCGCGCCCCATATTGCACTCTTTCTACAATCGAATCGTACATTCGATTTCGATTGCCACTAAAGCTGTGAGCACAGTAAGCAAACAAAAAGCTGCACTTGAGGAGGAGACAATTTCGTTGGAAAATGGGGTGGAGGACGGAATTATCGTTTCAGGCGACGGATCGTGGCGTAAGCGCGGTTTCAGCTCGCTTTTCGGTATAACATCGCTAATCGGCTGGTACACTGAAAAAGTGATCGACGTTATGGTGAAATCGAAATATTGCAAAGCTTGCGAGCGTTGGGAAAAAAAGAAAGCACCGCGGAGTACTGGGAATGGAAAAGTACCCACGACGATGAGTGCCAGGCGAACCATAGCGGCTCCTCCGGAAAAAATGGAAGTCGACTCAGCTGTCGAAATGTTTCAACGGTCTGAAGAGCTCTATGGCATAAAATATAAATATTATATTGGTGACGGCGATTCTAAAACGTTTCTGGGCATATCGAATAGCGATCTATACGACGGTTTCGAGATAAAAAAAAGGAGTGCATCGATCATGTCCAAAAACGTATAGGGACGCGCCTTCGCGAAATCGTGAAAAAACAAAAAGGATTGTCTAGCAAAGGAAAGCTCACCGGAAAATTGATTGACGAGTTGAGCACATATTGCGGCTTGGCTATTCGGAGGAACAGCGATGATGTTAAAAAAATGAGGAAGGCAATTTGGGCAACTATCAAACATAAAATATCCACAGATAGTGAGCCACAACATGACGATTGCCCAGAGGGAGCCGAGTCGTGGTGTTCGTGGCAGCGAGCAGTCGCAAGCGGTAATATTTCTGAATATCGCCATAAGCCGCCTCGTCCTGAGGAAGTATTGGAGGCAATTACGCCAGTCTTCGAAAATTTGAGCAGAGATGATTTGCTGCAGCGATGTTTGGGCGGCTTCCGCAAAACAACAACGAAAGCTACAACAAATCAGTTTGGGCAATAGCCCCCAAGTGTCAGTCCGGGAGCAAAAAATCGTCGATATTGCAGCTGATATCGCGGTATTATTATTCAATGATGGCCTGAGAAGCCTCCTGAAAGTTTTGGAGACGTTGGGGATAACTATCGGCCCAAATTGTTTCAATTTTTGCGTTGAAACCGACGCAGCGCGGATCGAGCTGGCGGAGCGCTCGCTCACAGACGCTGCAAAAGAGGCAAGAAGAGCCTCTACAAGTTCGAGAAAAGATGCTAGCGACAATGATTTGCTTCTTGAAGGCCAGCTATATGGTGCCGGCATCGCTGATTAAAGGTAAACAATTTTTTTCCAATTTATCGTATAAATTAACATACCTAAAACTTTGAACGCGTTTTTCTGAAAACCACTTTTTTGAGTGCGGCACGCAGCAGAACTCGAGCAATTTTTATCCGATCGACTTCAAATTTGGACTGCATCAATAAAACTAGATTATCTAAAGAAGTACATAGGATTTTTTCGATATATCAATAAAAAAAAAGTTATAGCCTATTTTCGACGAGAAATTTTGCTCGAAAATCGTCCTTAAATTTCAAAAGCGTGCCTATTTTTTTCAAATCAATTTTATTTCAAATCCCTGTGTACTTCTCTTCAAAATATCATATCATTAACGAAAACACTCGGTATTTTCTTTTCAGATCGACTTTGAAGAGAGTTCTGCTCCGTGCCGCGAGCCACTGCAGAGGCAGCAGTACCGGACGTGGGAGCTTCCCCAGCGTCACCATGGGGCGTGAAAAATTTGAAATTTTTTTTTATGTATCTTCAATAAACAACGAACAAAACAAAAAACAATGTTCGAATATCTCTTTTTTTTCCCACAAAAAAAAATTCTTGAAAAATGGCAAAAAAACAGGGGGTCACAGTGGTGTTGTCCGTTAATTCCGGTCTTTTTTTGTCAAGCAAGCTAACGATGCCGCAAGAACAATGACCGGAGCGTTTGTTAGTAAACAAAGATGTAATCAGTGCTCGCGATGGTTTTGGGAACCTCGATTGGTCCTTCCCGATACGATGGCTCCGAATTTGTCTCTGCTTTCATCTTACTTGCGCTCATGTTTCGTTGAAAAGTCCAACCTTACCGCGAGAACAATGAGCGGAGCATTTGTTCAGAAACAAAAAAAAACAATGCTCGCGAGGGCACTTGGGGTCTCCGTCGGTCATCCTCGACGCGACGGCCCCAAGTTTGTTTTTGCTTTCACCTTACTTCCGGTCATTTTTCGTTAAGAAATCTGACGATGCCGTCATAACGATGACCGGAGCATTTGTTAAAAAACAAAGAAAAAAGCAGTGCTTGCGATGGTTTTGGGGGCCTCGATCGGTTATCCCCGATACAATGGCCCCGAGTTTGTCTCTGCTTTCATCTTACTTCCGGTCTTTTTCCCCAAGAAGTCGGACAATGCCGCGAGAACGATGACCGGAACATTTGCTAGTGAACGAAGATAAAAGCAGTGCACGCGATGCTTAGGGGTGTCTCGATCGGTCATTCCGAATACGACGGCCCCGAGTTTCTCTCTGCTTTCATCTCACTTCCAGGCATTTTTCGCCCAGGAATCTGATGATGCCGCAAGAACTACGACCGGAGGGATTGTTATTAAATAAAGATGAAAGCAGCGCTCGCGATGGTTTTGGGGGCCTCGACCGGATATCCCCGATACGACGGCCCCGACTTTGTCTCTGGTTTCATCTTACTTCCGGTCATTTTTCGTCAAGAAGACTGACGATGCCGCAAGAACGATGAGGCGGAGCGTTTGTTACTAAACAAAGATGAAAGTAGTGCTCGCGATGGTTTTGGAGGCCTCCATTGGTCATTCCTGATACGACGGCCCCGAATTTGTCTCTGCTTTCATCTTACGTCCGGTCATTTTTCATCGAGAAGTCCAACGTTGCTGCGAGAACGATGAGCGAAGCATTCCGCTCATCGCTCCGGGCCCGTCGTATCGGGGATGACCGATCGAGGACCCCAGAACCATCGCGAGCACTGCATTCATCTTTGTTTACTAACAAATGCTCCGGTTATTGTTCTCGTGGCATCGTCAGCCTTCTAGTCGCAAAATGACCGGAAGTGAGATGAAGGCAGAGACAAAGTCGGGGCCGTCGTATCGGGAATATCCGATCGAAGCCCCCAAAACCATCGCGAGCGCTGCTTTCATCGTTATTTAATCACAATCGCTCCGGTCGTAGTTCTTGCGGCATCGTCAGATTTCCAGACGAAAAATTACTGGGAGTGAGATGAAAGCAGAGAGAAACTCGGGGCCGCCGTATTGGGAATAACCGATCGAGACGCCCCTAACCATCGCGTGCACTGCTTTTATCTTCGTTCACTAGCAAATGTTCGGGTCATCGTTCTCGCGGCATTGTCAGACTTCTTGGGGAAAAAAGACCGGAAGTAAGATGAAAGCAGAGACAAACTCAGGGCCATTGTATCGGGAATAACCGATCGAGGCCCCCAGAACCATCGCAACCACTGCTTTTTTCTGTTTTTTAACAAATGCTCCGGTCATCGTTATGACGACATCGTCAGATTTCTCGACGAAAAATGACCGGAAGTAAGGTGAAGGCAAAAACAAACTCGGGGCCGTCGCGTCGAGGATGACCGAAGGAGACCCCAAGTGCCCTAGCGTGCATTGCCTTTTTTATTATTAACAAATGCTCCGCTCATCGTTCTCGAGGCAACGTTGGACTTCTCGGCGGAAAATGACCGGACGTAAGATGAAAGCAGAGACAAAACAGGGGCCGTCGTGTCGGGAATGACCAATCGAGGCCCCCAAAACGATCGCGAGCACTGCTTTTATCGTTGTTTACTAACAAACGTTCCGGTCATCGTTTTCGCGCCATCGTCAGTCATCTTGACGAAAAATTACCGGAAGTAAGATGAAAGCAGAGAGAAACTCGGGGCCGTCGTATTGGGACTGACCAATCGAGGCATCTCTAACCATCGCGTGCACTTCTTTTAGCTTCGTTTACTAGCAAATGTTCCGGTCATCGTTCTCGCGGCATCGTCAGACTTCTTGACGAAAAAAGGCCCGATGTAAGATAAAAGCAGAGACAAACTCGGGGCCGTTGTATCAGGAATGACCGATCGAGGCCCCCAGAACCATCGCAAGCACTACTGTTATCTTTGTTTTTTAATATATACTCCGGTCATCGTTATGACGGCATCGTCTACCTTCTTGTCGCAAAATGACCGGAAGTAAGTCGAAAGCAAAGACAAACTCGGGGCCGTCGCGTCGAGGATGACCGAACGAGACCCTAAGTACCATCGCGAGCATTGCTTTTTTTCTTTCTTAACAAATGCTCCGCTCATTGTTCGCGCGGTAAGGTTGGACTTTTCAACGAAACATGAACGCAAGTAAGATGAAAGCAGAGACAAATTCGGGGCCATCGTATCGGGAAGGACCAATCGAGGTCCCCAAAACCATCGCAAGCACTGATTACACCTTTGTGTACTAACAAACGCTCCGGTGATGGTTCTTGCGGCATCGTTAGCTTGCTTGACGAAAAATGACCGGAATTAGGATGAAAGCAGAGACGAAACTGGGACCGTCGAGTCGGGGATGTCCGACCGAGACCCCGAGAACCATCGTTAGCGCAGCTTTTACCTTTGTTTAATAAAAAACAATCCGGTCATAGTTCTTGCGTCATAGATTTTTGGACGAAAAATTCTGGGAAGAGCGATGAAAGCAGAGAGAAACTCCGTGCCGCCGCGCCGAGGATGACCGACCGACACCACAACAATCATCGCGCGCACCGCTTTTATCTTTGTTTAGTAACAAATGATCCGGTCATCGTTCTCGCGGTACCGTCAGCCTTCTTAACGAAAAATGACTGGAAGTAAGATAAAAGCGGAGACAAACACGGGTCCGTCGTATCGAGATCGACCGAACGAGGCTTCCAGAACTATCGCAAGCACTGCTTTTATATTTGTTTTTTAGCATATGCTCCGGTCATCGTTATGACAGCATCGTTGGCCTTCTTGTCGCAAAATGACCGGATGTAAGCTGAAAGCAAAGACAAACTCGCGGCCGTCGCGTCGAGGATGACCGAACGAGACCCTAAGTACCATCGCGAGCATTGTTTTTTTTTGTTTCTTAACAAATGCTCCGCTCATTGTTCTCGCGGTAAGGTTGGACTTTTCAACGAAACATGAACGCAAGATGAAAGCAAAGACAAATTCGGGGTCACCGTATCGGGAATGACCGATCGAGGCCCCCAGAACCACGGCGAGCACTGCTTTCATCTTTGTTTACTAACAAATGATTCGGTCATCGTTCTCGCGGCATCGTCAGCCTTCTTGACAAAAAACGACCGGAGGTAAGATGCAATCAGAAATAAACTCGGGGCCGTCACGTCGAGAATGACCGATCGAGGCCCCCAGAACCATCGCGAGCACTGCTTTTACCTTTGATTATTAACAAATGCTTCGGTCGTCGTTCTGACTGCATCGTCAGATTTCTTGACGAAAAATGACCGGAAGTAAGGTGAAAGCAAAGACAACCTCAGGGCCGTATCGTCGAGAATGACCGAACGAGACCCCAAGTGCCATCGCAAGCGTTGCGTTTTTTAAAAATTATTAACAAACGCTCCGCTCATCGTTCTCGCCGCATCGTTGGACTTCTCGATGAAAAATGACCAGACGTAAGATGAAAGCAGAGAAAAATTCGGTGCCGTCGTATCAGGAATGACCAATCGAGGCCCCCAAAGCCATCGCGAGCACTGCTTTCATCTTTGTTTAGTAACGAACGCTCCGGTCATCGTTCTCGCGGAATCGTCAGTCTTCATGACGAAAAATGACCGAAAGCAAGATGAAAGCAGAGACAAAGTCGGGGCCGTCGTATCGGGAATAACCGATCAAGGCCCCCAAAACCATCGCGAGCGCTGCCTTCATCTTTATTTAATAACATTCGCTCCGGTCGTAATTCTTGCAGTATCGTCAGATTCCTGGGCGAAAAATGACTGGAAGTGAGACGAAAGCAGAGAGAAACTCGGGGCCGTCGTATTCAGAATGACCGATCGAGACACCCCTAACCATCGCGTGCACTGCTTTTATCTTCGTTCACCAGCAAATGTTCCGGTCATCATTCTCGCGGCATTGTCAGATTTCTTGGAGGAAAAAGGCCGGAAGTAAGATGAAAACAGAGACAAGTCGGGGCCGTTGTATCGGGAATGACCGATCGAGGCCCTCAGAACCATCGCAAGCTCTGCTTTTATCTTTGTTTTTTAACAAATGTTCCGATCATCGTTATGACGGCATCGTCCGATTTCTTCACGGAACATGACCGGAAGTAAGGTGAAAGCAAAGAGAAACTCGGAGCCGGCGCGTCGTGGATGACCAAACGAGACCCCAAGTACCATCGCGAGCATTGCTTTTTTTGTTTATTAACAAATGCTCCGCTGATCGTTCTCGCGGAAAGGTTGGACTTTTCGACAAAAGATGACCGGAAGTAAGATGAAAGCAGAGACAAATTCAGGGCCATCATATCGGGAATGACCAATCGAGGCCCCCAAAACCATCGCGAGCACTGATTTCATCTTTGTTTACTAACAAACGCTCCGGACATTGTTCTCGCCGCATCGTTAGCTTGCTTGATGAACATGACCGGAATTAAGATGAAAGCAGGGACGAACTTGGGGCCGTCAAGTCGGGGATGTCCGACCGAGACCCCGAGAACCATCGCTAGCTCTGCTTTTACCTTTGTTTAATAACAAACGCTCCGGTCATTGTTCTTGCGGCATCGTCAGATTTCTGGTCGAAAAATTCCCGCAAGAGAGATGAAAGGAGAGAGAAACTCGGTGCAGTCGCGCCGAGGATGACCGACTGAGACCATAAGAATCATCGCGCGCCCTGCTTTTATCTTTGTTTGGTAACAAATGCTCCGGTCATCGTTCTCGCGGCATCGTCAGCCTTTTTGACGAAAAATAACCGGAACTAAGATGAAAGCGGAGACAAACTCGGGGCCGTCGTATCGGGAATGTCACCGATCGATGCCCCAAGAACTATCGCGAGTACTGCTTTCACCTTTGTTTACTAACAAATGTTCCGGTCATCGTTCTGGCGGCATCGTCAGCCGTCTTGGCGAAAAATTACCAGAAGTAAGATGAAAGCAGAGGCAAACTAGGGTTCGGCGTATCGCGAATGACCGATCGAGGCACCCCTAACCATCGCGTGCACGGCTCTTATCATTGTTTACTAGCCGTTGCTCCGGTCATCGTTCTCGTGGCGTTGTCAGACTCCTTGACGATAAATGACCGTAGGTAAAATGACAGTAGAGACGAACTCTGGGCCGTCGAGTCGGGGATTTCCGATCGAGGCCCCCAGAACCGTCTCGAGTACCGCTTTTACATTTGTATGCTATCAAGTCCTTCTGCCATCGTTCTCACGGCATCAGCGGACTTCTTGACGCACTATGACCGGAAATAAGATTAAAGCGAGAGCAAACTCGGTGCCGTCACATCGTCGATGTCCGATTGAGGCCCCCAGAACCGGTACGAGCACTGCTTTTATCTTTGTTTTATGACAATTGCTACTGTCATCCGGGTCGCGGCATCGTCAGACTTTTTGACACACTACGACTGAAAGTAAGATAAAAGCGGAGACGGATTCGGCCCTGTCATATCCGGAATGTCGAGTGAAGACTCAAGAGGCATTCGCAGCACCGATTTTTTCTTCCGTACATCATCAATATTCTTATAACAGTTCTCACAGCATCGTGAGATTTCTCGACGCAATCTGACTGGAAGGAAGAAGAATTTGGCGACGGATTCGGTACAGTAATATCCGGAATGCTTGATTGAGGCCCCGGGAACCATTCCAAGCACCGATTTTATCTTTGTTGCGTTAACAACCACGCTCTATGATACGTCAACAAACGCACCTACCCGGAGCATAACATTTTCGAGAAACGGCAGATCAGGACCAGTACTTTGTCCCTACTCGAATTTTTGTACGGGACACACGGTCCATGGAATTTCCTCAACATCGGGACTTGGTCAGAATCAAGCGTCACCAAGAATCACCTAGCTCTTCTCGGATTTCCTTTCCATGCATCTCTTCATGAGGGCCTCTTAGAAGCATGTGTGCAAAATTTCAGTGCTTTAAATTGTCGGAAAGTGCATAAAATATCGATGTTTCATTTTGCGTCTCACAGAAAATCATTATTTCTCTATTTATTTATTTATTCATTCGTTATTTTTATTGTCGTTCAATCACGCATCTTCGCCGCTTGTCAGATGCGTGTTCGCAAAATTTCAAGGCTCTACGTAGTCGCGAAGTGGATGACATGTCGGTCTTTCGTTTTGCATGCCACAGAAAATTGTGCTTCTCATTTTCTCATTTACTTTTCTTTTACGTTGAATTATGCATTGCCAAATTTAATAATCATCTTAAAGAAAATAATCAAGTAAATAATTACTTTCAACTTGTTAACATAATCGCTCGGTGCCTCAAAATTTAAGAAACATCAACTTATTTATCTTTTGATTCGTTATTCCGACGAATCCAATGAATAATCTAATTTCTGTATCATTATCGTATTTATCATTGCCGCACGAAGAATTTCAAGCATCACACTGGGCAGAGACCAAAAACATAGCGGGACTAAAAAAATGCATTTTTCAAAAAGTTTTTCAACATCGTCCACGGGCTAAAAAAAATTCCGGCCTGAATCAAAACTTGGGTCTTTTAGCGTGATTCTTGAGCTTCAATTTCGTATTATTGTACTCTATGTACGACCACTCGTCGCTGAGATATCGCCGATTGATTGAGAATTCGGCGTTTTTTCTTTGATCATCGATATCTCATGAACTAATCATCATACAGCGAACGGGAGATGCGTTTCAGAAACTCGAATAACTCCTCTATTAAATCCTTTTGCCATTTGAGAGAAAACATTTTTTTTCAAGCTGAGTATTGATTCGAAAAAGTATTAAAAAATGTCTTTTTCCACCATTTTGCAGAATCTGCCACAACTTTGCAAATATTGGAAAAATGATGAATGTTTCCAGGAATTTTTTGAGCTTAATACATGCCTAAGGACCCTGTAAATTTGCAAAGGGATCGGTTTAACCGTTTTTTTTATCCGAATCCACAAACTTTCATGAAAAATTAAAGGGGCACATTTCTTGCTCCTTAGACGTCAAATGACGATGGTTAAGATGAAAACAAAAATTCGTTATCGTTCTCACTACTTTGGTTTGCTTGTACTTCTGCATTAACTACTCATCAAATCTTACGAACGAAAATAAATGTTTGTGTTGAATTTTTATTTCTTCAATCGTTATAGATTGAAAAATCGTATAGCTATTCGTGTACAAAAGGCGTATAAAGATTCGCTTGAGGGTATCAACTTAATTTAATACACCTCATTTTAACTCGCTAACTTATAGCATGCAAACAAAGGAATCGCAGATGATAATTTCATGCAATTTTGTAAACAGTTTGAAGTAAAAAGGAATTAAAAGTTGGTTTTTTTCAAATATTTACTGAATAGTTGATGGGAAATTGTAAGAAAAAAAAAACAGATCTATCCCCTAATATTGTGATTTTTTTTCATTTCAAAATGTGTAGAAAATTGTTTGATTGCATGCTATAATTTAGCGAGTTAAAATTGGTTGCATTAAATCGAATTGATACCCCCAAGCGAATCTTCATACACCTTTTTAACACGCATCGCCATCCGATTCTTCAATGGATAACGATTTAAAAAAAATCAAAACTTTGCAATTTGTTTTTGCTTGTGCGATTTGATGAGCATTTATTGCTAAATTGAATGCAAACAAAAGTAGTGAGAAAGCTAACGAATTGTTTTTTCATCTTAACCATGTATTCGGCTCATAAAATACCTTGAAATATCGATAGTTTTCGCACTATTTGCAAGCTGGTGGTGGATATGCTAAAACGGCGGAAAAAGTATGTAAAAAAAAATTCAAATCAATATTTAGCTTAAGAAAAAATCTTTTCGTTCAAATACCAAAAGGAACTCATAGAGGAGTTATTCGAGTTTCTGAAACCCACCTTCCGTTCGCTGTACGATCATTACTTCAAGAGATATCGATGATCACCGCCAGAGCTGAATTTTCGTTCTATTGGCGGGATCTCAGCGACAAGTGATCGTACAAAGAGCAAAAAATACCAAATTGAAGCCCAAGAATAAGCACCCAAGCATTAATTGAGGCAGAGTATTTTTTTAGCCCGTGGACGATGTTGAAAGACGAAAAAAATGAAACTTTTTTAATCGCTCCATTCTTTATCTTAGCGCCTAGTATGACCCTAAAAAAACCTGAAAAATTTGCTCACAAATGCTTCTATGTGAACACATTTGACTTCTCGAAACGTCAGCTGCGGCTTGACGTTTTTCGGTGACGTTTGCGGCCCCATGACAGCTGCGACGCGAACACAGCAGCGGAAGCTCAAGCGCCTACTCTCTCCGCTGAATCCGTTCGCAGGTTCCGCCGTTCCCGAGATACTGCGGAAGTCAAACTCAACGTTTGAACTATCGTTCGATTACGAAATTTTGATATTGTTTTTCTCAGTGATAACATTTTTCGACCCACTTCTATTCGGATCTTCCGTGTTCAAAATCTAGTCGACTTCGCTTCAGCCGGCGCGGAATGCCATTTATATATTTTTTCAACAAATTTTTCTTTTTTTCCATGAAATTTATTTTTTTCACATGAGCCCTATATTTTTTTCGAAACGTTCCTGAAAAACTATTCCAAAAGCGCAATTTAACTGATTCGAAATGGCCGCCTAAATGGATTTAAAACTAGGTGGCCATCCCCAAATTGTCACCCTGTATATATTGAAACGTTTCGTGTTTCCACGAAAGCTTTCTTTTCGTTTCTCGAACCGGCATCTACGCGAGCATTCAGGAGACGAATTGTAAGGGGCGAATATTCGCCGTTGGATGATGCGGGGTTCCCGTAGCCTTCCTGAAGGGCCCTGTACGAGTGATATGCCGGGAATGACGGGAGGGATCTTTAAGGTGTTTTTGGAAGATGCCTCAGTAATTCGAGGGTCTCAAAGACGCCTATCTCAATCCGTCATCATCGGCATTCGAAATTGTGGATTGTCGTAGTTGTTAGTTTGGGTAGAAAATCAAGCAATTATTATGAGTTAGATTTTCTGGTTGTAGGTATGTTAGTTGGTTAGTTAGTACGTTCACAGAGACCTGGAACGGGCGACGAGAAGCGCCGTCTCCGTTGTATGGACAAGGATAGGAAGAGTGTGTAGAAGTTGCATGCACGCACGTCGAGCCGTATCGGGATGGCTCTCTCACTCTCCCTCTCACACTTTCCGTCTCGCTCGCGCTCGTACAGCCCATGAGCGACGTCGTCCACGCGTACCGCAGGTTTCGGGCTCGCTTCTGGAACGAGAATACGCTTTCTTGTTATTCGACTATTTGGGTAATGTGGATCGGGTTATATGGCGTTACTTCGGGTTGGCACTTGTTGCAGAGTGCAACGAAGCGCACGGTTGCCACGCCGTGTCGCTCACGCGCTAGCGATGCTAGCGTTCAATAATACGCGAGCTCGAGGATGGGTTACCCTGCGACCCTCGAGTGCGTATAGCGGGGCCGTCCGAGAGGGACGGCTGACCTCCTCGGTGCCAGGCGAGGAGGACGAAAGACCAGGGAAGCTGGTCAAGAATCTTCCCTCGTATGCAGCGAAGTGCGACAGGCCCTTCTCGGACTGCATACTTCGAGTAATTTGCTGTGGGATATCGGGAACAGCGATCGATGACCCCAAGGACAATTGATCGGGTGTTTAGGTAGTATTCCCTAACTAGCAATCACCACGCAGTCCCTGTTTCCGAGGTAGGACTTCCAGCGCAATGCTGGGGCTTCCCAAAGGAACAGAGCACCTTACCACGAAGTTGGGGTTATTCTTGGATGGGACCAAGGCTCAGGCAGCAGGGCCTCCATCCTGTGATCCGAGGTTTCGGATGACGAATTGACTCCACGTTATTTGATGAGTAATTTGCGAAGAGTGGCTCTCGTGGTCGTGCACGCCCTTAAATAGCCTCAGGCACGTCAGGAGAAATTCCATTTCTCTAGCGTTTCTGGGGTGCTAGGGGTAGGGGATCTCATTGCTGGGAGATGCTCCGTTAGTGGGGTGACCGTTCTGGTGACTTTGGAGACATTCGCACACTGTCGACATCTTTTAAGGGGAAAGATCTTCAAGATTGTTTCTCTCCTCGATATCAGGCACCCAATAAGTATGAAGAGGCGTCGTGATGAATTTGGGGCGCACTCTTATCTCATGGGAGTGATCCTAGGGCGAGACTCGCGAAATGTTAGACAAGGGGCGGGTACTGCCGCGAGTCAGCGGTTATTCTGGCCCTCGCGATCGGCGGAGCTCCTTGCGAGGTGTCGCGGGCTCGCCCCGTATGCTCGGTGCGAGCGTCCTGCCCTACCGGTGGGATGGCCGGTTGGTACGACCACTGGCCGTCTCACGTAATTATATCGGAATCGGTGTAATAATTGCGTGTTAAATGTGACTGATGCTTACCTGGGCAAGCGAACCCTTACATGGCCCCTCCAAGGTCGGAGTCGCTTCCCCCCGGGGCGCAACGACCTTAGTCCCTCTTCCCCGTAACGGGAGGGCCCCGTACACTCTTGCGAGTGCACGCCTCCTCGACGGCGGGGTCCTCGGCAGGGCGCTCGTTTGAGGGGCTTGGCGTGGTAGGTCGCCGTCCCAAGAGAATCCGCATTCTCTCAGGGGTGCGGACTGCTCGTGGTCCTTCCCGAGCCGGTGCCCTCCACTCTGGAGTGGACGGGGGCGCCGGAGGTGTGGGGGTCACGTTCTTCCTAGCGATCTTAATAGTTCCGAGCTTGAACCGGCTTGTCTCACCTTGTAAGTGCTCCTAACTGATCCTCGTCCAGCAGGGCTATCCGTATGTGCTTCTTTGCTCGTTCATTTTCTGGACGGCTCAGGATGTCGGCGACAAGATTCTTCTTGCCCTCGCAGTACTGTATTGATGGATTGTAGTCTTGGATGGCAAGGGTCCACCGGGTCAGCCGTACGTGAGATAGGCGGCAGTCCTTGAGAAAGGTCAATGCAACATGGTCCGTCACGACGATCACCGGCGCTCCCAACAGGTAAGTACGGAACTTGGTAAGTGCCCACACTATCGCCAGCAACTCACGTTCCGTCACGGTGTACCGGACTTCGGCTCCTTTCAGGGTACGACTCGCAAAGTGGAGCACCAGAGGCTCACCATCATCCGATTTTTGGTATACGACGGCCCCGAGCTCGAAGTCGCTGGCATCTGTTTGCAAGTAGAATGGTCGGATTTTGAGAGGGTATCAAGATCACACTCTTGCAAAACTTCGCTTTGACGTTTGCTAAGGCATTTTCCTCGTCAACACCCCATCGCTACTTTTCCCCCTTGCGTAGCAAGTGGAGAAGGGGGGGCAGTTGCTTCACTGTGCTCCTTGGTGAATTTACTATAATAGTTCACCAATCCAAGGAAGCCCCTGAGTTGTTTGGTGTTTTTGGGTGAAGGGAAGGCTTGGATGGCCTCCACTTTGTCCGGGTCAGGTCTTATGCCTTCCTGTGACAGGATGTGCCCCAGAAACGTTGTCTCCTTTTTGAAGAAGCAAGATTTCTCGAGGCTGAGGGTTAGACCATGTTCCACGAAGCGCTGGAAGAGCTCCTCCAGACAGGCGAGGTGTTCCTCGAAGGTCTCAGAGGTGCACAGAATGTCATCAACGAAATTAGTCACGTAGTGGAGCCCTTCAAGGACCTTTTCGAGTCCTCTCACCAGACTGGCCGTGCTGGTGGAGAGTCCAAAGGGCGTCACGCGGGATTCGTACCCTTTTCCCCTATGGGAGAAGGCGGTGTATTTTCTAGATTCCGGGTGTAGAGGTACCTGCCAAAAACTGGCTCGCATGTCAAGTGTCAACAAAAACGAGACACTTCGGCACTCTTGAAATAATTCTTCCGCGGTCTCCATGCGTTTATAATCCGGCTCTAGGATCTGGTTGATTCGCGGCGCGTCTAAACACAGCCGGACTCCTCCATCCTTTTTTCGGGATATTAGGAGTGGACTGCTGTACGGGCTTTTCGAACGATGGATTATTTTCTGCTCAATCAATTTTTGTATCTCTTCATCCACCGCTGAGTGGTAGGCAAGGAGTACAGGGTAGGTCATTGCCTTGAATGGTTCGTGCGGTTTCACTTTTAGCACGCGTTGATACGTTAGGAGCAAACCCGGTCTTTTGTTAAAAACCCGTTTGTACGTTTCGAGAAGGTGCCTGAGGGCTTCCTTCTCGTTTGCCTCAAGACCGGTCGTGTCCGATACTTTGAGGCGAATCTCTAGATCGGTAATGCCCTCGACGTCGAGGTTCTCCTCTTGATCCGGGGTGTCTGAGTCGAGGTTAGTGGACTGCAGGGCTATGGAGTGATGGTGTCCATGCTCCTCCCTGCTGTCAAGAGTCATTTGGTATTGTCCCAAGTCAATTATCGAGCGTGTTCTTATTAAGAAATCGATTCCCAAAATACACGGACTCGTAAGGTTGGGGACAATTAGCGTAGTGTGGAGTACCTTGATTGTGTGGATTTCTATCTCCACAAATATTTGTTTAGTGACGGGAGTTGGACGGCCATGCGTCGCTCCCGTGACGGTTGTTCTTGCGAGAGGCAGCTGTGGACAGGACTGAAGGGCCAGATGCATGTTAAAAAGGTCCATTGCAATGGCTGTCGCTTGGCTGCCCGTGTCCACTAGTGCGGACACTGGGATACCCGCGATCAGTACCGCCACCAGGGGGCATTCTCTAGACCACTTCTCTCTTTCGGGTTCCTCTGCCAAGAGGTCGCCTCTCACGTCCCTACCCAGGGCGAGCGTCACCTCCCTCATTGAGAAAGTGGTGGAGGTGACGGCTGCTCGTTTCCCTGTTCGGGTGGATCGGGTTCTTCTTCGCCTACATCCGCTTGGGTTTCGTGAATTTCCAAGCTTCGAATTGCCTTGCGATTGTCGCGGCGATTGTCGGGGAGTTGTCCCTTGTCGGGCGAACCCCTTGGGTACCCGAAGCGTGGCGATTTATCGTTTCCTGGGCGGGGGTCTTGACGCGGTTGTTCCTTTGGGAACCCCGTGTTTGGGAGTCGAGAGGAACGGGATAATCGTTCTCGGTCCCCGTTTCCAGGCCCTTCTTCATCCAAAGATGACAAGAGGTCGAGGAGGCTTGGAATTAATTCGATGCATTTTGCGCGAATTATCATCCGGACTTCCTCTGAGAAGTGCCTTCTGAACTTGTGAATAATCTCCTTGTCAGAGAGGGGCGGCCTGAGGTCTTTCGCCAGTCCGATCAAGGAGAGTGCATATGCAAATCGGGATTCCCTTTTAAGGAGTTCGAACCATCCGTATTCGATTTTATTTTTGGCACGGCATTGCCGATCCTCACTCCAGAAACTCTCCATGAACATCCGTTCGAAGGACTCCCATGTGTGGACTTCGACCCGCGTGATTTTCCACCACTGAAGGGCACGATCCGAGCAACACTGGGATAGGATCATTTTATGGTCATAGCGTGTGGCAAATACGCGATGGTATTCACGGAGGTCTGTTAGGAATTGCCAGGGAAGCTCATGATCATGCCCTCCAAAGGTGGGGGCGTTGATCTTCATGACTCCCGCGGTGGCGTTTTGATGGATTTCTTCGCGGGATACCGTTGGTGCAGGTGGTCGGTATGGGGTCGTTTTATCCTTGATGGGATTCCCATATCGATCCTTAATTTCTTGGGTGTATTGCTCGGGCAGACCCAAGTTGCGAAAGTTGAGCCCCTTAGCTTGAGGGATCTGGTACGATTCCCCTTGCGGGGCGCTCATTCCCCTAGATGCGGGTGCGCTATGGCGTGTAGATGATAGGTGTTCATTGCCCCATGGTTCGGGAGTGGAGTTTGCATCAGGGTGCCTCTGCAGTAGGCTCTTTACCTGGACGTTTACCACCTCTTCGAGGGATTGTAATTTTTGTGCAAAGTTGTCGTTGATGGAGAGAAGAGTGGCTGTAAGCGCCTTCGCATCCTCATCAACTCGTCGTTGTAAGTTGCCCATTATTTCCTTAACGACCGCCAGGGAGAGTTCTGACTCTTTCGGGTTATATATCGGACTCTATCGGGTTATATGGCGTTACTTCCGGTTGGCACTTGTTGCAGAGTGCAACGAAGCGCACAGTTGCCACGCCGTGTCACTCACGCGCTAGCGATGCTAGCGTTCAATAATATGCGAGCTCAAGGACGGGTTAGCCTGCGACCCTCGAGTGCGTATAGCGGGGCCGTCCGAGAGGGACGGCTGACCTCCTCGGTGCCAGGCGTGGAGGACGAAAGACCAGGGAAGCTGGTCAAGAATTTTCCCTCGCATGCAGCGAAGTGCGACAGGCCCTTCTCGGACTGCATACTTCGAGTAATTTGCCGTGGGATATCGGGAATAGCGATCGATGGCCCCAAGGATAATTGATCGGGTGTGTAGGTAGTATTCCCTAACTAGCAATCACCACGCAGTCTCTGTTTCCGAGGTAGCACTTCCAGCGCAATGCTGGGGCTTCCCAAGGGAACAGAGCACCTTACCACGAAGCTGGGGTTATTCTTGAATGGGACCAAGGCTCAGGCAGCAGGGCCTCCATCCTGTGATCCGAGGTTTCGGATGACGCATTGACTCCACGTTATTTGATGAGTAATTTGCGAAGAGTGGCTCTCGTGGTCGTGCACGCCCTTAAATAGCCTCAGGCACGTCAGGAAAGATTCCATTTCTGTAGCATTTCTGGGGTGCTAGGTAGGGGATCTCATTGCTGGGAGATGCTCCGTTAGTGGGGTGACCGTTCTGGTGACTTTGGAGACGTTCACACACTGTAGACATCATTTAAGGGGAAGGATCTTCAAGATTATTTCTCTCCTCGATATCAGGCACCCAGTAAGTATAAGGAGGCGTCGTGATGAATTTGGGGCGCACTCTTATCTCGTGGGAGTGATCGTAGGGCGAGACTCGCGAAACGTTAGACAAGGGGCGGGTACTGCCGCGAGTCAGCGGTTATTCTGGCCCTCGCGGTGGGCGGAGCTCCTTGCGAGGTGTCGCGGGCTCGCCCCGTATGCTCGGTGCGAGCGTCCTGCCCTACCGGTGGGATGGCCGGTTGGTACGACCACTGGCCGTCTCACGTAATTATATCGGAATCGGTGTAATAATTGCGTGTTAAATGTGACGGATGTTTACCTGGGCAAGCGAACCGTTACAATATATATATATATATATATATATATATATATATATATATTGTAACATAAGATAGTTTTCTAACATTTAACTTATTGCCACGCTTGGGTTTGAATTAGATTTGGCGGCTTGTTGGGTTGGTTCACCGCTTAATTTTAATCATTATAATTAGCTATATTGGTAGATATACCACCAATATATATATATATATATATATATATATATATATTAATTTTGTTCATTATAATTATTAATAATTAGCTATATTGGTAGATATACCACCAATATATATTGTAACGGTTCACCTGGATAGGTAAGCCACCGTCACACAGAATGCGAGAGTAGCTACTCATTTACGCAATACTAGAGCATTCTAACCAGCGGCCGGAGCGACCGGCCATAGCGCCGGCCGGGCGGATCACCTGCGGGACGAATTTGGGCGAGCCCGCGACACCTCGCAAGAGGCTCCGCCCATTGCGTTGAGCTAGACCACTAGTCCAGTCATTACGTACATTCAAAAAAGAAAATGAATTTGCGCTTCTAATTTTTTAATATGTTGTAGGGGATACCTAGAAAAGCTTAACTTGAGATTGTCGACCAAGCTTTCCTAGGAGCTTTCGCCGCCATGTTGAAAAAAGGGGTCAAATTTGTTTCTCGGCAATAACTCGGCTATCCGATGAGATTTCGAAAATTGTTGTAGGACACTTTTTGTAGCTTTCTTTGTGCTCTACAATAACGCCTGAATCATTTTTAGCGTTTCATGCATCGTTATCGAGATATCGATCGATAAAGTCAAAAATTTAGGACATAATTTTTGTTTTTTGCTTTTTTTTTCTTTGGGTCTTAATAAATATGAAAAATTGTGGAATTCAAACTTGTAGAGCATATTCAGACCTACAATTTCCTTCTTGGATTTTTTTATGTTGGACAAAAATTACGATCTCCAGCGCGCCGCAAAGTCGGTGAATCCACACTCAGCGTCGAGCGAGCTGCTCGCTCGGTTGTGTCTGGATGTCGAATCGAATGGGAAATTGTTCAGGAAATTGATGGGATAAAAAATAAGTACATAGAGCAACAAATTAAGGATCACACAATATTAATTTATTAAACAAATAATTTGTTTGTGCAGTAAAAAATATTATTTTTTTACAATACAAAATAAACAAAACAAAATAAACGGAAAGAAAAATATTTTTTTCTGCACTCGAGACACGAACGATGGACTTTTTTCATGTCTTTTTTCGCTTGGATGGTCCAGGCTGAAGATCTTCGTCCTCCGTAAACTCTTCGAGTTGTTGTGTCTGTTGAAACGTTGGAAATGATGCTGATTCGATGAGAGCATCGTCATCATCATCGTTACAGACATCGTCGTCGTCGTCGTCAAGCAAAATGTCGACTCTGGCGACGTTACTGCATGTTTGCCCACTGCAGTGCATGCAAATAACGGAGCAACTGATTCCCGCTTTTCTGCACCCACAGGCGGCCTCACAATTTCCTTTACACTTACAGGAAATGAGCTTTAATAGTTCAGGCGGAGCGGGTTCGGCGGTGCTGGTGATTGGTTCGAGCCCTCGATTGGTCTGTCGCCAACCCCATCCTTGTGGATCCTTGAAAAATCCGAGCCAGGTTTGAACTTGGAGATACGTCCGGAAAATGTGTTGACGCACAGCGCTTTTGGTTGGCGGGAGTAGTGAGAGGTGATTCACTTTATTCGCTGTCATTGATTTTGCGAAGCGATGGAATCGCAAAATATTTATGGACTTCTCGTGCTTATCACCACCATATAGGGCGATAAGGAATTGCTCTCCCGCGCAAGTGAGAACCTCCGGATCGACCTTTTCTTGTTTGAATAATTCCACCGATGACCGTAGCTCTGGATTTTTCTCGAGAGTGTTAATGAACTTCGACTTGCCGATGTTATAGAAAGAAGATGTCGTGTCGCAACCGCTAAAAGCGTGAATGAAAAGAATGTGCTCCAGAACTGACTTGTGTTTGAAACTGTGCGGCGAGTACAACTTTTCCGGCGTATTTCCTTTTGCTGGTTTGCGGAAAAATATATTATTTTTATCCGGAGCAAGCCCGGCGAGTAAAACCAGAAGATCGATATCTTCGCCGACGATTTCCACGGAGTCATGACTCGACGCTTCTTTAATTGCCGTGTTCACAATAAGAGTATCCGCGTCCTCAAAAGCCTGCTCCACTTTTATTCCGGTCGTTGTAAAGTAACGGCAAAGCATTTGTATTAGTTGGTTCTTGTTTTGATCCCTTGTGAGAAACTTCTCCTGGCTAACTTTTGGAGTAGTTGTCTCATCGAATGTGAACTCCGGCGATTGGTTTTTTCTCGAACGTCGTACTCTTTCCGAAGTTTTGGTTCCAGCGAGTGTCATATCAGTCGGATAACCGTCGAATATGATTGCAACCTTTCCTTCGAAGTTATGTTGTACGTATCTGACGTATTTCTGGCAGATAAGGTCAAACGTTTCGATTCGACCCCACACAACTTTGTGGAGAAGGAATCCACCGTCGATTATGCAATGATGTCTGTTGGAACGTTGTAAATTTTCGGTCAAAGGTTCGAAGGCTTTGTATAATAATGACTTTGTTCCTTTCCGCATTCCTTCTTCGGTGAACAGCGACAGCGGGAACGGAGCAAGTTCGTATGCCAGAAAATGTTTCAGATCAGTCTCGGAATTTTTAGCAATGCACATTCTTTGAAAAAGTAGCAGTGGGTTGATCGGAACTGGTGACGAGTCGACTTTAATGCTGGTAGTTACTGCCGATAAGGGAAGCACTTTATCCTTTCTCTTGAAAGACAAGGATGCGAAATTTGCTCCGACGATTTTGGTCATCATCTCGCAACCAATTTCGTATGCACGATGACAATTAATGTTATCGTTTGCGATAACTCCTGTCCCGATAGACGTCAATTCTTTTTGTTGAGGAAAAGGATTGTGACCTGCGAGCCACATGTCCAGTTTCTCCACGTCGGAATTGTCTCGAGAAATTCGCGAAGGCCTCATATCGACGTGCTGTTCGGTTGTGCAACAAGATACTCCGGAAAAGTTTTCAATCTGTTCACAAATGTTTTGGAGCTGGACCATACCCAAAGTCCACGATGCTATTGTGCTGTCCGTAATTCCCCGTCCCTGAGTTAGTCCTCCCGTTGTCTTCATGGATCGCATAAGAGTCTGCTCGATCGTCATGTCTGACATAATCCCAGACCAAAATTTGTCCGTGCGACGAATCGTAAAATATCCACTACGAGTGAACTTGATGTAATCTTCCATGGGTATTTTTTCATGCAAAGCTCGCATATCCTGTAGGTACAAGTGAGCAGACTTTGCATACAGGAAGTGACCGCTTGCGTGAAAATACGGAAGCATTTTTTCTATGGTATTGAGATGAAGTTCCCAATTACCCGATCTTTCTGCCTCCACAAAGTTTTTCACCAGAGAAACCATTCGGTGATACTGTACCCAGAGTTTCGCTGTGGGGCCTCGGTTTTCGATAGCATTCAATGCTTTCGCAAATTTCTCGTACGCGTTTTTCACCCCGTTGTTTTCTGCGGCTGTCAGGATGGTCGGTCGATTAAAAAGATCTTCCGCGTAGTAATCGAGTTCGTCACGTTCCTCTTCGTCGAATTCAAGCGAGTCCAACACAATTTTTGTCAACGCTGTGTGAGCCAAAATGTGAGCACGGACAGCTCGTGCATATGCATGACCGCAGAGTATTTTGTCGACACAATTTTCGGCGTAGATTAACTTGAGAAGATCTTCGATTCCACTACCCGACATTATCGCACCAATCGTTCCCATAAACGACATCAGTAGATGAAATCCACCGAGTCTTACAACAACGTCTTTTAACTCCGATGTTGGATAAGCGGCTCCCACGATGTCCCGAGCTTTCCAGTACAGCGGCTGATCGAATGTGACGATTGTAGTTTTTTGATTACAGCGTTTGCTGTTCCGTACAGCTTCTTGAAGCGATGTAAAGATCGTCTCGTAATCGGATGGCGGTGCGTTGATAAATGGAAGGCACATAACCTTTGAGCGAGCGTAATGCAGATTGGCTGTTGCACTTTCCATAAATCCATTCCATCCTGGAATTCCGATGGAGCAATTCCATTTTCCGTATAGCCAAATGAAATCTGGGATCGTTGGTAATATGTCGCTCGAAAGTTGACGGAGAGGTTCGGCGACAGTTACAGACTGTAAGCCTGCCGATTTATGTTGGCTGTAAGACAGTACAGGAACCATGCCCAATTGTGCAATCTCTGAGGCCGATTTAATTTCGACAATACGCGGAATTTCTCTCTCGCGCTCAATAGCCGTGAAAGGAGTCACACAATGAATTCCCCCCATCGCATGAAACGTTCCACGGCCGTCGAGAGTGTTTATGTTGAAATCCGCATTATCAAATACGAATTGACTGAATGAATTTTCCAGGATTTCACTTTCAGGTCGATGAATGCACGAATTCTCGAAAATCGTCACTTCTCGATACGGTGCACTGAACCCCATTGCCGATAAAATGTTGATGAGGCTCTTGGAACCGAATTTCTTATACAGATAAGTTCCAACACCGATCTGCAGCGGAGAGAAAAAAGAACGAGGACGCACAGCCGTAATTATTGCGTGAGCAATCGATGTGCACTTTTTTTTCCACGAGTCCAGTGCGCCACGTTTATCTTTCATTATTGCTGTTGAAAGAAAAACTTGTAGAGATTCCGGAACAGCGGCTTCGACATCCCGTACAAATTCATCCGAGGGAGGATAATTTTGTTTGTCGTAAACGACGCCTCTTATGTCCTCTCGAATTATAGCAGCAGCTTCGCGAATAACTCGGAGTCGTTCCTCGTGAGAGTTCTGCTTCTTTTCCTGGTACCATTTATCCGCAAGAATTTTAAATCCGGTGTTTCGGAAACAAACGACACAATTTCGCTTTTGTTTCTCGATAATTAGAATGTCCTCGCCATATTTCGCTTCTAAATGTGCTTTAACCGTTTTTATGTGCGGAACAAAATTTCCATTTACGTGACTCATTAATTCAGTCATCGAAAACTGGCATTCGTCGGAATTTTCTTTTAGAAATGAGTAAATCCCCTCCATTGCCTCGTCGACTTTGTTACCTGTCGGTCGTCCTCTTTTCGCACCCTCCTCAGGTAGCGGGTTGTACACACGATGCATGCATTCGCGATGGTAGCGAGCTTCTACGGCGATGAGATCAGGTACCGAGCAGACACGCTTGACGATAGAAGCGGCAAATTCATCGTTACGTCCGAGCAGATATTTTAGGACGTTATCTTTCATAGACTTTTCTCGAACCGTTCGAATTGCGTGTCGTCGATGCATTGGTGTTTTTGTTTGATCGGAAAACGGTACTCCACAAAACAAACATTTATTTTTAAAATCGAAACGGTCTTCGAGCTGCTGTTGATGTTCGGGTTCCGGTTCAGGTTCAGGTTCCTGTTCTTCCGAGACTGATTTTGTTCGACGAGCGACAAACGACGCGAGTCTTTCGTTCGCATAATTCTTGTAACACGCCCTATGCACACTCACAGATTCGACACTTTCTAGCATGCGTTGATGGTCCACATGTCCTCTTTTCTCACTCACCGTCAAGAGAGTTCGAACAGCTCTTTTTTTAGCAACATAAATGTCGTCGATTAACGCTTTTTTACAAATAAAACAGTCTCCCATGGTCACAAAATTGTTGAAACACGTGTGCTCACTTCGAAAGGCTCGAGGCAACTAACCGAGATGCTACGAAAAGAAGAACACGTTTCAACACGTAGACCCTAACAAAAGGGTCCCTTTATACCTGACCCCTCCAACTCCAACGGACGCTCTATGCGGGCACTCCGTTATAACGAGTTTACAGCCAACTAGATATCGAAATTTTTGCCCAGAATATCGGAACCCTCGATTTACACTACGCACAGCAAAAACTCAACACGATACGATATACTAACTTGAGCGCGCTCGACGCTGAGCGTGGATTCACCGACTTTGCGGCGCGCTGGAGATCGTAATTTTTGTCCAACATAAAAAAATCCAAGAAGGAAATTGTAGGTCTGAATATGCTCTACAAGTTTGAATTCCACAATTTTTCATATTTATTAAGACCCAAAGAAAAAAAAAGGAAAAAACAAAAATTGTGTCCTAAATTTTTGACTTTATCGATCGATATCTCGATAACGATGCATGATACGCTAAAAATGATTGAGGCGTTATTGTAGAGCACAAAGAAAGCTACAAAAAGTGTCTTACAAAAATTTTCGAATCTCATCGGATAGCCGAGTTATTGCCGAAAAACAAATTTTAAGCGTTTTCCAAGATGGCGGCGAAAGCTCCTAGGAAAGCTTGGTCGACAATCTCAAGTTAAGCTTTTCTAGGTATCCCCTACAACATATTAAAAAATTAGAAGCGCAAATTCATTTTCTTTTATTTGCCTTTTTTTCGGACGAAATGACTGGACTACACCGCGGATTCACTCGCAGGAGTACCCGCCCTCAGCAATACCGATCGCGTAGCTCGTACTTCGACCACTCCTATCACCGAGAGTACGACCAAGAGTCATCGCGACGCCTCTTCACACCGATTGCGCGCCTAATATCCTAGAGAGGAATAATTGGGCATATCTTACCCCTCGAAATGGGTATAGTATGCGAACGTCCTGGAAATCACCAACGCCGCCACCCCACCCTCGGACTGTTTCTCGGCGGCGTGATTCCCTACCTAGCCCTCCGGATCCGCAAGAGAAATGGAATTTCTCCCAACGGGCCTGGGGCTATATAAGGGCGTACACGAATCGGAGCGGCACTCTGTCGCAAATTCACAATCAACATTTTACGTAGAGTCACCATCATCCGGAATCCCGGATCATCGGATGGGAACCTTGCTGCCTTCGCCCTGGTCCCCCATCCTTGGATAACCTCAGCTTCGGGTAGACACTCTATTTCCTTGGGAAGCCCCAGCATTGCGCTGGAAGTCCTACCTTGGGAATAGAGTCAGCGTGGTGATTGTAGTCAGGATTTAGATAAGTCAAGACTGAGATAAGTCATCCGATCGCTTGACGCTAGGACAAACGATCGCCCTAGCACCCTACCAACGCCCGCATACTCGGAGTGTGCAGTCGGGAAGCGCCGATCGCGCTTCGCTGCATGCGAGGGAAATCCGACAACCAGCTTCCCCGGTTTTTCGTCCTCCTCGCCTGGCACCGAGGAGGTCAGCCGTCCCTCCCGGACGGCCCCGCTATGTGCACTCGGGGAACGTATTCTCCTCGAGTCCGCACATTATTCTAAAACGCTAGCCTATCTAGCGCGTGAGCGTCGCGGCCTGGCAACCGCACGCTTTGTTGCATTTCGCAACTCGTGCCACCGGAATTATCCGCCATACACCAGACGAACCTCATCCAACGTGCGTACGCATTCTTGTTACAGAAGCGGGCACGAAATCGGCTTTACGCGTACCAACGACGCTCGCGGTCGACTCGAGAGCGAGCGAGAGAGCGAGTGAGAGACAAGGAAGAGAGAGAGCGACCGTGCAACCGCCCGCGCGCCACGACTCGCGTTAATCACATACTCGTCAAATCCACCAGGACAGCCTTTCTCGCCTTTCTCCCTTGACCGTCGTAAATGTTGCGAAACCCGACTAAGTCATAAATTAACCACGGAACTAACCAATAACAAAATGCATCTTTTGCACCACCCAACGACAACACAAAAATCCGAAAACCCCAAAATGCCGATGATGACGGATTACGATGGCGTCTCTGAGACCCTCAATAACTACTGAGGCATCTCCAAAGAACCACCTTAAAGTCCGTTCCATCATTCCTGGCACCTAAGAATACATCGTCCTCCTGGAGGCTACGGGAACCTCTTAAATTTTCCAACGGCGACGAGTTCGCCGCGTATCCTCGTTTTCCCGAACGACCGAAAACGGAAGGTGAACTTTCGCCCAAAATCGCGAAACGTTACAATATATATATATATATATATATATATATATATATATATATATATATATATATATATATATATTGGTGGTATATCTACCAATATAGCTAATTATAATGAATAAAATTAAGCGGTGAACCAACCCAACAAGCCGCCAAATCTAATTCAAACCCAAGCGTGGCTATAAGTTAAATGTTAGAAAACTGTCTTATTCATGCAAGGATAATCGTGGTCGCACGGATCGGGTGCTGAGCTACCGTTTTGAAGGAGCCGAGTTCGATCCCTGAAGAGTGAGCTTGGTTAGAAAAATTATTTTTGGTGGTTATGTTCAACTGGGGCAAGATTGCAGCGCCGCGTAGTGTCAATTCTCAACGAATATTTTCGTCAGTATGCGGCCTAGCCCCACCGGGCGAATTGTGGCAGAGTTTCCAGACCTGTATGTAAAACCGCGGTCGAGAAATTCCGTCGGATGAGGAGGGTCGCTGACGGACGAACATTTTTTAATAGACTGGCCGCTAGGGTCGCTGCTATCTTAAAAGAGTTGCCGGCGAAGTGCGGTATGGGGGCGACGGAGGTATTGAAAAAAGACAGAGCTAATCGCCGGAATACTGTACATCTGCCTGTCTCCGTAACACTTCATTTCAAATATTGGTTCTGCAGTATATATATATATATATATATATTGGTGGTATATCTACCAATATAGCTAATTATAAAGAATAAAATTAAGCGGTGAACCAACTGAACAAAATAAGTTTTGGTGGTTATGTTCAACTGGGGGCAAGATTGCAGCGCCGCGTAGTGTCAATTCTCAACGAATATTTTCGGCAGTAAACGGCCTACCACCACCATGCAAGTTCTGGCAGCGTTTCCAGACCTGTATGCAAGACCGTGGCTTAGAAATAGTGGGGGCGATTCCAAGTTAAGGAGCGATTTTCAAATCTCGATTTTTGTAAAGACGGGTAACTACCAAACAACGATTTCAATGGGCTAATAAACGCTACCAAACAACCACCAAACGATTTGTAAAAAAATGGCCAATGAGGCGAAGTTGGGGACGACGGGGGAATTATGGTCCGATACTAATCGGTCTACTGCTCTCCCCACACTTCGACTAATCGGCCGATGTGCTACGAATCGTTTAGTGGTCGTTTGGTACCGCGTATTAGCCCATTGAAATTGTTTGGTAGTTTTCGGTTAGAAAAATCAAAATTAAAAAACTGGTCCATAATTTAACCCGCCGCTCCCCTTCGCCTAATCGACCTTATTTTACGAATCATTTGGTAGTCGTTTGGTAGCGCATTGAAATCGTTGGGTAGTTTTCCGTTTTTTTTTTAATGAGATTTAAAAATCAGTCCACAACTTGGCACCCGCCCCCCTCACTTTGATTAATCAAGCTTTTATCAACGAATCGTTTAGTAGTCGTGCGTGCGTAAATAGGTTTTTGGTCCGCCACGACTTGTGACGACCAATCACAGCTTACCGTTCAGTTCCTTCCTTCCTTTCCTTCCGTCCTTTCCTTCCTTCCAATCCTTAGTACCTTTCCTTCCGTCCTTTCCTTCTTTCCGTTCGTTCCTTCCTTTGCTTCCGTCCGTTCCTTCCATCCTTCCCGTCCTTCCTTTCCTTCCTTCCTTTCCTTCCTACCAATCCTTCCTTACTTTCCTTCCATCCTTTCCTTTCTTCCTGTCCTTCTATCCTTTCCTTTCTTCCTTTCCTTCCGTCCTTTCCTTCCTTCCTTCCGATCCGTCCATACATTCCTTCCTTCCTTTCCTTCCTTCCTTTCCTATCTTCCTTTCCGTCTTTCCGTTCCTTCCTTTCCTTCCTTCCTTTCCGTCCTTCCTTTCCTTTCCTTCCTCCCTTCCTTTCCTTCCTTCGTTTCCTTCCTTCCTTGCCTTCCTTCCATTTCTTCTTTCCTGTCCTTTCATCCTTTCCGTTCTTCATTTTCTTCCTTCCTTTCCTTCCTGCCTTTCCATCCGTCCTTTCCTTCCTTCCTGCCCTTCCTTCCATTACTTTCTTCCTTTCCTTCCTTCCATTCCTTCCTTCCTTCCATTCCTTCCTTCCTTTCCTTCCGTCGCTTCCTTCCATCCTTCCTTTCGTTCCTTCCTTTCCTTCCTTCCTTTCCTCCGTTCCTTTCGTTCCTTCCTTTCCTTTCCTCCCTTCCTCTCCTTCCTTCCTTCCTTCGTTCCTTCCTTTCCTTCCTTCTTTCCTTCCTTCCTTTCCTTCCTTCCTTTCCTTCTTTCCTTTCCTTCCTTCCGTCCTTCCTTCCTTCACTTCCTTCCATTCCTTCCTTTCCTTCCTTCCTTTCCTTTCCTTCCTTCCTTCCTTTCCTTCCTTCCTTCCCTTCCATCCTTTCCTTCCTTCCTTCCTTTCCTTCCCTCCTTTCCGTCCTTCCTTTCCTTCTTCGTTTCCTTCCTCTCCTTCCTTCCTTTCCTTCCTTCCTTTCCTTCCTTGCTTTCCTCTTCCGTCCTTTCCTTCATTCCTTCCTTTCCTTCCTTCCTTTCCTTCTTTCCTTTCCTTCCTTCCTTTCCTTCCTTCGTTTCCTTCCTCCCGTTTCTTCCTTCTTTCCTTCCTTTCCTGCCTTCCTTTCCTTCCTTGCTTTCCTTACTTCCTTCATTTCCTTCCGTCCTTTCCGTACTTCCTTTCCTTCCTTGATTTCCTTCCTTCATTTTCTTCCTTCCTTCCCGTCCTTCCTTTCCTTCCTGCCTCTCCTTCCTTCCTTTCTTTCCTTCCTTCCTTTCCTTCCTTTCCTTCCTACCTTCCTTCCTTCCTTTCCTTCCTTTCCTACCTTCCCTTCCTTCTTTCCTTTCCTTCCGGCATTTCCTTCCTTTCCATCCATCCTTTCCTTTTTTCCTTTCCTTCCTTCCTTTCCTTTCTTCCGTTTCTTCCTTCCTTTCCATCTTTCCTTTCATTCCTTCCTTTCCTTCCTTCCTTTCCTTCCTTTCCTTCCTTCCTAACTTTTCTTCCTTCCTTTCCTTCCTTCCTTTCCTCTCCTTCCATCCTTTCCTTCCTTCCATTCCTTCCTTCCTTTCCTTCCTTACCTTCCTTCCTTTCCTTCCTTTCCGTCCTTCCGTTCCTTCCGTCCGCCCCTTGCTGCCGTTCCTTCCTTCCTTCCTTTCCTTCCTTTCCTTCTTTTCCTTCCTTCCTGTCCTTCCTTCCTTTCCTTCCTTTCCTTCCTTTCTTCCTTTCCTTCGTTCCGTCGTTCCTTTCGTTCCTTCCTTTCCTTCCTTCCTTTCCTTCCACCCTTTCCTTGCATCCTTTCCTTCCATCCGTTCCTTCCTTCCGTTCCGTCCTCCCTTCCGTTCCTTCCTCCCTTCCGTTCCTACCGTTCCGCCCTTTCCTTCCTTTCCTTCCGTTCCTTCCTTTCCTTCCTTCCTTCCTTTACTTCCTTCCTTTCCTTCCTTCCTTTCCTTCCTTCCTTCTTTTCCTTCCTTCGGTTCCTTCCGTCCTTTCCTTTCTTCCATTCCTTCTTTCCTTTCCTTCCTTCCTTTCCTTCCTTCCTATCCGTTCTTCATTTTCTTCCTTCCTTGCCTTCCTGCCTTTCCTTCCGTCCTTTACTTCCTTCCTGCCCTTCCTTCGAATCCTTTCTTCCTTTCCTTCCTTCCTTTCCTTCCTTCCTTTCCTTCCGTCCTTCCTTTTCTTCCATGCTTCCTTCCTTTCCTTCCTTCCTTTCCTTCCTTCCTTCCTTTCCTTCCTTCCTTTCTTTCCTTCCTTTCCTTCCCTCCTTTCCTTCCTTCCTTTCCTTCCTTTCTTTCCTTCCTTTCCTTCCTTCCTATCCTTCCTTCCTTTCCTTCCTTCCTTTCCTCTTCCGTCCTTTCCTTCCTTCCTTTCCATCCTTCCTTTCCTTCTTTCCTTTCCGTCCTTCCTTTCCTTCCTCCCTTTTCTTCCTCCTTTCCTTCCTTTCCTGCCGTCCTTTCCTTCCTTGCTTTCCTTACTTCCTTCACTTCCTTCCTTCATTTCCGTACTTCCTTTCCTTCCTTGATTTCCTTCCTTCCTTTTCTTCTTTCCTATTCTTCCTTCCCTTCCTTCCTGCCTCTCCTTCCTTCCTTTCTTTCCTTCCTTCCTTTCCTTCCTTTCCTTCCTACCTTCCTTCCTTCCTTTCCTTCCTGCCCTTCCTTCTTTCCTTTCCTTTCGGCATTTCGTTCCTATCCGTTTTTCCTTTCCTTCCTTCCTTTCCTTTTTTCCTTTCCTTCCTTCCTTTCCATCTTTCCTTTCCTTCCTTCCTTTCCTTCCTTTCCTTCCATCCTACCTTTCCTTCCTTCCTTTCCTTCCTTCCCTTCCTCTCCTTCCTTCCTTTCCTTCCTTCCATTCCTTCCTTCCTTTCCTTCCTTACCTTCCTTCCTTTCCGGCCTTCCGTTTCTTCCTTCCGTCCCTTCCTGCCGTTCCTTCCTTCCTTTCCTCCCTTTCCTTCCTTCCCTTCCTTTCCTTCCTTCCTTTCCTTCCTTCCTTCCCTTCCTTCCTTTCCTTCCTTCCTTTCCTTCCATCTTTTCCTTCCTTTCCTTCCTTTCCTTCGTTCCGTCGTTTCTTTCGTTCCTTCCTTTCCTTCCTTCCTTTCCTTCCACCCTTTCCTTCCTTCCTTTCCTTCCTCCCGCTCCTTGCTCCCTTCCGTTCCTTCCGTTCCGCCCTTTCCTTCCTTTCCTTCCTTTCCTTCCTTCCTTTCGTTCCTTCCTTTCGTTGCTTCCTTTCCATCCTTCCTTTCCTTCCTTCTGTCCCTTCCTTCCTTTCCTTCCTTCCTTTCGTTCCTTCCTTTCGCTGCTTCCTTTCCTTCCTTCCTTTCCTTCCTTCTGTCCCTTCCTTCCTTCCTTTCCTTCGTGCCTTTCCTTCCTTGCTTTCCTTCCTTCCTCTCCTTCCTTCCTTACCTTCCTTACTTACCTTCCTTCCTCTCCTTCCTACATTTCCTTCCCTGGATCCTTCCTTCCTTTCCATCCTTTCCTTCCGGTCCTTCCTTCCCTTCCTTCCTTCCTTGACTTCCTTCCTTCCATTCCTTCCTTCCATTCCTTCCTTCCTTTCCGCCCTTCCCTTCCTTCCTGCCATTCCTTGCTTCCTTCCTTTCCTTCCTTCCTTCGTTTCCATCCTTCCTTTCCTTCCTTCCGGTCCTTCCTCCCGTTCCTTCCGCCCTGCCGTTCCGTCCTTCCTTCCGTTCGATCCTTTCATTCCTACCTTTCCTTCCTTCCTTTCCTTCCGTCCTTTCCTTGCTCCTTTTCCTTCCTTCCTTTCCTTCCTTCCTTTACTTCCTTCCTTTCCTTCCTTCCTTTCCTTCCTTCCTTTCCTTCCTTCCTGTCCTTCCTTCCTTTCCTTTCCTTCCTTCCTTCCTTTTCTTCCTTCTTTCCGTTCCTTCCTTCCGTCCTTTCCTTGCTTCCTTTCCTTCCTTCCTTCCCTTCCTTCCTTTCCTTCCTTCCTTCCTTTCCTTCCTTCCTTTCCTTCCTTCCTTTCCTTGCTTCCTTTTCTTCCTATCTTTTCTTACCTTCCTTCCTTTCCTTCCGTCTTTTCCTTCCCTCCTTTACTTCCTTCCTTTCCTTCCTTCCTTTCCTTCCTTCCGTTCCTTCCTTCCTTTCCTTCCTTCCCTTCCTTCATTCCTTTCCTTCCTTCCTTTCCTTCCTTCCTTTCATTCCTTCCTTTCATTCCTTCCTTCCTTTCCTTCCTTCCTTTCCTTCCTTCATTTCCTTCCTTCCGTTCCTTCCTTCCTTTCCTTCCTTCCTGTCCTTCCTTCCTTTCCTTCCTTCCTTTCCGTCCTTCCTTTCCTTCCTTCCTTTCCTTCCTTCCATTCCTTCCTTCCTTCCTTTCCTTCCTTCCTTTCCTTCTATCCTTTCCTTCCTTCATTCCTATCCTTCCTTCCTTTCCTTCCTTCCTTTCCTTCCTTCCTATCAGTCCTTCCTTTCCTTGCTTGCGTGCTTGCGTGATTGCGTACTTGGTTGCTTGCGCGCTTGCATGCTTGCGTGCTTGCTTGCTTGCGTGCTTGCATGCTTGCTTGCTTGCTTTCGTGCTTGCGTGCTTGCGTGCTCGCGTGCTTGCGTGCTTGGGTGCTTGCTTTCGTGCTTGCGTGCTCGCGTGCTTGCGTGCTTGGGTGCTTGCTTGCTTGCTTCCTTCCTTGCTTACTTGCTTTCTTGCTTGCTTGCGTGCTTGCGTGCGTGCGTGCATGCGCGCCTGCGTGCTTGTGTGCTTGCGTGCTTGCGTGCTTGCTTGCTTGCTTGCGTGCCTGCGTGCTTGCGTGCTTGCGTGCATGCGTGCTTGCATGCTCGGGTGCTTGCGTGCTTGGGTGCTAGCGTGCTTGCTTGCGTGCTTGCGTGCTAGCGTGCTTGCGTGCTAGCGTGCTTGCGTGCCTGCATGCATTGGGTGCTTGCGTGCTTGTGTGCTTGTGTTTGCATGTAAGATTCGGTGCTTGCGTGCTTGTGTGATTGCATGCTAGCGTGCTTGCGTGCTTGCATGCTTGGGTGATTGCGTGCTTGCGTGCTTGAGTGCTAGCGTGCTTGCATGTTCGCGTGCTTGCGTGCTTGCGTGCTTGCTTGCGTGCTTGCGTGCTTGCGTGCATGCTTGCGTGCTTGCGTGCTTGCGTGTCGCATGCTTGCGTGCTTGCGGTCTTGCATGCTTGGGTGCTTGCGTGGTTGCGTACTGGCGTGCTTGCATGCTTGCGTGCTTACGTGCTTTAGTGCTTGCGTGCGCGCGTGCTTGCGAGCTTGGGTGCTTTCTTGCTTGCGTGCTTGCATGCTTGGGTGCTTGGGTGCTAGCGTGCTTGCCTCCTTGCGTGCTTGCGTGCTTACGTGCTCGCGTGAGTGCGTGCTCGCATGCTTGCGTGCGTGCGTGCTTGCGTGCTTGCTTGCGTGCTTGCATGCGTGCGTGCTTGAGTGCTTGCGTGCTCGCGTGCGTGCGTGCTTGCATGCTTGCGTGCTTGCGTGCTCGTGTTCGTGCGTGCTCGCGTGCTTGCGTGCTTGCGTGCTTGCTTACTTCCTTGCCCACTTGCTGGCTTGCTTGCGTGCTTGCGTGCTTGCTTCCATGTTTGCTTGCTTGCTTGCAGGCGTGCTTGCGTGCATGCGCGCTTGCGTGCTTCCATGCTTGCGTGCTTGCGTGCTTGTGTGCTTCCGTGCTTGCTTGCTTACTTGCTTACTTGCTCGCTTGCTTACTTGCGTGCTTGCGTGCTTGCTTGCTTGCGTGCTTGCGTGCTTGCTTGCTTGCTCGCTTCCTTGCTTGCTCATTTGCTTGCTTGCGTGCTTGCGTCCTTGCGTGCTTATCTGCTTGCGTGCTTCCTTGCTTACTTGCTTGCTTGCTTGCGTGCTTGCGTGCTTGCGTGCGTGCGCGCTTGCGTTCTTGCTTGCTTGCTTGCTTGCCTACTTGCGTGCTTGCGGGCTTATATGCTGGCGTGCTAGCGTGCTTACGTCCTTGCGTGCTTGCCTGCTTGGTGCTGGCTTGCTTGCTTGCTTGCGTACTTGCGTGCTTGCTTGCATGCTCGCTTGTTTGCTTGCTTGCTTGCGTGCATGCGTGTTCGCGTGCTTGCATGCGTGCTCGCTTGCTTGCGTATCTGCGATATTGCGTGCTTGCCTGCTTGCGGGCTTGCATGCTTGCGTGCGTGCGTGCATGCGTGCTGGCTTGCTTGCGTGCTTGCGTGCGTGCGGGCTTGCGTGCTTGCGTGCGTGCGTGCTTGCGTGCTTGAGTGATTGCGTGCTTGCGTGCTTGCGTGCTTGCTTACTTGCGTGCCTGCGTGCTTGCGTGCATGCGTGCTTGGGTGCTTGCGTGCTTGCGTGCTTGAGTGCTAGCGTGCTTGCGTGCTCGCGTGCTTGCGTGCTTGCGTAACGCATGCTTGCGTACTTGCTTACTTGCGTGCCTGCGTCCTTGCGTGCTTGCGTGCTTGGGTGCTTGCGTGCTTGCGTGCTTGAGTGCTAGCGTGCTTGCGTGCTTGCGTGCTTGCGTGCTTGCTTGCTCGCTTGCTTGCTTGCTTGCTTGCGTGCTTGCGGGCTTATATGCTGGCGTGCTAGCGTGCTTACGTCCTTGCGTGCTTGCCTGCTTGCGTGCTGGCTTGCTTGCTTGCCTGCTTGCGTGCTGGCTTGCTTGCTTGCCTGCTTGCGTGCTGGCTTGCTTGCTTGCATGTTCGCTTTTCTGCTTGCTTGCTCGCGTGCTTGCGTGCTTGCGTGTTCGCGTGCTTACGTGCGTGCGTGCTTGCTTGCTTGCGTATCTGCGTTATTGCGTGCTTGCCTGCTTGCGTGCTTGCATGCTTGCGTGCGTGCGTGCATGCGTGCTTGCTTGCTTGCGTGCTTGCGTGCGTGCGGGCTTGAGTGCTTGCGTGCGTGCGTGCTTGCGTGCTTGCGTGCTTGAGTGATTGCGTGCTTGCGTGCTTGCGTGCTTGCTTACTTGCGTGCCTGCGTGCTTGCGTTCTTGCGTGCTTGCCTGCATATCTGCTTGCGTGCTTACATGCTTGCCTGCTTGCGTGCTTGCTTGCTTGCGTGCTTGCGTGCTTGCTCGCTTGCTTGCTTGCGTGCTTGCGTGTTTGCGTGCTTGCGTGCTTGCGTGCTTGCGTGCGTGCTTGTTTTCTTGCTTGCGGGATTGCGTGCTGGCTTGCTTGCGTGCTTGCGTGCTTGCGTGCTTTCTTGCTTGCGCCCTTGCGTTTTTGCATGATTGGGTGCTTGCGTGCTTGTGTGCTTGCATGCTAGCGTGCTTGCGTGCTTGCATGCTTGGGTGCTTGCGTGCTTACGTGCTTGAGTGCTAGCATGCTTGCGTGCTCGCGTGCTTGCGTGCTTGCTTGCTTGCTTGCGTGTTTGCGTGCTTGCGTGTCGCATGCTTGCGTGCTGGCGGTCTTGCATGCTTGGGTGCTTGCGTGGTTGCGTACTTGCGTGCGTGCGTGCTTGCGTGCGTGCGTGCTTGGGTGCTTTCTTGCTTGCGTGCTTGCATGCTTGGGTGCTTGCGTGCTTGGGTGTTAGCGTGATTGCATCCTTGCGTGCTTCCGTGCTTGCGTGGTTGCATGCTTGCATGCATGCATGCTTGCGTGCTTGCGTGCTCGCGTGCGTGCCTGCTCGTGTGCGTGCGTGCTTGCGTGCTTGCTTGCGTGCTAGCGTGCTTGCGTGCTTGCGTGCTCGCGTGCGTGCGTGCTTGCATGCTTGCGTGCTTGCGTGCTCGTGTTCGTGCGTGCTCGCGTACTTGCGTGCTTGCTTACTTCCTTGCCCACTTGCTGGCTTGTTTGCGTGCTTGCGTGCTTGCGTGCTTGCTTCCATGTTTGCTTGCTTGCTTGCAGGCGTGCTTGCGTGCATGCGTGCTTGCGTGCTTCCATGCTTGCGTGCTTGCGTCCTTGCGTGCTTGTGTGCTTCCGTGCTTGCTTGCTTACTTGCTTACTTGCTTGCTTGCTTGCGTGCTTGCGTGCTTGCTTGCTTGTTTGCGTGCTTGCGTGCTTGCTTGCTTTCTCGCTTGCTTGCTTGCTTATTTGCTTGCTTGCGTGCTTGCGTGTTCGCGTGCTTGCGTGCGTGCGTGCTTGCTTGCTTGCGTATCTGCGTTATTGCGTGCTTGCGTGCTTGCGTGCTTGCATGCTTGCGTGCGTGCGTGCATGCGTGCTGGCTTGCTTGCGTGCTTGCGTGCGTGCGGGCTTGAGTGCTTGCGTGCGTGCGTGCTTGCGTGCTTGAGTGATTGCGTGCTTGCGTGCTTGCGTGCATGCGTGCTGGCTTGCTTGCGTGCTTGCGTGCGTGCGGGCTTGAGTGCTTGCGTGCGTGCGTGCTTGCGTGCTTGAGTGCTAGCGTCCTTGCGTGCTTGCGTGCTTGCGTGCTTGCTTGCTTGCTTCCGTGCTTGCGTGCTTACGTGTCGCATGCTTGCGTGGTTGCGTACTTGCGTGGTTGCGGGCTTGCATGCTTGCGTGCTTGCGTGCTTTAGTGCTTGCGGGCGTGCGTGCTTGCGTGCTCGGGTGCTTTCTTGCTTGCGTGCTTGCATGCTTGGGTGCTTGCGTGCTTGGGTGCTAGCGTGCTTGCATCCTTGCTTGCTTCCGTGCTTGCGTGCTTGCATGCTTGCGTGCTTGCATGCTTGCGTGCTTGCGTGCTCGCGTGCGTGCGTGCTCGCGTGCTTGCGTGCTTGCGTTCGTGCGTGCTTGCGTGCTTGCTTGGGTGCTTGCAAGCTTGCTTGCTTGCGTGCTGGCGTGCTTGCGTGCTCGCGTGCGTGCGTGCTCGCATGCTTGCGTGCTTGCGTGATCGTGTTCGTGCGTGCTCGCGTGCTTGCGTGCTTGCGTGCGTGCGTGCTTGCGTGCGTGCTTGCATGCTTGCGTGCTCGCGTGCGTGCGTGCTTGCGTGCTTGCTTGCGTGCTTGCGTGCTGGCGTGCTTGCGTGCTTGCGTGCTCGCGTGCGTGCGTGCTTGCATGCTTGCGTGCTTGCGTGCTCGGGTTCGTGCGTGCTCGTGTTCGTGCGTGCTTGCGTGCGTGCGTGCTTGCGTGCTTGCGTGCTTGCTTGCGTGCTTGCATGCTTGCGTGCTTGCGTGCTCGCGTGCGTGCGTGCTTGCATGCTTGTGTGCGTGCGTGCTCGTGTTCGTGCGTGCTCGAGTGCTTGCGTGCTTGCGTGCTTGCTTACTTCCTTGCCCACTTGCTGGTTTGTTTGCGTGCTTGCGTGCTTGCTTCCATGTTTGCTTGCTTGCTTGCAGGCGAGCTTGCTTGCTTGCGAGCATGCGTGCTTGCGTGCTTCCATGCTTGCGCGCCTGCGTCCTTGCGTGCTTGTGTGCTTCCGTGCTTGCTGGCTTACTTGCTTACTTGCTTGCTTGTTTGCGTGCTTGCGTGCCTGATTGCTTGCGTGCTTGCGTGCTTGCTTGCTTGCTCGTTTGCTTGCTTGCGTGCTTGCGTGCTCATCTGCTTGCGTGCTTCCATGCTTACTTGCCCGCGTGCTTGCGTGCTTGCGTGCGTGTGTGCTTGCGTGCTTGCTTGCTCGCTTGCTTGCTTGCTTGCCTGCTTGCGTGCTTGCGGGCTTATATGCTGGCGTGCTAGCGTGCTTACGTCCTTGCGTGCTTGCCTGCTTGCGTGCTGGCTTGCTTGCTTGCTTGCGTACTTGCGTGCTTGCTTGCAAGCTCGCTTTTCTGCTTGCTTGCTTGCGTGCTTGCGAGCTTGCGTGTTCGCGTGCTTGCGTGCGTGCGTGCTTGCTTGCTTGCGTATCTGCGTTATAGCGTGCTTGCCTGCTTGCGTGCTTGCATGCTTGCGTGCGTGCGTCCATGCGTGCTTGCTTGCTTGCGTGCTTGCGTGCGTGCGGGCTTGAGTGCTTGCGTGCGTGCGTGCTTGCGTGCTTGTGTGCTTGAGTGATTGCCTGCTTGCGTGCTTGCGTGCTTTCGTGCCTGCGTGCATGCTTACTTGCGTGCCTGCGTGCTTGCGTGCTTGCGTGCTTGCCTGCATACGTGCTTGCGTGCTTACATGCTTGCCTGTTGCGTGCTTGCTTGCTTGCGTGCTTGCGTGCTTGCTCGCTTGCTTGTGTTACGTCCGGTCTCACGGTGGGCTTTTCTTTTTTTTTTTGTACTTTTGTACTTTTGTAACGTCTCGTCTCTGTGCGGTGTCGGGTAAAAATCGCCTAAGCGAGACCGGATGTGCCCGGTCGAATTCTGCTGATCGGACATCGCCTGATCCACAGAATTCGACCGTGAGACTCTGGGAGCGGGCAAGTTTCCATCAACGTGGACAAAAATCCCCACCGGGGTGATAGCCACCGAGTCGATGTCGGTCCGGTGGCAGCAAAACATCGTTAGTTCCGATTTGTCCACGGTTCGCTCCTGGAGTCGGAGAAAACTCCTAGTAACAGCAGTACTCGCGGCGGTGTAATAAGTCCAGGCTAGCAACCCGGCGGACCCGCACAGTGACGTCAGTCTTTACTAGTAACGTAGTTAGGTAACGACATACTCGCGGCGGAGTAGTAAGATCTGGGTAGCGACCCGGCGGACCCGCATAGAGGCATTGATCGTTACGTTAGAAAACCATATTTTTCTCTAAACTCCTAAATTTCTATCGAGCCAATGATAAAGGTGCGGGGCCTACATTGAAGCCCCGGACAAAATAGAGGACACATAAGTTCCGCGTGCGGTACGTGGGAGTGAAACGCGGGGAGATTGTGCCCGCGGAAGAGCGTGAAGAGTGAGTGAGTGAGAGTGCGACGCGGGGGAAACTGTCCCCCCGAAAGGGCGTGACTACCCGTAAGGATGTAAGTAGATTAACCACAGTATAATAAAATAGCTTTTATCAACATTTACCCCTAAATACCCATTGTCAGATTTGTTTCCCCACTCCCAATTTCCACAGGAGAGTTTGCCGGGCCTGTATGGGACGTGCGGCTATCCCTTCTACTTTAAGAAAATTATATTGAAGAATCCAAAGATAAATAAACAAAATAAAATCGTCCCTTCTGGACGTAACAAATTGGTGGCAGCGGTGGGATAACCGCCTGCACTGTGCAAACTCAATAGTGGAAATGGGAATATAACGGAACGGTGGAAATTTATTCGTATTAAGTTGTCAAAATTTTTAAATTCGTATTTTGTCGATAAATCTGTGTTCTGAGTGTCGAATTTTCCGTTCCTTCCGTTTACGAATAAAACGTAATTAATCAAAATGGTTGACGATCCTCGCGATGGCAGTCCCGAGGCCGGCGCGAGATCTAGTCGTGCGGGACCTGGCGGCTCTCTTAACGAAACCGTAACACCCGCCGACCTGTCGGTCATACTTAGCGGCATCAACCTGACAAACAGATTGGTGTCAATTCCGGAATTCGACGGCACATCAATTCCCCTCGGTGACTACTTCCAAAACATCCAGAATGCAGCTGCATTCGTACCCCCGTATCAAATGCCCGAATTTGTGACCGGGGTACTAAGTAGATTACGTGGTGAGGCGCGTACCTGTGTCCAGGGTCAAAATATTCGATCAGTCAGAGAACTAACGACCGCGTTGCAGGACGGATTAACTCACCGTCGGAATTTCAACTCATGTTTGGGTAGGCTCTACGGGTTACGTTTAAAGCAAGGTGAGACACCCCGTTGTTTATACCTCCGAATTCTCCGGTTAATGAGCGTTACTCGAACCGCCTGGAAGGAAGAATTGGGGTGTGAGGCCTCTGCGATGAACGTTGACCCAATCGCGACGCTGGCCCTTGAATCGTTCCGTCAAGCGTTACCCTCGCGACTAAACGAACTACTCTACATCGCGAAACCAAAATCTCTCCGAGAAGCGCTTGAAATGGTAGAGGATCTATCCTCGGACTCGCTGGCCGGGACGGTAGAGCCAAAGTGTGGGGAACGACCGCGAACCAGTGCAGCCAGATCGCGCTCGAAAGTTACCCTCTCTCTAGTCCCTCGCGCGCCCATCGCACAATCATAGTAGCGCGTGTCCGTGAGCGAGCGACGCTCGGACATCTTCGGAAAGAGCCGAGTGCCGTCGAACTATCCCGACCGCGCCTTCGGCAGCTACACCAACACATAGATACGCTGAGCACGTTCATGTGCGGCCAAGCCGAACGAACTGAACGAAGGCTTCGAGGGAAAAAGCAATCCGAGCACGGCCCGCGCGTGACGTCACGCGACGGCACGCGCGAGACTTTTAGATGATTTCAATGCTTATTTAGCTCTTGAATCTCTGCGTTATTAATGTATACCAAAAATGTATCGCACACTCTGATCGCTTATTTTTTTAGTTTATACGTTAATTTAAATATAATAATAAATCTAAATTACAACTTATTTCTCTTCTAAAAAATTGTTTACGCTTTACTCACACCCGTCCTTTTGCCAAATAAATTATAATTCATAAAAGTAAGCGGAAATATATTTATCTCCGTATTATTATGTTAATTCTCATACTTTCATCAAGGGATAAAGCATTATCCGCAAAAACAAACCAATCATCCATTCGACCGCGAATCGTCAGTACCAGAAAGTGCACAAATTCTACAAGCGATGAGATGGTCCTGTCGGTAGCGTTCCTGGCTTCGGTTCGCAGGGGCGCGGGATCGATCCCGCGCTCGGTGCTTTTTTTTTTTTTAATTACTATTACTATTAATTCTGATTTGATTAGTTATGTTTATTAGTTATCATTATTATTTTAATTAGTTATCTTTTCGTGTCGAAAAATTTATTGCGCACTCCGACCGCTTATTTTATTAGTTTGTACGTTCATTTAAATGTAATAATAAATCTAAATTACAACTTATTTATCTTCTAAAAAATTGTTTGCGCTTTACTCATACCCGTCCCTATGCCAAATAAATTGTAATTCATAAAAGTAAGCGGAAATATATTGATATTCGTATTATTATGTTCATTCTCATATACTTTCATCAAGCGATAAAGCATTATTCCCAAAAACAAGCCATTCATCTATCCGGCCGCGAATCGGTAGTGCCAGAAAGTGCATTTTTAACACAAGCGATAAGATGGTCCCGTTGGTAGCGTTCGTGGCTTCGGTCCGCAGGGCCGCCGGATCGTCCCCCGCGCTCAATACTTTTCTGTATTTTTTTTAAATTATTAATTTCTTTTTGTATGGGGCCAATTGTTTATTCGTGAAACATGCCCAGTGAAAGAACATTATTCTGAAAATAGGCTGAAATAGCTCATGATGTTTTACGACTTTTATGAATTACAATTTATTTGGCATAGGGACGGGTATGAGTAAAGCGCAAACAATTTTTAAGAAGATAAATAAGTTGTAATTTAGATTTATTATTACATTTAAATGAACGTACAAACTAATAAAATAAGCGGTCGGAGTGCGCAATAAATTTTTCGACACGAAAAGATAACTAATTAAAATAATAATGATAACTAATAAACATAACTAATCAAATAAGAATTAATAGTAATAGTAATTAAAAAAAAAAAAAAGCACCGAGCGCGGGATCGATCCCGCGCGCCTGCGAACCGAAGCCAGGAACGCTACCGACAGGACCATCTCATCGCTTGTAGAATTTGTGCACTTTCTGGTACTGACGATTCGCGGTCGAATGGATGATTGGTTTGCTTTTGCGGATAATGCTTTATCCCTTGATGAAAGTATGAGAATTAACATAATAATACGGAGATAAATATATTTCCGCTTACTTTTATGAATTATAATTTATTTGGCATAAGGACGGGTGTGAGTAAAGCGTAAACAATTGTTTAGAAGAGAAATAAGTTGTAATTTACATTTATTATTATATTTAAATTAACGTATAAACTAAAAAAATAAGCGATCAGAGTGTGCGATACATTTTTGGTATACATTAATAACGCAGAGAATCAAGAGCTAAATAAGCATTGAAATCATCTAAAAGTCTCGCGCGTGCCGTCGCGTGACGTCACGCGCGGGCCGTGCTCGGATTGCTTTTTCCCTCGAAGCCTTCGTTCAGTTCGTTCGGCTTGGCCGCACATGAACGTGCTCAGCGTGTCTATGTGTTGGTGTAGCTGCCGAAGGCGCGGTCGGGATAGTTCGACGGCACTCAGCTCTTTCCGAAGATGTCCAAGCGTCGCTCGCTCACGGACACGCGCTACTATGATTGTGTGGTGGGCGCGCGAGGGACTAGAGAGAGGGTAACTTTCGAGCGCGATCTGGCTGCACTGCCGCGAACCCCCGTCGGCGACGCCCTCGCGTTAATCGCCAGAACGGAGGCAAAACCAAGAGATTCGCTTTCGTCTTCCCCCGCGTCCCGCCCTGAGTCGGGATGGGAGCGGCAAAAGGAGCCAGCGCCCCAATTCAGTGGTCCTGGAAGGTCAGAACATTTTCGACCCTCGGGAATACTGAAGCACCGAGACGATTCGCCGGCTAGATCGAATCGACCCAGGGCACCCGATTACCCAGGTGGGTGCGAGCGACGCTATTGTTGCTTGCGCGGTTCAGGTTGTGGGTGCTGTCCTTGGAATCAGCGAACCCCTACTCAATATCGCAAAGGCGGTGGCTGTAACCATCGGTACTGCTGTGCCTATACCGGTGGGTGCAATTGCTGTCCTTGGACCGCCACCACCCAAAGATATACCCGCGGCGAACGCTCGACATCATCGCCCGTCGCGGATCGGCGTGGCCCGCGACCCCAGAGTCCCCAGGCTTCAAACTCGAAAGGGGCTCGTCGTCCGGGCACGGCGAGCCAGCCCTCCTTTACCACCCACGACAAACGCACAGTAAAATTTCAGGACAGACGTTAACACGGGAATATCCCCCATCCAACTCCAAAAACGGGACAAAAGATTCCTCGTCAGAAACCGAGGACGATATAGAGTCCCCGGTGGTCACACTATCTGCACCGGAGGTCGTTAATGGAGTCCAGAAATTTTATTGTGATTCCGGGTCGAGCTTAAATTTTATCAAACTTCATGCCCTCCGTGATGACGTCAGGTATGACCCCGCGAAATCGCGTGAATATGTCGGTCCAACGAACGAAAAGGCATGGTCGTTGGGAACAGTAAAATTGACGATTAATGATCAACCCCACACCTTCCACGTCGTCAAAGATTTCGTGACAGAAAGCAACGGATTGCTCGGTAGACCGTTTATGCGCCGCGAGAAAGCCGAGCCATCATTTCATCATAACGCTCTGGTAATGACGAGTGATCCTATTCGTCCTCGACCGTTTTTAACAAACGATTCGCCGCGAACGACTTCCCTCGCGACGAGTAAAAAGATTTTTACCATCAAAGCTCGGACACGGAAACCCTTGGCAGTTACCGTCACGAACCCGGATCTTTGTGAGGGTTATTTGCCCCGAATCGAGACCGAACCAGGGTTATACATCGGTAATGCTCTAGTATCTCAAAGGAATGGGATATGTCACGTTCTCGCAATAAATACGTTAACTCGTGACATAGACATCGAGGTCACGCCGCAGGAAATCTTGCCCTTCGAATACTAAGAGGCTGGTCCCAGCGAGGACAGTGATTCGTCGGACGACGAATCATTGCCGCCGCCGGATCGCGTTGCAGCAGTGCTAGAGGCTTTGCGCCTGGACGAGTTGAACGACGTCGAACATTCTCACGTCCGTCGAATTGTGGAAGAAGACCCTATAAGATTCAAATTGCCTGGTGACAAGCTACTCGGTACAAGCCTCGTTGCGCACCGGACACCGACGGAAAATGATTTGCCAGTGAACACTCGCCAATACAGATTCCCTTCCATTCATCGAGATGAAATCGAAACCCAAATCGAAAAAAAACTCGAGAATGGAGTAATCGTACCATCGCAGTCCCCGTATAATTCTCCGGTATGGATTGTACCCAAGAAACCCGACTCTCAAGGCCGGCCGCGGATGCGAATGGTGATAGATTTTAGGAAACTGAATGAAAAAACCATCTCTGACTCCTATCCACTACCCAATATATTCGATATATTGGACCAGTTGGGCGAGGCTCAGTATTTTTCAACCTTCGATCTGGCGAGTGGTTTCCAACAAATTCCCATGGATCCGCGCGATAGCGCTAAGACCGCATTCTCAACACCGAACGGCCATTATGAGTACGCTCGTATGCCCGAGGGCTTGAAGAACGCACCCGCGACCTTTCAGCGATTGATGGACAGTGTACTTCGAGGTCTCCAAGGTGCCGAATTATTCATTTACCTTGACGATATCGTCGTATTCGCTCGATCGTTAGAGGAACATGGCGTAAAGGTTCGGCGATTAATGGCTCGGTTGCGGCACGCAAATCTCATACTTGAACCCGATAAGTGTGAATTTCTGAGAAGAGAAGTGTGCTATCTCGGCCACATAATCGGGCGAGATGGTTTACGGCCCGATCCCCGTAAACTTGAGGCTGTGAAGCGCTTCCCGACTCCGAAAACGGCGAAAAATATCCGACAGTTCCTCGAACCGATACTTAAATTCCCTGATTTCAAGCAACCATTCCAGCTTACTACGGACGCATCGGATTATGCGGTCGGGGCAGTGTTAAGTCAAGAGCATGATGGCTTTGACTTCCCAATAGCCTATTTTTCCCGCATACTCCTACCCGCCGAGGTAAACTATGGCACGACAGAGAAGGAGTGTCTCGCTATAATGAAGGCTTTGGAGCATTATCAGCCGTACTTATATGGTCGAAAATTTAAACTTGTCTCCGACCACGAGCTCCTTAAATGGATTGGGTCTATAAGCGATCCGGGCAAAAGATTAGTACGGTGGAGACTGAGCCTCCAAAATTACGATTACGAGTTTATTTATAAACCCGGAAAGCTGAACATTAATGCAGACGCTCTCTCCCGTAATCCTATAAATCCACTATCATCGGAATCCAGCGAGTCGGAGGAAACCGATCGCCTACCTATGGTGCTCCCTATAGATGGCAGGAGACCACGGTTGCACTCCGCTCCGAATGAACCTCGCGCAGGGCAGTGAAATCCGAGATACCCCGACCCTACTGCTCGGAGCCCCGTGGCCTTGCGTACGCACAGTAGGAGAAAAGCCCAAAAACCTGGCCAAAACCTCAAATGACCTTTGACGGGAATGAAAATTGGCTTACAGGGGTTTTCAAGGTCGCTGATTACGAATCTGAAAGCCAAATTATCGTAAACAAAATGGCCGATCCAATATGGCTGACATGAATGTTAAAAAGTTGCCAGATGTCGACAAAAATTGGTATTTACGGGTTTTCAAGGTCGCTGATTACGAATCCGCAAGCCAAATTATCGTAAAAAAAATGGCCGATCCAATATGGCCGACATGAACGTTAAAAAGTTACCAGATGTTGACAAAAATTGGTATATACGGGTTTTCAAGGTCGCTGATTACCAATCCGATATCTATTGTTTATAACTTGCAACAAAGAGCTTACAGCAAATTGTTATAAACAAAATGGCCGAGTATCCTGCTAAATAGATAAATTAATATATTTAAAAAAAACATCATAATAAAATAAACGTGAACAGTGTATTCTACGCAATTATTATTTTTATTTCCAAAATACATACGGAACGTTTCAAAAATAGAAAATTTTATTCTTAATCAAAATCGTAATCGGAGTCGGAGTCGGAGTCAGAATCATTATCCGAGTTTGTATCTATTACAACTCCCGGCACGGCTTCAATCTCGGCGCAAAATTCGTCTGCTGCAGCAGTCACTTTAGGAGCGATCAACATCGCTACAGCTTCCGGCGACAAACTCTTCAGCTTCTTCTGTGGTAGTCTTCTGACACTTGAAATGTACGGATCAGAAGTAACTAAGAGCCGATGAAAAACATCTTCCATAGTTTTAACCCTGGAACTTTTTCGCGCAAAATCTTCTCGATATCGTTTGATGTCTTTGTTTCGAGCTTCCTGAGCATCTTCGGATAATTGGCCGATTGGTAATAGAGCATGAGTTATTATCACTGGACCATGAATTAATAGTTTGTGCACCGAAGTAGGCATGGAGTACCAAGGGTATAATGCAACGGTCTTTCTTGCCGTTTCAATAGCATACTGTTCAAATCTTTCACAGTTTATCTCGTGGCCACACGATATAACTTGTAGGATTACGTACAAGCGTTTAATAACTTCTTCGTTGACCCCCGTTATCGCAGCGGAAACCGTCGAATTTTCAAAGAATCGCCGAGCTGTGTTGCCATCATTGCTGCTGCCGTATCCAGGCTTTGGGCGATCGATATTTAGACCCAATTGCTTCTTGAATCCTTCTTGAATGGCCCTCTTGCGTTCCTGGGTAATTTTTTTTTCTTCGGCACTTCGAGCTTGCCATTTTTTAATGCCGAGTTTGTAAGACACGTGTAAGCAATACTCGAAGCACCGTATCCACGCATGCAGCGTCGACAATCCGAACTTCAAATTTGTTTCATTGATTTCCCTTTGCAATACAGTGTCGATGGCATTAAAATCTTTGCTGGTTGCTCCACACAAATAGCACCGTTGAGCAGATTTCGTCAATGATACAGCGTTGCAAACTTTACCATCTATCATGGTGAACAACAACTTGTACATTACGGAGATTTCTTTTCCATCTATTACACTTTCGAATGGACGAAGTGACTTTATTTGTTCTTCAACAATTTGGACTTCATTAAGTGTTGACTCTGTGTCTTCGCGTAGAAACAGTAGTCTAAGCGGTCTACAAAATCGTGGAGACGAGGGTCTGGGGTTCTTCCAAACAACTATTTCTTCCTTCGATTGTTGATCATAACACACGAGTTGTAATGGCACGACTGAAGTAAAGAATACATGCGCATCAGATTTGCTGTCATCACTGAACGTCTGCTTATATTCACTTTGCCCAGAACTTCCATCGCAACCCCACTTGCAAATCAAGTCCATTTTACGAACATTATCTGGAGTCAATCTTTGAATGAGTACATTTTGGACGAGTAAAATACGTTCAACTGTATGATCTAATAGTGCCTGTAGTTGGACTTCTGCACTACTCTCTGTAATCCTGATTGCATCACGTGGTGGATAACAACGCTTTTTTGCTTTCATCACTTTTTCGTAAGACGGATATAGCTTACAGTTATTTTCCTTCCCTAATCTTCTCATTCCCTAGTAAGTACTCTTGGAGAATTTATATTCAATCATAGCGGAAAGTGCAGCCTCTTCGGATAAAGTAATTTCATCCGTTGCTGAGTAAGCTTTACGATACTTGGAAGCTCTTAAAGGACTCGTCATTGTTACGTCCTTAATAACTTTTGCGGCGTCGGATTGTCCTGAAGAGCGAAGGCTCATCTGAGTAGCGTATGCTAACTCGACCGAGTTGAACGATGTACGAATATCTTGGGTCTTCCTTCGTTTAGATCTTTCACTGGAGATTGTAAACTCAAGGGACGGGTGGCCGCCCGTATTACCCGGGCTTGTTACTACAGTGTCTGTAGGTGCGGCAAAACATACCTGCTTGCTAAGCCATTCACCGTTATTCTTGAAAAATACACAGGATTTTCTGTGAGCTTGTTGCCACCTCGTTCTCATTTGATTGAAGAGTATCGAAAAAGTCTGTTTCGAGTCCTCAGGCACTACAACTGTACGTCCGTTGTCCTTGGAAATGTTTTCTACCATAAATTCGATCAAGGAAGCGAATTTATCGGATAAATGCTCGCTGATTATCAGAAATACTTTTTTCCTTGTCAGCACCAATTCTTTGTAACCGGATCCTGTAATAAAGACATAAAATTGTAGAAAATTGGTGTTAAAGGAAAAGATAAAATTTTCAATTAATACAAAAACTTGAACAATGTACATTATTTTACCAAATAAATAACCGCAATAATTGAAATAATTTTAAGAAAATTAGACAGAAAATATTGACATGGATTTGGTTAAAAGAAAGCTTTGCTTACTATGTAATATATATATATTCAAATATTTTATTTGAATGTTATAACATTTCATTCATATTTAAGAAATTTTTATGTGGTTGATTTTAATATGTATATATATATATGCATACGTATATATCATAATTAAATCACAGAAAATTTATATATATATATATATACACATACATATATATTAAAATAATTTATTTCAAGCGTATAACAGCCGTCTTGTCCGTTATGATGCTACTTCACCCATTCTCAGGTAGAGGCGCAGAGGCTGCTCAATAGTGCCGCGTGCACGCTCGGCTACCGCACGATGCGAAAAAAATCATAACGGACAAGACGCACGTTTTCCGCAGGTAACTCTTGTAAATTTCGAAAGCTTATACATTAAACTAAAGGCCGAGACTAGGTGCTTTGCAAAATGTGCCAAAATATATAACTTTTCGGACCGTTGAAAATATAAGTTTTCAAAATTATTCAATTTTATTTATGCCGAAGGCTATACTACATTTCAATCATTTATACATAAGCTTTAGATTCAACCGATGTAAAAACATGTTCTACATACCTCCAGAAGTCGTATCCATGTTGCAGAATTGAAATTAAACCCGTCACTTTAAAGTTATGGGTTTTTGAAGTCAGCGTTATTTTCGTCTGTTCAGCGCGTGACACGTACACTCTTCACGAACACTAACTGCCAACTGACGCTGCGGCGCAGGTATACACTTAAAGGGCTTTCCCTTCCACAATAGAATGCAGTTACTAGTCCTCTACCTGAATGACTACTCAACTGACCCTATTTCGAAAATTTATTTGTTGGGGTTTTGGCCAGGTTTTTGGGCTTTTCTCCTACTGTGGTACGCGTCAACGAACAGCTGACCCGAGCGCGGTGCGAGCGGGGCCGAACTATGTAGAGTCTTCCGGGACGAGTTCGGGGGAGGAACGGCGGCCGACACAGCGGCTCAACCGCAGCATGCTCCCTGCCCCTCTCCTTCCTTCGAAACGAAGAATTCTTAAACGGCCTGCACAGCTGGCCGTTAAGAAACTTTGCCCACCTCCAGTACCCGTAGATGCCAGACCCACTACAAGATCTGTGGGTCATAAAGACACGATTGTTCCTGTCGATTGCCCTCCTAGCGGAACGGAGGACAGCACACCAGTGGAGGAGCTCGTTCCCGATGTAAATAAATCAGTTCGCGAAGAATTACAGCGCACCTTCGGAAAATTCGACGAGTCGATGAAACAACTCGAAGAGAAATTTTGCGAGAATCAGGAACAATCCACCGATCTTGTTGAGATATCCTTGCCCAGACGGCTTTCGGATGGCGAGGAGGTCGATGAACCGACCCGTGAGGTACTCAATGACTTGGACCCTATCATAGATAGAGACGATCATGTACTTCGCGCACGGCTAAAAAAATTGTCTGAGCGGCGCCAACAGATTACAGAAGAAGAACTCTTGCGAAGAGTTAGCTTTGTAGGGCCCCGTTATTCACGCGGGAGCGAGCGAGACAGCGAAGCAGACGACGAGTGCGAAGAGCATGGAGCGTCGATTGCAGCCTCGACACTTTCGGAGGGGTCGGGCAGCAAACTCCTCTCGAGCGCCTTATCCCATATTTCTCTTCCAGGCGTACAGAGTGATGACGTACCGTCATGGAGACCTCGCGTCGAATTTCATCCGGCAAGCCACGAGATGACCGCGAGGCTGTCCCCCGAGTGGGACAAGGAGAGATGCACAACCATATCTCCAAAACGAGGTCGCTCGCTAGCAAAGGCCTTATCTCCACGTGGTCAACTGTTGCCTCGCAAAGAGTTGGCCGCTCCTTATTATGATGCCGCGTCGGATGAATCCGACGTATCAAATTCACAATTGAATCCCAATCCCAGTAAAACGACCTCGGAAATTGTTGGGGACCGTGAAAACCTCACATACCGGAGGGATAATTATGTACATTTCACCTCTGCTGACGGCGAGTTGACTACCCCGATAGGTAAATTATTATCGGATCTGGGATTGCTCGACTCGGAATCCATACGGGAGAAAGATTTGGCGGTTGGACAAATTGCGGTGACGCAGTATGGACCACGGCGAATTTTTAGTGTCGTAATTAAAGCCCGGCATTATGACGACACAAATCTCGATAAAATTCGAGACGGTCTTAATACTCTGGAACGGGAAATGATTCGATTATTCAATGCAATCATTCCGCATATCCCGTCATGGCGATTTCACGGACGAACTTCCCCCAACAAGCTCCTATCACTTATCCATTCGCTTTTTGAGAATAAGGGGATAAGTGTCACGGTCTGCTATGGGAGGACCCAGGTCCCGCCCACAGATTTGAGGGAGACAATAATTAAAGAGATGCACTCGAGCCTTATCGGTGGCCATAAGGGCGTCACCAAGACCTATAGGCGAGTTCGAGAACGGTTTTACTGGCCGACCCTCAAAAATGACGTACAGAATTATATCCGTCGGTACAAAAGCTGTCAGGAGCAGAAACTCGTTCGAGCAAAGACTCGCGAACCGATGCTCCTAACAGACACCCCGGCAGACACCTTTGATAAGGTATCCCTCGATACCGTCGGTCCGTTGCCTATGTCGCCCCATGGGAATAGGCATATACTGACGATGCAGGATAACTTATCAAAGTACTGCCTCGCGGAACCGATCCCCGATTTAAAGGCCACCACCGTTGCAGAGGTAATAGTGCGTCGGCTGTATAACCAATTCGGAGCCCCACGGGCGATCCTAACCGATCGAGGAACCGCATTCACGAATGGGTTGCTGCGGGAAATCTCCAGAATTTACAAGGTTAACCATACATCTACATCTGGTTACCGTCCGCAAACCAATGGTGCGTTGGAACGAAGTCATATCGTTCTAACCGAGTACATCAAGCACTATGCGGATAAATACGATGACTGGGACCGTTTATTACCCTTTGCCGAATTTTCTTACAACACCAGCGTACACGAGGCAACGAATTTCACTCCGCACGAGATCGTGTTCGGAAAAACAGCCCGACAACCGAGTGAATTCCCACCCGAAAATCGGCTGGCCACAAGTGGTTCCTTCCTCGTTGAGCTCATAAAGCGACAAAATGAAATCCGAGAGATGGCCGGGGAATCCCTGAATAGAGCTAAAGAACGCTCCAAGCATTACTACGACCGTAAATGCCGCCCTTTTGAAGGGAAGGTCGGGGATCAAGCGTACGTTTTAAAAGAACCTCGGAAAGGAAAGTTTGATGCTCAATATCACGGTCCCTATAAAATAAGATCGATTACCGATAGGAATAATGTCGTCCTCGAGACGAAAAATGGCGAACGATTCGCGAAACACGCTGATAAAGTCAAGTTAGCTTACATTTAGTTAGGTTACAACTATGTGCGTACCAACAGCAAAATGCTGACTGCGATTATCTGCGCCCTTCTTTTCGCGGACCGTGGAGCGGCCGACTCAACACCGAAGAACCCATACAACAGACTCGAAGATAACGCTGGAATCTACTAGCTACATCATACATCATACATCAACATCAACTTAGTTCCAGCAAGCAGATTGGACGAACTGTGTATTCGAACGCACTACTCTACAACGAAAGGAAAACCAGAGATCAACCTTGGGGACGAAGAATCGTTGCTCGCTGTGGAGAGAAGAATTCATGCTATAGGCGACGCCCAACAGGAGAGAGAGAGAGAGAAACAACACCTTCTCACTCCGACCAGCTTCATATATCTCAAAAGCTTGGTTCATTCTCTCCCTCGGAATCATCTGGGAAGGCTTATGCTCGCGAAGAAAGAACTCGCGTCCAGCAGGGGAGCGCCCGCCCGAGCGTCCAGTTAACGTTGTATACGAGTCGAGTCGTGAGGAATTTGACACCGAGACTGCCGATAAACACTCCGAGCCCAGCGATAGAAGTGGAGGAGCCTGCTTCATCGAAAAGCAGTCGTTAGTCCTCCTTCAACTACCATGGCATCAACGTCAAGACCCGAAGTGACCGAAATGGATATAGACCGCGTCATCTCCCGCTACGTGCGCCGCGAGGAGTGCCCCGTGTGCGCGCGAGATTTGGGGAAATGTAGCGACCTGTGCGCGTGCATTGTGAATTTTAATATCGCACGCGCCACAAGCGGACTACCACCGTGGTGCGCGATCTGCGACGAGCCGGATAAAGACGACGGGAAGGATTCCTACGAATGTTTCCTCGGTTTCCGACAAAAAGTCAGGCGATTCGGGTGCAGTGCGGGGGTGGAGCGTCACATCAAAATCGGCACGCGTCTCACCGTTCCCGACGCCGAGTGCGCCCCCCCCCCCTCGACTCTAACGCTGCCTCCGACGCGGTCCGTCATCACCCCGGATCCCTCGAAGGTGATTACCAGGGTGCGGCTTCGGGGCGCGACGGCGAGCCCCCGAACTCAGGGGGTCGATCCCGCCACACGTCAAGGGAACGTGACAGCTGGATGGAGAAGGACTGCCCCGGAACGGAAATGCGCCTCGAGAGTGTCGCCATCACCCGCCCCCGCAATCCATGCCCGGTGTGTGGCAAAAGGGATAAATGCCCGGGGGCGGGGGCATGTATGGAAAAATTAATCGAGGAAAGCTACCGACGGAAGGGGAAGATGACGTGCCCTCTTAGCGGGCTCCTGATCCCGGGCCCAAGATTTGCGGCCCACGGAGGCGGTTGCATCACCCGCTGGGAGATGGGGAGCAAGCCGGCCACGGGAACGCCCACGCGGCCAAGAACCGATTGGCTGCGGCCATTCCACAACAAGCGGGGGCGCAGGTGATTAAGCCTCGCCCTCGTAATCCGCCGATGATGGAGGGCGCCCGAAACATCCCGTGACCTGGAAGACGGAGCCCGACGCGCCCCAGTCACCATCGGGGACGGGAGGAGCCCAGACCGACCACCTCAACGTCCAGACAGCAGCGGTTGACGACATTCGGGGAGCTGGTGCGGACGGCCGCAACCCAACCGGGGATGGAGCAACAGCAGGCGAAGCTCGGAGAACTGGTGACTGCCCTCGCCAATGTGCTATTAAGGGACGACTAGCTCGTAAGATTTAATTATTACTTATTGACTATTTACCGAAAAGACTGGTCCTCTAGCCAGTCTGTGTATTCATATATAAGTATGTGTATGGGGCTAACTTTATAACTCGACGAGGACGTCGATCGCCTAAAGGGGGGGGTGGTTGTTACGTCCGGCCTCACGGTGGGCTTTTCTTTTTTTTTGTACTTTTGTACTTTTGTAACATCGTGTCTCTGTGCGGTGTCGGGTAAAAATCGCCTAAGCGAGACCGGATGTGCCCGGTCGAATTCTGCTGATCGGACATCGCCTGATCCACAGAATTCGACCGTGAGACTCCGGGAGCGGGCAAGTTTCCATCAACGTGGACAAAAATCCCCACCGGGGTGATAGCCACCGAGCCGATGTCGGTCCGGTGGCAGCAAAACATCGATAGTTCCGATTTGTCCACGGTTCGCTCCTGGAGTCGGAGAAAACTCCTAGTAACAGCAGTACTCGCGGCGGTGTAATAAGTCCAAGCTAGCAACCCGGCGGACCCGCACAGAGACGTCAGTCTTTACTAGTAACGTAGTTAGGTAACGATATAGTCGCGGCGGTGTAGTAAGACCTGGGTAGCGACCAGGCGGACCCGCATAGAGGCATTGATCGTTACGTTAGAAAACCATATTTTTCTCTAAAATCCTAAATATCTATCGAGCCAATGATAAAGGTGCGGGGCCTACATTGAAGCCCCGGACAAAATAGAGGACACATAAGTTCAGCGTGCGGTACGTGGGAGTGAAACGCGGGGAGATTGTCCCCGCGGAAGAGCGTGAAGAGTGAGTGAGTGAGAGAGCGACGCGGGGGAAACTGTCCCCGCGAAAGGGCGTGACTACCCGCAAGGATGTAAGTAGATTAACCACAGTATAATAAAATAGCTTTTATAAACATTTACCCCTAAATACCCATTGTCAGATTTGCTTCCCCACTCCCAATTTCCACAGGAGAGTTTGCCGGGCCCGTATGGGACGTGCGGCTATCCCTTCTACTTTAAGGAAATTATAATGAAGAATCCAAAGGTAAATGAACAAAATAAAATCGTCCCTTCTGGATGTAACACTTGCTTGCGTGCTTGCGTGTTTGCGTGCTTGCGTGCTTGCGTGCTTGCATGCTTGCGTGCTTGCGTGCTTGCGTGCGAACGGGCTTGCTTGCTTGCTTGCGTACTTGCGTGATTGCGTGCTTGCGTGCTTGCTTGCTTGCGTGCCTGCGTGCTTGCGTGCGTGCTTGTTTTCTTGCTTGCGGGATTGCGTGCTAAGCTTGCATGCGTGCTTGCGTGCTTGCATGCTTGCGTGCTTTCTTGCATTCTTGCTTGCGCCCTTGCGTTTTTGCATGATTGGGTGCTTGCGTGCTTGTGTGCTTGCATGCTAGCGTGCTTGCGTGCTTGCATGCTTGGGTGCTTGCGTGCTCGCGTGCTTGAGTGCTAGCGTGCTTGCGTGCTCGCGTGCTTGCGTGCTTGCTTGCTTGCTTGCGTGCTTGCGTGCTTGCGTGTCGCATGCTTGCGTGCTTGCGGTCTTGCATGCTTGGGTGCTTGCGTGGTTGCGTACTTGCGTGCTTGCGCGCTTGCATGCTTGCGTGCTTGCGTGCTTTAGTGCATGCGTGCGTGCGTGCTGGCGTGCGTGCGTGCCTGCATGCGTGCGTGCTTGCGTGCTTGGGTGCTTTCTTGCTTGCGTGCTTGTATGCTTGGGTGCTTGCGTGCTTGGGTGCTAGCGTGCTAGCATGCTTGCGTGCTTCCGTGCTTGTGTGCTTGCGTGCTTGCATGCTTGCGTGCATGCATGCTTGCGTGCATGCATGCTTGCGTGCATCCATGCTTGCGTGCTTGCGTGCGTGCTCGCGTGCTTGCGTGCTTGCGTGCGTGCGTGCTTGCGTGCTTGCTTGCTTGCATGCTTGCGTGCTTGCGTGCTTGCGAGCTTGCGTGCTGGCGTGCGTGCGTGCTTGCATGCTTGCGTGCTCGTGTTCGTGCGTGCTCGCGTGCTTGCGTGCTTGCGTGCGTGCGTGCTTGCGTGCTTGCGTGCGTGCTTGCATGCTTGCGTGCTTGCGTGCTCGGGTGCGTGCGTGCTTGCATGCTTGCGTGCTTGCGTGCTCGTGTTCGTGCGTGCTCGCGTGCTTGCGTGCTTGCTTACTTCCTTGCCCACTTGCTGGCTTGTTTGCGTGCTTGCGTGCTTGCGTGCTTGCTTCCATGTTTGCTTGCTTGCTTGCAGGTCAGCTTGCGTCCTTGCGTGCTGGCGTGCTTGCTTGCGTGCGTGCTTGCTTCCTTGCCTGCCTGCCTGCTTGCTTGCTTCCTTGCCTACTTGCTTGCTTGCGTTCTTGAGTGTCTGCGTGCTCGCGTACTTGTGTGCGTGCGTGCTTGCGTGCTAGCGTGCCGCCGTGCTTGCGTGCTTGCGTGCATGCGTGCTTGCGTGCTTCCATGCATGCGTGCTTGCGTCCTTGCGTGCTTGTGTGCTTCCGTGCTTGCTTGCATACTTGCTTACGTGCTTGCTTGCTCGCTTGCTTGCTTGCTCGTTTGCTTGCTTGCGTGCTTGCGTGCTTGCATCCTTGCGTGCTTATCTGCTTGCGTGCTTCCTTGCTTACTTGCTTGCTTGCTTGCGTGCTTGCATGCGTGCGTGCTTGCATGCTTGCTTGCTTGGTTGCTTGCTTGCTTGCCTGCTCGCGTGCTTGCGGGCTTATATGCTGGCGTGCTAGAGTGCTTACGTCCTTGCGTGCTTGCATGATGGCTTGCTTGCTTGCTTGCGTACTTGCGTGCTTGCTTGCATGCTCGCTTGTTTGCTTGCTCGCTTGTTTGCTTGCTTGCTTGCGTGCTTGCGTGTTCGCATGCTTGCGTGCGTGCGTGCTTGCTTGCTTGCGTATCTGCGTTATTGCGTGCTTGCCTGCTTGCATGCTTGCGTGCGTGCGTGCATGCGTGCATACTTGCTTGCCTGCTTGCGTGGGTGCGGGCTTGAGTGTTTGCGTGCGTGCGTGCTTGCGTGCTTGCGTGCTTGAGTGATTGGGTGCTTGCGTGCTTGCGTGCTTGCTTACGTGCGTGCCTGCGTGCTTGCGTGATTGCGTGCTCGCCTGCATAGGTGCTTGCGTGCTTACATGCTTGCGTGCTTGCGTGCTTGCTTGCTTGCGTGCTTGCGTGGCTGCTCGCTTGCTTGCTTGCGTGCTTGCGTGCTTGCGTGCTTGCGTGCTTGCGTGCTTGCGTGCTTGCGTGCTTGCGTGCTTGCGTGCTTGCGTGCTTGCGTGCTTGCGTGCTTGCGTGCTTGCGTGCTTGCGTGCTTGCGTGCGAGCAGGCTTGCTTGCTTGCTTGCGTGCTTGCTTGCTTGCATGTTTGCATGCTTGCTTGCAGGCGAGCTTGCGTCCTCGCGTTCTTGCGTGCTGGCGTGCGTGCGTGCTTGCTTCCTTGCCTGCCTGCCTGCTTGCTTGCTTGCTTGATTCCTTGCCTACTTGCTTGCTTGCTTGCTTGCGTGCTTGAGTGTTTGCATGCTCGCGAGCTTGCATGCTTGCGTGCTTGCTTACGTGCGTGCTTGCGTGCATGCATGCTTGCCTGCATACGTGCTTGCGTGCTTACATGCTTGCGTGCTTGCGTGCTTGCTTGCGTGCTTGCGGGCTTGCTCGCTTGCTTGCTTGCGTGCTTGCGTGTTTGCGTGCTTGCGTGCTTGCGTGCTTGCGTGCTTGCGTGCTTGCGGGCTTGCGTGCGAGCGGGCTTGCTTGCCTGCTTGCGTGCTTGCTTGCTTGCATGTTTGCATGCTTGCTTGCAGGCGAGCTTGCGTCCTCGCGTTCTTGCGGGCTGGCGTGCGTGCGTGCTTGCTTCCTTGCCTGCCTGCCTGCTTGCTTGCTTCCTTGCCTACTTGCTTGCTTGCTTGCTTGCGTGCTTGAGTCTTTGAATGCTCGCGAGCTTGCGTGCTTGCGTGCTTGCGTGCTCGCGTACCTGCGTGCCTGCGTGTTTTCGTGCATGCGTACTTGCGTGCTTACATGCTTGCATGCTTGCGTCCTTGCGTGCTTGTGGGCTTGCGTGCTTGCTTGCGTCCTTGCTTATTGCTTGCTAGCTCGCGTGATTGCGTGGTTGCGTGCTTGCTTGCTTGCTTGCTTGCGTGCGTGTTTGCGTGCTTGCTTGCCTTCTCGCTTGTTTGCTTGCGTGCCTGCGTGCGTGCGTCCTTGCGTGCTTGTGTGCTTGCCTGCTTCCTTGCTTACTTGCTTGTTTGCTTGCATGCTTGCGTGCGTGCGTGCTCGAGTGCTTGCGTGCTTACATGCTTGCGTGCTTGCGTCCTTGCGTGCTTGTGTTCTTGCGTGCTTGCTTGCTTCCGTGCCTACTTGCTTGCGTGCTTGCGTGGTTGCGTGCTTGTGTGTTTGGGTGCTTGCTTGCGTGCTTCCTTGCTTCCTTGCTTACTTGCTTGCATGCTTACGTGCTTGCTTGCTTGCTTGCGTGCTAGCGTGCTGGCTTGCTTTCTTGCTTGCGTGCTCCCATGCTTGTGTTCGTGCGTCCTTTCTTCCTTGCGTGCTTTCTTGCTTGCGTGCTTGCGTGCTTGCAGACTTGCGTGCTTGCGTGTGTGCGTGCTTGTGTGGTTGCATGCTTGCGTGCTTGCGTGCTTGCATGCTTGGGTGCTTGCGTGCTTGGGTGCTTGGGTGCTAGCGTGCTTGCGTGCTCGCCTGCTTGCGTGCTTGCATGCTTGCTTGCTTGCATGCATCCGCGCTTGCGTGCTTGCGTGCTGGCAAGCTTCTGGGTTGCGTGCTTGCATGCTTGGGTGCTTGCGAGCTTGCATGCTTGCGTGCTGGCATGCTCGCGTGCTTGCGTGCTTGCGTGCTCGCGTGCGTGCGTGCTTGCGTTCTTGCGTGCGTGCTTGCCTGCTTGCGTGCTTTCGTGCTTGCGTGCGTGCATTCGTGGGTGCTTGCGTGCTTACGTGGTTGCGTGCGGGCTTGCTTTCTTGCTTGCGTGCTCGCATGCTTGCGTGTGTGCGTGCTTGCGTGCTTTCTTGCTTGCGTGCTTTCTTCCTTGCGTGCTTGCATACTTGCGTGCTTGTGTGCTTGCATGCTGCGGTGGTTGCGTGCTTGCGTGCTTTCTTGCTTGCGTGCTTGCGTGCTTGCTTGCATGCTCGCTTGTTTGCTTGCTTGCTTGCCTGCTTGCGTGTTCGCGTGCTTGCGTGCGTGCGTGCTTGCTTGCTTGCGTATCTGCGTTATTGCGTGCTTGCCTGCTTGCGTGCTTGCATGCTTGCGTGCTTGCGTGCGTGCGTGCTTGCGTGCTTGTATGCTTGAGTGATTGCGTGCTTGCGTGCTTGCGTGCTTGCGTGCTTGCGTGCTTGCGTGCTTGCGTGCTTGCCTACGTGCGTGCCTGCGTGCTTGCGTGCTTGCCTGCATACGTGCTTGCGTGCTTACATGCTTGCGTGCTTGCGTGCTTGCTTTCTTGCGTGCTTGCGTGCTTGCTCGCTTGCTTGCTTGCGTGTTTGCGTGTTTGCGTGCTTGCGTGCTTGCGTGCTTGCGTCCTTGCGTGCTTGCGTGCTTGCGTGCTCGCGTGCTTGCGTGCTTGCTTGCGTGCTTTCGTGCTTGCGTGTCACATGCTTGCGTGCTTGCGGTCTTGCATGCTTGGGTGCTTGCGTGATTGCGTACTTGCATGCTTGCGTGCTTGCGTGCTTGCGTGCTTTAGTGCTTGCGTGCGTGCGTGCTTGCGTGCTTCGTGGCTTTCTTGCTTGCGTGCTTGCAGGCTTGGGTGCTTGCGTGCTTGGGTGCTAGCGTGCTTGCATCCTTGCGTGCTTCCGTGCTTGCGTGCTTGCGGTCTTGCATGCTTGGGTGCTTGCGTGATTGCGTACTTGCATGCTTGCGTGCTCGCATGCTCGCGTGCGTGCGTGCTCGCGTGCGTGCGTGCTCGCGTGCGTGCGTGCTCGCGTGCTTGGGCGCTTGCGTTCGTGCGTGCTTGCGTGCTTGCGTGCTTGCTTGCGTGCTTGCGTGCTTGCGTGCTTGCGTGCTCGCGTGCTTGCGTGCTCGCGTGCTTGCGTGCTCGCGTGCGTGCGTGCTTGCATGCTTGCGTGCTTGCGTGCTCGTGTTCGTGCGTGCTCGCGTGCTTGCGTGCTTGCGTGCGTGCGTGCTTGCGTGCGTGCTTGTATGCTTGCGTGCTTGCGTGCTTGCGTGCGTGCGTTCTTACGTTCTTGCTTGCGTTCTTGCGTGCCTGCGTGCTTGCGTGCTTGCGTGCTCGCGTGCGTGCGTGCATGCATGTTTGCGTGCTTGCGTGCTCGTGTTCGTGCGTGCTCGTGTTCGTGCGTGCTTGCGTGCGTGCGTCGTTGCGTGCTTGCGTGCCTGCTTGCGTGTTTGCATGCTTGCCTGCTTGCGTGCTCGCGTTCGTGCGTGCTTGCATGCTTGCGTGCTTGCGTGCTCGTGTTCGTGCTTGCTCGCGTGCTTGCGTGCTTGCGTTCGTGCGTGCTTGCGTGCTTGCTTGGGTGCTTGCAAGCTTACGTGCTTGCGTGCTTGCGTGCTTGCGTGCTTGCGTGCTCGCGTGCGTGCGTGCTCGCATGCTTGCGTGCTTGCGTGCTCGTGCTCGTGCGTGCTCGCGTGCTTGCATGCTTGCGTGCTCGCGTGCGTGCGTGCTTGCGTGCTTGCTTGCGTGCTTGCGTACCGGCGTGCTTGCGTGCTTGCGTGCTCGCGTGCGTGCGTGCTTGCGTCCTTGCGTGCTCGTGTTCGTGCGTGCTCGTGGCCTTGCGTGCTTGCGTGCGTGCGTGCTTGCGTGCTTGCGTGCTTGCGTGCTTGCTTGCTTGCTTGCGTGCTTGCATGCTTGCGTGCTTGTGTGCTCGCGTGCGTGCGTGCTTGCATGCTTGTGTGCTTGCGTGCTCGTGTTCGTGCGTGCTCGCGTGCTTGCGTGCTTGCTTACTTCATTGCCCACTTGCTGGCTTGTGTGCGTGCTTGCGTGCTTGCGTGCTTGCTTCCATGTTTGCATACTTGCTTGCAGGCGAGCTTGCGTGCTTGCGTGCATGCGTGCTTGCGTGCTTCCACGCTTGCGTGCTTGCGTCCTTGCGTGCTTGTGTGCTTCCGTGCTTGCTTGCTTACTTGCTTGTTTGCTTGCTTGTTTGCGTGCTTGCTTGCTTGCTTGCGTGCTAGCGTGCTGGCTTGCTTTCTTGCTTGCGTGCTCCCATGCTTGCGTACGTGCGTCCTTTCTTCCTTGCGTGCTTTCTTGCTTGCGTGCTTGCTGACTTGCGTGCTTGCGTGTGTGCGTGCTTGTGTGGTTGCATGCTTGCGTGCTTGCGTGCTTGCATGCTTGGGTGCTTGCGTGCTTGGGTGCTTGGGTGCTAGCGTGCTTGCGTGTTCGCGTGCTTGCGTGCTTGCGTGCTTGCGTGCTTGCTTGCTTGCTTGCTTGCATGCTTGCGTGCTGGCATGCTCGCGTGCTTGCGTGCTTGCGTGCTCGCGTGCGTGCGTGCTTGCGTTCTTGCGTGCGTGCTTGCCTGCTTCCGTGCTTTCGTGCTTGCGTGCTTGCATTCGTGGGTGCTTGCGTGCTTACGTGGTTGCGTGCGGGCTTGCTTTCTTGCTTGCGTGCGCGCATGCTTGCGTGCGTGCGTGCTTGCGTGCTTTCTTGCTTGCGTGCTTTCTTACTTGCGTGCTTGCATACTTGCGTGCTTGCGTGCTTGCATGCTTGCGTGCTTTCTTGCTTTCTTGCTTGCGCCCTTGCGTTTTTGCATGATTGGGTGCTTGCGTGCTTGTGTGCATGCATCCTAGCGTGCTTGCGTGCTTGTATGCTTGGGTACTTGCGTGCTTGCGTGCTTGAGTGCTAGCGTGCTTGCTTGCTCGCGTGCTTGCGTGCTTGCTGGCTTGCTTGCGTGCTTGCGTGCTTGCGTGTCGCATGCTTGCGTGCTTGCGGTCTTGCATGCTTGGGTGCTTGCGTGGTTGCGTACTTGCGTGCTTGCGTGCTTGCATGCTTGCGTGCTTGCGTGCTTTAGTGCTTGCGTGCGTGCTTGCGTGCGTGCGTGCTTGCTTTCGTGCGTGCTTGCGTGCTTGGGTGCTTTCTTGCTCGCGTGCTTGCATGCTTGGGTGCTTGCGTGCTTGGGTGCTAGCGTGCTAGCATCCTTGCGTGCTTCCGTGCTTGCGTGCTTTTGTGCTTGCATGCTTGCGTGTGTCGCGTCCCATGATTATTTTATATTTTTTTTCTTGTCTTCCGGCGGCTCCGTCGCCTCGTGTCTCTGTGCGGTGTCGGGTAAAAATCGCCTAAGCGAGACCGGATGTGCCCGGTCGAATTCTGCTGATCGGACATCACCTGATCCACAGAATTCGACCGTGAGACTCCGGGAGCGGGCGAGTTTCCATCAACGTGGACAAAAATCCCCACCGGGGTGATAGCCACCGAGCCGATGTCGGTCCGGTGGCAACAAAACGCAGTTAGTTCCGATTCGTCCACGGTTCGCTCCTGGAGTCGAAGGAAACTCCTAATAGAGCAGAGTTCGCGGCGGTGTAGTAAGTCCAGGCTAACCACCCGGCGAACCCGCATAGAATCGTCAGCCTTTATTAGTAAGCCCTAATAACACCGGGCTCGCGGCGGTGTAGTAAGTCCATGCTAACGACCCGGCGGACCCGCACAGAGTCATCAGTGTTATTCAGCATATTATCTACATAATATTAAATATATAAAATAACCATCAGTGACCGGGGTGGGGCACAATATAAGGCCCCGATCCGATTAGAGACCAGTTAAGGGGTAAGGCCACTGTAAATTTTTTGAAAAATCGATTTTTTTTTATTGGCTTAAAAAATAGTTTAAACCCTCTAGAATAAGAAAAAAAAGGTCCTGTGCGAAAAAAAATTTGTTGTCCTTAGGAAATGAAGGTCGCCGCCAAGCGTGTCAAAACTTGCTCCGAAACGACTGCAATTATATTGGAGATGGCGATTCCAAAACTTTCAAAGGCATCGTGGATTCGTAGCCTTATGAAAATGTTGATGTTAAAAAAAAAGAGTGCATAGATCACGTGCAAAAAAGAATGGGCACTCGATTGAGAAACTTAAAAAAAGGAACAAAAGGTCTCGGGGGACGAGGAAAACTCACTGCCAAATTGATTGACGAACTAAGCATTTATTACGGCTTAGCAATCCGTCGAAATTCCGATTCCATCAAAAATATGAAAACGAGATCTGGGCAACCCTTTTTCACAAAATGTCAACGGATGAAAAGCCTCAGCACGAAAAATGTTCGGAGAATTGGTGCAGTTGGAAGAAAGCGAAAGCAGAAAATGCCTTGGATGCGTATCATCACAATCAGCCAATGAGTGAGGAGGTTTATCAAGCCATCAAACCCATCTACATGGAATTGAGCCGGGACGAGTTGCTGGAGCGTTGCTTGGGGGCCTATACTCAAAACAATAACGAAAGTTTCAACGCTACCGTTTGGAGTTTGGCCCCCAAATCATCCTCAAGCGGAAAAACTGTACTAGATATTGCGACGGATATCGCTGTTTGCATATTCAATGGCGGCCTTACCAACGTCTTGCAAATATTCAAGATGTTGGAGGTGGAAATTGGTGTACAGTTATATAATTTCTGCATCGAAGCCGACGCCAAACGCATCACGCACGCGGAGACATCTCTGAGCGACGCGGCCAAAAGTGCGCGCGCGCTCCAAAAATCAACCAGGAAAGACGAAGAAGACGAAAATTTGGCTATCGAAGGACAAATGTATGATGCTGGGATTGCAGACTAACGGTAAAAAATTTTTTTAACTTCTTTTTTTAATTTTTTCCAATAAAAAACTATTCGCAAAACTTTAAACGCGTTTTTCTCGAAACATGGTTTTTCAAAATGGCACGCAGCATAACTCGAACAATTTTCATTTTTTTTACTTGAAATTTTAACCAGATGTGAACATTTACATTATCTTGAGAATGTCGATCGGAATTTTCAAGAACTTTATTTATTGATTTTTTATTAACAAAAAACTTGCCGTTTTTTTCGTCAAAAATCAATTTTTTTTTCAAACGCACGCCAAATCCACAAAAATTGATACTTTTTAAAATCCGATCGACATTCTCTAGCTATAGCCCTCTAGATTAATGGTTTTTTTTTTTTTTGTTCTAGATTCAAAAGTGCACCAGTGGTGCTGCGTGCCGCGGAGCCCTGGAAGCAAAACATGTCCCGGGAAGATAGCTGTGGAACCGCCATTTTGTTTTTTTTTTACTGTAAAAAAATTTTATAATAAAGTTGAATGTATGCCCGATAACACCATTAAAAGTTTTTTTTCAAATACCTTCAATTTCGGGAGCAAAAAATTAGTGAAAAAACCTTTTTTTTGGGCCATTACAGTGGCCTTACTCGTTAAGTGCGGCGCGCGGTGTGCGGGAGAGACTCGCGGGGGAAATTGTCCCCGCGGAAAGCGAGAGTGAGAAGCGCGGCGGGCCTGTCCCCGCGCGACGGTGTGGCTGCGGCCGACCAGGTCAAACACCGTGCGAGTAAGAGTGAGTAAGGGAAAATAAATATATTTTACTCCATATTAGTACCACATCAAAAGCGAGTTACTTTCCCCCATTAATCCCTCCAATTTCCACTGAAGAGTTGCCGGGCCCGTATGGGACGTGCGGCTATCCTTGAACGGTAAGAACGACAAAGGAACCCGAAAATAAATAAAATCGTCCCTTCTGGACGTAACACGTGCATGCATGCTTGCGTGCTTGCGTGCTCGCGTGCGTGCGTGCTCGCGTGCTTGCGTGCTTGCGTGCGTGCGTGCTTGCGTGCTTGCTTGCGTGCTTGCGTGCTTGCATGCTTGCGTGCTTGCGTGCTCGCGTGCGTGCGTGCTTGCATGCTTGCGTGTTTGCGTGCTCGTGTTCGTGCGTGCTCGCGTGCTTGCGTGCTTGCGTGCGTGCGTGCTTGCGTGCTTGCGTGCGTGCTTGCATGCTTGCGTGCTTGCGTGCTCGGGTGCGTGCGTGCTTGCATGCTTGCGTGCTTGCGTGCTAGTGTCCGTGCGTGCTCGCGTGCTTGCGTGCTTGCGTGCTTGCTTACTTCCTTGCCCACTTGCTGGCTTGTTTGCGTGCTTGCGTGCTTGCGTGCTTGCTTCCATGTTTGCTTGCTTGCTTGCAGGCGAGCTTGCGTCCTTGCGTGCTGGCGTGCTTGCGTGCGTGCGTGCTTGCTTCCTTGCCTGCCTGCCTGCTTGCTTGCTTCCTTGCCTACTTACTTGCTTGCGTGCTTGAGTGTCTGCGTGCTCGCGTACTTGCGTGCGTGCGTGCTTGCGTGCTAGCGTGCCGCCGTGCTTGCGTGCCAGCGTACATGCGTGCTTGCGTGCTTCCATGCTTGCATGCTTGCGTCCTTGCGTGCTTGTGTGCTTCCGTGCTTGCTTGCTTACTTGCTTACTTGCTTGCTTGCTTGCGTGCTTGCGTGCTTGCTTGCTTGCTTGCTTGCGTGCTTGCTTGCTTGCTCGCTTGCTTGCTTGCTCGTTTGCTTGCTTGCGTGCTTGCGTGCTTGCATCCTTGCGTGCTTATCTGCTTGCGTGCTTCCTTGCTTACTTGCTTGCCTGCTTGCGTGCTTGCATGCGTGCGTGCTTGCTCGCTTGCTTGCTCGCTTGCTTGCTTGCTTGCCTGCTCGCGTGCTTGCGGGCTTATATGCTGGCGTGCTAGAGTGCTTACGTCCTTGCGTGCTTGCGTGCTGGCTTGCTTGCTTGCTTGCTTGCTTGCGTACTTGCGTGCTTGCTTGCATGCTCGCTTGTTTGCTTGCTCGCTTGTTTGCTTGCTTGCTTGCGTGCTTGCGTGTTCGCGTGCTTGCGTGCGTGCGTGCTTGCTTGCTTGCGTATCTGCGTTATTCGGTGCTTGCCTGCTTGCGTGCTTGCATGCTTGCGTGCGTGCGTGCATGCGCGCATGCTTGCTTGCGTGCTTGCGTGGGTGCGGGCTTGAGTGGTTGCGTGCGTGCGTGCTCGCGTGCTTGCGTGCTTGAGTGATTGGGTGCTTGCGTGCTGGCGTGCTTGCTTACGTGCGTGCCTGCGTGCTTGCGTGCTTGCGTGCTTGCCTGCATACGTGCTTGCGTGCTTACATGCTTGCGTGCTTGCGTGCTTGCTTGCTTGCGTGCTTGCGTGCTTGCATGCTTGCGTGCTTGCGTGCTTTAGTGCTTGCGTGCGTGCGTGCCCGCGTTTGTGCGTGCTTGCGTGCTTGGGTGCTTTCTTGCTTGCGTGCTTGCATGCTTGGGTGCTTGCGTGCTTGGGTACTAGCGTGCTTGCATCCTTGCGTGCTTCCGTGCTTGCGTGCTTGCGTGCTTACATGCTGGCGTGCTTGCGTGCTTGCTTGCTTGCCTGCTTGCGTGCTTGCTCGCTTGCTTGCTTGCGTGCTTGCGTGTTTGCGTGCTGGCGTGCTTGCGTGCTTGCGTGATTGCGTGCGAGCGGGCTTGCTTGCTTGCTTGCGTTCTTGCGTGATTGCGTGCTTGCGTGCTTGCTTGCTTGCGTGCTTGCGTGCGTGCTTGTTTTCTTGCTTGCGGGATTGCGTGCTGGCTTGCTTGCGTGCTTGCGTGCTTGCATGCTTGCGTGCTCGCGTGCTTTCTTGCTTGCGCTCTGGCGTTTATGCATGATTGGGTGCTTGCGTGCTTGTGTGCTTGCATGCCAGCGTGCTTGCGTGCATGCATGCTTGGGTGCTTGCGTGCTTGCGTGCTTGAGTGCTAGCGTGCCCGCGTGCTCGCGTGCTTGCGTGCTAGCTTGCTTGCTTACATGCTTGCGTGCTTGCGTGTCGCATGCTTGCGTGCTTGCGGTCTTGCATGCCTGGGTACTTGCGTGGTTGCGTACTTGCGTGCTTGCGTGCTTGCATGCTTGCGTGCTTGCATGCTTGCGTGCTTGCGTGCTTGCGTGCTTTAGTGCTTGCGTGCGTGCGTGCTTGCGTGCGTGCGTGCTTGCGTGCGTGCGTGCTTGCGTGCTTGGGTGCTTCCTTGCTTGCGTGCTTGCATGCCTGGGTGCTTGCGTGCTTGGGTGCTAGCGTGCTTGCATCCTTGCGTGCTTGCGTGCTTGCGTGCTTGCGTGCATGCATGCTTGCGTGCATGCTTGCTTGCGTTCTTGCGTGCTCGCGTGCGTGCGTGCTCGCGTGCTTGCGTGCTTGCGTGCTTGCGTGCGTGCGTGCTTGCTTGCGTGCTTGCGTGCTTGCATGCTTGCATGCTTGCGTGCCTGCGTGCTTGCGTGCTCACGTGCTCGCGTGCTCGTGTTCGTGCGTGCTCGCGTGCTTGCGTGCTTGCGTGCGTGCGTGCTTGCGTGCTTGCGTGCTTGCGTGCTCGCGTGCGTGCGTGCTTGCATGCTTGCGTGCTTGCGTACTCGTGTTCGTGCGTGCTCGCGTGCTTGTGTGCTTGCGTGCTTGCTTACTTCCTTGCCCACTTACTGGCTTGTTTGCGTGCTTGCGTGCTTGCTTCCATGTTTGCTTGCTTGCTTGCAGGCGAGCTTGCGTCCTTGCGTGCTGGCGTGCTTGCGTGCGTGCGTGCGTGCTTGCTTCCTTGCCTGCCTGCCTGCTTGCTTGCTTCCTTGCCTACTTGCTTGCTTGCGTGCTTGAGTGTCTGCGTGCTCGCGTACTTGCGTGCGTGCGTGCTTGCGTGCTTGCGTGCTGCCGTGCTTGCGTGCTTGCGTCCATGCGTGCTTGCGTGCTTCCATGCTTGCGTGCTTGCGTCCTTGCGTGCTTGTGTGCTTCCGTGCTTGCTTGCTTATTTGCTTACTTACTTGCTTGCTTGCGTGCTTGCTTGCTTGCTTGCTTGCGTGCTTGCTTGCTTGCTCGCTTGCTTGCTTGCTCGTTTGCATGCTTGCGTGCTTGCGTCCTTGCGTGCTTATCTGCTCGCGTGCTTCCTTGCTTACTTGCTTGCTTGCTTGCGTGCTTGCGTGCGTGCGTGCTTGCTTGCTCGCTTGCTTGCTTGCTCGCTTGCTTGCTTGCTTGCCTGCTTGCGTGCTTGCGGGCTTATATGCTGGCGTGCTGGCGTGCTTACGTCCTTGCGTGCTTGCCTGCTTGCGTGCTGGCTTCCTTGCTTGCTTGCGTACTTGCGTGCTTGCTTGCATGCTCGCTTGTTTGCTTGCTTGCTTGCGTGCTTGTGTGCTTTCGTGCTTACTTGCGTGCTTGTGTGCTTGCGTGCTTGCTTGCTTCCTTGCTTATTGCTTCCTTGCTCGCGTGATTGCGTAGTTGCGTGCTTGCTTGCTTGCTTGCGTGCGTGTTTGCGTGCTTGCTTGTCTTCTCGCTTATTTGCTTGCGTGCTTGCGTGCATGCGTCCTTGCGTGCATGCGTCCTTGCGTGCTTGTGTGCTTGCGCGCTTGCTTGCTTCCTTGCTTACTTGCTTGTTTGCTCGCGTGCTTGCGTCCGTGCGTGCTTGCGTGCTTGCTTGCTTGCATGCTTGCGTGCTCGCGTGCGTGCGTGCGTGCTTGCCTGCTTGCGTGCTTTCGTGCTTGCGTGCTTGCATTCGTGGGTGCTTGCGTGCTTACGTGCTTGCGTGCGGGCTTGCTTTCTTGCTTGCGTGCTCGCATGCTTGCGTGCGTGCGTGCTTTCTTGCTTGCGTGCTTTCTTGCTTGCTTGCATGCTGCGGTGGTTGCGTGCTTGCGTGCTTTCTGGCTTGCGTGCTTGCGTGCTTGCATGCTTGGGTGCTTGCGTGCTTGGATGCTAGCGTGCTTGCATGCTTGCGTGCTTGCGTGCTTGCTTGCGTGCTTGCGTGCTTGCGTGCTTGCGTGCTTGCCTGCTTTCTCGCTTGCGTGCTTGCATACTTGCGTGCTTGCATGCTTGTGTGGTTGCATGCTTGGCTGCTTTCGTGCTTGTGTGGTTGCATGCTTGGCTGCTTTCGTGCTTTCTTGCTTGCGTGCTTGCTTGCTTGCGTGCTTGCAGCTCCGTGAATTTGGCAATGCGACTTTGACCTTTCGATGTTTTTTAAATTTGAATCCTTTGTGGGACGTTTGTGGTTGATTGTGAGATCAATTAAAATATTTGTGAGGCCGTTATTAACTCGAAAAGTGAGATCTGATAGTTAGTGGTAGGTTGGCAGATGGACTTTCCCTTTCCGAAGTTTTTTCAAATTTGAATCGTTTGTGGGACTTTTGTGGCTGATTCCGAGATCAACTAAAACGTTTGAGAGACCGTTATTTACTCGAAAAATGGATATTGAAAATTAGTGTCAAGTTGGCAGATTGACTTTGACTTTACAATGAGTTTTTTTCTTTTCAATCGATTGTGGGTCGTTTGTGGTCAATTGTAAGATCAATTAAAACGTTTGTGATACCTTTATTTAGTTGAAAAATGAGAATCGAAAATTGTCGGTAAGTTACTGACCGGACTACCGGTAAACGAGCCACTCGTCGTTGACTTTCGGATGTTTTTTATACTTGAATCGTTCGTTCGGGTTTGTTAGTGCTTGACTATCAGATGAACTGAAACGTTTTGTGAAATTAAGTGTTTCTACGTGAGATCCCTTGGTACCTAACGAATGATTTTCTCCCCCGATTTCGTTCTAATGAGCCCCAATTTAATGATAACTGAGTTACTACTCCCAATTCATTATGTTTCGTTTGAGCCTTTAGAACGAAATTGGTGAAGAAAACATAACGGAAACGCATTATCACTACTTTGTATTCCGTTGGATCCATCCACGCCCAATGACGGCCCTTTATCGGATGCGCCTAGACGTAGATGGTTCTTTGGCCGGTGTAATTAATGAATTAACTACCAAATGTTACAATGAGGCTATCATTTCACGGGTTCCCAGTGTTCTTTGAGACAACTCATATTTCGAAAAAACACAAAGCAAAGAAACACGTTCTGTTCTGTTAAAAGAGGCCGGTCCCTCTCTCTGTTTGCCCAAAATGTGAACTGTTCAGGAAGATACTTAGCTGTAGGATTTATACCCGCTGGACAGGTGACCGGTATCCTCAAAATTTTACAGTGACATCATGTAAATGTTTTCTGCATTGTGTTTTAGACTTGCCGGCGTAGTGAAATATGTACCATGACACTACATAGCACATTCATTCCGCAACGGTGGGATATGGGAAAAATATAACGATCTGGATAAAAAAAAACAATTTCCCTTCCGAGTACGGTTATTGAGCCGCATCTTGCAATTTATGTAAGGAATAACGGAATCGTTTGATAATGGTAAGTCTGAATTGAACTGGAATATATTTTTGCGATTAAATCTGAATTTGCATAGATATTTTTTCTGCGTAAGGTCAATTGGTAACAAAGTATTGCGGTGTAGTTAATATTTAATTTTATATTATATTCCATTTAATAACGTACATCTTCAATCGTAGGATAACCGAAAAATTGATAATGTTGTATACGCACAAGCAGAAGTCACAACAAGGTATCAAGGCCTTTCTTTTCAAGCGGTGGAAGAGAGAGAAATAGAATTCGACTTGGAACTCATCACAAACCATTATACATTTATTTACGCACTCCTAATTGTTGTTTTCACGTACATAGGTAGTACACGTTTTATATATGTATACTTACATTTAGCTAGTCAGATAACTTTCTATCGTTTCGTTCCAATAAGATTTCCAATATATTTTTAACATATGTGCCATACTAAACTTTTCGCGTGCATAAATTCCTTCCTCTGGCACACCGATCGTTCGAAAACCGTGCATCCCCTGACAGCATTGACGCTTTGACCTGCAAGCCCAATATTTGTTATATCCTTCGAACTTTTCGATGTAGACGCGATGCGGTCTATGTTGATACTATGGCATCGATTAAATTGTGGGGAAAAAACGTTACCAAACATGATCATTTTCGTTAACTTTTAATGTTCATTTTTTTTATTTTATTTCCTTGATATCACGTTAACGCAAGTTGAGATGCCAAATTCGTGTGCTTACTACCACCATTCAATGAGACTGCATGAATAGGTTATGTTTTTTGCACACTGCGTACAACTGGCGATAATAGCCTCTGCACACTGCGTGCGATGAGCGACGAGCGATGAGCGATATCCAATGGGAGCTGCACTCTCTTAGGGCGTTTCCGGAACACCTGAGCGCCATAACACGACTGCAACCTGTGATGGCCTCTGCACGCTGCACGCGATGAGCGATGAGCGATGAGCGATATCCGATGGTACCCTTCACTCTCCTAGGGCACTTCCGGAATACCTGAGCTCCCATTGGATATCGCAAATCGCGCGGAGTGTGCTGAGCCCATAACAGTCACTGCAGTGAACTTAATAGCCTTGAATTGCGACAGAACACCTTCGCAAACTCAGCCGGATGACTTTAACTTCTCGGTGTTTTGATTTTTGTAATGGTTTGGTGGTCTTTAGGTGGTGATTGATAGCCCAATAAAAGGGTTTCGTGGCCGATCGTTTAAGTATAATAAAATGATATTTTTGTCCCGTAAAGTTGCCCGGACTTTTCTTTAATTAATCATGCAATCCATAAAATACCGGGTTAAAGCGATGCAAAATCGTTTGGCAGTTAGTTCCTTAATTACGCCGATCGCAAAACCATATACGTCTTTGCGCATGTGATAGTGGGGTATTATTTGTCATTGATGGATCCAATGGAATACAAAGTCTTCACCGATCTCATTCTTATAAGTCTTAAATGAAAGATACTCTATTGGTCGTGATTGAAATCCTCATTATAACGTTTGGTAGTCAATTCATTAATTACACCGACCAAAAAACCAGCTGCGTCTAGACCCATGCGATAGAGGGCCGTAATTGGTCATGGATGGATCCAACGGAATACGAAGTAGTGATATTGCGATTCCGTTATGTTTTCTTCACCGATCTCATTCTAACAAGTCTTAAACGAAAGATAATCGATTGGTCGTGATTGTAACCTTTCGTAGTTGATTCATCAATCGGACCGACCAAAGAACCATCTAAGTCTAAGTGCATGCGATAAAGGGCCGTAATTAGTCGTGGATGGATCCAACGGAATACAACGTAGTAATATTGCGATTCCGTTATATCATTATCACCGATCTAATTCTTCCAAGTCTTAAACGAAAGATAATCAATTGGTTGTGTTTGGTAGCCTCATTGTAACGTTTGGTAGTTAATTCATTAATTCCACTGGCCAAAGAACCATCTACGTCTAGGCGCAGCGGATAAAGGGCCGTCATTGGGCGTGGATGGATCCAACGAAATACAAAGTAGTGATAATGCGATTCCATTATGTTTTCTTCACCGATCTCATTCTTACAAGTCTTAAACGAAAGATAATCGATTGGGACTAGTAACTCAGTTATCCTTGAATTGTGGCTCATTAGAACGAAATCGGGGGAGAAATTCATTCGTTAGCTACCAAGGGATCTCACGTCGAAACACTTAATTTCATAAAACGTTTCAGTTCATCTGATAGTCAAGCACTAACAAACTCGAACGAACGATTCAAGTTTAAAAAACATTCGAAAGTCAACGACGAGTGGCTGGTTTACTGGTAGTCCGGTCGGTAACTTACCGAAAATTTTCGATTCTCATTTTTCAACTAAATAACGGTATCACAAACGTTTTAATTGATCTCACAATCAACCACAAACGACCCACAAACGATTCAATTTTGAAAAAACATCGAAAAGGCAAAGTCAAGTAACTCACTCACCGGTAGTCGGGTCGGTAACTTACCGACAATTTTCAATTCTCATTTTTCGAGTAAATTACGGTCTCACAAACGTTTTAATTGATCTCACACTCAACCACAAGCGACCCACAATCGATTGAAAAAAAAAATATAGAAAAGTCAAAGTCAATCTGCCAACTCACCACTAATTTTCAATTCTCACTTTTCGAGGGAATATCGGTCTCACAAACGTTTTAATTGATCTCACAATCAACCACAAACGTTTCACAAACGATTCAAATTTAAAAAACATCGAAAGGTCAAAGTCGCATTGCCAAGTTCACGGAGCTGGTTTGCACATGTACCTCGTCAATTTCGGCAAAACGTTGATTCTTTTCATTCCATTAGATTGTTAGCCGAATGCTAGTGATTGTTAGTTAATTTTCATCGTTTGTTATAGCTCCATTTATATTTAATCGCTGAATAACTTTTCGGCCCTAGAACGCGCTGCATGTCGCGGAGGTCGGCAGCATCGCCGCGACAGCTGCTTGCGGGTTTGTACATGTAACTCGTCAATTTCCACAAAACGTTGATTCTTGTCATTTTATTAGATTGTTAGACGATCGCTAGTCTTTGTTAGGTAATTTTCATCGTTTGTTAGAGCTCCATTTTTATTTAATCGCTGAAAAACTTTTCGGCGCTAGAGCGCGCTGCATGTCGCAAAGGTTGGCAGCATCGCCGCGACAGCTGCTTACGGGTTTGCACATGTAACTCGTCAATTTCCGTAAAACGGTGATTCTTGTCATTCTATTAGATTGTTAGACGATCGCTAGTGAATGTTAGTTAATTTTCATCGTTTGTTAGAGCTCCATTTTTATTCAATCGCTGAAAAACTTTTCGGCGCTAGAGCGCGCTGCATGTCGCGAAGGCTGGCAGTATCGCCGTGACAGCTGCTTACGGCTTTGCACATGTAACACGTCAATTTCCACAAAAAGTTGATTTTCATCATTCTATTAGATTGTTAAACGATCGCTAGTGATTGTTAGTTAATTTTTATCGTTTGTTAGAGCTCCATTTTTGTTTAATCGTTGAAAAACTTTTCGGTCCTAGAGCGCGCTGCATGTCGCGGAGGTTGGCAGCATCGCCGCGATAGCTGCTTACGAGTTTGCACATGTAACTCGTCAATTTCAACAAAACATTGATTCTTATCATTCTATTAGATTGTTAGACGATCGCTAGTGATTTTTAGTTAATTTTTATCGTTTGTTAGAGCTCTAATCTTATTTAATCGCTGAAAAACTTTTCGGCCCTAGAGTGCGTTGCATGTCGCGGAGGTTGGCAGCATCGCCGCGACAGCTCCTTAAGGGTTTGCACATGTAACTCGTCAATTTCCGCAAAACATTGATGCTTGTCATTCTATTAGATTGTTAGACGATCGCTAGTGATTGTTAATCAATTTTCATCGATTGTTAGCACTCCATTTTCATTTAACCCGTAAACAGCTGTCGCGACGATGCTGCCAACCTCCGCGACATGCAGCGCGCGCTAGCGCCGAAAAGTTTTTCAGCGATTGAATAACAATGGAGCTCTAACAAACGATGAAAATTAACTAACAATCACTAGCGATCGTCGAACAATCTAATGGAATGATAAGAATCACCGTTTTGCTGAAATTGACGAGTTACATGTGGAAAGCCGTAAGGAGCTGTCGCGGTGATGCTGCCAACCTACGCGACATGCACCGCGCTCTAGAGCCGAAAAGTTTTTCAGCGATTCAATAAACATGGAACTCTAACAAACGGTGAAAATTGACTAACAATCACTAACAACCGTCTAACAATCGAATAGAATTATAAGAATCAACGTTTTGAAGAGTATATGGCTTCCGGATGGAGGCCGTGTTGAAAATCAGCGTTGTGCCGTCGTTTCGCAAACGTTACAGTCTGCATCATCAGGGCTGAGAGCTCCGATACTGAAGCTCCCGTGTCTCAGGCATTCCTTATATACTTACAGTCATCGTTCCAGATCACTGCACCAGCCAATCAGATGTTTTAAGTGATCGGCCGGTCAATTAAAAAACCGGGAGGACGGTGTGCCAAATGGGATTGACGTGATATCCACCATCTCTGTTTAGATTGTCCGGATGTTTTCGAATTTCCAAGCCTTCTCGGTGTTTCCTAGAAAAATAGCTGTTTGATGGGGCCAGACTTTGGGCTTTATCGAACTGAATGGCATGACCAGTTTCCATCCAATGCTCGGCCAGGGCTGATTGTCCAATGTGGCCATATTTGATACACCGTTGATGTTCCTTGATCCGTGTACTGATCTTCCTCCCGGTTTCTCCTATGTACACTTTACCGCATGAGCAGGGTATCTTGTACACTCCCGGTGCACTTAATGGTGGTCTTTGGTCTTTTGCACTCGGAACCACTTGTGCTAGCTTCTTCTGAGGTTTGAAGATGACTCGCACGTTATGTTTCCCAAGGACCCTGCCTATGTGATCGGTTATGCCCTGAAGGTATGGAAGGGAAGTTGTTGCTATTATTTGTCCTTTATTCTCCCCGTCAGGTCCTGTTACCGTTTTCGGATCGGCTATTTTTCTTCTTAGTTGTTTGATCATTCTTTCGATGCTGCCTGGCTTGTAGGCATTACCTCCTAAAGCTTTGCGTAGGTGTTCTAGTTCATCCTCGAGAGAGTTCGGTTCGGAGATCGCTAGAGCTCTGTAGAACAGAGAGCTTGTGACCGATTGTTGTTGGGAGGGGTGGTGATGGGACGTGGCGTGGAGATATCGATCCGTGTGCGTTGGTTTCCGGTAAACTTTGTGGCCCAAAGTGCCATCGTTTTTCCGTTGAACCAGTACATCCAGAAAAGGAATTTGATTGTCCTGTTCTATCTCCATGGTGAATTGTATATTGGGGTGCTGGGAGTTGAGGAAGGTTAAGAAATGATTGAGGTTTTCTTTGCCGTGACTCGAAATGACGATGGTGTCATCGACATATCGGAACCAGGTTGAGGGTTTGAGAAGTGCTTCTTGCAGAATTCTGTTCTCGAAATTCTCCATAAAGATATTGGCGATGATAGGGGAAATCGGGGACCCCATGGCTGCGCCTGAAGTTTGTTCATAAAACTGGGATTGGCATTTGAAATATATAGAGGTTAGGCAATGTTCTATGAGGGCTAGTAGGTTAGGAGCAACTTTTTGGGATTTTCTGACTATGTCTAGGGTTTCATGGGTTGGGACGTTTGTGAACAACGATACAACATCGAAACTTACTAGAATGTCTTCTGGTTGTACCTTGGTGGAGTGGATCTTATTCACAAATTCCTGAGAGTTTTGGATATAGGAGTTGTTGAGGCCTACGAGTTCCTGCAAGGGTTTGCAGAGAAAACGTGCCAAATGATATGTAGGGCTGTCTATGTTGCTAACGATGGGCCTTAGTGGGATGTTGTTTTTGTGTATTTTTGGCAGACCGTAAAGCCTGGGTGGTAGGGATTCCTTGGGTGTAAGGATTTTGATAAGGTTCTCCGACAGGCCAGTCTTCTTTCGAAGTGTCGTTGTTTTCTTTTCTACGCTTGATGTTGGGGCACGTGGTAGTTTCTTGTACGTGTTGATGTCCTCAAGCAGGTTCATCATTTTTCTGCAGTAGTCCGTTCTGTCCATGATAACAGTAGCATTCCTTTTATCAGCTGGTAGTACTAAGATGTCCTTGTTTTTCTTCAAATTTTGAAGAGCAAGGTGTTCTTCCTTTGTGATGTTCTGCTGAGGGGGTTTTGCTTTGTGTAGAATATTGGTTATCCGTTGCCTGATATCTTTGCTAGTATCAGGTGGGAGACGTTAGATGGCAGTTTCCACCTGGCTAATGATTTCTCTGGTCGGAATGTCTGTCGGTGTGATGGCGAAATTGTGCCCTTTTGCGAGGACTGATGTTTCAGCTGCGGAGAGTGGGTGGTTGCTTAGGTTTTTTACTGTGTGGGTTAGGATGGGTTGTTTCGTCTGTGGGCATAGTTTCCTGAATTTCTCTATTTGATTCCTGGACCTCAGGTCTGCACAGTGGAGGGCTTGTTCGTGTGTGACACGGTCAAGATCTTCCCACAGCTGTGGTTCCAAACAGTCAGATAGGCGTAGGTGAAGTTTAAGGAGTTTTTGGGAATTTTGGTCTAAAAGCTTTTTGGTGACAGATATTCTCTCCTTTACCAGTCTCAGCGAGGCCCGGTGGAGGATAGTCTTGGCTTGTTTTGATGGAAAGGGGGTTTTTAATTGAAAACATATCGGTACCCCTTGATGGTCGCGGCACCTTTTTAGGAATGTTAACGAGCACAGTTGGATGTGCAGAGTTTTCCTGAATTTGGAAAAGGTGTTAACAGAACCCAAAACAGCCTCTCCGTGTAAGCGTTTTATTTTAGTTTTAAGGCTTTCACGGCTCTTTATGTAATTTGAAAAGTATATGGCTTCCGGATGGAGGCCGTGTTGAGAATCAGCGTTGTGCCGACGTTTCGCAAACGTTACAGTCTGCTTCATCAGGGCTGAGAGCTCCGATACTGAAGCTCCCGTGTCTCAGGCATTCCTTATATACTACCACGTGACCCAGCATCAAGCGTAGAAAAGAAAACAACGACACTTCTAAAGAAGGCTGGCCTGTCGGAGAACCTTATCAAAATCCTTACACCCCAGGAATCCCTACCACCCAGGCTTTACGGTCTGCCAAAAATACACAAAAACAACATCCCACTAAGGCCCATCGTTAGCAACATAGCCAGCCCTACATATCATTGGGCACGTTTTCTCTGCAAACTCGTGCTCCTGCCGCTCCTGCCTTGCAGGAACTCGTAGGCCTCAACAACTTCTATATCCAAAACTCTCGGGAATTTGTGAATAAGATCCAGTCCATCAAGGTAGAACCAGAAGACATTCTACTAAGTTTCGATGTTGTATCGTCGTTCACAAACGTCCCAACCCATGAAACCCTAGACATAGTCAGAAAATCCCAAAAAGTTGCTCCTAACCTACTAGCCCTCATAGAACATTGCCTAAACTCTACATATTTCCAATTCCAATCCCAGTTTTATGAACAAACTTCAGGCGCAGCCATGGGTTCCCCGATTTCCCCTATCATCGCCAACATCTTTATGGAGAATTTCGAGAACAGAATTCTGCAAGAAGCACCTCTCAAACCCTCAACCTGGTTCCGATATGTCGATGACACCTTCGTCATTTGGAGTCACGGCAAAGAAAACCTCAATCATTTCTTAACCTTCCTCAACTCCCAGCACCCCAATATACAATTCACCATGGAGATAGAACAGGACAATCAAATTCCTTTTCTGGATGTACTGGTTCAACGGAAAAACGATGGCACTTTGGGCCACAAAGTTTACCGGAAACCAACGCACGCGGATAGATATCTCCACGCTACGTCCCATCACCACCCCTCCCAAAAACAATCGGTCATAAGCTCTCTGGTCTACAGAGCTCTAGCGATCTCCGAACCGAACTCTCTCGAGGTTGAACTAGAACACCTACGCAAAGCTTTAGGAGATAATGCCTACAAGCCAGGCAACATCGAAAGAACGATCAAACAACTAAGAAGAAAAACAGCTGATCCGAAAACGGTAACAGAACCTGAAGGGGAGAATGAAGGACGAATAATAGCAACAACTTCCCTTCCATACCTTCAGGGCATAACCGATCGCATAGGCAGGGTCCTTGGGAAACATAACGTGCGAGTCATCTTCAAACCTCAGAAGAAGCTAGCACAAGTGGTTCCGAGTGCAAAAGACGAAAGACCACCATTAAGTGCACCAGGAGTGTACAAGATACCCTGCTCATGCGGTAAAGTGTACATAGGAGAAACCGGGAGGAAGATCAGTACACGGATCAAGGAACATCAACGGTGTATCAAATATGGCCACATTGGACAATCAGCCCTGGCCGAGCATTGGGTGGAAACTGGTCATGCCATTCAGTTCGATAAAGCCCAAAGTCTGGCCCCATCAAACAGCTATTTTTCTAGGAAACACCGAGAAGGCTTGGAAATCCGAAAACATCCGGACAATCTAAACAGAGATGGTGGATATCACGTCAATCCCATTTGGCACACCGTCCTCCCGGTTTTTTAATTGACCGGCCGATCAATTAAACCATCTGACTGGCTGGTGCAGTGATCTGGAACGATGACTGCAAGTATATAAGGAATGCCTGAGACACGGGAGCTTCAGTATCGGAGCTCTCAGCCGTGATGATGCAGACTGTAACGTTTGCGAAACGTCGGCACAACGCTGATTCTCAATACGGCCTCCATCCGGAAGCCATATACTCTTTAAATTACATAAAGAGCCGTGAAAGCCTTAAAACTAAAATCAACGTTTTGCTGAAATTGACGAGTTACATGTGCACAGCCTCAAGTGGCCATCGCGGTAATGCTGGCAACTTCACGTCGCTTGCAGCGCGCTCTAGGGCAAAAAGTTTTTCATTAAGGGGTTACCCCCACTTGCGATTTTGAAAAAAAAGATTTTTTATTGCATTTTTTTGAAGTATAAGTATCTGAGAATATGTCCTGAAAATTTCAAGTCGATCCGAACAAAATTGACTGAGATATGAGCGTTGAAAGAGAAGAATCCGTGAATTGAAGAACTGAAATTGAAACTTTAAACGCGTTTTTCTCGAAATGGCATTTCTGAAGTCGGTGACCAAGATTACGCGAACACTAATGAACCGATCTTCTTGAAATTTTGCAGGCTTATTTAATACATAAAACTGTAGTCTTTAATCGTTCGATTTTTTTTTCGAAAAAAAAATGGCCGTCTTATAGCCAAAAAACGGGCGTTTTTTTCGTTAAAATCGAACCATTAACTTTGACTGTCCGCCATTTTGTGAAAAATGAATATGTTTTAAAATCCTTCGATTAAAGACTAGTTTATACTTATATTTGACTAAATCCATCCGCATTTTTTTTTCAGATGATCCTCTTCGCCGCAATGTTGGTCACCGCAAACCGTGTATATAAAAACATTATTTCATTGACGGCCATTTGCCACTAAACAATGTAATATTTTTCAATTGAAAAATTACTGAAAGTTCTTCAAGATGTGTTCTTTAAGATGGTATATTGATCGATTAAATTTTTTTTGTAGTTTTCTTTGAAAAAATTCATGAAAAAGGCCTTTTTTGCGCTAAAAGTGGGGGTAACGCCATTTAATAATTGAGCTCTAACAAACGATATAAAGCGACTAACCATCACTAACAAACGACTAATAATCGATTGGTCACGAAAAAAAGTTCGAAATCACTCGAAAACCATTTCCTGCGGCTAACTTTGGCGTAACGCCAAAGAGCAACAGAATAGCAACAGAGAGCACGCCAAGAGCACGCCTCGTGCTCTTGGCGTTCTCTCGGTTGCTATTGACAGCACATCCGTAGTGGGGGACCTAACTGTTGCGCCTACCTCTCCTATGTCGCTGTCTTTCTCATTGTGGTAAACTCATAATAGTAACTAATAATTAATTAAATGAAGCGGTGAACCAACTAAATAAACCAACTAAGAAAATAAAAACAGAACACAAATGTAGCCTTGACTGTCGTGGATTGGAATTATGTTTAGGAAAAAGGTATTCAGTCGATTAATGTTTTTCACCGATGCGAGCGAAAGTTTGAAAAACATTGCCCTATGCAAATGATATTACTCTTTAATGTGGCTTGTGAATGCAACTGCACTGGAGAAAAATAGGAACTTTTCAAAAAATTGCAGTCGTATTTGCAAGAAAAATAACTCATAAATTATGCTTCATTTTATGCTTAGTACTCCAGGGAGAATGAAGCGTTAAGGTTTTGTTTCTCATGAACTGAACTACATGCATGAAAAAAGAAACTGAAGGCTAACCCTAATGACGATTGATTGGAAGCAATATTGAAAATAATTCTACCTTGGGCTTTGAAGAAAATAATTTCGTGAAGATTTTCTCAATATTACAAAACACAATAATATTAAATATGAGCCTCAAAGCGGAGTACAAAGACACATCGAAATCAAATTCTTTTATTATTTGTGCGCATGCGTGAAGTTTGGACTATTATAATTATTTGAGACGTTATCGTCAGGAGAGCTGCTAGTGGCACGATCTGGAACTATTGCAAGTCGGATTTTTTAAGCCACTGGAACTACGTATTGCCCTATGCTGTGTCCACTCCTTCTCTCTAGTCTCCCTGCAAGTCTCCATGGTGCTGATCAGGGAGACTAGAGGTAAGGAGTGGACACAGCATAGGCCAATACGTAGTTCCAGCGTCCTAAAAAATCCGACTTGCAATAGTTCCAGTTCGTGCCACTAGCAGCTCTCCTGACGATAACGTCTCAAATAATTATAATAGTCCAAACTCAACGCATGCGCACAAATAATAAAAGAATTTGATTTCGATGTGTCTTTGTGGTCCGCTTTGAGGCTCATTTTTAATATTGTGTTTTGTAATATTGAGAAAATCTACACGAAATTGTTTTCTTCGAAGCCCAAGGTAAGATTATTTTCAATATTCCTCCCAATCAATCGTCATTAGGGTTAGCCTTCAGTTTCTTTTTTCTTGCATGTGGTTCAGTTAATGCGAAACATACCCGTCACGCTTCATTCTCCTTGGAGTAATAAGCATAAAATGGAGCATCATTTATTAGTTATTTTCCTTGCAAATACAACCGCAATTTTTTGACAAGTTCCTTTTTTCCAGTGGGCCCTGACGCTGCCCCTTAAGCGCAACTACTTCAGAAACGTCGACGTCGACGTCTGCCTCCACTTCGTCCGCCTCATTATCATTGCATGGAAAACGTCGTCGTGACACACGCATTTCTTCTGTTTTTGTCTCAATTCTTATTAATTTTGGAGATTGATAATTATTGGATTTCCTTTCGGTCGGTTATATTCCGCGAGCAAGACGCTTCCGCAGATCGTGGCAGTGATTCTTCCAGCAGTACTTTCTTCCGTTGGTCCCATCTCTATTGCGTATTTCATTTGGCTGCTGATTTCTTTATTTCAATTGTCGAATCTCGCCGAGACGCTCCGAATGATACAAAAAATCGTACTGGTCACACAGACCGCAGCTATAAAACGACCGGCCGATGCGATCGAGCTCCAAACGAGTCACCAGGAAATTTGAGCCGAGTGATCGGCAATGAAATATATAAATTACTCTTTATTTTCTTCTCATGACGGACAGGTATATTCATTACAGCTAGAAATAATAATAATAATAATAATAATGAAGGCAAAAGAAAAAAAAGAAGAGTATGAAATATGATCAATACTGTCCGTTCTGTTGTGTGCTCACAATAATCATGCACAAGAAATGCTAGTAACGGGTCGGTTTATCTTCAAGCCTTTTTTATTTATTATTGTGATGAAAATAAAATAAAAAAATACGAGACACTTGAAAAATGGTCCTTATTGTATTGTTTTTTCTGTACTCATGTGTCAGTGTTTGGGTCGCAAATCTCGATGGTTTGTAACAACGCCGAGCTATCTCATTCTCCGCGAACGTAAAGTTTGCCAAAGAGTGTAGCAACGTCGATTCTGCATTTTCTTCAAGCTGTTCTCTCTTCCGTTGGTTCCATTTTCAATGGGTATGTTTTCTGTTTTGTTCGCCTCAATTCTGATTAATTCTGATTAATGATATTATTTATCAATTGAATCGTTGGAAGATATGAGAAACGTGCATATGCGTATATGAGAAATAAATATAAAAATTAAAAATTCAACCTCGCTGTTTATCGTTCAAAGACGTTTTCGATTTAATATTGTATTTTCACGATGTAGGTGAAAAATAGAGTACAGAATTCATGGATATAATAATTGTATAAGGGGGAGAAAGCTTGTAAGAAAAAACAAGATTTGAACCCCAGTATCGTCGTGTATTATCCTAGCGCGCTACCCGCGCGCGCGCTATAATAAGATGTAGGTTTCCATTATTTAAGTTGTGGCTACGCTTGGGGTTCATATTCGGTTTGGCGGTTTATTTAGTTGGTTCACCGCTTAATTTCATTAATAATTAGTTGCTATTATGAGCTTGAAACAATAAGAAAGCGAAATAGGAGAGGTAGACGCAACAGTTGGGTCCCCCACCACGAATGTGCTGTCACAGCACCGAGAGCACTCCAAGAGGATGAAGACCTCGCCAAAGTTAGCCCCCCCACTTTGACTAATCGAACTTTTTTTTTTACGAATCGTTTGGTAGTCGTTTGGTAGCGTTTGGTAGTCCATTCAAATCGTTTGGTAGTTTCCCGTTTTTTCAGAAAATCAAAAAGAAAATTCCGTTCCATGAGATAGGACGATAGGTGGCGGAAAAAGACTCGATAACCAACGCCATCTATGGCAAAAACGTCGTATATTATCGCGACCAATCACAGCCTTCCGTTTCGGATATGCGTAATTTCTTTCGGTTCGGTCGGAGTTTATTAAAAAAATTTAATTCGAAAATGTTGATTCGTTTGCATTTCGTTTAATTTATTTCCCAGCGACTTCTCCGTACTATCGTTCTTGGATTTAGTTGACTTTGGAGTCTAACTATGAAAATGACACATCGTTCTGCCCCTCCGGCTTTTGGCGACCAACCACAGCTCTCTATTCCTGATACGTCAATATTTTGTGTTATCGTATTTGAATGATCGACTACCAAACGCTACCGGATGTTTTCCTATCGATCGCGACCCATTTGAACGTAATCGGACAAGAAATAACGATTAAATCTACGCTAATAAATAATTCTGCCAGTGTGGCTTCTGGCGACCAATCCCAGCTCTCCATTCCCGATTCGTTGTATTTTGCGTTGGCGATATTGATTGATCGACTACCAAACGTCCGGAATACAATACCAAACGCTGATTTATTTTTCGATCGATTAAGTCTCATCACAATGAATTAGCCACAAAATAATGGGTGAATTTTTGTTAGAAATTCCATTTTCCGCTGCGGCTTCTGGCGACCAATCGCGGCTCACCATGTACAACTGAACGGTGAGCTGCGATTGGTCGACACAAGTCGCGGCGGACAAGGAACCTAATTACGCACACTCCCTAATTATTTTTGGCTAATCCAGTTCTTATGCGATCGATAGAAAAGGATATGATAGCGTTTGGCGGTCGATTACTAAATTATGCCAACGCATAATACTTGTGAGTCCTGAACGGACGGTCGTGATTGGCTGCCAAAAACCGCATTTGACGGAAAACAAACAATTTTTTAAAGGGGAAAACCACTGAACGATTTCGATACGCTTCCAAACGACTACTAAACGATTCGTGGATAATAGTTTGATTAGTCAAAGTGAGGGGGGAGGGTGCGAAATTGTGGATCGATTTTTAAATCTCAATTGAAAAAAAAACGGCTAACTACCAAACGACTTCAATGGGCCGATACACGATAGCGAGCGACTACCAAACGATTCGCAAAACAAAGGCCGATTAGTCGAAGTGTGGGGGGGGGGGGAGCAGAAGACCGATTAGTATCGAACCATATAACCCCCCCGCCCTCAACTTCGACTAGTCGGCCATTTTTTTTTCGAACGGTTTGGTGGTTGTTTGGTAGCGTTTATTAGCCCATTGAAATCATCATTTGGTAGTTTTCCGTTTTTTTTTTAATCGAGATTTAATTCGGTCCATCACTGGGAACCGCCCCCAATATGTCTAAGCGGCATTTGTCTAAGCATTTGGAATAATTATTTGATTGAAGTGTGCGCAAACTTATTACTAATGAAGAATCAAATCAAAGGACCTCAACAGGAAGTCGCAGAAGAGAGATGACCCAACGGCGGGCCGCCTGGATGGAAGCGCGCACACGAGATGGAAAGCCTCGATAGCTTAATGCCTCAGAGAGGTTTATCGATGCAAAAGCCTTGACAATCTTTTGGTTTGGTTATGAGTTTTTCAAAGCTAGATTCGAGTTCAGTGCTTTCAATGCGTATCAATGTTTCCTCTTTGCAGGCTATGGACCGAATCGTCTCTCAAAACTGTATGGACAACAAGATGTTCCAAACGAAACTGAAGGAATATTGCGGCGCAGATAGGGTAGAAAGAAGGACGGAACACATACGTTGCTTAGAATGGACATTTTTATTCAGATTTTTTTATGACGCGTTTTCAACAGAATGAAACTCGTGATGTGTACGATACTCGTCGTAGAGCCAATACTGATAATTCGAGGGAGTAAAAAAAAATACCAATCAAAGTTGCTCGAGCATGTGTTAATTAATTTTTTATTTTTTTTTCTTCTCTGTACACGGGCAATCCGATACTTCGTTCGGATATGCAAATTAACGCGCGTTGCCACGTATGTTTGCGTTCTCACTACGTCCCGGTTAGACTCACGCAATACCTCACTTTTATGGTACAGCCGTACTGGCGTAATCTTAAAATCGTTAATCTTAAAACATTACGACGGTATGGAATAAAAAAAACGAAAAACAATAAATTATGAACGTGGCTCGGTTATTCGCGTTTGCTCGTCAACGATTTTGTCACACTTTGCTTTATCGATATCTTCTAGAGGCTTCTTTTTCGTTTGTTGTTGTCTTTTCTTCAACTATAATTACTTAGTGGATTGGGTGTGGGGCAATTGAGTAGTCGTCCCGGTGCTTATCGGGTTGGACGAGAGAAACGTCTTGTTGCCTGCAAGAAAATGCGACAATAAAAGCAAGGTAATAACGCGACTTGTTAGCAGTGTCGGATTAGCCGTACAGCACGAGTAACAAGGGTAACAAATGCCCCTCGAGGGATAATTTGTATCAAAGGCTGAAATACGTAATTTATAGCCAATAGGATGAGTAGAAACTTCAATGGGTTTGACTTAAGAAGAGAACCCAACTCCCAAAGAACATTGCACTCCCAATTTTAGCCCCGTTTGGAGAAATCGTGTTTTATATCATGAATCGAAGGGTCTCGTGATAGAATTTGCTATTGGCTGACTCAATCTGTCACTATCCGTGAGTGGCGAATCTGAATTGCTCGGTCCAGAACGCGTCGGTCCGCTGGTGATTCTCCCAATGCTTGTCCGCGATGTCGTCCCGTTGAATTTGCTTGCGTCCTCGAAAACCTTGCTGCTGTCCTTCAGCACGTATTTTCGAAAAGTGAATTTTTGTTTTCTGCTGCTTGACCTTGGGGTGTACGCCCAGCAGTCTCCCGGCAATAACGATCAAAGACCCGTGGATTTTGCTCATCGCCGATATCTAGTCTGCGAACGAAAAAGACAATGAATTCCAATGCGATGCTGCTTATGAAAAGTAGCATGTTTCAGAATTCTTACGAAAACAAGCACGTTTGATATCACCGCGAAAGGAAGCAGATTTCGATATTCACCGCGAAAATTAACATGTTTGAATAACACTGGAATTGTTTCCGACTTTTCTTCCTCGCCTTTTTACTCCAAAATAACGAAGTATTTTTTGTTTGCCATTTTATACCGTTTTATTTTTGGTTCGGATATATATTATACATATTTCATTGCTTGAATTTTCATTTTACTTATGATAAAAGCAAGCGAAAAATATCTCGTCCCTTTGGGATAAAAAATGAATGGTCGAAAAAATTGAGAAAAAAATATGGGAAACGATTCCAGGGTACCCAGTTAACAATGACAACTTTTTTTGACGATCGTTTTGACGACTTTGTGAACTGTATCTATGCTTTCATGTTCATGTGTAAGCTGTTGAATGAATGTTCACATTTAATTAGCAAAATGGAAAAATAGTTATTCCAACGATTCGCGCAGTATTTCCATTTTTGATATTTGGCTACATTGGTTCTATCTCCGTCTCTTTTGACTCAACCAGACGAGTTTAATCTCCATGCTTTTCAACGTCAATCTGTCAAAACAATGTCAGGTGCGGGAAATATAAAGCATTATATTCGGGCCACGACTGGTAAAAAGCGTGGAAAATTTGTATAGGCGAAATATGTCGGGTACAAATGAAATATGTGTCGTAATTCGAATGAGTGAGATGAGGTTAGGACTACAGTCAGCTGATGTCTTGCTGTCGCATCTCTTTATCGTAGCAAGTGTTTGTCAGGCAAGTTGATTAGATTTCTTTCGTTTTGTGATTTACATTTTTTTGCCGTTACTATTGAAATTTATCCGTGTTTTTTTCCGTTTCCTCCGAGAGGTACCAATCAATTTGGATAGAGTACTGACGTACCGGTTTTTTTTCTTTCGTTTTCTGGAAATATCATTCGAATGGATCCACAAGGCAACCATTGATACGTGAAATTCATGTACGTTGTATATATATATATGTTGAAGCATCGGGTTGTGATCTATTTCGAAACGTACTTTGAACAAACGAACAAAAAAGTTCTTTAATCTTCGTCCTCCTCCGATTCGGATTCCTCTTCGGCATTCTGCAGCCATTCAATGAATGTTTTCATTAGATCCAAAAATAGCATTTTTCCCTTGCGCGAGGGTCCTTCTTTGTAGCACTTCAGAATCATTTACTCGGCTATACTACGTCCTGTGATGACACAAAAAGCCGATGAATACGGTATTAGTTCAATCAGAACGCGCGATCGTATTTTCAGCGATAAAAAAGAGCGCAAGATAGAGGGCGTACTTTTGTAGAATAACAAAACGATCTTCTGGAAGACTTTCATGAAGTTCATGTTCTCGTAATAAAAGTCCTGAACTTTGAATATAAGAGCGAGCTCAGAACTGGCAGTGGATGGGAATGCACCGAATAACGGTGTATAGGTTTTTAAATGTTTGAGCGCGTGCACTGCGCCCAAATCTTCCTCCTTGTTCCACTCGGCTTGTCCCATCACAATGTACCATATCTGGGGAAAGGTGAAGAAATATATCGTGAATTTCGGACGAGTTTATTTTTATTTTTTTTAGGGGATTTTTTATTTAGTATTTATAAATACTAAATAAAATACTTTATTTAGTTTATTCAGGGGATTTTTATTCATATTCGATGATTACCAATCCGATGCCTTCGTGCTCGGGAATGCCACACCTAAGCGCTATTTCCTTGAGAATAAGCACAATGTCCTTGATCGGTCGGTTGTCAGCCAAATCGTCTAGCAACAGCTGTTAAAGATCGCGTTTAGCTTCCTGACTCACTTGAGCCTTGTGGAGCTGAATGATGTCGGTCAATCCGCTCGACTCGAACTCCAAACGGAAATGTTCCTCTGATGTCTTGTTAGGTGGCACAAATTCCATTAACCTGCCAACAGTTATACGACCCAACGATTGCAAACTTTTCTCTCGTATTCAGGCTACGAGTGAAATTTTCTTGTTGTTCATTTTTGTAAACACGCAGGGATCACGTTACGCTTAATAAAAAAAACCAAACGTAAGAATAAACGCAAGCAATGAGTTAATATCGAACAATTTCCGGGCCTTTTTAGATTAAAGGAAAGGCTTGCATTGGGGAAGGCGGATTCGAGAAAAGTTGAATTTCAAAATAGCTAAGTAAAATTGACGACGCTATACCTTCCCTCCATCCCGCCGCGTTTCGACGCCGTCATCAAACTGGCCGAGCCCTTCTCCGTTTTCCACGTGACAAAGACCTCCATGAGAAAGTCAAGGGCCAGATGTCCCTGACGAGATGTTTGTTGATGAGAACCGAGAGGACGGTAGGTGGTACGGAACCGTTGGAAATCCAGGGAGCGGTCATTCTCGCCAGTTTAATTCTCTCAAAAGAAGAGAATCCTTCATGAAGACTAGCAGTTGTTTATCTCGTTGTCAAACATCATCTCCAAGTACTTGTAACGTCGCACCAGTTTTGTGAATACTGCAAGCAACGAAGGATTTTTTCGAATGACATTTTAATATTCGATCGTATTGTATAACAGCAATGGGTATCGACTAATTTAAACCTTTCTGTCGCTTTACGTTCCAATGCATTGTTCATCAGAAAGTAAGAATCATTTTTGAGAATTTACTTCTCAAGTGATTGCAATAAATAACGCAGTGGAGACAAATTTATTTTTGTGTGCTTACCAGACAATTATTAGATACAAAATCGCAACCCGAAGTGCTGGTCTAGTGGTTAGCGTGCTTACCTCTGTAATCAGCAAATCGAGAGGACGTGGGTTCGAATCGCCGTCTCGTAGTTTTGGAGAAAAATACAAACACGAGTGTCATGTAGCTCCAGTTCTACACGGACGGCGCGTCCACGGACCGGTGCATGTGTGTTTCGTGTGCGTATGGCTGTAGCCTGGGAGCTATTTCACAACGAAATGCGACTGACTACGAGGCTGGGAAGCGGACTCGTGTGCGGCTGTATGTTCAAACGAATTTTCGCTGAGATCGGTACAATTAGGAAGGTCATTTGGAACGACCATACCTTTATTTCAACGAGCTCTGGACAAAAAACCCTGTCTGTATTCCTGAATGGCTATGTAGGCGGTGTGTGCATTCCATTTCAGTTGCAATTCTTCACTTATTCTGGTATAAATGGGCAACGTGTAAGATGGCAATATGGCTGTGACAAATGCGTGAATATATTTCTCTATAGCCCTTATGGCCTCTTTTTGACATTTTTTAACGTGCACTTTTCATAGACTATATTAAAATCCGATTACTTTATTTTACTGGGTTTTTTTTAAAACAAAAGCGCGAAGTTATGATTGTTAGATTTATTTTTTAATGAGCGTTGATTTTCTATTTACGTTCATTATGTTTATTGAGAGAAATCCTGACCTAAAGTACATGAGAGTAACATACAATTGGACAACTATAGCTATGTTCGTGGGATATTTGGCATACAATTGCCACCCCTCGCCTCGTAAGTGCGTACTTGGGTGGAATATATCTCGCCTACAAATGAAAAAACGAAAAGGCACATTTTCTCTCACATGGGAAGTTTACAGGAAGACGAATTCTGTCTCCCAAAGAAATGAACACAGGGTTTGGAACAAGCGAATGCTCCCAAAGTATATGGTTACAGGGCAAATTCTGTCTCGCAAATGAAGGCTAGGGTGAATTATGTCTCACCTTCGAATCCAGGCATGAGAGACGTTCTCGGGACTGATATAGTCTTGCACTTGGCACTGTTGGCCTCGTACCTTATCAGCTGTTCCTCACTGCGTATGCACATTCATGAATTACTACAGACTGTAATGCACATTACCTCCTCGAGTGGCCCGACTCTCCAACCCGCCATTGCAATCTGGCTCATCGGAAATTACTCGCAACATTCACCGACGCTCATGTCCGCACGATCGTTGGCGCAAGGGGAACGATGCTGCGCATCTGGACGTCCATCGGCTCCTCTAGTTTCATGACCGATCGTCGTTCGCATTCGTTGTCGTCCAGTGGTGACAGGCGGATGTCGCTGAGGAAGGTCGTATCCTCATGTCTGGTATCTGGCACACGACTCTGCTGAGACCTCGATGCTCGTTGTGAAGGAGAAGAATCGTTTTTGACCACGCAGATGAATCGTTGTCACGGTCCCCGGCGACTGCATGCCTTAGAGGATTTCGCTTCGCGCGTGGTGAAGGAAACCACGAGGGTCTTGGCGCGACGATTTTACAGAAGGACCGTCATACTATCTTGTATGTCCTCGTTTCCGGTACCCATCGCACCGTCACGATCTACTGGGCTCGATGGCGCGTGTTGTCTACGGCGCACGATGTCCGCGGAACTCGATAGTCCTTCGATGCGTCGAGAGCACATGGCCATCCGACGCGGGCGAGCGCGTGGGCCGTTCGTGAGCGATCACTTTTGTTGACTCGCGGCGATCAATCGAGGTACGGTCGTAACCCGTTAAATGTCCTCTCAATTGGTGCACTGCGCGCGATTACGATTCACTTCTGTTTACCGCCAACGTGTGTTATCCACAGCGCAAGATGTCCACGGACCTCGATAGTCCTTCGATGCGGCGAGAGGACGTGGCCATACGACGCGGGCGAGCGCATGGGCCGTCCGCGAGCGATCACTTTTATTGATTCGCGGCGATCAATTGAGGTATGGTCGTCACACGTTAACACCCGTATTCATAGATGATCCTTGAGGAATAAGGATTCCTTATTCTTTGTTCTGAACAAAGAACAAGGAATCCTTCATTCTCAAGGTACATCTTTGAATATGGTTGTAAGGCTGGGAATACACGTCCGATTTTTTCCGTCCGACAATCCGATCCGACTTTCGGATCGGATGTGTATTGTATGCCCAAACAAATGTATGGCATGAGCGCCTTCAGATAGTCGGATCCGACTGTCGGATGGAAATAATGGGATGGATCGGATTTGATGAAAAATTATCAAAGACCGTTGGAGGGAGGATTTGATGATACTTTGACTAAATTCTAATGGTACTTGATTTTAGATCATTTCTAGCTGAGATACAGTGAACACCGCAAATCGTGTTTTTCCAAAGGCGTTCTTGGAAAAGCTTTGTCACCGGCTTGTTTGTGGATATTTTGGCGTACAAATTTCACGGAATGTTCTTGAAATAACACTTTGTATAGAAGGTTTCAATAAATGTAGACTATACATACTTATAAATAATAAAAAAATCGTAACATTTTTTTTTCGCGCTGAGACCCCTACCCTCCCGTTAAACGGGAGTAAGAACATGGCCTCCTGGTGCGAGCTAGCACACGCCTTGCGCTCCGCTTCTTTCGATCGGCGATATCTCATTCATTAAAATGGCCGTCCTGCGTGTTCGACCCGTTGTTTAGTAGCGTATCGAAATAGTTCAGAGACAGAGTTTTCCGCTAAACAAAATTATTTGTTTTCCGTACAACAAAATTGGCCAGAAAATTCGGTTTTTGGCAACGAATCAAGACCCTCCATTCTGGACCCACAAGTATTATGCGTTGTCATAATTTAGTAATCGACTACCAACAGTTCCGGATTCAATACCAAATGCTATCATATGCTTTTCTATCAATCAAGTCTTATTAAGAACTGGATTAGCCAAAAATAATCAGGGACCCTGCGTAAATAGGTTCTTGGTCGGCCACGATTTGTGGCAACCAATCACAGCTCACCGTTCAATTGATCATGGTGAGCCGTGGTTGGTCACTAGAAGCCGCAGCGGAAACAAGAATATTACTAATGACTGACTGACCACAAATCGATGGCTGAAAATTCAGCTATCATTTCGTGGCTTATTTCATTGCAATGAGACTTAATCGATTGAAAAATAAATAACAGCGTTTGATATTCGATTCAGGACCCTTAGTAATCAATCGCGAAATAACGTCAACACAAAATACATGAGCGTCCTCAGTGGGCGGTTCTGATTGGTTGCCAGAGGCGGCAGAGGCAGAGCGATTCATTAACGCAAATTAACTCGTTTTTTTAAATCCAATTTAATTCTAATTTGTCTGGATCGATAAAGAAACATCAAAACAAAATACGCGCGAATCCGGAATGGAGAGCTGATATCGGACGCCAGAAGCCGCACTGGCAGAATTATTTATTAGCGTAGATTCACTCGTTATTTCTTGTCAGTTCACGTTCTAATGGGGCTCGATCGATAGAAAAACATCCGATAGCTTTTGGTATTCTATTCGTGACGCATGGTAGTCGATCAATCAAATACGATAACACAAAATACGTGCTTATCAGGAATGTAGAGCTGTGATTGGTCGCCAGAAGCCGCAGGGGCAGAACGATGTGTCATTTTCATAGTTAGACTCCAAAGTCAACTAAATCCAAGAACGATAGTACGGAGAAGTCGCTGGGAAATAAATTAAACGAAATGCAAACGCATCAACATTTTCAAATTAAATTTTTTAATAAACTCCGGCCGAACCGAAAGAAATTACGCATATCCGAAACGGAAGGCTGTGATTGGTCGCGATAAAATACGACGTTTTTGCCATAGATGGCGTTGGTTATCGAGTCTTTTTCCGCCACCTATCGTCCTATCTCATGGATCGAAATTTTCTTTTTGATTTTCCGAAAGAACGCGAAACTACCAAACGATTTGAATGGACTACCAAACGCTACCAAACGACTACCAAACGATTCGTAAAAAAAAAAGTTCGATTAGTCAAAGTGGGGGGGCTAACTTACTGCCCAATTTTTGATTATCGATTTTTCGAAAAACGGAGAACTACCAAACGATTTAAAGGGACTACCAAACGCTACCAAACGACCACCAAACGATTCGTAAAAAAAAAAGTTCGATTAGTCAAAGTGGGGGGGCTAACTTTGGCGAGGTTATGAAGCGAGTAGGCGAAGCTAATCGATCGGACACATATGGTCGCAGCGCCTCCTTAATAGCTGCGTTTTTGCGGTAGTTTCGTAAGCACTGTGTGTCCACTCCTTACCTCTAGTCTCCCTGGTGCTGACGGTCGATCTGATTGGTCCGAATGCGCAATTCGGACCGCACCTAGATTTGTCATGTTCACGGTCTTACATACAGGTCTGGAAACTCTGCCAGAATTCGCATGGTGGGGGTAGGCCGCTTACGGACGAAAATATTCGTTGAGAATTGACATTACGCGGCGCTGCAATCTTGCCCCCAGTTGAATATAACCACCAAAAATATTTTTTCTAAACAAAAGCGACAAACAATAACATCATTTTGTTATTTACCCAGAGTTCGAAACCTTTACCAACGATCAAAAAACCGATGCAAAAATAAAAACATTTATTTAAAAATTAATTAGAATTTTTATTTGAGAGAAAGAAAATAATGACATACAGAAACAATACAATGTGTATAAATAATTAATACATAATCAGAAACCTATGCAAATGCAAAAAACAACCCACTCTTCTGGGATCGAACTCGGCTCCTTCAAAACGGTAGCTCAGCATCCTATCCGTGCGACCACGATTATCATTGCATGAATAAGACAGTTTTTTAACATTGAAGTTATAGCCACGCTTGGGGTTTAATTAGATTTAGCGGCTTGTTGGGTTGGTTCACCGCTTAATTTTATTTATTATAATTAGCTATATTGGTAGATATACCACCAATATATATATATACTGCAGAACCAATAATTGAAATGAGGTGTTACGGAGACAGGCAGATGCAGAGTATTGCGGCGATTAGCTCTGTCTTTTTTCAATACCTCCGTCTGCCCCCGTACCACACTTCATCACCAACTGTTTAAGATAGCAGCGCCTCTAGCGGCCAGTGTATTAAAAAAAATTCGTCAGTAAGCGACCCCCCTCAGTCGACGGAGTTTCCTGCCCTGTATATAAGACCGTGGTCATGTTAGCTTAATTAAAGGCGGGAATCCCCATATGTCGAAAGTGTCTGCGCGTTGTCACTGTGACGCAGCCAATAAAAACGTCTATTTCTCATAACGAATTGCCAAATGTCTACGAAGTCGCCTTAACCTATGGCAAGTTCTCATGTGAAACCCGAAAGCAACCGAGAAGTGGGAAGCCCGACATTTTTTTAATTCATTCTCCCACGTAGTGCAAAAATCAAAAATACCGGTAAGCCCATTAGTGATAAAGGCATTAAGAATTTAGTCCATCTCGTAATTCCATAATAGCGTTGAGTTTGATTCATCCTCAGAAACAAATAATGAATCACTGGAATAATAAAATTTTACGATCCAGCATACCATCCCTCGCTTAAAAAAACGAAGGATTCATATCGCGAATCGCCCATATCTCAGTACAGAACGGCTATACGCCGTATCGGTGAATTCGTCATCCGATACAAAACTTTTTTGGTATCCTGTTTCCGTTACCGATTTGCGCCACTTAGTAAAACTGTGTTTCGTTATTGCGTTTAATTTTTCAGCGGCGAGTTCAAGATCGAAAAACATGGTCGACGAGATCCGAAACAAGGCAAGTATCGTCTATCGCGAAAATAACAATGAGGCAAGTTGCTTCGACCCTACAAAATTTGCAGTGGTGCGACGACCTTGAGGACTTACTCCAGTGTCCGATATGCATGGAACGACCGAACCGATGGATTTATCAATGCGTCCAAGGGCATCATATATGTCAAATATGCAAGCCGCAGCTGCAACGTTGTCCAACTTGTAGTCAGTGTTGGTCCGACTCGAGAAATCGTTTGGCCGAACATCTGTGTTCCAAGCTTGACGAAATTAAGGTGAAACATTCCTAACCATTGTCACATCAGGAGTAATGTACGAGTAGTGTTCATTTTGTTCTCGAATTTTCCAAAAGCTTTCACTAATTGATCCGGAAAATGAGATCAACAAGCTCCTAATACCAGAAAAGGTATCAGTGGGTTCTCAAACCGAAGAACAGGAAGGGGCAGCGGCTAATTCCGCTGTTGGGCCGACCCCAAAAAAGCTGATCGATGGGCACCACGGCAAGAGTTATCCTTGCAAGGTGGGAAATTGCTCGGTTCAACTTTTCTATGACCCATTGGTGAAGCACCTACAGGAGAAACATGCTCCCGAATTCTCCAAGGTAATTAACTTCATTTCGAACAAACATATATATAGATGGATAGTGATTCCCATTTAGGACGGGGCATAAATCTCAATTTTCATACGCTTATGTTTCGTGTACAACCAATAAATGTTTATTCGCATTATTGTTAACTGCTGCTGTTTGGATAATGTCTATGAATAGACTGGGGCACAGTTTGCAGAATATATGTGAGTTAAAAATTAAAGCATCGTTTTTACACTACGTTTTTAAGCCGAACAACTTATCACTTTGTAACATTGTATTACTTAGCACTGAACAATGTAGAGAAAGCTGGAAAGCTGAAGCCTCTACTCCAGAGGGTTTAGCTTTGAAGGCAAACTTGATACGTAATTGAGAATGTATGGAAGATATAATCCCAAACAAACCCAAGCAAAAATTTTGAATTTTCAAATATATGTCCTGAATGTGAAGTAAAACCAGACGTGAGTTGCTCAATATGTAGATCAATACTTAAATTTCCAATTGAATGTTTTTTTCTATTTCATGATTGAATTATCTATATTGGTCAATATTTAACTTTATCAGAAGAACGCTTTTAAATGTGAATATGCTGTATCTGAGGACTGCCACAATTTTAAAGGCTGCCAACATTTTAGTGTTGCCAAACAGTTTCGTAAGAATGTATCGGAAATCTGAATGACAAAATAAGCATAATTTCAATCCGTTAGAATTAATTACATTTCAATTACAAAGTGCATTGTACAATTTCTGGATAGTTTTTTTCGCACATTTTTTGGATAGTGTCTTTCGCACATGCATTATGCTCGCAACAAATCGAGGTCATTCAGTAGCATTTTTTCAGCACTCATACCTGAAAATGAAACGACTTCCCTTAAGGGGTTAGGCTACTGTGACGACCCGAAAACGAGGGTTATTTAAAAAAGTAAATTTTGAAGGAATGTGTGAGATTATTGAAAAATCGTTTGAAAAATTATTTGTATGTACATTTGAAAAGTTGTTTAACGAAATTTCATTTAAAAAGATATAAATCATTTTTAAAGTTATTAATAATCTCGTAACGTGAAGGGCCAACGGTGTACTTCATTCTGGTCACGCAGTTGATCTAAAACGAAAAAAGCCGTTTTTTTTTTCTTAAAATAAATAATATTGGCTAACACTTAACCGAACTTTTTTGTTGTCGTGTTCAGTGCCGGCGTTAGGGGGGGGCGCGATGGGGCGACGGCCCCGGGCGACAAATTCAGGGGGGCGCCAAGGTCTGGAGTTGGAGTCTCCTGCCTCCCCTGGTGCAAACCCTCAAAACTATGCTCTACGCTCTGTGAATATGTATATTTTTTATTGAGATTTTTTTTAGATGGTTTTTTGAGGGTTTGTGGTCGAGGAGCGACTCTGCGCAGTCTGCGCTTACGCTTACGATTGGTGCGATACTTCCACCGCCAAACCGATACGCGCGACGCGTGGTAGATGGTGGGGATAGCTAAACCTTCTATGTTCGAGCATGGCGCGAGGTCGCTGATTTGTTTACTTGGTCTCTCGTCTCGAGCGTCGCTCGAATTTATGCAACGCGAAAACCGTCTACAATGTTTAGACTGCTACAGAGGGCAGAATTTTTTGCTTTAGGAGTTTTGTAATATCGTTCTTCCAACATCCCAAATCTTTTATTCCTATTTTTTGTATTCAGGAATACTCCTTCATTTTTCTTTTAATTATATTTTTTTGACGAATGAGATTTTTCCACAGTTTTTTTTCTGTTTAATTTTTTTATTTTTATAAAAATACTAGTGGTAGGTTGAAAAAATGTGTGAATGACAAAAAAAATCAAAAGGAATAAAAATATTTTAAAAAATTAAAAAATTAAAAATGTAAAAAAAATAAAAAAAATTGAAAATTAAAAAAAAATATAAAAAAAGAGGAGCTACAAAACTTTCTACCTCCGCGTCGTTAGCTCTGGATACCGTTAAAGGAAAGATGAAATTCTTAATATAAGTTTACTTGGGATCAGCAAAAAACTAACACTTGATATTGCTTTCCTTAAGTGGGCGCCACAATATTTTCGCCCGGGGTGTCAGTGGCCCTTACGCCGGCACTGGTCGTGTTTCAATGACCAAGAGAAAAAAATGAATTTATTTCTCGATTTTCCAGCAAAAATAACGTCATTATTGTTGATAACTAGTGAAAAAATGGCTAAGAAAAACGTCGATCAAGACTAAACTACTATTACACTAAATGAGTGTACTAAATTTCAAGTCAATCATTGGATGTCGAGAAATCGTCTACACCGTTTTGAGAAACATAGTTTCAAGAAAAACGGGTTTGAACTTTTGCTAGCAGTTATATCGTTGTAATCATAAATTTACCTTGAATCTGCGGTTTCTGCACCATATGTTGTACCTTTCTCTGCAATTTGAGTTGCCTCAAGCAACCATCGATGTTTTTGAAATTTCACAGTACCTTAACCCCTTAAGAACGTATACACAACTGCTGCAAACTAAAAATGTTACAACTAAAATTATACATTTTCATTTGCAGCAGTTTAGCATACGTTCTCTTATTCTCAGATATAATGAAAAAGTGGTACAGAATGTCGTCGTATGTGCATAATATATGTATAAGAGAAACTTTTCGGGAAATTTCACAATTAGGCACTACCATACACACCCACGAGTTGGTCGATTCATGGCACATTTTACGTACAAGATTAGAACAAACGAAGTATCGATGCATCCTATTTTAATCGCAATGATAGCATTGTGGTGAAATGCCGATACACCCTTAACACGAACATACAATTTTTCCCTCACTGATAAAAGAAAACTTACGAGTTGCAGCTTACGAGCGACGGGGCCGTTTTCGAACACGCGTGGAAGATCGAGTGCATTGAGCAAATGATTTTCGATCGCGCATTCAGCGTCGCCAATATGGGGACGTTTTTCTTGAAACTATCGACCGACATATTTCTCAATTTCACGGGCTTCATACTGATGATCCATAACGGCTTTATCGCCAAGCACTTCACGTATCAGTTGGAAATCAGTTGCTGTGCGACGCACGCATCAGCAATTTACACCAGCGAAGTAAGTTTAACGTGTCAATTGTGTCGGAAAATCTTTTTGCATGATTAATAGAAAATTTAAAAGAAAAAACAACTATCGTTTCTGATTCAGGTGTGTTCATGTCGTACTCCAACAAGTGTACTTCGTTCAAAATGCCTTCGCATCGAACGTCCGGAACTCCAAAGAATGATCGGTCATACGAAGCAGCTCACCTGCACATTGCTTGTTGGCAAAAAGCCCATCTCCGAAGAGGCGGAGCCACCGAACCTGAAAAACTTACAAAAGTACAAGCATCCAAAAAATCGCTTTCATCCCGGCAAAAATAGTCAAAACGGGGCGAATTTTGTTCCGCCCTTGAACCGAGCCTCAGGAATGCGCAATGGTCCTAATAATCAAGACGTCCAACCGCGTATGGCGGACAGTCTTCCGTCGAACTCCAGATCGAGCAGTTTGAGTAACCTCACAGCAGATTACTTCTAAGTTTTTCCTTCTCTCATATGTTCGATGGGGATAAAAAGTGCCAAATATTTTACGCGCTTTCATCAATTATGCTTTTAAAGACGTTACCGTTAAATCTTCTTTTATACCGTACGTTAAATGAATGTACACATTTATCAAATTAAATGCCTTCCTAATGCACATCTTCAACAGAATTTATTTTTCAGGTAATTCAGTGTACCTATATGTGTGAATATATATATATATATATATATATATATACACACATATATATATATATATATAAATATATAAGTTCACTACGATTAACATAATCATTTATAATTGCTGCAATTTTATACCAACTTGTCCGTCAGCTACCGGAAAATGTGTGTATATTTCGTATTCCTCGTGATCGAAAAGTTTGTTATTTTATTTTCCTCCGTTAGTATTAATATTATAGGGTCAGTCTCCAGCCGCATCATGCTTTGTTATATGTTATAAAATCTAGCTACCGTACTTGGATCTCATTTTTCACGTGTACATTTGAATCTTCGGTTATTAATAGTTACGAATAACTTTCTTCATTTATTCCGTTGGTTCGTAAGCTTCGTTTTTGTCTCTATCTCTCGGGGAAGGATGGTGAAAAGATTCGTGTTTTGTTTACTGATTGGCGAAAAAAGAACAACCTCACGTAGACGGACGAGGTGCTCGAGCATATCTCCAGCAACGTTTGACCCGATTTCGTCACCTTGGATTATTTTAATCATAGCACTTGGTGGTAACGCAATATCTGGGCTGGATGCTCTCAGAATGATTGAACGCGCTACAATAACGTTCTCTTCTCATTTACCTACGTTTTATCTAGCGCGACGTGTGCTCAGACTGCTACCGTGCAGGGTCCGTTTTTTATATGTCTCTTCTCTCTCAAATCCTCATTTTGGATATCGGTTTCCGACAAGCTTGATCCTCGAGAACATGCGGACATTGAACGTAACGTATATTCTCCGAATACTCGGTCCCGCGAAACCTTAAAATTCTATTATCCCTCGAATTTCATCGAGTCGACTTTTCCAACTCGGGTCTTTGCTCGGTTACGCGTGCATACGTAAGAACGGAAAGTGTTCTAGCACATACTCTAACGATATTGCTATTACATACGCTCTATAACGCCTCTATGCAATTAATAGCGTCCATTAATATTACTGATGGTTCTACGAATTTTTAACATTTTTCTATTTCCCCCTTCCTCCCTCTCTCTCTCTATCTCTCTCTCTCTCTCTCTCTCTCGGTCTCGACTCGTTCTTATGCCGTCTTACTCTTAATGAATTATTTTTGTCGTGAGAAGGATCGCGAAAAAACGATGCGTCGTCACTCGAGTTTTCAAACTCGTCCTCAAACATTATTCGACGCGATACCTGCGTCAGAAATCGTTAAACGAGATGCGAACGTATTTCCAAATAGAAAATCAACGAAAAGAAAAGACTTTCGTATTCGCGCGTAACGACTTCGACGTTCGGCCTTGGCCCAACTCACCCTACAAACTTTTAACATGCGTTATATCTTTATGTATACGTGTGTGTGTGTTCTTTTTTTCTTCCCTTTAAAGAATTTTACGCGATCATGGAAGTAGATTTTCGTTTATAATATTCTCGTTTAGAGTGACTTCACTTGGATCAGATGGGAAAAGTGGGCGCCTTTTGTCTTTCGTGCCTAAGTGTCGTGTTTGGCCCGAATTCTTTTTTCCTTCTTACTTTTTAGTCAATAGAATCATTAAATCCCAGTGTCTCATCAACATCCGGGTCAATTCTGTTCAGGTACCACCTTCGCGTAGGGATTTTTGCTGCTCGAGAAGACGCTCGAGCGGAGATGGTCCCGGACCTGACCACAATGATTGCTGACTCGGTCGGGCCTTTGGTTGATCTTGATTCGACAGGTTCGACGATTGAACACCCGATCCCCATGTATTGCCGCTGAACAATGAATACGTGTTCGCCGTGTTCGTCGATTGCGTTTGCTTCTGCTCGATCTGGAAATAAAAACGAAAATATACCGTATACGCTGGCAGACGTTACTGAGAGAAAGCCATTTCCCTCAACACTTCGGCATTGTCCGTAGTCTTCGAGACTTTCTATGAAAGTTTTTTTAACGATCACCGATCCTGTTTCGTTGCCCCAACCAGCAGCGAAAGCAAGAACGGCAGAACATTTTTTTAAATTAAAAGACAAGATAAATGGGAGTTTCGTAGTTATCATATTGTACAAATTGAAACCTCGATTTTCTACTGATAACAATATTTGTTTTATTTCTTTCCTCGTGTTATTTATGTTTGTGCTATTATATTTATCATTCTTCAAGGCATGCGTTCTCACAACGGTCAATGGTAACTAAATACGTGACCAAGTTAGTGCTTATCGTCTTTAGCTAGTGCTGAGTTCTCGTATGTTTTGCCTAGACTTGCCTAGACCTTGGCAACTTGGTTGCCCGTATGACCTGAATGTATATATGTAGAGTAACCGAAATCATCACACGATTCAGAAGTTTTAATCAAATGCTAATATCTAGATGTTTTTGACGGTTTTAAAATACGTGGCTCAAATATAAGAGGGGGGGGGGGCGGTACCATGTTCATCACTTGAAAGACGTTGAGCTTTGCATCGTTGGGATGTAACAAAATTGATTTTTATCCCCAAATTTCCGTTGAGCAACGAAAACCACGCAACCATTTTTTGAAATTCCTATTCAGCAATCGACAACCTAATTCTGCAGGTATAGTTTTGGATAATAATGAAAATAAGAAATTGAAAAGGACTTTCGTTGCATTCCAACGATGCAAACTTCAACCCCATTTTTGAAGCTTGGTATGTCGCGAACGGAAATTAATAATGGGAAATGAAACATCGATTTTATTTTAAAAGACCTGTGCAAAAATA
>OX632365.1:13551410-13746410 GCA_951751655.1 Ophion costatus | reverse complement strand
TTTCAAATTTAAAGTTCAGATTCGTAATAAGCGACCTCAAAAATCCCGGAGTACGAATTTTCATCTAAATCGAGTAAAGTTTTTGATTTTTGTCCGCCATGTTGAATTTCCAAATTTTGACTTCAAATTCGGATTCAGCGAACCCAAAAACCCCCGAGTGAGGCTCCGATTTCAAATCAGAGCAAGTTAAATAGGGAAATAAATGTTGACGTACTATTGCGTCAATGCAACACAGCGCACGGAATTATTTGACGCACTATTGCGTTAAAGCGCGCTCTTGATTTTTACCGATTTTGTTTAAATTTTAACCAGACATTGTTCATATCATTACGCATGTTTAAGTGAAATTTCAGAACAGTCGACTATTTAGATTGGGAGATGATAGGTTTTAAAATTGCAACTTTTAACACTGCAGGGTCTGCATTGACCGGAAGCCAGGTCACATAATTCGTCGTACCATTCTATTGTGTTTATAAATTTTGACGATAAATTATTTTTACATAGCAAACTAGTTAATGAAAGAGTGAAAAAAGTTTGGACTGCCTTTACTATTCGGTTTTGCTAAAAACGTTCAGTAATAACGCTCGTGTTCGCGTAACAAATATTTGTCCTCTATAATAAGAAGAGATATGGCAACACCGCATCGTTCCACGTATCCAAGGACGTAAGATTGCGCGGCATATTTAAAATAATACTACAACACAACGTTTTATTTGGAAGTAAATTTTAATGGAACAAAGTTTTTAATTAGTTATCAGCTAACCAACACTTTTATTTGTTAATGAAGATAACATAACCAATATAAAATATAAATTTTTATAAGGCAATCATTTTTTTTAACGATCCGTCTACCATCACATAGCGTGCTTGTCGAGTTCCTTTTCAATCACTGAGCATCACGAAGATTTTCCGTGAAGGTGCGGCCTCATGCAGTCGCTCGACGCTCGTTTGCAGCGATAAATCTGGTCACGTGACCCTATTTTGAATTTCCCGCGACTCAAAAAAGTAGCTCATTTGTCGGTACATATCACGTGACCAGATTTGTCGCTGCAAACGAGCGACAAGCGACTGCATGAGGCCGCACCTTGGTGCTCAGATTTTTCTGTCAGCTCCGCGACAGCTCGTTACAGTGTTGCCACGATCGTTCATCCGCCGGAATCTATAGTCGGGTTACTAGCTTGGTATAGCATTTCTCACACGGTAGAGTACAGTCAGAAGGAAAAATTTTATTACGAAACTATAGATTTATGTATATGCTCTATTGCATGTAGCGCGTGATATTTTTGTTTCCGACGACCGCACTAGGTCTACCTCAATGCCAGCGAAGGGGTTAACGGGCTACATCTACCTACGTGGGTAAAAAGATTGCATTTTTCAAAAATATTTTTATCCTATAATATTACCTTTTAGCTATATTCCCTGAAACTTTATTGAAATGTTCCTAAAATTGAATAAGCTACTGCTTCTAAAAGTCGGTGAGGTGAGCGGTAGCAGCACCATACTACAAACGCTAAACGCGTTTTTCTCGAAACACTTTATTATGTATTTATTACACCTAGTTAGAATTTTTGAATAAAATCGATTTTCGTTTTCGACCGATTCTTATAATATAACCTTTTAAAAATATTCTCTGAAAATTTAAAGTCAGTCCGTTGAAAATTGGGGGAGGAGGTATGAGCGTTTTTATCTACGTATATACCTGACGTAAAATTTTTAACGCGTTTTTCTCGGAATGACTTTTTCAGAATGGCCGACCGAAATATCTCAAAAACAACTAAGCCGATCTACTTTAAATTTTACAGACAATTTTTGTATACCAAAAGGCAGTCCTTAATCGAAGGATTTTATTTCAATACATACTTTTCTTATATCAAGGAAAATAGAGTGCTTTTTTTCACCGAAATTTCGAACATCACTTTCGATAGGCGACCAGTTTTTCAAAAATCATTATTTCATTGAATACTTCGATTAAATATGCTGTTGAAGTTTGCATCGTTGGAAGTTTCAAAATTTTGAGGGAGGAATCGTAATCCGGGACCCCAAAAACCCCCGAGTACCAAATTTCACGCGAATCGAATGAATTTTTGCATTTTTGGCCGCCATATTGAATGCGCCATTTTTTATTTCAAAATTTTGAGGGCGGAATCGTAAACAGCGACCCGAAAAACCCCCGAGTACCAAATTTCATGCGGTTCGAATGGATTTTTGCATCTTTGGCCGCCATATTGGATCCGCCATTTTGAATTTCGAAATTTTTAGGGCAGAATCGTAATCAGCAACCCCAAAAACCCCCGACTGCCAAATTTCGTGAAAATCTGAATACTTTTTTTCCCCCAGTCAGCCGTCATGACATCTCGAGAACCACTTGATGGATTGTTTCCAATTTTACAGGAGATAGGATGAGAACCATTGAAAGCTCGCTGATGGTCTCCCGTTCTTATAATCGATCTTCATTTTTTAATAGTTACGTAAAAATAACGACTTTTTTCATATATTTTATATGCTTAAGATTCAATTAGTCGGGACGCTGTTAAAAAATTTATTCTAAAAACCGACGATTGTCAACGACTCGTATATATTGCTAACTTGACTAACCCGTTGGCTTTTCGGAATTCATGTGGGCCGTTTAAGCTAGAATGTCCACCGCTAAACGTCGCGAAAAAAATGTCACCATCTGCCAGCGCCCATGTTCTTGTTGTTTTTCTGTATTTTTTCAAAGGCTCTCAACGTGTCCTTTGTAATTTAAAAAATGCGTTTCTTTTTCCCCAACCGATTCCCAGAAGAAAAAAAATCGGCATTTGGCCATTTTCGGGCCTCTAGGTAGATGTAGCCCCTTAAAAACATATTATGACTTATAAAATCTAAAACAGGTTACTTGCGGAACAATTTCACTTGGTCAAATTTACCCGAGGCTTTATTTTTTTATTTGAATCTTTAGGATCGCTTGGTACGGAAACAATATTTACGGTCGAAAGATTCCCAAAGATTCATGATCGGCAAGGAAAGATCAGGCATGCCGTACATCGGAAAACTTCTGAATAGAATATACGATTTGACTCACGCGAATGTTCCGGTATGTCAGCCTCGGAGGATGCTTTGCTGCTTGCGGATTCCGAAGGCACCGGGCTACTCGTCAATGCCGGATGTCTCTCTTTGTTCAGGCTTAGTTCTTCGAGTTCCTTCATAAGTTCGTTGCTCGGGCCTGATACGTCGGTCATGCACGTAAATTTACGCTCGTTCTTATCGTCGATAACGACGCTGATGAAGTTCGTGCCGACTATTTGATACTGAGCCAACTGATGACCGGTGCTCAGTATCCTGACGGCCCGAAGTTTGTTCAAACCTGTGACGTTACCCTCGAGATCGGTATTCGCGAAACGCAACGATTCGAAGCTCTTCGCGAGCGGCAAAAACCCCTGAAGGTCACGATCTTCCGGCAGTGGTACTTTAATATCTGTCAAAAATGAACAATCTTTCAATACAACTTCCTCCGATATGCCAGTAGGCGTGCGGATAACAATTTTTATTTTCCCCGCAGATAAAGAGCTCTCAAGATGAACTTACACTTATCGTGTTCGAAGTCAACGACACAGGCCTGCAAGCCGTTCAACAATACGCACAGACTCGGCCAGATTTGGAGTCTCGATACGAACGCGGGTTCCTCGAGTACTGTAGGCTGCAGGCGCATCCAATCAAGGCACAGTTTTACTGAGAAAACGAGCAAAGTTATGTTGTAAATCCGTGACTTATTGATAGCCAGCTGATAGTCTGAGAGCATCAGTAATCGTCCCTCTAAAAAATCCTATACAGACGGTATACATTTTTAAAAGAGTCACAAACTGCAAAACAAACTTTTGTGATTTACTACTCAAAGGTGCCCGCTCTCCCTTAAAAATATCGAAACCATACTTTATTTATTTTGATTCTCAATTTGATTGTATCTTAAATTTCAAGTCGAAAATTTCGAATAGTCTTTCTCGAATCTCGGTTTTTCAATACAGTTGACAAGATACAGCCTGCAAGGTGTAACCAAGTTTTGAAATTGTTTCTCCATTTTCGACTCAATTGTAGTCGCTATCGCGTAGACTGCCATTATCGATTTATGGCCACCCGTTTTTTTTAATCAACTAATTGGTATGCCAGAAAAGGCCTTTTTCAGAATTTCATATGAACAACACTCGATGGCAAATTCACCAAATTGGTATTTCTACCACACAGGTATTTCAATAATGCCCTTAGACCTTCCAGATCGGATGGTTCTACGGAATTGTATACAAAAAACGCCTTTTTCTCATGACTGACGCTCAATGTTAAAAAATGCATCCGTTTTCATAGTTGATAAATGAGTGAACCGAGGTCAAAATCCGAACAGGCTCTTTTCAACCACTGTGATGTCCCTTCAAATGACAAATTAGGATGCAGCGAGTAATCCGAGCTCTTGCCCTACCCTTTGTTTCCCCGTTAGTGTTATTCATTTACTCCCGTGAATATTACGATTAACGACTCACTTGTTGGCAAAGCAAAATAATCGATGATCGCGTTCTTAATAGTGTAAACGGGCAGCAGAAGAGCGGACAGGCTCCCGGCTATAAGATCCAAAATGCAATCTCTGGCGATGGTCTCGTCATTGCTGAGTTGTTCGTTCCTCAAGAGCTCGGTGCTGTCGGCGCTCTGTCCGGCAGTGTGATGAAGGGCGTAAAGATTGATGACCAAAAGTTGTACCAGCCTCCACGAGCTGAAACTCTCGGTAGCTACGAGAGCCGTCAACGTTTCCGTCAATAATTTCACGTGGCTCGTCGCGACCGTCAGATCACCGAGATTATGAAGAATACCGTGAAGCTTGAGGAACACGGTAACGTATTCTTGCGAGCTCAGCTTAGTTTTACCCTCGATACTGAAGGAATTGTCGTTAAGCGCGGATGACAAGGTTTTTGCTAAATTGGCAGTTGCCACCGGGAACGGATGTTTAACGGCGACCGAGCGTACATAATGGAATACGGTGCCGAGTTTGTCGCCGCGCGAAGCCTCCAGGAGGGCCAGCTGATTGTAGGGTTGCCCACTGGACGGCGACAATGACACAGCATGGCGATAAAACAGCTCGGCTTGCTTGTTCTGGTTTCGATATCGCGCTATGTCCCCCAAATGCACAAGACAATACTGACACGCGTAGAAACACGATGATTTGTGGGGTGCCGACAATTTCTCAACAGCTTTCCACGGCGTTGAACAACCGTAGATGTAGTTCTTCCTGTAAGCAAGTCGCACCAAAGATTCTATCGAATCGTTCTCCACGTTACGATCGACTGTGTGCAAAATTTGACCCTTTGCTCATGCGTCAACAAGGTGCCTCATGTATTTTTTTCAACATCAAATCGACATCAGCATGAAACACTTCGAACATGCGAGAGGACAATATTTCACAGGTCATTAATTTCTGTTATTTACTGCGATTGAAAGTCTCAAAAGTTTGCAATGTTTGAATTTTCATTGCGGCAACAAAGTCTTCCATATGGTATGATTTTGAGTTGCCTCGACTGCACCCACTGCTCGATTATAGAAAAAGCTTGAACCCAGCAGCCCTCGACATTCCACATGTCCTCGATTTATCGATAATGGACAATTTCATAGAATGGAAAAACTGACCTGCGGAAGGGCAAATCCAAATCGAAAGCTGTGCAAATTTCCTGCAGTAACGTGAGGTAAAAGCCACTGGCAGCCTCGAGGCACCATCCCAGCATAGCCTGCGACTCTCCTCTCTTTGGATTTTTACGATCCTTCGCCTGACTCTGAAGTGTAGCTATGTAATTCTTAAATCCAAGATTCCAGAGTTCTTGCTCGACCTTTTTGTCAAGAGCATATTCGAGGTCCAGTATGAGCACTTGCTGATAAATCTTCTGCAACTGCTGCTGGCATATCCAGGCGTCATTGTCATTCAGCAAGTCCTTGCAACGTTGGACCTTGTCTTTCAGTGGCTCGGCTTTCCTGTGAACAACGAGAACGACCCATGCAGGGATAGAAATGATCCGTTGAAGACAGACGGTTCTGCGGATGCTTGTCAAGCATCGTAGACTCACTTGAGAGCTTGAACAGCAGCTTTTAGGCCCATATTCTGCGTACACCGCAATTGTACCGGATATTTTTTACCTGCAATGTGGAAAAAAGACAAACAAAAACTTCGTGAACGCACGATAGCCCAACGTTCGTGAAACACCGAAATACGAGAAATTTCGATCTACTACAGAGCTGGGAAAACAAAACGTTTTCGCCCCGCTGTTTCGCGCGGTGCTGATTATCAGGATTTCTTATCGGTGTGAATCCTCGCATCAACGCGAAATCACGAGTGTGTTCAGCTTGTCGATGGAAATAAGTGTATATTTTTTTCCCACTTTCGCGTAGCGCACACGTAACACGATACCACGATGTAGGTTAGTCACTAGGGCCTGACCCGTCGATGTGTTTTGGAGCGACGACCAAATGACATCGTAAACACGTGAAATATGCGTACAACATTGCGAAACGCGTCAATAACGAATTAACGATAATTTATATCGCTTTTTTCCAAAGTTAAATCAACTTACCGTCACATATTTGCGCTGAATAAAAACTTTACAAAACACCACACCAAATGACGGATGAGACTGGGTTTCCCGGAGCGAGTGCGCGATAAAACCGAGTCGCCCTCTTGACGGCTTGCAATGTTACTTCTGCTACACAGTGCGTGTGGGACGGTGCAAAATATATACTCGGTCGCGTAAATTCGTTTCCATCGCAATTTCAAATAGCTCTTATCTTCGATAATATTTGTTTACTCCAATTTACCGAGATTTCCTTCGGCAAATGTCGCTTAAAAATTACGTCCGATAAGGGTGTCAAGTATTGATCTTTTTCACAACGTTGTTACGTTCCGCCGCGTAAGTGGGGTTATGTACGGCAAGTCGCGAAGATCTTATTGTGGTACCGGCAGTTCAAATGTCACGAACGATTGTACGTTGTTTTATTTCGCGACTTTCACCATCGAACCATAAGCAAATATGTTGCGGAAGGGTATAGTACTCGATTTTTAAATAACGCGTTCCAATCTGAAACAACAATGTTCAATCCAATCGTATCACTACGAATATATGCGAAACTTGTAATCTCGATTACAAACTTTACCAAAACACGATGCCTTTTTTCTTCGTTTGTATAAACATTTTGCCATTACTTGTTATCGACTCGTCACCATTAATATTAATTGTACAATATTAATTTTGAAGACTTTTCACAAATAATCCTCGTACTTTTAACCATGCAAAACAGAAAATTTTAAACGCGCTGGACAAACATTTTTCTTACCATGACAATGTTCCAGGGAACTTTTCTGACCTAAATCAAACAATACGAAAGCAACAGGCCGGTTTCTCACTTTTTTACGTCTCTATCGTTTCTCAGTATTTCTCATCAGAGAAACCCACAGCCTTGACTCAGGAAGAAGAAGCCAGGAGAAGAGAAGTCATGGCACGTGGTCTGCCGAAGCAGAAACCGATCAAGGGTGTGAAACAAATATTGCTAGTGGCGTCAGGCAAAGGAGGAGTCGGAAAGTCAACTACCTCCGTTAATTTGGCCACTGCGATGAAAGCCATAGAACCTACTAAATCGATCGGTCTTTTGGACGCTGATATATTCGGTCCGAGCATTCCGCTCATGATGAATCTACACGAGTCTCCGATGCTCAACGATGAAGATCTTATGGAGCCCTTGATAAATTACGGAGTCAAGTGGTAAGGCGTCCGTGCAGGATAAACTCATACCTTTTCCCAGTTTTCGTGATAGCGTTATATTTTGTCGCTCATTTGTAAAACGGCTATCAGTGGCAAAAAAGCAATTTTTCCCTATGGGCAACGATAGAAAGGTGACCAACGTTACGCATCTTCTATCGTTCCCCAGTCGCTAATGCCGGGATATTCTCGCGGCACTATTTTTCCCTCTGCCGTGTTGTGTTTTAAGATCACTCCTACACTCCTATCGTTGTACGGTTGTATCAATAGAAGTCTGTCGCACGCAGTATGTCCATGGGATTTTTGATCGACGAAAAGTCGCCCGTGATCTGGAGAGGATTGATGGTGATGAGTGCCTTGGACAGATTATTGCGCCAGGTGGCCTGGGGACCCTTGGATTATCTCGTCGTCGATACGCCACCCGGAACCGGTGATACATTGCTCTCCCTTACGCAAAATTTGCCGATAAGTGGCGTACTGATCGTCACAACACCTCAGAGAACCGCCATCGACGTGGCCCGGCGAGGTGCTAAGATGTTTCAAAAACTCAACGTTCCAATTGCCGGTCTCGTTGAGAACATGACTAGTGTAGCCTGCCCAAAGTGTAATCACGAAGTTCCCCTCTTCGGCGAAGGCGCTACGGATTTCGCTCACGAAATTGGTAAGCTCCGACTTTTCTTAAGCACAGCCTCCTATAAAAAGAACAAAAATGCCCGTTTTTCAAATTGTTCTTGCTCGAAGTGTATGCTTGATTTACACATGTTTCAATTACACAAAAATATTTTTAACAAAAGTAAGCTTTCGTGATTCAAGGATCTACTGTACTGATCGTAGATATTTGTAGAGTTGTCCGATCTGGAAGAGCCAAGAACATTATTTGGATATATGGACGTGGTGATCGCGGATGCTACAGTCAAGTCGAAAAACCGATTCAGCAAATTTCCCCGCGAGTTTGAATAACACAATTTGGAAAAACGGCATTTTTCGGCGTATAGATTGATTTTGAAAAAGCAACAGGTGGCTGTAAATTGGTAATTATTTTGGTAAATGGTAAAATCGATTATAATCCCAGTACCAGGGTTGGTGCGCATACGGAAAATCGGGAAAACTCAAAATTTCTTTCCTCATGAAATAATCGGGGAAAAGTAAGGGTGTTTCGGAAATTTTCTGGAATTTTCTCAGCGTATACTTTTAGCAAGAATTACGAAAAATTTAACCGACTTGACATAATGAACAGTATGAAAATAAATATTTTTGTATATTTTTGATACTTATATAATTCTTCATTATATACAAAAAAAAGTTATGTCAGTGCCAAACATTGAGACTTTTACAAAAACTAAAAACTAATTTGCTGTAAAGCTCTATACATTCAACCTGTCGTTACACAACCACATCATTATTATTATAGACAAGTGTTTATATTCCTTTTTATTTATTGTTGCCGGCATAAAAAATTCTGTTTACAATAAAAAACAGGTTCTGTATTAGCTTTTAATGTATTCTTTTTACTTTACAATGCTTAAATTATTTTTCGAATATCAGTTTTTTACATTATATTTCAAGTTTCAACATTGCCATATTTGATCTTTCAAAAAAGATGTAATTCAGTTCAAAATAATTGTTTTCATAAAAGAATCGAATTAATCATTTCCTTTGCTTTTTCAAGTCGGTTAAAAATGTTGTTTTTTTTCACAAAAATGATTTATTGCTATTTCTACATATACTATGTTTCCCGTATAATTGGTAACGTTTACAAATACTAGTATGGTTGAAACGAGACTTAACTTGTGGTTTTGCCTTTAAACATATATATTTGATGAAAACAAAGTGTTGTTTATTCGACCCTAATCTGAGTCATTTGCGAAATCTGGAATTTTTGCTAAACCTGTATGGAAAACCTGGTAAAGTCAGGGAATTTTTGCGTCAATAATGCGTAACAACCCTGATTAGCCATCGGGTAGACCGTTTTGAAAGGATCGTTTCCGAAAAAGCGCATCTAAAGTTTTAGAATTTGCGCGCGGGTCCAGCCTGGCAAATCTAGTCTATCCGGAATTTCGACCTGAAATTGGGGTACAACACTATTGAATAAATTGAAGGAAAAATTGATTTTCGATTCCAAATTAGGTGAAAGGGTACTCTTAATGATACATTCGAAACGTTGAGATGTTGTAATCGGTGTAATCAATAAACGCGTTTCTTCTCGACTTACTCGATCCATAAGTGTTCCTGACGACGCGCTATCGCAAGTTTTTTGTGTTTTTGGTTGCATGAACGTTTCAATCCTTACTCCGAAATTGCCGTGTTTCCTGCACAGGTAGCAGGATACTGAGGAGATTTCCGATGCACGAGGACATTACGGAAAGTTCGGACAAAGGGCGACCGATTGTACTGTCGGCTCCGAATTCCATCCACGCTCAATCCTACAAACTACTGGCTAAAGCCCTCGTTGACTTTTTGGAAGAACAGCCCAAAAATACCGAGTAAAAAACGAAAGGCAATGTAGCGTGGTATATCGTAATTGAGATTCCCAACAACATCCAAATCCAATTTTCAATGTAAAACTCGTTAAAGAGTCCCCTTTCTTAAATACACCAACAAAATATTAAAATAAACCACACGCAGAGTGATGCATTCGCGGCATGCCCGCGATTTCACCCCACTCCACACGTTTCCCCAGTCGCGGATCTCACGATAGCGTTGGTGGGGGGGCCCTCAGGATAATGACGCATCGGGAGCGCAGCCTCGTGCTTGTGAAATGTATACGTCAGTTATGCCATCGCGTTTGATACTACAACAACTGAAACGTTGCTCACCCGAAATCTTTACGTCTCGTAAGTCCTGACGCTTCTCTCGTACTATTTTTCTTCGCCCGTAGTATTTGTGGGCAAGAGTACAATATCCGGCGCCCCAAAATTTGTCGGCGACTTTAGGGTTATCGAGTTGAACTAAACAAAATATGAAGAGTGGTAAAAGTTAATATATCGCTTATTTTGCGTTGTAATTAGAATTTTTCGTTTTTTTTTTTCGACTTTGGAAATTTCAAGGAACATCAGGCAAGGTAACTTGGAAATATATAGTTTCAATAGTGTCTCAGAAGCCAAAAATGTATTTCAAATACCATTACTAGGTTTTCCTCGCTTATAGGTGCGACTAGACAGAGAGTAAAGTAATACTTTTAATCGCTAGGAGTCCGAAGAGGGATTAAAGGTATACGGTTCATCTCGCTCCGGACTTGTAAGGCTTCAAATTTATGTGAAATTTGTCGTTTAGTAATTTGACGTAGTAATTATATGGAACAATTTTTATTGTTATAAATAAACAAAGAATACTAATAAACGAAGCATTGTAATCTCGGAGTTTATGTTGAAAACCATATAAATACTACGTTTAGCCGTATCTATATGATACCACTAAACAAACCCAAACAAATAAGGCATTATTATCTCGGAATTTATATTGAAAATCATATAAATACTACGCTTAGTGGTATCTATATGATACCACTAAACAAACCCAAACAAAGAAATACTTTGTTTGTGATAAAATTAAGATATTGTACCCACGAGCCAACAACAATCGCTGAATTTTTGCGTATTTCCAATTACCGCTCAAAGCGCTCATAATTCCTCAAGTAAGCCGAACTGGCAATTTTTTTATTCTTGTAATTCTCATTATTTTGGTTCAAATATCAAGAATCAACGGTCAAAACTTGGCGCCCCGGATATCGTATTATCTCCATTTATGGAACAAATTTTTAAAAGCCTATGGCTTATTGATTGTTGTATGTGTTCGCGAACTACTAGGTTCCAGGATGAATGGGTATTCCACGAGTATACATTCGGGCACCGATGCCACAGTTTATGACGTTCCCATGAGCGTTGTCATCAGGCCATTTCCACCGGAGGTGGACGAAGAAAAGGTTTCGAGCCTGATGGCAACTTTGAGCAATCCAGCCACCGAGACATCCGTTCCACCTGTCGATATATTGTGGATCAAGGGAAGGGAAGGTTAGAAACTTCCTTGCTCATGCAGTCTCCAACTTTATTTTTCAAACTTTGACAGAGTTCGTATTCCTAGTCCGGGATGCTGCACTAGCTACAATCGGTATATCAAATTCACGGCAAGAGTTACAAATTAACAAGATTATCGTGACGAATTTGTGGCGCACCGCGGCATCGCTATCGCAGTAGATTTGCTTCAAGTTACTCTTGAAAAAACTTACCAAAGTATACTAAAATGCGTGTCGAGAGTAACTTTGCTTTGATACTCGAAACTTTTGTGCAAACGTACCGCAGAGCGTTACATACGCTTTTAACGTGTACCTTGTGGATTTGGAGAACAACTGATAATCGATACCGCTCTCATTATCGGTCATTATTATTGAGAGAAGAACAAAGCCGCAAATATTCGACGATGATCGTGATAAAATGTCGGAATCGAGCGCGATAACGCACGCTTGTCACTCATCTCATGAATATGCGCGCCAAGATAAAAAAAACCGTGGAAATTAAAGATGATTCGATTACAAAGACTACATATTTTCTTTTGTTACGACGTCGCAACGCACATGTTTTGTGTATTTCAGGAGGCGATTATTATTACTCTTTCGGGGGTTGTCACCGTTATACGGCTCATCAGAGACTCGGAAGACCGTCGATAAGAGCAAAACTGATCGAATCCACAATTACGGATCTTCGAACGTATCTCGGTAACTCGACTCCCGATCTGAAGTGATTTTTTAGGCCCGCGCGAACACGACGAAATAACGACGGAACGAACTCGTTTGCGGCTCCCTCGCCACGACACCCGTGAATTTAGGAATTACTATTATGCCCACGATATACTACAGCTTTTGTTCACTTTTCAACCGAAATGATCGTGTCTAAATGCGACGATGATGATCAACATTCATTGTTCAGTTTGAAATGTATCAACCGCGCGCTGATGCGGTACGACGATGTACAATTTATTTACGATTTTGAACCTTTGTTATTTGTAATTATACGAACAAATATATGTGTGTTGGAACTTGTGCATTCAATTGGGAAAGTGTACTTCGGTAGATCTAGGTGCATATATATATATATATATATATATATCAAATTGAATATGTATATATATAAATAATCCGTTACGGCATATCATTTGCCTCTACTGTGTAACGATCCTATCATCGGTTCGACTCAAAACAACTCGTGTGCCATATTGCGACAAGATTTTTTAGGTACTCTCAATATCCTTGGTACCCTTAAGGGTACCGTATAACGGTTTCTCGTATAATATATTCATTTATTTCTTCCCTATTTTCATTCTCTCGGGAATGTTGTGTTCATATTTGAAATTGAAATTCTGAAGAGTGTTTACAAACAGGTAAATACACCCGTGGCAGGTAAGACACGAACAATTTCGACCACTAAACGCGTTTTTCTCGAAAAAAACACTTCTCATAACGATCGACACGATGACTACTGCTATTTTTGATGACACAGACGTGGTCACCTTTTAAAGATGATTTTATGCAGTTCAAATATGTATCAAAATGTTAGGGAAAAGGATCTTTTTCCTGACATTTGGTATAGATTCCGAGAAAAAGAATCTGGAAATAACGGGCATTTGGCGGCCGTTTTGACGAGAAGGTTACCGTTGAACCAACAACCAATACTTGAAATACTGATACCATCATACTTTCGTGTCGACAATAGCAGAAAACTAACGCAATATTGCGCGCACATGTGCGATGAACTCGTGGCTAAATACTCTATCCGCACCTTCGTTTTACAGTAATATGAAATGTACCTAACGCAAATGCACTTCCGCTCGGGCACTCTCAATAATATGTACACACATCAATTATAACTTTACTCACTCGTATAGACATTTTTGCTACTTTGCCTTAATTTACAACTCAGCTACGCGTACAAAAGATCGATAGTTCTTCGTTTTTTATCCTCTACCTGTCGTTGATTCACTCGTCGGCAAGTAAAAAAAATATGCAGAAACAAAAACACTCACCATCCAACTATTCCGAAGTTAATTCGAGCTGGGCAGTATGTACCAGGTGGAAGGGCGGGGGGGAGGGGTATCGACAAAACTAATTCGCACAGCCAGTCAGCTTATAATTTGGCAATTAAGTGCACCATATATCCGCGAAAAAGGCTCGTCATTACGTCGTGTCTCCGCGTAAAAATGATTGTGAAATTTCATTTAACGATTGGCCGGGCCGCGTTTCCTACGAAATTTTTTGCCTCTCGAGGAAATTACCGCGTGGTTATCGACGTCAGGAACGAATACTTCGGCTTTATCGTAGACCCCGTTTTCCCCCTCGTAAGCTACGTACTTTTCGTTCTCCAGGTCAAACTCTGGCGGAAATCGATCTTGGAGAATGCGAGGATCGCGATTCTCGCGATAAGGATCCTCGTTATGCAGTGCGTAAGTGTCGTTGTAAGGCTTGGACGTTGAGAAGTTATCGTTTTTTTTGTGCTCGCTGAAGTCGGGATTGTAATTCGTCGGTTCTTCAACCGGTATATCGGCGTGATTCTTCGGCGATTGATGCGTCGAAGCTTTCTTATTGCCTCGCAAGTGCTTCGGTATCACGGATTCCTGGAGGTGCAAGATTTGAGTGTCCGTTACTTCGCAATCGATGTGCATCATCGTAACGTGGTCCGGTGGCGCCGAAAAACTTTCTGTAATAATAAACACGACCATTTGGAGAAAAACAGTCGTGAGATTTTGACGGGATTGGGGCAATTTTGGTAAAAACTTTTCGAGGATTATCGGAATTAAAAAGATCGCTGTTAAATTTGACTTTGCGGGCGGCCATGTTTTTGTTGTTTTTTGTATTTTTTGGTGATTTTTTTCAAAGGCTCTCAATGTATGTTAAAAATGCGTTTCTTTTTCGACCACCGTTACCAAGAAACAATTCGGACTTTGGCAATTTCTTTCGGGGGTCCAAGTCGATGTAGCCCCTTAAGAGACACGAAGAACGACGTGTACTCACCATTTATAGGGACCGCTGGAAAGACCAATGACATTCTCGGTCTAGCTGTGTTGTTTTTCCGCGATGCTGGGAGTAGCAGGTGCTCGCCAGTAAACCACACAACGTAGAAAGTATCGTCTCGTCGTCTGAGTGCATCGAACAACGAAGCGTGATCGCGAAGAGTCGGCGAAAATACCTCAACGGCGTGACTGTTCATCGAGGTTATGCTTTTAACAGTTTCCCTCGCTTGCGTCTCTTTCTCCATGCTCGAGAACAAACGGAAGCTTTCGGCCTTTTTTTTCTTCACCACCGCCGGTTTCTTCGGCAAGAGCAATTCTCTCACTGTTATAATTTTTCGCTGTGGTTTCGGGAGATTCGTCCAATTCTCACGGTCGGAATCGCGACCGATCCATCGTCTTAGCTCGTTGTCCAAGCGTATCGATTCCGTTTGATTTATGTACATCGGGCACATAGGATGATGCATAGGTGTTGTACTACTGTTCTTCGCGTTATCCATTTTATCGTCCTCGCTACCCGTTTCCGGTTTCACCCACAACAAGGATCTGCCGTGCCTGACGGCCGGTAGCGACTCACTTGCGGCGCTGGTCGTAATCGTCTCGAGCCGCTGTCTGTCCTTGTAGAACACGTCACTAAAGAAAAAAAATTACACATTGGTTAAGGGCTTACACCACTGTAAACGTCTAAAATTAAGTGTTTCATCGCGATTTTTTTGGGTGGATGGACAAGTAAGAGGATAATATTCAAGAATGTTGTTAGTCATATCTGCGAGTGAATGAAAAAAAATGGTATTATCAAATCATGCAATATGCCGCTGGAAACATTCTCGCGAGGCATTCTGATTTGAGACGCTCTGCGGCACGCAGTGTAATTGACGGAAATGTGAATTTGAAAAAAAAACATCGAATAATTTGCACGAATGTAGCTAGTGAAATACGTAGAGAATTTTGAAAAGATTATTTTTTTGTAATTGGCAAGCATTTAAACTAAAAACTTAATTTTCGACAGAAAAAAAGGACGATCATTTGTTAATAACTGATGCTATAATTAACTCATGGAAAATCCCGCAGGTACAGTCCGACCCTCTAATAAGAACGCAAAAGCCCCCAAGGGGAAGAGTTTTAGAGTACCCCCAACAGGCGCACGCTCCGCGCTCGCTGAATCTTGCTGTCTCTTTCTTTCTTTTCGGCATGCGAGGTTCTGAATAAGAACGGCCGCACGATCGAGTTTCAATTTGTAGCCCATACGCAAGACGTTGTCTGTCGCATTTTTTCTACTTAATGAATAGTGTTTTTTCAATAATATTCATACGTATTAGTGATTGAATAATAGTGGATGATCACCAACGATATAAGATGTCACAGAAGAAACGAAAAATAGACTGTATATGAAAAATAGTTTGTTGTAAACCCAAATAAATTCTGTACCGCAAAGTAGTACTAATTCTACCGAAAAAGAAGACATTGAAAAACTGCATTTCTCTGAGGCTTTATATTCAATGGAGGAATTCGGTTATCTTGAAAATATTCCACCTCCAGTTGAATGCCCCATGGATCAAAATGACTCAACACAATGAAATTAACTGTAATCATTTATCTGAATCTTTGGCTATTTTTTACGACAATCTTCAAATATACAGACATCACTTGTTATACATGGAAACAAAATGTTTATAATTGTCTCGAAAAATGCAGGCGTTTGATTAACAAAAAGTGTTCATTTCGTATTGTATAGCAACATTTCTTCATAGTATAAACTCTTCTAGGCTTCCGAAACCCGCAGGCGCAATGACTTAAGCTCTTAAACTTATTGGGGAGTCCGACTGTATTTCACTTCGGAATGTTATTTTAAAGATGTGGTCAAAATTTGGAGTGAATAGAATAAAAATTGTGATGTTGCGTGGCGTTTTGAAAATTGTGTTCCGAGAAGCTCCGGCCAGCTACGGCCACCCACAGACCCACACGGGCCTGCGGACCTATGCTTTACAGGTACAAAACTCTCCCCCCCCCCCCCCTTCCTTAATCTAGATGCTTCTGAGTATCTCTTAAGACAATTGTTAAAAAAATCAATATTTTGAAAATTCTACCATGGTGTTAGCCCTTAATCGACACAATCCCGACCAAGGTTCTGTATCCAAAACGCCCTTCCCGTTGCCCAGAAAGTGGCAAGTATTTGAGAAGTGCGGTGCTTGTAACTTTCCCTGAACGGTAAACACTAGTTACTGGTGCGGGCCTGTACAGAAAATCTTTTTTAATCCGCGCCTATTCGAATATTTCGATTTAACACGCGAGTACCCTAATTAAAAATAAAAACGGTTGAAACTCAATTGATTTCGGCAAGTTACATTTTAACCCAACAACAATAATTTACAAACATAGTTAATTATCGATACGTTGGATACATATCATTTTGTAAAATTGTCTCAAAAATAGGGCAAATAGAATAGAATAGAGGCCGAATTCTAGTGTGAACGCCCATTTTCAACATGATTTTTTGGGAAGTAAATTTATAAAAGCGGTTAAATCTACTGTGTTAGTATTTTAGTTATATTTGTACATTTTCGAAGTAACATCTTGAATGCTTTCAAAGCATTTTACTCGAAATTGTAAATGATATTTGATGGGGTGAGGTCATGTCGCGACAACATTTTTCAAATCGGGCGTGTATTTTTCTCAAAGACAAATGTTCACTTCTCGCGGCCCGGAAAAATAGTAATTATAGAGCAATTTAAAAAAGTGCAGGGCCAAACGATAGCCCGACATATACTATACATGTGTATGAAAAGTCGATCAGACCAGTAGTTTCTGAGAAAAATACACGCCCTATTTGAAAAATATTGTCGCGCCATGAATTTCGAATAAAATGCTTTGAGAAAATTTAAGACGTTACTTCAAACATTTATGAATATAACTGCGAAATACCAACACTAGAAATTTACATCATTTTTTTTAACCACGTTTTTAAAACGGATGAAAGAGTATAAAATAATTATTCTTCCTCCCATAAAGATTTATAACCCAATACAGATTCCTAACCCCATACAATTATCCTGAACATTTGTGATTGTGAATTTTTGATGGCTATGAAAATACTTGTAAGATTAAAAGCGAAAAACGTAGGGCGCAAGGAATAGATAATCGATGCACGAATAATTCACCTAAGTCACTAACAATTCATTGCACCGCAAATGATATGAACTATTGGGTGAGTTTCCTCAACGACAGCTACGCCCTACACTCCTATCGTTACACTCCATCTATTGCACGCACCTCACGTTTTTCGTTTTTAATCTCACAAGTATTTGCATAGCTTTTAAAAGTTTACAATCACAACATTTCAGGACAATGTGTATGGGGTTATAAATCTGTATGGGGCTAGGAGAAATTATTTTATACTTTTTAGGCTGTCTTAAAAACGGGCAGAATTTTTATTTAATTAAGGGGGCAGAATTTTTATTTAATTAAGTAATTTTATTTTCTGCTTTTTAGTCTTGTGTGTCGAAAATTTTGCTTCTCCTTCTCTAGGTGTCGCTCGCGTTGTGGGCTGTCTCCTTGACCATCGTAGTTGTTGTCACTAATGCACTATCCACTATTAATAGTATTTTTTATTTCATTTTTAAAAATTTGCTCCCTTTCACTAAACTATATTTTATATTTCTTTCACAATTTTTTCTCCCTTTTTCTCTCTGTGCCGGACTTGCCTGTCTATTTGTGTGTCATCCAGATCTGAGCTATATTCAAACTTTCAAGTCCCTAGCTCATCCGGAAGTTAGTTCAAAATCGGTTACAAAATTTGTACCGAACCGACAAACAGACGACCAAGAAAGTGGGTTGATAAAAAGTACTCGCTGAATGCGATTTTTCCGAAGTATTACAGACTGTTGAATCAAAGGGTGAATAGAATACAGGGAGAGGAAGGCCCTCCATTAATGATAAAATGTTTAAATAGTGCATATACTTCGACACGTTCAAATACCATATTCGTAGCATTCCTGAAAGGTTTTTTTCGTTTTCATTTACAATTTCCGTGTATGGAGTAAAAAGATGAAAAAATATATTCGCAACTGTATCATTACACGTGACAACGCGTTTGACCAGTAGAAAAATCAACAAACCTCAAACTGTTGATGTTGAGGGACACCATGAATACCATGGCGAGAAGAAGAGCGGTATTCTTTCTATTTATACCGAGATTAATGTTGCCAAACTTCTGGCTCTTCTCGTTGATCGTCTCAAACGTGGAGAGTCGCTGTTTGAGAGCCGAATTTTCCATCTTCAATTGTCTGTTCTCTCGTTGTAAATCGGCTACCTCGTTTTCCAACGAGGTCAGATATTCCTTCTTCTTTTTGCGTGACAAGCAGGCCGATTCTCGATTCTTGATCATTCTCTGTTGCCTCTTGAGGGCCTTTACCTCGCAATCTTGACGCACCGCGAGATTAATAAGATCGGGCATCTCTTTTTTAATCATGATCGGTGGAAGATTGGTGGTTTCCTTTTTCACGATTAGCGACGGGCAGTGCGCAGGCGACGTCACTCTTGCTGTCTCGTTCGACGTTCCCGAGATCGTGATTTGCATCGGAGCGTCAATCGCGTTACTCTGTAACTGTAGATTCGCGGGTGCGGGTACGACTTTGATGCGATTGGACACCCCTACCTGTATCGTACTTAGTGGTTTTGCCGATTCGTTGCTTTGCGGATTAAACGAATTTCGTAGCTCGGCCTGTGGGTGACGCCTCGACAATGCTTGAATCTTCAGTGGTTGCGATAGGTTGCCGTTCTTTACTTTTTTCGTCAGTGCTGCAAAGTCCTGGGCGCTCAGCACTATCATCTTTTTCATTTGTTCTGTAATGTCAAATATATGTAAGCTTTTTTAATTAAAAACAAAAACAACATGTTCTACATTTATAGGGAGTATATTTTGTAATGTTCCTTCGTATGCCCCCATCTGCGTGAACGAACCTTATCCTTTTACTCTTATCCCACACTTGTCATGTTACTACTTCCGGTTCTTCCAAGCATTCCTAATGCACTAACTTTATCGCATTTGCACTATATGGCTTCGGAAAACTGTGGAAAGTGTCTACCGATACAGACAGCTATATTTTAATGCGTTTGACTTGTGTTGCCATAGGAAAGAGTAAAAGTGCCTGCCGTTTGGAATTCGGCGCGGCAAAGCGTTGACCCATTCAAATGTTGGTCTAGGTCGACGCTGCTTGATATGGGAAATCGCCTCCACTTGAGGTATTTCTTTCACAAACCCGAATATCTAACAATTAACTCATTTTCGTCCATCATGTAATAATACATCCCAGTATACCGGTAAAATTTCAAGCCAAATTTCAGACAAAAGATGACCCCACCAGGAGGTTATGGTTGAAATTGTGAGATGTAAAACGTCATATCGTAAGATTGGACGTCTGACAAGACCATAACCTTGAAACATTAGCGATTTTCTATCAGCATCACATCATTTTTTTCGTACAAAAATGTCGAGTTTTGACCCAAATAAGCGTTATTTGCGGGAACTTTTCATTTACTTCTTTACTTTGAAGAAATGTGCAGCTGAGGCGCATCGATTGCTTGTAGAAGCATATGGTGAGGCTGCTTTAAGTGAGAGAAGTGGTGAGTGGTTTCATAATTTTAAGAACGATGAATTTGACGTCGAAGACAAAAAACGTAGCGGAAGGCCGGAAGTATACGAAGTGGCGGGATTGGGAGCATTATTGGAGGGAGATTCGTGCCCAGCGCAGGAAGAACTTGCACTTACATTAGGAGTGACTCATCAAGCAATTTAAATTTGATTAAAACATAAAGTACCGTTCTTTCACAATAAATGCCCAACCTTTTATTTCAAAAAACGGCGCAGACTTATTTGTACTCGTTAAAAAAAAAAGATTCTGAAAATCGACGAATTTCAACGACTCGTTAACGATTGTTATCTTGAATAATCTGTTCGATTTTTAGATCTCAGGTGGACCGTTTGCGCTGGAGAGTCCACCGTCAAACGTCGCGAAAAGTTTCCTCGTTTGCCGACGGCCATGTTTTTGTTGTTTTTGTGTATTTCTTAGTGATTTTTTTAAAGGATCTTAAGACATGTACCTTTGTGTTTAAAAAAATTCTTTTCTTGTTGACAATTTCAATTAGTTCAAGTTATTCATTTAAATTAATATTAATTCAAGTTGACGTTTCAATTGACAATTTGAAATAGCCGATGGACCAAACGTGCTGGTTTTTTTTTCTCGGATTTACGAAATTGTTACTGCGACTTTATATTATCGATAAATCGATGATAGTTTCACCAGCATTTTTCCAAATGCAACAAAGCATCCATTGTCTCTCGTCAAGCCACGTGTGAATTTCTACGTGGACTCACCCCTCGTGAATTTGTTGGTATTTGGCAAGCAGACGCGTTTGGCGGCGTTTCCGCTAGCGAGAACAAACTTGGTCGTTGCTTCACGATCGTTCGAGGCCAACGGTACCAGTTGGATTCGCGGTCCGGGTGTACAGCCCTCGAGTGACGGAGACGTCGGCGGTGATTCTTCCTGCGGTGGGGAAATCGGTGGCGTGTCCAAAACCGGCTAGAAACGTATGAGTGAGAAGTGAAAATATGATTTAGATTGTCGACTAGATCGAACAATTGAACGATCATTCTCGTCTTACTAGCAATCCTGTGCCGGTGCTACAGAACGATTCCTGTTGCCATTCCGAGCTGCTGGACTCGGAGTGGCTGGGACTTGGCGAAGGTGGCAATTGCGAACACGGACTCCTCGGCTCCGTTTTGATCTCATGTTTGATGCGCTTCGATCTAGACTTTTCTGGACATCGAACGAGCGAAAAATAATATCATTGGAAATAAACTCCGAATCGGTGAGAAAATGGACGCCGCCTTTGAGCATTCTCAAAAAAAATCGACAATTCTTCAGACAAGTGACATTTCCGAACAATGAGTTTGTTTGGCTTTATTTGGGTTTTTTTTGGATTGGACCCAAACAAATAAACAAGTTTTTCAATTGATTTTTTAGCAATTCTAAAGAATCACCAAAAAATCAATTGAAAACCCGGTTAGTACGTTTGATTTTGGATGAAAAATTCATCAATCTATAGAATATTTTAATTTTTATATATGTACAACTCAATCGTCAATTGCAGAGCGACCGAATCCCTGTCTTTCGATTTCCTCCGACGTCTTGGCGTGTTTTTTTTTTCTATGCGAGAATACGCACCTTCGCACATGCTGTCGAAAACGTCGGCGATATCGTCGCAATCGAGTCCGTACTTTTCGAGATTGGAATAATCTGAAAACGGAGAATCGAGCGTCGCTCCTTTTATTATTTCATCGGGACTCTCGTCGTATCTTGGCGAACCCTCGCCACCCAAAAGCAGCGGAATTTCGAGCTCGGAACTAAGAGCTTGTAGAAAATTATCAGCCGGTAGAGAATCCTCGTTGTCTGCAAAAAAACATTCTCGTTTACTACATTTGGTTGCTACAATTCTTCCATGTGAATCTGGTGACATTGTTATTCCTATCATCATCATCATCATCATCATCATCATCATCATTATATCGTCCTTTACTGGCATTTCGATTGTTGTTATTGTCATTATTATACACCGGGCGTCCCGTTTCCATCTTACACTTGATTTACCTCGAAAAATACTCCTTCGATCCAGTATTGAGTATAGCGAAGCTTGAAGGATTCGAAAGAGGCGTTAAAAAAATGTTTCGGTACAAAATTGAAAATGGCCGATAATTTGTAAATAGAAACACGATTTTTTTTCTCCAAAAATTTTGTCTGTAAAAACTAATAACCTTCGTAGGATTTTTAAAATAAAGTTGACGGAAAAAATTTGCCTTTGTAAAAAAAAAATCCTACCAAAGTTAGTAGTTTTGGCGTGACAATTTTTTTGCTGCAAACAAGTCACACTTCCATTTTTTTTAACAACATGTCGCCATTTTGAATATTGAACCAATTTTTGGTAAATATTCGAAAGTGGGGCTCCTGCTAAAACCAGGCTAATTTTTGTTTGGGTTTTTTGGGGTTATTTGTGGTTGGGTTTTTTGGGGTTATTTGTGGTTGTTTGGGGTCGTTTGAGGTTATTTGTGGTTGTTTGGGGTTGTTTGAGGTTGTTCAGGGTTGTTTGGGGTTGTTTGGGGTTGTTTGGGTTCGTTTGAACCCTCGAAGAAAATTAGCCGGATTCAAGCAGGTGCCCCACTTCCGAATACTTACCCAATTTTTTTAGCGTCTTTGAACCCTAAAAGTTCTCCAATACTCAACACTAGATTCGAGCAGTATTTTTCGAGATAAATCAGGTGTAAGATTGAAATAGAACACCCGGTATTATCGTGTTATGTTATAGTGTATGCACTAAACCCTTAGATTTTCTGGTCGTTTCTAGTCAGCATACTTTCTATCCTTTTCGCAATTTTTCAAAAACCCTCCAAGCGTATGCTCGGTAAGGACCTATTTTTAGGGCCGATACCGATCCGCCGAGCGCGTAGAGAATGCATTTGGCAAAGGCCCTTGATGCTGCCTTGAATCGAACCCTCGGACTTTGGGCTGATGACGTTGAAGTTTGCATCCTTGGAATGCATCGAAAATTAATTCTTCGTAATTATTCGAATTATTTTTGGCCGATTTAGGCTGTGTAAATAGTTCAAACATTCTATTGTTACGTAATTATTCTAATACTTTTTGACCGACTTAGGCTGTGCAAATCGCTCAAACGTGTCTACGTATTCTTATCGAAAATTGACGACCTCAATTTGCAAATAAAGGTATTGATAAAACTAAAGAAAGAAACATGATAAGAAAAAAAAAATCTTTGCGTTCCAACGACGCGAACTTCAACGTCATTCGGAACGTCGCGCAACTTCACCACTGCTCGCTCATATTGTATCATATTATATTATATCGCATTATTATCATTACTACTAGAGACAGATTCCTGATAGGGAAATGCATTTGTTCGTCTGAAAAAAATGCCTTTTTACTCATTTTTTTGTTACAATTTTTTCAAAGTTTATGTCATATTATTTTTATCAGTTTCTTCACAATTATTATTATTATTATTATTATTATCATCATCTTCTACTGGCATTTCTAGCAATATCATTGTTGTTGTTATTAGTGACAGGATACTGGGAGGCACTGATTCTTTTATTTTTATTTGCTTAATTCATTTTTTTGTGTAGAATTTATTCGCCGACAGGCGAAATTGTACAACGGCGAGAGACGATGAGCAAGGCCGGCAGATTTTGAGTCAATGAACTTTGTGGAAGCCGGCCGGCTGCGTCACGGCTTCGGGCTGTGTTACCTGTGAACGTACACGAGACATCCTATCTCCTGAACTTGCCTTCACGAGTCATCAAGTGAGATGAAGCGAGTGCACGTTATTTTCGACTTTCTTTATTTCTTCCCGAACACTTATAACTCCCATTCGTTTTTATTCATTCGTAATTTTTGTGGAGGAACATGACAGTTTTGCGAGTGCTGAGAAAAATGGAGGGGATTTAAATTATTCCTTCGGACTTGCTAGAAAGTGGGATTATTTTTCTTTCTTGTGCATTGCGATTTTTCAATTTAACTGATACCTGTCGGAGTCTTAGTAATCTGAATGCCGCAACAATATCTTATTTATATTACGTTTCTAATTAACGGTTATTATTAATTAGTGAAATCTTGATTGATTTCAGTGCTCAGATAATTAGACGGATCATTCTGTGAACTTCATGGTGTACAATATTTCAAACAGCAATATTAACTAACTATAACGAATTTAATTATAAGCCATATGAATTATAAGTCATTATATAATTATGGCTTATATAATTGTAAGCTATTATAATTAATTCACATGATTTACCCAGAATAAAAAGATCTACGTACGTCACGATTTTCTCATCTATATTGACTTTTTTGGACTATTATTGATCATGAGCTTCGTAAAAATAGAACCCATTACTTTTGCAGCGTAAATTTTGATTTGTGCACGAGTAAGCAAAAACTGGCTACGAAAACGAGTACAATTACATGCGGCGTGAATTTACTTGTGCACGAGACTCGAGAAATTAGCTTTCCGCTGTTGAACCTGCTTAGCCGGAAATAATTCGTGCTTCGATATCAGGTCAATGAACAAAGCCGACGATATTTCGCAATTGCAGGTTATTCAATGCCGAAAGACTTCTCAGTTATTTTGTAACCCGGTGGATCGCTTGTCGCAAGTGAGAGTTACAATTATCGGAGCAATTGAAGCAAAAGAAAGATCAGAACAATTCGGGGGAAAAACCTTTGAATATCAATGTCAACAATCAACGATCGTTTCGCAATCGTGATTATTTCCGACAGTTTTGGTATCTTATTCATTTCTGCTCAGCATACGATCGAAAGATAGAGCGCGAAATGATTTTTTCCTTGATACACTCCAGGCCAAAAGTTTGGGTACACCCCACGAAATTCCGAGCCGCACAAAAAGTTCGATAACTTAGTGAAAAATAAAGATAATCGAATTTGCAAAGTCTAAAGATAATTGAATTTCCAAAATCTACGAGTTCGACCCACTTACATTATTAGGGGCTCGACCCAAATTAGTGAGAGAAAAAAATTTCGAAGGAAAGTTTTGAAAAAGTTCTAGTCGATTCAGCATGATTGTACGCAACTTTTTTCCCTCTTGACAATTTCATTTAAACCTCAAAGTTTTTTAGTTGCGCTGCCTTTTTTGAAAATGGTCGTTTGTAGGTAAAAACAATCATAACTCTCTTAAAAAAAATCGCACGAAATTTTCTGAAAAATGAAATTGAAGCTATTGGTTACCGTTTCAAGGATATTCCAAAAAAAAATTAACGAAAAAAATTTCTAGAAGCTGTGCAACCGATTGAAAACAGCCGAAAAAAGTCAAAAAACGGCCATCTTCAAACCGGTGCACCGGGCTCAAAAAAAATCGCAAACATTTTTCTAAAAAAGCAAAATGAAGCCTGATATGTCCTTTTTAAAATGGGGCTTTGGAAATTCGATTATCTTTGTTTTTCACTAAGTCATCGAACTTTTAGAGCGGCTCGGAATTCCGTGGGGTGTACCCAAACTTTTGGCCTAGAGTGTAATTGCAATTTAGAATGTGTTTATCTTAAATCAATGTCTGCAAATGTGGAAAAATTCGTTAGATAAATATAAAATTTACATAAATACATAGCAGTAGGGCGCGCAGAAAGTTTCGTAGGTCAATTTTGTGTTTTTTTCGCTAAATTCAGTCCTCAAAAATGGGTTGCACTGTTTGCACGATCCTTTTTAGAGATCTCTAACCTAAATATGTAAGAATTGTTTTGCACGATAATGACAATGAGGCAATGCAAAAATAAAAATGAATTTTCGTTGCATTTCAACGATGTAAACTTCGACATCGTTTCTCTGGGCCCATTTTTCACGTTCTATTTCAAATGGGGTTAAAGTTTGCATCGTTGGAATGCAAAGAAAATTCTTTTCCAATTTCTTATTTTCATTATTATCTACAATCATAGTTTGCAGATTAAGGCTGTCGATCGCTAAATAAGAATCCTAAAAAATGTTTGTATGATTTTCGCAGCTGCCAAAGGCAATTTGTGAAATTGAAAAAGAAATCATCTTTGCTGCATCCGAACGATGCAAACTTCAACGTCATTATTTGAATGCGTCGCGTGACGCATGACCACGAAGATGGAAAACCCACTACATACGTCGAAGTCTCTCAAATTGGTACACAATTTTCGTTATTTACTTTTATCTTTTCGATGCACACAGCGAATAATCTTAATTACAAGAGCTATCAATAAGAAAAATAAAAAAAAATCTGACTGCTGGCAAAATGCGTATGATTTTTGGTCATATGATTGATGGCGAGACCCATACTAACCTATATTTCAAGTTACTACACAGGGTTGTCAAATGATTTTTTATTTCATAGTGTCGTTAGCAGTTCATTTGAGAATTTGCTTCTTTGATTTATTTTTTGCTATTATAAAATAATTCAGTTATACGTAGACTGCAGCAAAGCGAAAACGAGCTAGTTCAAACTACTGTTATACATTTTCTTATATATATGTGGAGGGTATATTATTCAAAAATTTATAAAAAGGATTACAGATTTCGGGTAAGGTGCTTTTTTTCTTATTTCGGGATAGAAATAAAGGATGAAAATGAATCAGCAGACAATATTGGCTCCTTCAGTGAAGAGCAAGGAGAACGCTTCCACCAATAAAATCATGGAAGATGGTGCGCGATTGCCTCGACAAGTCTCACTCGAGAAAATCTTGAAAAAGGAGCTTACTCAATGTAAAAATATTTAATAAATCTTAAATATAACAATAGAATTATGTTTTATAATAAAATTGTATATTTCCCTGATTTTACGTAGAATATCGATATTGAGCATTAATATTTTTATAATTTTTTTTAACCTCGTTTTCCAAACGGACTAGAAAGTATAAAATAATTTCTACTAGCCCTACATTGCAGTGCAATGAAATTGTTAGTGACTTAGGTGAACTTTTCATGCATCAATTATCTATTGCATACGCCCCACGTTTTTCGTTTCAAATCTTACAAGTATTTTCATAACGATTTAAAATGCACAATCACAAATTTTTAAGTCACTCTGTACGGGGTTAGGAATCTGTATGGGGTTATAAATCTGTATGGGGCTAAAAGAAATTATTTTATACTTTTCAGTCCATTTTAAGGGTGGTGTAAAAAAAAGGTAATTGAATAATTTTATTTTCTGCTTCTTAGTCTTTTGTGTGCGAAATTTTGTAATCGATTTTGAACATCTTAATGAGTTTACGACAGAGATATGTAGCAAAGTTCAGGTTTATGAAAACCTGAAATATGAAAACCCTAGTCACTGATGCACTATTTACTATTAATTTTTTTTTGACAAGAAAGCGTGTTAATATTGGATTATCATCCAGTTCTGAGCTATGTTTATCGTTTCGAGTCTCTAGCTTATCCGGAAGTTAGTTTAAAATCGATTGCAAAATCTGTACGAAACAGACGAACAAACAAACAAACAGACAGACAAGAAAGCGCGTTAATAAAATAGGGTCAGTATAGAGATAAGAATTAGAAAAAATCTACAGTTTTGCGCCACCAAATCGGATGTTGAGCAGTCGTAACAATTAATTAGAAAATGATATCTCGTTGTACCAACTCAAGGTATGGAAGGGAATTATTTTTGGCGAGTATGAAAATGTATCATTTTTTATCTTTTGTGGCACGTGTTTCGGTACGTGGGATGTTTTGTTGAATACTTCTGGGTGTCTGACAATGAGTGTAATAATCGAAAAACCCTGAAAATCGTTCTAATTCATCATCATTATTTCGATGCGAGCCGTGTATTTTAAAATGATCTCTAATTTCGAACACGGAACCGAAGCATCAAAACACTTGTTGAGAATCCCGCAATAAATATTCAAAAGTCTTCGTCACTTGATTCCATCATTAGAACAATTCATTAAAGCACGGCGGCATAAACTTTTTTTTATAAATCACCACTCGATCATTATTTGAATATTGTAGATACAAAAGAAGGGTTTTATCTCTAATATTCTTTCCGTTGTCTTTCAGTCTTGAACTAATATATTGCATATACAGGGTTGACCATTTAACGTGACCACCCCAAATATCTCCGTTGCCTTTAGAGTGACGAACAAAAATGTCAGGACGTAATTTAATTGATTTCGAAGGCTTATACAGTGGTGAAAAATTAATTCTTGTCAAGGTCATAGTTTTTGCGTTCTCAAGGTCAACAATGGTTTTTCAAATGGGAACATGTTTTTTTTTTTTATTAAGACGTTGTAACTGATATTCAGACGAATCCAATGACCTATGGTATCATGACCTTGAAATGATTTTTCACCAAAAATGTTGGGTTTTTTGGGCTTGTTTCGGTTTGGTTGGGTTTGGTTGACTTTTATTTGGGTTTTTGAGTTTGCTTGGGTTTGTTTTCGTCACTCTAAAGGCAACGGAGATATTTGAGATGGTTACGCTAAATGATTCACCCTATATATACAAGGTGTTTGGCGCAGGGGGGGGGGGATTATTTGCTAATTTTTTCACCCTCAGACCATATGTCCTAAGTGTCACGGTAATTCAGATATGATTTTTTTCGTTATTTTAATTACCCGACATTTCGCCTTTAAATTGTTATAACTTTTTCATTTGCGGTTGTAATAGCACGAAATAAATTTCCTCGTATTCTGCAATGTATGTTCATTATAAATAAATCATCATTTGACACAATTGTTTTCAAGAAAGTGATTCTTGAGCTTCCAGTCTTAAAAATGTGTAAATGTATGAAAACTTTCAACTCCTAAATTCATTATAAAAAAAACTTATTCTCTTTATTTTGACCGCATAATGAATTATTTCTATGACATGTAGCATACCGTTGGAAAGGGTATAAACTATAGAACTTTTTAAAACAAAGCCAAATTCAAAATAGCTTTCAGTTCTTTTTATAATGAATTTAGACGTTGGCATCTTTCATACATTTGCGCATTTTTAAGACTTTGGAAGCTCACGTGCCATTTTCTTAATACCATTTGCATAAAATAATGATTTATTTATAATGAATATACATTGCAGAATACAACAAAAGTTACTCCGTGCAATTACAACCACAAACAAAGAAGTTATGACGATTTGAAGACGAAATTTCGGATAATTATAAAAAACAAAAATTCATATCTTAATCACCGTGAAACTTAGGACATAGGGTCTAAGTGTGAAAAGAGTAGCCAAAGACGCCCCCAAACAAAAAACGTATGTGCCCTGTATATGTAGATTTCGAATTTACGCGGTCTCCGGACAAAGCCCGCTTCTGAGGGTCGAAGCGGTCGCGATATCAAACAATTTACGTGGACGCACGAAGGACATTTTTTTAATGCCTTGTCGTTGGGTCACCAACTTTGAGTTTCTCGCGCATTTGTAACCACTTGTCAATACGTTTCATGGTGTCAATCCACTTGCGTTGCCCCATTTGGTAACAATCGTATACACTTTTTTCCATCAGCTGTAAATACACAGTACGCTTCCATCGAACAAACGACACACCTGAGCAATTTCAAACACAAACTCCATACAAGTGGCGTGGAGAAAAAATAACCAGGAAATGATATTCATGTTGGAATAGTAGAAACATCGAAACGCCGAATTGGCAAGTATGTCAACAAAATTAGAACAATAATTTCCATAACACGTTGTAAAAATTGAAAAATTGAAAACGAGACTTCGAAATGCATAATATGTCCGGTCTTTTTCATTTTTTTGTAATTTTCCGAACGAAGCAAGAAAATTTTGGATAGTTTTATTAATCGATAAATTTCAACAATGAACAATTAAGGACGTTGGAGCGTTAGCCACAATCCAAGATTAAATTTTTGAAAAAATGTATGTTATTGTCTACACTGTACTGAGTCTTTGCGATTTTTTGAATTTTGTTTTCACCACAAAACACGCGAGATAAAAAATAGTTTAATGTATGTAATTTTACGTGCTGTTTGATATGCAAGACGTTTACGCCACGGGTGCTGTAATTTTTTTGGCTATTTAGCACCAATATAGAAACTTCTAACAATGGATTAACACAAAGTAGACCTTTATAAGCATTGAGAAGAAAAAAACCGTTTTGCCCGTCGTGAACCATATACAGGGTGTGTCACAACTGAATGCGTTCCCTGAGATGGGGGGTTGGGGGTGAAATTCGGAGTCGATTAATATAAGCATGTGTGGGTCTCAGATCAACCCCTGAATTATTATCAATTTTCAAGGACAGGCCAATCAGGTGCGCCCGATAGGCCGGCGTATCATCGGGCATGCCTGATTGGCCCACCTTCAAAAATTAATACGGAGGGTCTCCCTAACCCAAACCCAAACCCCCACCCAAACCCCACCCCAAATCCAAATGCAAACACAAATGTGTTTGGGTTTGTTTGGTTTGGGTTGGTTGGTTTTGTTTGGGTTTTGGTTTTCTTTTGGGTTTGTATTGTTTGGTTTCTGTTGGCCGGTTTTTTTTGGGTTTGGGCTTTTGGGTTTGTTCATTTGGGTTTGGGTTTGTTTTTTGGGGTGGTTTGTTTGCGTTTGTCATTTTGGTTTTGTATGTTCGGGTTTGGGTTGATTTGTTTGGGTTTGTGTGTTTGGGATTGTTTGTTTGGGGCGTTGTACAGCGTGAACCGCGTAAAATTAGCCGCTGTCCGGACGAATAACATACGCTTATTCGTCCGATAACCGCACGGCTAGCCTCAGCGAAATTAAGGTAGAACGAGCGCGCTCTTGATTTCTATAGATTTTGTTCAAATTTTAACCAGACATTGTTCATATCATTATGCATGTTTGAGTGAAATTTCAGAACAGTCGACTAATAAGATTGGGAGATAATGGATTTTTAAAATGCACCCTTTTTCACTGCAGAGTCTGCATTGACCGGAAGCCAGGTCACATAATTCGTCGTACCATTCTATTGTGTTTATAAATTTTGAAGAAAAATTCTTTTTACATAGCAAACTAGTTAATAGAAGACTGAAAAAAGTTTCGACTGCCTTCACTATTCGGTTTTGCTAAAAACATTCACTAAAGACAGAATAGTTTCCCGTAAGAAATACTTATCCTCTATAATAAGAAGAGACATGGCACCACCGCATCGTTCCACGTTTCCGAGGAGGTATATTTCCGCGGCGTATTTAAAATAATACTACAATGCAAAGTTTTATTTGGAAGTAAATTTTAATCGAACAAAGTTTTTAATTAGGTATCGATTAACCAACACATTTATTTGTTAATGAAGATAACATAACCAATATAAAATATAAATATTTATAACGCAAATTTTTTTTTATCACGATACGTTTCCCATCACATAGCGTGCTTGTCGAGTGTTCTTTATCAACGACTCCGGCACCTTCAACACATTTTTCCTTTTTGGGTTCTGCCAAAATTTCACTGTTAACGGCTTTTTTCTTCCGCCACTTTCCTTTGAAACGTATGCTGTTTGACATTTTTATTTTTTTCCGTGGTGCTCAGACTTTTCTGTCAGCTCCGCGACAGCTCGTTACAGTGTTGCCACGATCGTTCATCCGCCGAAATCTATAGTCGGGTCACGAGCTTGATATAGTATTTCTCACACTGTAGAGTACAGTCCGGAGGAAAAGTTTTATTCCAAAACTATAGATTTATGTATATGCTCTACTGCATGTAGCGCGTGATATGTTTGTTTCCGACGACCGCGCTAGGTCTACCTTAATAATAATTCAGAGGTTGATCCGAGACCCTCATATGCTTATATCAATAGACTCAAAATTTCACCCCCAACCCCCCATTTCAGGGACCTCATTCAGTTCTGGGATACCCTGTATATTCAACATTGAACCATCATGGTATGATGAAAGATTTACGAATCTTGGCTGGCGAATAAGAGTATTGCTGCCAACCCCAAAGTCCGCGAAATTGCCGTATTTCGGCAACACTTGAGGATGTTGTGTCCAAATTTGAAAACGGTAATAAAATTTTAAAACTCGATAGGTCATTATGTAAAACATTTCAAAGGTTGTGTAAAAAATTCACGACGATTAGGAAGCTGGCTACTGAGAAATTAGAATTTACTAATTACAAGCAGCCTTATGGAAACTGAAGTAACTCTGCAATTATTATTTTTTTTTGTTATAAAAAATGATGCTAAAAATACAAAAAAAATCGCACTTGAGGAAAAAACATATAAGAATATAGCGGCACCGTTGCATAGACCGAAAGTAGCGGGAAATTTAAATACTCATTTTCGTTCACGGACGACGTCGTTTCTTGAAGCATAAAACCACTTTTGTTTTTGATATATTTGAAATAAAAAAACGATCATTCATAAATATTTCTTCTATTTTTTAATAACAAATAGCAAAGTTTACTATTTGCTAATAGAATTGCAAAGTTACTTCAGTTTCCCTAAGGCTGCGTGCAATATGTGGATTTTAATTTCTCGGTAGCCAGCTTCCTAATCGTCGTGAAATTTTTACACAACCTTTCAAATGTTTAACATAATGACCCATCAAATTTTTAAAATTTGATCACCATTTTCAATTTTGGACAGAACATCCTTAATATTAATTAATGGTAATTATAATCTCGCGACATAAATATAAATAGGCATAATTATCTAATAAATTACTCAAAATTTTATTCTGAGTTGTATAAATCACTCCCCGACGCAGTTTTTCATAATAATGATCGATAATGTTATACTTTTTCAAGTTGGTAGTAACACAAAAGTTTTTCTTCTTTACGTAACAAAAAAGTAAAAATGCATAATTTTTGCCCGCTAATTTTATGAAGAATTAGCATTTACAAAATAAATCTATATCTCGTACGTTTTTTTTGACGTTTATTAAACAAAACGTTCATAAACCGTCATTTGTTTCAACTAGACCACTCCAACCTCCTTAAGCAAGAGACGTTACAATTAACATTACCCAAAGGCAAAAACAACTCATACAATAACCTACGTAATTAAGGGGGGCCTTTAGGTAAAGGAACATTTTTTGATTCTCATTCGTTTTTTTTGGCGGAAAGATTTCTTCACTACTTTTAAGACTTAGTGTATGTTTTATTGCTACTATTGGCTGTCATAGGGAATTTTTTTATTTGTTAATCTTGAAAAATGACGGTTCTTCTAAACGGTTTCAGCGGACGTTGTAGACGGCGTGACACGTAGCATCGGTGGGATTAATCGGACAAAAACCAGCGAAGATTTTTCCTTCATTAACATTCATACGCAGAATATGAACCAAGGAAAAGTGAGAAATATTAAAAATCGATGAAACGATACGCTTTAAAACGAAAAGATGGAATTTTCCGAAATGAAAATGACTACATTTTACCATAAAAACGTAGTCATTTATTATTTTTTTTAATAATAAGTAATATTTTAAATAACGCGTTTATTAACGATGCACACATTCGAGATTAAGATGATGCATCACGAGATCGAATGGAAAATGAACGACGGCTTTAAATACACGGCAGATAAGACGCAACGAATTTTCAAAAGTTCAAAGATAAAACATCGAACTATCAAAAGTTCGAAGAAGCGCTTGAAATATGGGCGTTTTTTCAGGAGGATATTTTATCACCCTTCGCACATGAGTTCTTCGTCCCGGCCAAAAACGACTATCTGTACACTACAGGCAAAAGTACAGATACAGTTTTTGAATCGACAATCGCAACGACAACAAGCTGCAGACCTCGGCCAAAAGAGGCACAAGGGAATGTGTGCGGGACGATGTTGAAGTTTGCATCGTTGGAACGCACTGAAAATTCTTCTTAATTTTCATAATTTTCTCTTTGTGGTTATCAACCAAAATAATATTTTGTTACAAATTTAGAGTAAAGATCTCTAATACGGGACCAAAAAAATGTTCAAGTGATTTTGAAGGGCTAAAAGTGTCGAAAAAAAATTAAACCACGAAACTTTCGTTGCGTTCCAACGATACGAACTTTATTCTCATATGTTCGGTGTAGTATTTCGAACATCAATGGGGAGATCCGTTTAGGCCGCTGAAGATAAGTCCATTTACAAGATTTTTTGAAACAAAATTATTTATTCTACACAATTAAAATTTGATGTTTATATTATATCTTTTAATTGTCAAAGAAAAAAATCATTTCTTCAATGCTTTAAAATGGCGGCTATGCGACACTTGCTTCAGAGAGCTGCCACCTGAGTTGTACAAAGGGGGCGTTGGGAAGGCGTACAACCTAGCGTCTGGTGCATTGATCCGAAACATCAGTGCCCAGAAGTTTTAGATTCCTAGGACCCATACGCTGTATGGGAACCTAGAGTTCCTTGAAAATTATTTTTAAAAACGACTTTCTCATTGATAAACACTACAATGAAAATTTCATGAAAAATGGAACCTTTTTTTGAACGGGTCCCATTTTTCGAATTTTTACTTTTCTTTGGATTTTTCAGCTTCACATAGAGCGTGTGACTTTTAAGAACCTAGAATTCCTTAACTCTGATGTTTCACATCAATGCACCAGACGCTAGGCTGTTCGCCGTGGAACAATCCAGGCGGAAATCGTCTCCAGAGCGAGTGTACAGACACAATTTAAAAAATTATTTTAAAAAAATGGCAAATATAGAGATGTAATAACATTTTAATTATGTAGAGATGTACATAACATTTTAATTATGTAGAATCAATATATTCGACACAAAAAATCGGCGCCGGTTTTAAATTCCGAACTTTGAATGATCAGAACGCTCGAAACTCCGAAGGAATACTACCCCGAAAGATTCAAACTCCGAATCAATTTTATCCGAAAAACCAAAACACCCAAAATCTGAACACCGTCAAAATAATTCGGCTATAAAATGTTGAAATGTTCCAAAATTTTCAATCAAATGACGAATTGCAAGAATTTTCTTATTTAGCATGTTGAGTCCCTATGGAACATGTTAATGTTAATTGTTCAATAAATAGCTTCTTAATCGTCATGAAATTTTTACACGACCTCCTGAATACTTCATGTGAAAACATACCAAATTTTCAGAATTCTATCATCATTACTTCAACCTCCTTAAGGGTTGAAATAAAAAATGATAAGAAAATTCTGAAAATTTGGTATGTTTTTGTATAAAGAATTTAAGAGGTCGTGTTAAAATTTTACGACGATTAGGAAGCTCGTTATTAAAAAATTAACATTTTGTTAAGAACAATTTTTAAAAGGAATTTAAAAAAATGTATCAATATGCTTCGTTTTGTTTCCGTTGCTTTTAGTATATTGTAGATGTTACAAAATTGAGAGGTCAAAAAAAACTTATTGCAAAGTTACATCAGTTTCCATAAGACAACATTTAATTTGTGAATGTTAATTGTTCAATAACGAGCTTCCTAATTGTCGTGAAATTTTTACACGACCTCTGAAATACTTCATACAAAAACGTGATTTTATTGGGAGTACAAATAAGTCTCCGCCGTTTAACAAAAGACGGTTTCACCAGGAGGTTATGGTTAAAATTGTCAGATGTAAAACGTCATATCGTAAGGTTAGCGATCTGGCAAGACTATAACCTTGAAATATAAGCGATTTTCTATCAACATCACAGAACTTTGTTTCGTTCGAAAACTTCAAGTTTCGAGCCGAATAAGCGTCATTTGCGAGAACTTTCGATTTACTTCTTTAATTTGAAGAAATGTGCAGCTAAGGCGCATCGATTGCTTGTAAAAGCATATGGTGAGAGTGCTTCAAAAGTTTAAGAACGGTGAGTTTGACGTCGAAGGCAAAAAACGTAGTGGAAAGCCGAAAGTGTACGAAGACGCGGAATTGGAAGCATTATTGGAGGGAGGTTCGTGCCAAACGCAAGAAGAACTTGCACTTACATTAGGAATGACTCAACACGCAATTTCAATTTGAATAAAACTTAAAGTACCGCTCTTTCACAATAAATGCCCATTTTTTTATTTTAAAAACGGTATGGAGACTTATTTTAGTTTTAAGGTTTTCACGGCTCTTTATGTAATTTGAAGAGTATGTGGCTTCCGGATGGAGGCCGTGTTGAGAATCAGCGTTGTGCCGACGTTTCGCAAACGTTACAGTCTGCATCATCAGGGCTGAGAGCTCCGATACTGAAGCTCCCGTGTCTCAGGCATTCCTTATATACTTGCAGTCATCGTTCCAGATCACTGCACCAGCCAATCAGATGTTTTAATTGATCGGCCGGTCAATGGAGTCTCCATCGGAGCCGGTATGGAGACTTATTTGTACTCCTGATACGTTCATTTCGAAATTTTTCTAGACAATGGTATACGTTCTATATCATTTACAGTCAACATAATTTACAGTCAACCGTGTAAACGTTCGCTGGCATGATGTTTACGAAACTTCTAATGTCGGAATTATTAAAATTATCCGATTCAAACCGTCGGAGGATTCAAAGTTCGGAATTTCAACCCGGCCCCAAAAAGTCTTGAAAGTTCGCTTCTTTTCAGCTGCCTAAAGGGACCTCCCCTTAATACCAAGCCCCATTATGATTTTTTTTCTCATTCCCCATTACTTTTTTATTCTCTAGGTAACCTTCAACCGTGTTTCGATTTTCACACATGTACACTCGCATGTCATTTTTGGCAAATGGTCGTAATATAATTCCGCTTCAGAGATGCTCAATAGACCCAACGTTTACCTTGAAACAATATTGCTTTGTGGTGCTTGCGCAAGTCTATACAGTTGTATTGGAATGTCGTTTTCGAACATGTGTCTCGAGAACCGTGAAGCTTAAAATAAATTATCTAAGAGGAAAAAAATCAATTTTAACCACGTTAAACAGATTAGAGTTTGGATATTTTTATAGGAATTTCGTTTTTCCGTCTGTTTTGCGACGAAACGCCAAAAGTGTTTCCATACGTTCGGCCAACAAAATTCCGACAATACGAAAAATGGAAAAAAAAATTTCAACACGTGAAAAAAATCGAAAAGAAATGGGTCTTCAATTTCTAGACTTCAATGATCCTACGATTTTCGTGAACCCGATGTTTATTTGATTCGTCGTTTCTTTTTCGAAGGCTCTTAGAATTTACCTATCATCCAAGTAGCATCGGTAAAATCCATCATGTCCAAGATGCAGTGATCAGAATCGTCTTTCATCTTCGATGTAGAAGACGATATGAAAACTTCTCAATGCACACCAAAATTCACACTATATACACCCACTTTTATATTCACACGTAAATACGTATGAATACACTTATTCAAATGTTCCTTTTATACATTATAACATACATCATAATAAATTTAATTTAATCGTCTTTGGTCACTTTTCGTATCGCAATCAAACGGAATTCAGCGCAGAAAAGTCGTGGCAAATTCATCGGCGTTAAAAAAATCACGATAACAAGATCTTACTAAGATTTATGCTGCGTTTGAAACGACGATAAGAAAAATTGTTACGACGAACGAACGAACGAACATCGAGTTGACCAAACATTGCCGCAGATTTAGAAGACCGAAAATTAAATAAACGGAACTCGCGATAACATTGTCCATCGAACGATTACACTCGTAGCACGGTTTTGTTCATGAAAAAACAGCTTCCTTTATTGTTATAATTATTATATAGTCGCTTGGTCCTTATTTTTTTTTTTTTTCGTTTGTTCGATTATTAATAAAAAGAGCGGTGGTCAATTTGTCGATCGGCCGATTCATGGGCCATCATTTTTCGTGCGCAGAGTCGTTTTTTTCCTTTTTCAAACACATCCGGCAAGTCTCACAGCCCGTACGGGAATGGACTGCACAATGTTATGCGGTGGAACGTACGAGAGATATAGAAGAAGTCGGCTGTTTACTCGCCTTTCCGTCCAGGGAAGGGGTGGGGGGAGTGGGACGAACACCGTGAAGAACGTTTTTTTTTTCGTTGTGTCTAAAATACAACGGTTTACCTCGCTATACCTTCCACCTGTTGATCGTCTCGCGGCCATGTGAAAAATCCTTTTCGACGATTATACGACAATCGTCGAAGTCACTTCCTCCTCGTTTCTTTAACAATCTTTTCTTCGTCACTATTCGTGAGCGACGGAAAAAGCAAGAATAACAATTTGACCCGTTATCGTGTCTCTACAATTCCGTAATGAATATTTTCCTTTCTCAACGGGCTATATCTATTTAGGTGGGTTAGGAAATAGCGTGGTCCAAACATATTTTTATTCGATAGTGTTAGCTTTTAGCTACATTCCCTAGAGCCGGATTGAAATTCCGAACTTTGAATGATCAGAACGCTCATAAGGACTAACACCACTCGAGGATTCTGGAAAAATCGTTTTTTTTTTGTTAAAAAATACTTGGCGTCATAAAAACAATATGCAATTCGTCCTGTAGCGATTTTTTTTTAAGGCGGGATTCTACTTTGAAACTTTGAAAAGGCTAAATTGGATGAAAACACCCACCTGGAACACGTCGAAGGCATATTATATGGCCCAGGCATCGCTGATTCAGGGTAAGATAATTTTTTCTACGATTTATCACTCACCAAAACTTTAAACGCGTTTTTCTCGAAACGACATTTTCAAGTACCGTGGTCGTGATAACTCAAAAAGTACTGAACCGATCCTTATGAAATTTGGAACACATATTCTATATGTGTGTACCAACCGACCTAACTACAATCAACTTAAAATTTTGATTACAACTATTTTTTTATTGCAAAAAAAGACCCAAAAAAAACGCCCTTTTTTCGTATTTTAGCCGCCATTTTGTTAATTTTGCACGTATATAAAATATTCTAGTTAGGTCGGTTCCTGAAGACATACTGAACATGAAACTGTTTGATTTTTTTGTTTCAAGACCATCCGTCGGGAAGATTTCACGACCACGGCAACGGTACCTGCTTTTCGAGGCGTTGGCTTTAAACATGTTTTACGTGTACAAAAAATGAATAATATACATTAAAAATTTTTTTTTTATGTACTTAAAGAGTGTATTTATTGAACAGTTTAAACCCCATAACGATAACTTTGATAGTATTCTCAGAAAAAATTCACGAAAATAGCGTTTTTTTCATGGTTTCAAAGTAGAATCCCGCCTTAAGTTCAATTATCGATTTTATTTATCGATCGAATGTAAACTTTTTTTTATAAACTGCTCATTTTTTGGGCAAAAAATCGATTTATTTCTTTCGAGTGCGCCATTTTTTCAAAATTTGATAAAGAAATATTCCAGGCCTTATACTTTACGAAAAAAAACCGTCCGCCCGTGAAGCTATTTGTAAAAAACAAGTTTTTCAAGATGGGCTTTGCCGCCGCCATTTTGTATGAAAATTATAATTAAAAAAAGTTATACTCTAATATGAGTTAAATAAAACCTCTCAAAAGAAGGGCTATTTGTTTTTTCATACTTCAAAAATAAACTGTCAACGTAAGGCCTTCGTTTCTGCCCCTAGAGTGGTGTTATCCCTTTAACGGATGTTTCTCGAAACACACTGTTTTCAAAGTCGGTGGACACGATATCTCGAGAACCACTTGATGGATTGTTCCCTTTACAGGAGATACGATGAGAAACATTTGAAGGTCATTGCCAATCTCACTTTGTTCAAATCGATCTTCTTTTTTTAATAGTTACGTAAAAACCACGACTTTTTTCCTACATTTTGTATGCCCGAATTTTAATTCGTCGTCACGTTGCGAAAAAAGAATGATTTTAAAAATCGACGATCGTAAACGACTCGCATGTATTGTTATTCTTTAAGCTGGAATGTCCACCGCCAAACGTTGCGAAAAAAATTGCAGCATCTGCCGGCGGCCATGTTTTCGTTATTTTTCTGTATTTCTTTGTGACTTTTTTTTTAAAGGCTCTCGATATATGTACCTTTGTGTTAAAAAAATGTGTTTCTTTTTCAATAGGTACCTTCTCAAAATATACCCTTGTGTAAAAAAAACGCTTTTTTTTCACCAACCATTTCCCAGAAAAAAATATCGGGTAACTTGAGATAAGTGACTTTTCCGAAAAATGAGCCGAAAATGTTTTTTTCTTCTATTTTCTCATTTATTGGGTTATAACTGATGATATACAGTCGGGGGAAGCTGAAATTCACCCCTTCCCCGCCCATAAAGTTATGGGGTTTTGACGTTCGTAGAAACACGTGATAAAATAGGGGATTTTTTATAATATTGAAGTTTGCATCGTTGGCACGCAACGAAAGGGCAGTACCTTGAGGTTTTTTGGGAAATTTTGGCTACGGCAAACAATCGAATGTTTTTTTAGGATCCTGATGAGAAATCTGAAGCCCAAATTGTACAGATAAAATGTTGTATGATGAAAAAAATGCGAAAACAATTTTTTTTCAATATTGTTTCGTTGCGTTCCAACGATGCAAACTTCAACATCCTCATTTTTGAAGATTTCGACGCGTATATTGGGTTTGTTTTGGTTTTTGAAAAATTCAAAATCCATTTTAACGATTTTTCGCTCATAAAAAAATTGTTGATGACCAATTTCGGCTTCCCCCGCCTGATGATCATCATTTATAATCAAATAAACGATATTTTATCGAAGAAATCGGATAATATTTTTCGGAAAAGTCACTTACCTAAAGAATTACCAAAAATCTAAATTTGGCCATTTGTTTTGGGTCCCAGTAGATGAAGCCTCTTTGAAAAAAAGCGTTTCCTTCCACTAGCCACTCGCGAGAATTTTGTCGCGATGTTTTCCCAACAAAGTCTCGACTGCAAAAAACTGACTACTCTGCCGACGATAACGTGCTCGTGGTGGGAGACAATTTAGCGTTTCAGACAGCGTGTCTGATACAACCGGAAATAGCCATTTCAGCCCCATGAATAATGGAGAAAGCGGAAGGACCCACGAAGGCAGAAGAAAGCGGATGAGAGGAATACTCCGCGTAAACTTTGGTGCAACGAGGAGAATTCGAGAAAGGTGAATAATATTCGAGAGACATCCGAGATTGGAGCGCAGGTCAGTTGCGAGGGCGATAACGCTCGTATCAGGCAGAGAAAAAAAACATAATGTACAAAGTATACGAGACTAAACTAAGCTGGATACGATAAAACAAAAATTCCGATAACCTGAGTCTCGAAAATTCGTCTGATATAAATGCTTTTTGCCTCATTGAGATCTCGACTTTCGCGCAAATGGACGAACGAAATGACAGTGGTATATTACAGCTGCTAGTGAATGTTTCACCAATATTTGGCAAACCCTCGCTTTCGTGAATGGACAAAAGTCGATTTACGTTCAAAATAAGAAAAGAATATGAATTGTCGATAAAAATTCGTGAAATTCTTTAGATAAGTGACTTTTCCGAAATGAGCCTAAATTTTTTTTTTTTTTGCTATTTTTTCTTCATTTATTGGGTTATAAGTGATGATATCAGTCGACGCATGCTAAAATTCACCCCCCGTAAGAAGTTACGGGGTTTTGGAGTTCGCGGAAACCGGCGATAAGATAGGGCATTTTTTAATATTTCGACGCCGATATTGTCTTTGTTTGGGTTTGCTCGTAATTCTTTATTACAATCTTTTTTGCTCGGAATATTTTTTTCGGAAAAGTCTAAAGTTATCTAAAGAATTACCAAAATTCGAGTCACTGGAATTTAGCAAAAAGATCCACAGATGTTGAATTGTGTTGAAGTTTGCATCGTTGGAATGCAATCAAAGATCCGTTTTACATTTGCTTTTCCATATTTTTAAAATTATAGGCTATTTAAAAAATAGATTTATCATTTAGGTCGCTACATAAATATCTTAAAAAATGGTTGCGGGACTTTCGTAGGCGTAATTTGGCAAAAGAAATTTATTTCGTTGCAGTCCAACGATGCAGACTTCAACGGCGTGTCGTTAAAACCGATTTGTCAGTTTAATGTCGAGTTTTGACGCCACACGGAATTTGTCTCGTTTGTTGTTTCTCGGTACTTGCACACCGCGCAACTTGCAAGGAACATCCCTCAGGTGACACCCTTCGATTTTGTTGAAATTTGGATATGTTATAAAGCACCGAAAAGTAAGCGATACGTATTTTTTTATCCGGAGAAAAACGGTTTTAAGGGGTGAAAGCACCCCTTGAAAAAAAGGCATCTCTAGGGTGGTTCAGCACTTAATTTTTTTTTGCAATGTCACTATCGTGGATTTTTCATTCCTTGGATTAGAAGAATTTTCGATTTTGTTTTATTAAAATCGGTGGACTCCTTGTATGTGAAACTGCTATATTACCCCTAGAGATGCCTTTATTCGAGGCGTAGTTTCACCCCTTAAAACCATTTTTCCGCCGATAAAAAAAATGCGTATTGCTTACTTTTCGGTGCTTTATAACATATCCAAATTTCAACAAAATCGAAGGGTGTCACCTGAGGGATGTTCCTTGTTGGTTACAATACGGTTGTGCACAGTAGGTATTCCAAAGGAGAACCAGCAGTTTTTATGAGTTTCAAGGGTAATTACTTTTAATACTCGAGATAGAATAAATCTTTGACTTTTGCAAATTTTTAAAAGAAATTCGGAGCTATGGATTCGAATTAGACACATTTATTTACTGGTGCTGTATTGTAACTTCTTTACAGTATATCGGCATTTATATGGGCTCTCTTCTGATAAGTCTTAGTGCGGACTAAAAAAATTAGCAGTAATTCTTTAGATAAGTGACTTTTCCGAAAAGTGAGCCTAATTTCTTTCCCTATTTTCTCAATTATTGGGTTTACTTGGGTTATAGTATAATTTTAGGCTCATCGGAAAAATCACTTATCTAAGGAATTACGAATTCAGCTCATCTGCTGAAAATTGCGAAATTAATTGCTGTAAAGAGATGGCAATGTACATTTCATTAAATGTTGTCATAAAATCATCGTTTTCTTTTATTTTGACGAAATTAAATTGTCTATTTCTCTGTCGAAACAAACGTTGGTAGTTTTTTTATGTCACGTTAAGATCGCAAAAAGCCCTTGTGGATTTTCCACGAAATCACGATAACAAATACAATACTCAATAACTTTTGTGCAAGACAGTGATCTCCAAATCTAGCATTTAAGGACATACATTTACAACGATCAAAAAATCGATTTCTTTGGTTTTCTTCTTTAAACGATAAAACTATATATGTAGAATATTTCCCCAAAGTTTCAAAGCGAAGTTCGAAAAACCTCCAACAGGCAGGCAGAGATGGGAAAAGTAATTAAATTAACAATTAACAATTACAGTTACTACTGTAATTGATAATTTAATTACTTTGTAACAGATCACTTAAGTAATCAGTTGCCACAAGTGCCTAATGCAATTTAATTCAAATTCTATGTAAACTTCAAACGCGATTTTCTCAAAACTGCATTTTCGTAATTGGCGTGCAGGATTACCCAAAAACCATTAAACCAAATGTGTTGAAACTTGGTATAAATATTGATAATATTGCTACCTTTGACTCGACGAAAATTGTTTTTGAAAAATTAGAAAAAAAAACGACTTTTTAATGTGTGAAATGTTGATTTATTTTGTTGTAAATACGAGTCATTCTCTTAAATTTGCATTTTCTTCATATTAATTACTGAACAAATTAACTGAACAAATCTTAGTATTTTTTTTCCAAATAAAATTCCACGGGAAACTAGACTGCACGCTGATTCACAACTTCCGCGGCAACTATCCTGTAACACTCGGCCATTTTGATGACACAGTCGAACCTCGATACAACGAAGATTTGTTCATTCCCTTTCAATAGACACCCAAAACCTTGATACGACAAAATAATCTACATTATGCTCCAATTGCTAATTGCTTGTAAAAATTGTCCAATTGAAACCTTTCTTTCTTTAAAAAATATCAGAATATCTAAAGTACTGATATATCTTTCTTAACGAACATTTTGAGGAACATGTTCTCGATATACCGATACCTCAATATACCGAAAACTATGGTATTGTAGTTTGCATCGTTGGGATGCAACGAAATGACGTTTTTTCGTACAGCCCAATTTTTGTCGACGACATTAAAGCTACAAAAATCATTGAAACATTTTTGAACGTCCCTTTTAGGGGTCCGCAAACCAAATGAGGAGAAAAAGAGGTTAGATGGTTTGAAAAATACGAAATAAAAAATATAGAAGAATTTTCGTTGCAAACTTCAGCACAATCGAAAACTCGATATAACGAACTTCCTTAGAAATTCGTTATAGCGAGGGTCGACTGTAAATGGATTTAAAAATTACTTTTCATTGTATTCTCATTATATTTCAGCACCATGCGGTGAAATATAATGAAGTTTGCGACGAACATTCTTCTTGATTTTATTCATTTCTCTATTTTTATTATTATCCAAAATCTTCTTTATCGGCTTTCGATATTGATGTTTCGATAAGGATCCACGAAGGTTTCAGTGATTTTCACAGTCTGAATGTGCCTACAAAAAAAAACCTCGGTGGTAAGAAGAAAATACATTTTCGTTGTAATCCAACGATGCAAGATTCAATACCGTCCCGTTCACCCGAATTCGGTCTGTAATATTACATGAGCTATCCTAGACAGGCCGCGCATACAAATTCCCAGCGTTGGATAGAACGTTTTTGGGGATGTCTGTACCGGTCAGGGAGCGCGTAAAACTTGATTTACCGCGAGGGGTCCTGAGCTCGTACGTGGGGAATGGAACGGGGGAGGAGAAAAAACGAGGAAAAGCCTTTCGGTTCGTCTATGCGGGTGACGAGACGAGAGAAGTAGACGCGTCCGCACAGGGTCCCTCTATGTGTGTGTGTGGCAAAGCTCTATGCTATCGGCGGAAGTGGTGATAAGTTTCACCATCATTGTCGACGTGACCATTTCAAAGGAAGAAAAATCTCTAAGCCTTACGCGTGGTTATCATTTTGACAAGTTTTGTTTTAAAAATAAACTTGGTTCTCGCTCGAAGGCACATCCATTAATGCGCAAGGACGTGACAGCCGAAGGAAAAAACAAGTGTGAAACGAAATAAGTCAAAAATCACGTTTGCCTCCAGATAAACAAAGCTTCGATAAACTAAGATGTGTTCGTATTATATTTCAATTCATTTCCGTATCTTCACGTTACCTTATCATCATTGTCGGCCATGATGAATCTTTCAACGAGCCCACGCTATTTACGCGATTCGACAGATTATTATTCGATATTGTAATTGCGAGTAAACTCGACATTGTAATTATCCTTTTAAACGATAATAACAACAGATGATCATTGTTTATCATTGTTATTATAACTCGAAACATATAGAATCCTGTATAAGCTCAAAGATTAAATGATAATCCTCATGGTCGGAGAAAGTTTTCCAAGAATGCATCACTCGTGTACGTATAAGCTCATGTGCATTTGCTATTGAAGGATTTTCACATTTTCTAGGAGCGAACAATACAACAATTCCCGGCCCTCCTCTATTTTGCCCAGTTCGCTTGACAGCACTTTTGTTCTTCAGGCTGCTGCTTCACACACCGTGACCGGCTGATCGTTGACCCCAAAAGCATCGACGATAATCTCTCCTTCTCTCTCGGCAAAGGGAGAGGGCGGAGAGGGCGCTTTCAATTCTCATCACAGACGCACACGTTAATCGAGCGCTTGTGGAAACGCACCGAATTCTAGGGGTTCCGGTACTTAAGGTAGTTCGGAAGAAAAAACCGAAAGTCAAACTGACAGTTTCAACGATTTTTATTTTTTTCTTTCGAATGTTTAAAATACATCGAATTTAATCTCATAAAAAAGTATTTTTATTTCGGTACCCATTAGAGTGAAAATTTACAATGATTTTCATAAATACTTTCAATCGACATTGGTCATTGAGCACTCGGTTGATCATTATCGACTTTACTAGGAAGTTCATGTTTTAAGCTATGGAGACTAGATACAGGAGGCCACACTCGGCCTTTCAACTCGTCCCCAAAACGGTATCCGAAATAGACGGCGCTGGGGTGCCCTGGAGTACATGTATAGATATACGCAAAACATGGGTCCGATGAAGACAGTTCACAGCTGACGTACCTAACCGTCATTCGTCTTTAAGTGTAAGAGTAATAAAATTTAAGACAAAGTGATACGGTATTTCATTAATACGCATACAGTACAGATAAAGCATAGTTTTTAAAATCAAACACTTTAGTTTTTAATTCTTGTGTCATTTTTCAGAGTACAAAACGAGTATGTACGACCAAAGTAGAGTGCACACTTTCACCATATCGCACACACTGAAATTGAATTACAAGAATGAAAAAACTGATAATATTTTTCAATTATCGAATACGGTATAATATATACGGTAAAATTACTGTACGGGCGACAAAGTTTTCAGTCGGAATATTTAGGACACTTAAACGAAAGACTTACCTTTTCTCGCTTTCAAAAAAGTTTTTCTTCAAATGGACATAGGGAAATTACCGAGCCGTGATCGCCCGAAATTTTGACGATTGCTGTCACGCTCGGTCTGTCGTAAGGTTAGTCTCATTCGATCACTTTCACCTCGTCGACCAATATATTACTATACATAGCGTCCGCAGCACCCCAGCGCCGTCTATGTTGGAGCCATTTTCGGGGACGCTTTTTTCAGTGGCTTTGCACGGGAGTTTGGTCTCCTGGTATCTAGTCTCCATGTTTTAAGCAGTTGGCGACGCTACATAACCTCACTTTAGAAGAATTCAAACATCACCTCTCAACGACTCGACAAAGTGTCAAAACATGGCACAATTACGTGTAGTGGACGTTTCGCGAAAGAATCTCGCATTGAGCAAAAACATATTTGTATACGGAATGATCAATTTGAAAAAACCAAGATCTACAACCAACATGTTTTTATCAATTTTTCATCCTTCGGTTTATTATTACTTTTATTCTATTCTTCTTGTATTTAGCATGATCTGCAGCGTAGGCATTCGGCGTGAATTGCCGTCTAAGAATTTCCCATAGCAATCACAGCTGACGCTCCGATCACCGTTTAGAGAGAGACAGATGCCGCATAGACAAAATTTAATAAATTATCGTGAACAAATTACACGGTGATTCCACGAAGGCTCGAATAAGAAGTTTTGTTTGCTAGGTCAAACGACTAAATTTAACGTAAAATTATCATTTCCGGTACATTTTTCGGAGGTTACGTTTGAGTGCGTGTATTTAAGGCCGCCTTTCAACATTCATATCTCGGAAAAGGTACGGTGGAGTAGCTTAAATTTTTTTATTTCAACGCGGTTAATGACATGCTATCTCTTTCTCACAAAAAAATGAGGTTAATCGTTCGTCGATTTGACAATTGTTCCTTCCGAACCACCTTAAATTTACAAAAGAGTGCCCTCTGTATCGTCTCCGATGTCACGCCACATTGCAACATCCAGAACGGAAATTTTGTACCGGTTCGTTGTATACAAAAACAATAAGATTATTAAGCTTACAACGCAATTTCCGTAACCATAATACTGATAATTGTGATTATAATAATAAAGCCTGTGCGCGTTGTTTTAAGTAGAAATGAATAAAGGGAGATGTTATAAGGGGCTACATCTACCTAGCTGAAATACAAAAATATTTTTATTCGATTTACATTCGAGTTACATTTTCCAAAAATATTTTTATTCGATAGTATCACCTTTTAGCGTTATTCCCGGAAAAATTCATTGAAACATTCCCAAAATTGAATTGAATTTCTAAATTTGAAAATTCAAACTTTAAACGCGTTTTTCTCAAAAAACTGTTTTCAAAGTCGGTGGACGTGATATCTCGAGAGCCGCTTGTTGGGTTGTTTCCAAATTTACAGGAGACGCGATGAGAAACATTTGAAGGTCATCGACGATCTCACTTTTTTCAAAATCGATCTTCATTTTTTTCATATTTACGTAAATATGACGACTTTTTTCATATATTTTGTATGCTCGAGTTTCCATAGGTTGCCGTATTGTTTAAAACAAGTATTTAAAAAATCGACGATCGTCAACGACTCCTATTTATTGTAAACTTGAATAACCCGTTTGGTTTTTAGATTTCAGATGGACCGTTTATGCTGGAGTGTCCACCTTCAAACGTCGCGAAAAAAACTGTTATTGCCCGCGGTCATGTTTTTGTTTTTCTCTATTTTTGGTGATTTTTCAAAAGGCTCTCAATATATCTACCTTTGAGTTTAGAAAATGCGTTTCTTTTCCACCGACCGTTTCCCAGAAGAAAAGATCGGAATTTTTTTGGGCCTGTAGGCGAATGTAGAACGTTAAAACATTAAAACATCTAGCATTTGTTTCGATACGACCCGGCTTGAGAGGTTGCGTATCTTTCGAACGATTTTGACACCGCGTTGTATCATGCGGGAAGTGTTCGAAACACCTCCCGCATGATACAACTTGGAATAGGTCTTAGGAAGAAAAATGTGGTTGTCAAACGTGTTGCCAAGAAACTCTGTCGAATGTATGGAAAGAAAAACCGACAATGCAAAATTTTAATACTATCGTATGGAATGTGCTTGACACGTGTTCTTCGACAAAAGCCACGAGAAGGTGTTTATATTTATCTGTAACTTATCGCTTCTGGATAAACGCCCACCAATGAGCGTTTCAAACTCCTACTTACTCTTTCCTCGTACGTCAACGAGCGCGCAGTCAGAGATTCGTTCATAAAGGATATATTTTAGAGATGGCGGCGATTAAGCATGTTTACTCGCATTTATTTCCCCTCGAACTCATAGATAACAAGCGGAACTGGCAGCTTACTCAGACGTACTTACCCAACATGTCGAGTTCTGGAAAAATCTCAAAATTGGAATCGCCGAACTCGTTCCATTGTGGGCTTTCCTGGATCAGCATAGCAGCAACGTTTTGGTCTCGCGACACGAGACGCTGAATTTTACTCTTATCACTTTATCGTAACCGGCTCTCTAATCCACTATCGATTTCTCGCGGTGTCGCGCAAATGACAGCGGAGAAATTATGCTAATCTCCTAGAAGACCCTATCCATCGCGCAGTGCGTGCCCGTCTCTACGCTAGTGTGTCATTGTGCGTTTGACAAACAAGCGGGCTGAAGCTGGGCTTCCGTCGTAAGAAAATGGCGGATAGGTGCTCGCGTAGCGCCACTCCTCGGCGAGCGAGCGCGTCAGGCGTTTTGGCGGGAAATACAAAATGACGAATTTGTGCTCCGTAGATGCACTCGTACAATGGTCATGATCCGAATTGTAGGTTTATTTACAAAACTTTATTTCATTCTCTTTTGCTTGATAAGGTGATTGCGAAGTGCGATTTGCTTGTCCTTGAAGGATCTCTTTGTCTTTCCCTTAACCTTGTGCTTCACCATCTGAAAAGCTTTCGTTTTCTTCTTCTCGCGATTCGTCTTGCTGCAAAGTGGATTCTGGCGACCGTCCTTGTAACCGAAACGCTCTCTTCCCTTCTGCCCCTCCTGTACGAAATAATACGCGTTTTAATCGTCAGGCAATGTCTTGAGCACGGTGAAATTAAGGTGTTAGTCTACTGTGAAAATTTATAATCTTTCGTTCGTCGCTTGAGGCGTCGCGAATTAAAGAGACAGGTCTAACACGTGGTGCAGGAATGGCGGATTGAAGATTGACTTATGATCACGACGACATAACTGCTGGTAAAACTTTAAAGAAGGAGATACTTTTAGGCTAAAATATGCTGATTTTTGTGATTTTTTTATTAAAAGGAAAAATTTCTTCAGCATTTTTTGGGACTTGGAGTATGTTCTATTACTACTTTTGCCTGTTATATGGTATATTTCTTTTATTACTCTTTAAAAATGGCGGACGTATAGCTAAAAAACTAATCGACCGATTCTAATAGCATTTGGTATAAGCCTTTCTAACCTTATTGTCTAAAACGTGATCCTGAATGGTTTTGGAAAAAAAAGGAATTTTTAAATTACAAAATGTAGCCATTTGCTTCGGAAAAATCAATCTTTTTGTTTCAAAGCGTACCGTTTGATAGATTTTCAACATTTATCAATTTTCCTTGGTTCATGTTCTGCGTATGATTGCTAATGAAAGGAAAATCTTCGTTGGTTTTTCTTCAGATTAATCCCACCGTCGTTACGTGTCACGCGGTCTGACAACTCCCGCCGCAAGCCATTTAGAAGTGTCACTCCGCCATTTTCAAATATAAATAATAAAGAAATACCATGTAACAGCCAAATGTAGTAAGAGGGACCCTAAGTCTCAAAACGAAGAAATCTTCCCTTTAAAAAAAACCTGACAATTACCAATTTTTTCTTCACCTCAAGGTGTATCCCCTCTTAAAAGCGATTTTCGCGAAACGATTTTTTTTTAAAACGGTGTACAGGATTTCTCGACATCTAATGAACGGGTTGACTTTCAATTTGGTACATATATTCAATGTAATAGTAGCTTAGTCTTGATCGACGTTTTCGCTCTTAACATTTTTTCCATTAACTTTTCAACTCTCTTCTGCCCCATCCGCTAATCCGATAAAGAAGTGCTCGCGGGACTTAGGATTTGGAAGTTTAAAGTGACCAGCGTGGGCAAATGGGTATGGGATCCGCAAAGCAAGGGTCAAAATAAAATAAAACATTGACAGGAATGGAACGAACAGGAGGCTGATAAGATAGGCATATTGACATTGGCGAGTGAATTTACGCGAATAAAGCAAGTTTGGACAAATGGGAACGCTTGAATCGAAAATTTATCCTTCGACATTACTCACCTTCACGCTATCCATGCGAGCTTGTTTGTCGTGCTTTCGCTTTTTGTATATATTTTCGATGTCGCCGAGTTTGACGAGTTCGCCGCGCGACTTTTCTTCCTGGACAATCGTTTTCTTGACGCCCCGTTTCGCGTTAGTAACTTGTTGCTTTACCAATGCGGTGTCGATTCGCTTAAAATCCTCATCGGTGAGCAAACGTTCGACCGATATCTGCGAAGCTTTTTCCTTCTTCTCCGCACTTGCTTCCACCTTCTTCTCTTTCTTCATCTTCGTCAGTCTCGCGAACTTTTCTCGCTTTCTGTCCAACTTGGTCCTCTTGGTTTTTTTCGCTCGTTTGTTTTTCCCGTCGGTTTTGAACCTTTTCTGCGGACTCGAGTCTTCCTCGTCATCCTCATCTCGTTTGCGTTTCTTCACGGCGATCTTATCTGTGGATTTTTCGGCGTCCTCGCTGATTTCTTCGTCTTCGCTGTCATCTTCCTCGTTCTCGTCCTCTTCCTCATCATCATCCTCATCGTCATCATCATCACCATCGTTGTCGTTCTCCTCGTCACTGCTGTGCTTCACGTCCACCCACTCGTCATCGTTCTCACTATCCTCGCTGTCGATCTCCAGCCCATCGCTGCGTTCATTTTGCAGCAAAACTTCGGCACCGGGAACGAAATCTTTGGCGGCAACTTCACCATACTTCAGGGGCTCCAGTGCCACCGTAGCCTCGGTCGGCCTTCCGCGATCTCTTTTGTGCAAGAGATTCGGCATCGTATGCCTGAAGAGTCCTATCAAGGACCTTGCCGCCATCATAACGCTGCGTTCTCGATAATTCTTGTACTGTGCCAAATCCCTGAGAAGATCCTCGTTCATGACCAACGGGCATCTCGAGCAAATTTCGCGCACCGCGTTCAAACCGATCGCCATTACGTCACCGGAATTTCTCTCGGTGACGAAGTTGTTCACGAGGGTCTTGAGAACGGGCTCGAGGGTTTCCGGTGGTACGAGCTCGTGCGACGACTGCGCCACGAATTGCAACAGTTTCGTGACTTCCCGCTGATGCGGCTGCAAGAAACGCTGCACGTACGGATAAAAATTGAAGAGAAACAAATTGTGCAATCCTATCAGACGCGACACTACGTCCAGTGTCATCAGCTTTATCTCGAAACGGTCGTTATTCTTTTCCAACTGTTTGAAAAGTTTTTCCGCGAATCCCTGAGGATCATGAATCAGGTGTAACGCTGAGAAATTGAATTGGGGAGCTTTGGATTTCTTCTTCTTCGATTTAGCGAACAATTGCTTCACCTTCTTCAATTGTTTCTCGCGTTTCTTCGATTTCTTGTTGACCTTGTTCGCCATCGCGACCTCCTTGACGTTCGGCTCGTCGTCGCTGTCGCTCTCGTCGGTGTCCTTCTCCTCGGGATCCGTGCCCAGGAAAAACTTCAAGCTCGCGACCATGACTTTCGTGATCTTTGAGAAACAACCGGTAGCTATTACGTTCACGGTTTTCGCGTCGTTCCAAACGTTCTTGTTGTACAACTCTATCATTATGTCGGCCGACATTTTCGCCGCACGCGCGTTCGAATCCTTCAGCATCGTGAACATAAAGTTTTGCAGAGACGTGTTGATCTTCGCGTTCTTGTGCTTTGCGTTCACGTTCTTTATGTCGGTTATTATGTGAGTCTGGAGAAATTGACGGAGAGCTTTGTCCTGACATCGTAGCAACTGGAAGAAGAGACTCAGGAGAGCCGTCGGTTCGAGAAGTCCTTTGTTCCTCAGTAGAATCAAGGTACGGCAGAAAGTCTGTAAAATTTGAGGAAGAAAATTAAGTTTTCACAGTGAATAATCAAGGAGATTAGAAATAGATGTAAAAAAAAAATTCTACCCAAGTTGTTTTTTAAACTAATTTTATTTAATGTAAAACGCAGAAAATATTTTTTTTACCAAATCACCTATATGTGACTATAAATAAAAGCTCGTAGAGTTCAACTTTTCGAATGTTTAATAAATGTGACCAATTTAGTTTTATTAATCGTATTTAAGGGGCCAGTTCCCTTTAAAAATTTCAAATTTTCAATTTGAAAATTTAACTTGAACAAATCGGACGATGATTAGCAATCAGAAGGGATTTTGTACGGTGCAGGAGTTTCCGATTGAGTTTAGGTAAGTTTTTCATAGTATAAACTTCAACATCTAGCTCCATCGTATCTTTAAAACAAATAAACCGATTCTCTTGAAATTTGAACCACATATTGTAAACATGATTCGCAACAAGATGACCCTCGATGACTTTAAAATTTTGATTTTTACTTTTTTTTAGCGAAAAACTGCGAAAAAATGCGTTTTTAAAATACTTTTTTCGTTTTTCATCTGCCATTTTTTTATTTTTTGACAAAACTTTATATCCGAGGGTATTTTGTAGCTGGTGTCATACTGAATCTAATGGACTTTGATTTTTTTGTGTCAGACAAGCCGTTGCCGAGCTATGATGGAGCTACCTAGCCCACCTACTTTTGAGGCGTTACGGTAGACTATAGTTTTTGTGCATAAAAAAGAATTAAAAAATCTTTTTAAATGTATTTCAAAACTTTATTTATCAAGCCCAACAACTTTTATATTCATATCTTTTATAAAATCCTCAAAAAAAATGCGAAAATAGCCTTTTTTCGTGGCTCCCAAGTGGACTGGCCCCTTAATTTGGCACATCAGTAATTAGAGAAATTATTATTATACGTTGATACTCAGTTTTGATATTTTCGTTTAAGAAATCTAAGGTCGTTTTACCGCAAATTAAATACAGTTAATACGTCAAGGGGTTTATGTATATTGAAGATTACACGTCTATATTTTTGTTTAGCTTTTATTTGTAGTCAGATATAGGTGAAGGTGCAAAAAAAATATTTTTTAATTTTAGTAGATTAAATAAAACCTTCATTCATTTTTGTTTACTTATAAATTATTTTCTAGTTCTTAATCTTCAATTGATTTTACTAGAGCTCTGCAATTTTTGCAGAGGAGTTAATCCTTCCAAACGAACCGGTGTTATTATTGGTGGATTGTCGGGAGAAATTCTAAAGAACTGTGATAGATGGCATCTATCATAGATGTGGGCTCACCACCTATTGGACATTGCCTTTTAACCTATGTTACCTATTGGACCCTTTCAACGATTGTGCGATCCGAGAGCACTTGGCGTCAATGCATATGTTCTCGTGCACTTTCCACGTATTGTTACCTCTTAGATACATGTTTGCAACATTTCCGAGCTCTAAGTAGTCGGGAAGTGGGTGAAATGTGGATTTTCCGTTTTGCATCTCACACCAAGTTGAATAAAAGCTTGTAAAAATAACGATAAACTTGCCATTCGCATGTCATTGTCGAGAATTGTGTTGTGGGTCTGGAGAATATCGACGATTTCTTGCGGATACGTGACCAGCTCCTCGGCGTAACAGTGGGCCACCTGAATTGCAAAATATCAAAATTCTCAAGTTTCCGAGCTTGTGCAGTGTTGAAGGATGCGTGGACGATACGATCTCAAAGTAGAGTAGCCGAAAAATCCAATCTTTTCATTTCAAGGGGTACAATTTAATCGATTTTCAACATTTTTCACTTCTTGGTTCATATTCTGCATATGAGTGTTAGTGCGAGAAAAATCTTCGTTGTTTTTTTTACTTCATGGTCTTCTAGACGAGCTTTGGCCGTTACCTTCGCTATTTTTGAAGATTAATGAAGAAAAAATACCACGTAACAGACAAAAGTAGTAATAAAACATACCCTACGTTTAAAAAATGGCGAAAAATGTTTTTTTTTTAAAACATCATAAAAATCAGCTATTTTTTGCTCACAGTATCTCCTCCCTTGAGGTATAATCCGTCGTAAATGGCATATGTACACAAAACCTCGACATTCAGTTCAGCGTTTTTTTCACGATTGTTTCACCTCTATTTGTTAATATTTAATTTCCCTAAGGCCAAACTCTTGAGGGTGAATATGTGAAGCCTCTCGACTGCCGCGATTTCCGAGCCGCTCGACTGTTTAGAGTCCTTCTATACAGTTCAATAACGACGTGAGGGAGGGCCGACGAAGAAAACGGGCAGAATTTCGATGCGTTATAATCCACACCACAATTATTTCGTGAATTATTGTGGAATTCGCCAAAAAGTTTCTTCGTAATAAATTAACCATCAAAGAAAATCTGAACCATTGTATACGGTTTTTCCATTATGTTTTTTCTCATATCCGAGTGCTAAACAACGTTTTATAGGAATGCACGCGAAACAACTACAATACAAGAGTGTTGCAATTCTTTAATGGGTCAGTGGATCGGTGCCAAATTTTGTATACGGGCTTAAGGGGTTAGGCTACTGTGAAAGTGACGACCACTCGTTCGTAGCTTGAGCAACTAAAATTGCTGGTGAAACTTTAAACGCGTTTTTCTCGAAACTATGTTTTTTTGTATATGGTGTACACGATTTCTCGACATCTGATGAACGGTTTGACTTAAAATGTGGTACACTTATTCATTGTAATAATAGTTTGGCCTCGAGGGTAATTTTTCTTTTGAACATTAATGAAAAATTAGTCTTTAACAATGTCAATTCTCCTCGAAGAATAAAAGAAGAAAAAATCCATCTTGTTTAATGATTTACTACAACGAACAAAAGTTCAGTCAAGTCTCAGCCAATATTATCTATTTTCAGGAAAAAAAACGAGTTTTTTTCGTCAAAATAGATAATATTGGCTTGATAATTACCAATAGAATAGATAATTGAATTGATAATGAAAAAACAAGTTTTTTTCTTAAAATAAATAATATTGGCTATAACTCGACCGAGTTTTTTTTTTAAGTGTTTCGATCATAAAAAAATAGATTTATTTTTTAACGTTCTTCACGAAATTGTTAATCACTTCTTTGATTATTAGTATTTTTAAATGCAATTTGGCACACAGCCCTGTCAACCCTTCCTTGACACATTTATATTTAACCATAGCTTTGACACACTGGGTCAATTTGACCTGGATAGTACTTCATCCACCTGCTCCCAACAACCCTTGTGTTGGTTTTTAATGAAAAAATTCCAAGATACACTTTGAACGTTTTGCAATATGTCCGCATAATGAAAATTCGGTAAATTTGAACTTTCATCGTTGTAAAAAATGATTCAATACTTTCGATTTTGGGCAAGTAAGTCTTTTATTCAAAATCCGTCCGGGTCAAAATGATCCAGTGTGTCAAGGAAGAATTAATGTACATGGAAATAAATGCCCACCAAATTTTTCAATATCTCAGTCGTTCGATGTGCTTTTTTTAATGTATTAATTATTTGATATTTAATATTAATTATTAACTCGATAAATTATACTATAAATAAGTATATCAGATAAATATTGATAATTATTAAAATTCATAATTTTAATAATTAATAATTCAATAATTTTTTTATAAGCCTGATTTTTTGGTGATCACAGTAGCCTGACCCCTCAAAGCAAACGAAGAAACAAATCATCCAATATGCTACGAGACTTCCGTGCGTTCTCAAGAATCGAGTGCTCACGATCGTGCGTTACAGGCATAACATTAGATCGGGATGTGGATTTTGTTAAAGTTTCGATCGATTGTTAAGCAAGAGGATGTTTCATTGTTATAAATTAAATTGGCGCTTTCTCGTTAAGCAAGAGGATGTTTCATTGTTATAAATTAAATTGTCACTGGCTCGTTAAGCAAGAGGATGTTTTATTGTTATAAATTAAATTGGCAACTAGTGTATAAAGTCGTACAGGTAATTTTTTATACTGAATCCGACCGTTTTCGAGATAACGGTGACAAAGTCGTAGCTAACGCAACACTTGAACTTCGGCTCGTCCAAATTATTGTCGCCTACGTTGGCCAAAAGTCCTAACTGACACATGGTCGGTATCTGAGCGAGCAAATTCGCGTTCAAATCGACTTTCTCTTCGAGTATCGCGCAAAATATGGCGAGCATACGATCGAGTGGGAAATTCTTCGGTCCGGTGCGGGTGTACATCACGTCAGCTTTTTTACTCGCTGTTTTGCGTTTTTTCGTTTTGCCAGTCTGTCGCTTCACGAATAAACGTTTGTCCTCCTTGGCCGGATTGTAAGAGGCGAGATAGGCGGCAATCAGTAGATACTTGGCGTAAAACGGCAGTTGAAAGCCCAGTGCTAGTTTAGTCGTTGACTCGATATCCTGTGACATTTTCGTTCGTTCAACGAAATCATCGCTCGAGACGCGCAGGTAAATGACCTCGAGGTTCGTTTTAAAAACGCTGGATATATTTCGCCAAAGTGCCGAGACGTCGTTCTCGTCGCAAATACCCGTCTCAATCGGCTCCACGTACTTGGCAAAATTGATTCTCGACATATAACGCAACTCGTTCAGGTCGCGACAAAATCTGAAGTACACAGAGAGAAACAGATTGAGATAATTCTTGTAAAAAGCATTCCCGTACTTGTCCGGCTTCTCAAGATACAATATCTGGGCGAGCTCGTCTCGAGTGTACTGCGAAAAGTGAACTTTTATCGGCTCGATCATACCCATCTTCACTCGATACTTCTCCCAAACTATGTCGCTCACGAAAATCGTACAAACGTTCAGACCCGATAATTCGCGAAGTCGCAGCAACGCTGGCAGCATATTCGCGTCTGCGTCTCGCAGTCTGTCGCACTTGTCGAATACAATGAAGATCGGTCGTTGATCGTTGGACGCAATTTGTCGCAGCTGGGCTATGAAAGTCAGAATATTTTCACACTTCCATTCGGTCCTGTACGCCCTCGAGGAAGAGAGCTTTTCGCACGCCAAGTCCGCGAGTATGTACTCGTAAATGTGTCGACCGTTCGGATGCTCGATACAATTGACAATGCTGTAATTGGGCTTCAGATGATTGAACATTTTCTTAATCGTCAATGATTTGCCAGTGGCAACGTGGCCGTAGACGAACAGGCAATCGGGTAGCGGCTCGTCTAGGCTACCAATCAGCGAGTAGAGAAGTCTGATAATATGATCCCTGCATAGTATTTCGCCGCGCAGCAGCGACAAACACGCCTCCATGATGACTCTGTCTGTTGTCAATTATGCGTTTACTCTAAATGAGATTTCTTTTACAAAGCGTTTGTTATAGCGGCAAAAAATTTACGAGGATTCCCAACTCGACAAACGACGCTATTACACCTGCAAGAGAAACGAAAATTGTTCTCCTGTAGAAACTTTGTTCATTTGTTATTGACACAATCCATGCGAGTTTGGTAATACGGAAAAGGAACGTGTCCAACTTATTTCTATCGGGGCTGTTAGATCTAAAGATAGATATAGAAATCCCACAATCAAAAACCATATGGAAAAATATGCAATCGGTGAAATATGATCAAAAACATGATACGAAATAAAATGAACACACTACGGTATTATGAAAGTTAAAAATAAACAATATGATGCACTCGACAGATTTAACTCTAATATATATTACAGTATATAAGTGCAACGTATATCAAGAAACAAAATGTATGTATTAATATATATATCAATATATAAAATATAATGTATCTATTAATATATATATATATATATATATATATATATATATATATATATATATATATATATATATATATATATATATATATATATATATATATATATATATATATATATATATATATATGTATATATGTATATATCAATATATAAAATATAATATATATTACACTGGAAGTGTAATATTCTCATTATACTGAATATTCGATTTTAAACCGACTAGTTAAAGATCTTGAGCAAAGTTGATAGAATACAAAAATGTTTGGAACAAGGGATTCACGAGAAAAATCACTGTTCAGTTTGAAATAAAACACCCTGGATATTTTTCACTAACCAAAGCCACAAACTCCATTTCCACGATTTTTTAATAGAAGCTCACCCAAAAAACAACATTTTTGGAATGTTCATTTTCCTTAGATTTTGAGAATATATATTTTTCAAACTATAATCTGTTATTTTTTTATAAAAATTCTTTGCGGCTATTTTGTCCTGCATTGCGCAATTCTTGAAGGTAAAAAAACTTTTTTATAGGCACTTTGATGAACTATTGTGGTCTTGTTAGGTTCGACTAAGCAGAAATTCGTATTCCCATTTGAGAAAAGACACACGAGTCTAAGCGTTAAAAAATCACGAAAAATTTAAGGTCAGCTAATGAGTAAAACAGTAATAGAGATTGAGAAAAAGAGCACAGGCCTAAGCTTCTTTAATAGTAATTTATGCTACGAGTGCGGGAAACAACGAATTCCATAACGCGTGAAGTTGCCGCATGAGCCGAGGGCGTATGGCACATTTCACACGAGTACGAGTGTGACTTGCAGCACAAGCCGAAGGCAAGTGCTGTAACCACGCGAGTACGAGTGAGAAATGCACCATAAGTCGAGGCGAATTCTACAACGTACGCGCGATATAATTCGTTTTTTTTCGCCCATGTCCCGTACATTATCTTTTGCAATGACCGTCTCAAAAGTAGGGTTTGAGATTCAACCAAACAAATCATATCCTTGTCAAAAAATACGACGAAATACGTTGACGTTTTATGTCACATGAATTTCGCTACATTCAAGTTTCTTAAATCGGTCCGAAATCGTAGAACAAAAAACTATCAACCGTGAAAAAAACCGTTTTTTTGTGAATCAATACGGTAAAGTGAGCTATAAGTAAAGTTTTTTTCCACACTAGTAAGTACGGGAAAGTAACCATCATTGAGAAATAAGCCACTTTCCGCACACTAAACACCAATCGAAAATCGCACTTTCGGGGCAGGCAATGTAAAAAATTCTTTTAAACTTCTGTTGACAATTCTCTTAAACAAACCCTCAAATATCATTTGAATCTTTTTTTGGTTGAAATATGCAGCTGTCTGACCAGATTGCAAATTTGTAATGTGTATACATATTTGCCAAAAGTAGAGAATGTATAAAATATAGTTATTTTCCGGAGACTTTAGCAGCGAAGACACATAAATGGGGTACTCAAGGGATCATCGCAGTGTAAATTTTTTTTTAAATTGCGTTTGGTTTGTATTATCCGAGAGTATAGGCGGTTATAAACATGCCATTCAATTTTTGGGACCAATTTCGATTTAACGCAGTTGGTACAGTCTTACTCAGGGAACGGCATTTGCCGAGCTACGAGATCTGGCACGGACGGATGTGCTTTTCTCGAAATGTCGTTTTTCGAAACGGTGTACACTGAAAAGAAGCTTTCAAGCTATCCGTCGCAAATTCCGACGCAACGTTCTTTGCGCCATTCTTTATCTTGCTATGGAAGCTATTTTTTTTTAATCTTCCTATTATTTTAAAGAAAAAACTGTCGAGAAAGTAGGCTAAATTTGATACTTTTCTTCAATCTGCCGCCATTTTCTTAATTTCGATTTAAAAAAAACTTCCATAGCAAAATAGCGGCTTTCATACTGATCAATAATCTTTCCACAAATTTTATTTCAGACTCAAAAGGGAAAGACCCCTTCTTTTTCAAAGACAATTGCAACTGTTAAAGAAATGAAAAAAATAAAAATAAACGTTTAAAAATTGATTTTCTATTCATCACGAGTGCTTTGGTTTGACATAAAAAAATCAGACTCTAGAGATTAGTGTTTTAACCATCGAAAAAAAAATCAAACTTGACAAACTCGCGTTTTGTCAAGTTGTGAGAGTTGAAGGTGATGCAAAGGTGAACGAAAAAAAAAATCTCACCTGGGCCAAGAACATGGACAGTTCATCGAGACTCTTGTTGAACTTGTCCGGAGTGAGACGAAAAACTTCCAAGGTAGATTTGTAGTGACGATATTGTTGCTGGAACTGTAAGTGAACCGTTTGATTTCATTGTCGAGGTTAATAATTCGCGCGAAAACACAAAAGGTTTCCCATGCTCGTCGACGTACCTCTTCTTTGAAAGATTCTGGATCGCGTTTTATAAGATTTTGCAACTGTGGAAGATTATCCGGCAGTTGATTGTTGTGACGAACCATTGCTTCTCCTAATACTTAACCTAAAAGCACGATGTTCTTATTTCATTTAACGGCAATAAATTTACAGGCGATGAGTCGCATAACTAATTCCGCGAATGCTGCTTTTCGTTACACCCGTTTATACTCACCATACAAAATCGTGTTCACTGAAATCTGCAAGCGAAAATAACACGTGTTTTTCTACGTTCGACACACAAGTTATAAGAAACAAAATGGACCTGACCGAAATACGGCGGGGAAGGTGCGCACGAACAATCTGCGCACTCGAGAAACCGGAAGTGCGCCAACGGCGCGAGGATATTTTCTTTTCATGAATACGCGGCTTTACATTGCACAAAGATCTGTCAGTCGTGGATGTTTACAGAGGGTGACCAAAGGCGAAGCATTTTAACGCGAAATCTTCCGAAACTTCGTCATTATAATCTTATTTAGTGGGGCAACACTACTCCTCGTCAATCGCGAAATGTTCAAATTTTTGGTAAGCTCAGCCATTTTTCATTTTCGCAAAGAACCTTGGAATCTTAACCTTCAAAACGTAACCTCTAAAGGTGTCTCGAAAGTTGAGTTAACTACTTTTTTCTTTTTAGATAACCCTCGGTATCGGTATCTATGCAGGAATGTACATAAGTCAAAATTATGAGGTAATTATCGAGAGATTGAAAGAAACAAAATTCTACCGATCTTACCTGTATCTACAAATACACATTTGGCAATAGAAAGATATTGCGACTCATAGCTATTAATAACTCAACAGGTACCGCGAGTGGACGACCCTTCGAAGATAATGGAAAAAATAAAACAATTCACAGAGGAGCATAAAAAGAAGTAATGAATTCTGGAAAGGAGACTGCGAGGGAGAATGTATCCATGTAAAAAATATTCTTAATAACCACTCGAATTTCAGTTATGTATATTTTGGTTAACCTTCCACTTCTTTCAATACAAGCTTCCTACAAACTGTACAGTGAATTATTTTCCTGAATCTTTCTCTTCTCGCTCACAAAATGTGTGTTACACTCCAACGCGAGGGATCATCCGATCGCCGGTAGTGGAAAAAGTTCCTGCGACGAGCTAAACGTAGACAAGGCCGCCACCCGAATATTCTATTCTGGCTTGAGGCTCTACGAAGGCAAGCCAGTCGGACGCGTGTGTCGGCAGTAATCCCATCGACTGACATTTGTAGAGAGCCAATGCTATGTTGACCAATTGTCCCAGAAAGAAAACAAGTTTTTGTCCAAAAACGTGAGTTCCCTCTATCACTTTGAAAGCTGGAATATTAAAATGCCCATCGATGAATAATCAGTCTCCAGCTAACTCGCAGGTAGCCTGTGGTCAAAATGGCTGCAACATGCCTGTTTTTGGTTTTTCTTTTCAAAATAGATTTCTTCAAATAGTAATTCCTCAAAATAGATTATCAAAATTGTTTCTCAATTTCTCAAAATTCTTTCTCATTTTTTTCAAAATAGGTGTTCAAAATTCCTTCTCAATTTCTCAAAAAAGATTTTCAAAATTCTTAATTTCTCAAAATTCTTTCTCATTTTTTTCAAAATAGGTGTTCAAAATTCCTTCTTAATTTCTCAAAATTCTTTCCCAATTTCTCAACAAAGATTCTCAAAACTCTTTCTCAATTTCTCAAAATCGATTCTCAAATTTCTTTCCCAATTTCTCAGAATAGATTCCCAAATTTCAATCCCAAAATAGGTTCTCAAAATTCTTTCTCAATTTCTCAAAATTTGTCTCAAAATAGATTTCAAATTGCTTTCAAAATAGAAAATTCTCACAATAGACGATCGACTATAGATATAATGGATTGCAAATAAGAGACTGTGGAAGGTTGATAGAAAAAAACCATTCAAACCTATTTTAACGCAAAGCCATGAATATGTTTTTAATCAGGCTTTTGTCAAAAAACAGGCATGTTTGGAGCCACTGTTGACTTTGTAGCTCCGTGCAAAACAGTCCAACATGGAAAATTCAAGCAGATTATTAAAATGTAACAGTGCGATTTTCGTGGTCACTAGAAACAAGTTGGAAAAAACCAATTTGGTAAATTTACCAAACGGTTTCCGTAACGTCAAAAAATGCTGTTTCCTAGGCTTGAATTTGTTCATAAAAAAACAAGGTGTAGCAGTATATAGATAATCGTAGTATATACAAAAGCGACTAGGATGAGAAACAAGATGGAGAAAGGCTTTTCAAAATCAGTCAATAATTACAACAGTTATTGTGTTAAGCTATTCCTACCACGAACCCGAATATTTAACAATTAACGGGCTTTCGTCTGTAATCAAGTAAAAATACATCCCATTATACTGGTAAACTTTCACGCCACGTTACTAAACTTTTAATAAAACATGACTCTAAAAATCGTCTCATTCATACAGCACTTTATGGAGATAAAACGCTGCCCACATTTCTATCGCCTAATTTGTACACTAAATACCTTATAAACTGCTCAACGCATGTGAACAATTCTAAAGATTCCGTCACAACAATGAAAATATGTCACTGAATGTTTAGAGAAATTATTAATGATAAAACTTTAAAAAATGTAAATAGCAGAAGTTTTGCAATTGCGACTTCAGAGACAATGTAAAAATGTCTAAATATACGCGAAATTTTTTACTCTGGTTTATCGTTGGGTGTAATAGATTGTAGCTTATTTTTATTAAGCGCCACTGTAATTTACTAATAATTTAGAAGGGCCCAGCCCCTATGAAATATGGCGCTCCGCAAAAACAACATCTTAACTGTTAGAAACTGCATTTTCTTAAAATTAAACAATAAAAGTTTTGTTTTCATAATTTTGCACTGTTTATGTAGGTAACAATCGTAACTATTCGGATTTGAAATGCAACATTCTCGAGATATTGCGGAATGAAAATATGAAGTTAAGTCATCAACAAACATTGGTTTTGAGGAAGATTTTTCTTCTCAACATCGCTCCACAGCTAAAAGTCTTGTACGATAAATTCATCATTATTTAGTTTTCCTCGATACTTACTCTGTTGAAGCGAAAAAAGAGCTTTTACAGGCCTCGTTATGAGCATCCCTACCATCATAATGGGAAAAATGGATATAGAGTTTCCAGCCATGAACATTATGAACAAATTCATGGGGACCTGCTTTAACGGCCCGAGCGCTAAGTCCCAGGATTTTTTAATGATCAAATGATTCGAATCGTTGTCCCGTTGCAGTTCCGTGTTTTGCAAAAACGCAGCAGACTGTGTATATCCCGGCGGTGAAGGTAAATCGGCATTTTTATCCTGTTTATTTCTATAAAAGTTAAATCAATTAAAAATTTATATCACATAACGGGAGGTACGCTTTAATTGAGATTTTTCTATACTCACTTGTGTGAAAAATCCAACGCCCACTTCAACTTTTTAACATTTTGCTTAGCAACAGCCATTGTCCCGTATTCTTTTCTCTCGTATAAATCGTATAATTATTATTGAGAGCGAGATTATTTTAATTTGTTTCGCTTTTAACGTAAATACCAATGTATACGTCAATTTCTCAAACAAGAGGTTATGACGGACATCGATGCGTAGCGAATTTACGATAATCGCGCATGCGCAGTGTCATAGGTTCCTAAAATCGTCGTTCACTCCACCTTGAGAGTTATTGATTTTTTTTCTTCAAACGGAGAGAAATATTTATTCGATACTAATCGTACGAAATGTCATCAACTGTTCTTATTAACAAACTGATTGAGTGTAAATAAATTGTACATAGATTTAAAAATTAGGGGCAAGGGGCCGGCCATTTTGAACCCTTCGGGTTCTGCACTGCGGTGGCCTTCATCATCGAGCAGTGATGGCCGACACGATAGAGATTGACAACTACCATCCTGCACTTTCGGATAACTGTGCGCAAAATAATCCAGAGACAAATGCCAGTTGCTCAATGACGTACAACGATTTTTTTACGCAATTTCTTCTGGAAAATCGGCCCTGCGTGTTCCAATCGGACATCACTAGAGAATGGCGATGCAGACGAGAGTGGAACGCAAACGGGGCGCCAAATTTCAAAATCATCTCGGAACATTTCGGTAGGAGTGCAAACTCGCATAAACTCAATTGCTATTACAATTACGTATTTAATGTTTTTTTTAAATCCATAGATACACAATGTTTCGTGTTGCATATCGTAATTTTTTTATTTCAAGAAATAAAACGAAAACTTCCGCTTAGCCAAGTACAGTTGATCAATCCGCAAAGACGTGATTGCACTGTACTAATATTTACAAATTTCAGGGGACTGCGAGGCACCTATCGCCGATTGCAACCGAAAGTATTACAATTCGCAGTTCAAGGCTAACATGATGATATCGAAGTATCTCGATTACTGGAACGAATATAGGGAAAAGAAATATCCAAACGATATGCAGATTCTCTACCTCAAAGACTGGCACTGCACAAAGAATTACCGTGATCTATGCCTGTACGAAGTTCCCAAGTATTTCGCTTCGGATTGGCTCAACGAGTTCTACATCGCTCATCCAGATTTGGATGACGATTACATGTTCGTTTACATGGGACCCAAAGGCACATGGTATAGAAAAACAAACTCAATGTACTTTATGTCATAAGTGTAATTAATCGTAAGCGTAGAAGAAATTTGTAATCTTCAGGACACCGTTTCACGCAGATGTCTTCGCGTCGTACAGCTGGTCGGCAAATATCGTTGGAAAAAAGCGTTGGCTACTTTTTCCTCCTGGAGCAGAAAATACCCTTCGCGATGCCCACGGACAATTGTGTTTCGACGCGACTGCTGCGGAATTGAAGGACAGTGCAAAGTATCCGAATTACAACGAAGAAACGTTGGAAAGCTTCGAAGTGATACAAAATGAGGGAGAAATAATGTTCGTGCCTTCGGGATGGCATCACCAAGTCTGGAATTTGGTAAAAGAGATCTGCGCTGCATTTCCTTTATTTTCAATGTTTCTCTGCATATGCTGCCAGCCTGCTTGTCCAGTGTGTCGGCTACAGCCATTCTTGCCTAGCATGTATTATTTCGATATATCGACAAGTTGTGATATTGGAATACCGGTTTTTCGGTATTTTTCGCTTCTTGTAGAAAACCTTGATTAAAAAGGTTAGAAGCTTGAAAGTGAAGATCGAAATTTTACAAATAATAGTGTATAGCTAACAAGTAATTATTAAAAGTCGCATTAAAAATCGGCAGTAAACGCATTAAAAATCGGCAGGCAACAGCAATCGTCACTTTAACTAATGAGATTGAGATTGTTGAAACAATGACCGCGAAAAACGGTCTATCAGAAACGACGCGGAAGAAAAGGGCCGTTCTGATTCCCCTTAAGTAACTTAAGGGATCATCACAGTGTAACGCGTCGAAAAATAGTTCATTTTCGCGACTTTTTTTCGATGGGTAAAATACGCTGAATAGTCTGATTTTTTTTATATCAAAGCAAAGCACTCACGAAGAACACAAAATAAGTTTTCAAACGTTAATTGTTTTAACGGTCGAAAATGTCTTCGAAAAAAAGAAGTCCTCACGGTGTACACGATCGTAGCCGTAAATGTTATCTGAAATAAAATTTGTCAAAAGATTATTAATTAGGTTTTAAAAAAATCAAAATTGACAAAGAAGCGGAAGTTCGAAGAAAAAGCATGGACCTTAGCCTATCTTTTTGCCACTTTTTCGGCAAATAAAAATTTTAAGATAAGAAAACGCCTTCATAGCTAGATAAAGAATGGCCTGAAGAATGTTGTGTCAAAATTTGAGACGGATAGCTTGAAAACTCTTCCTTGGAGAGTGTCCATCGTTTTGAAAAACGACATTTCGAGAAAAACGCGTTCGTGCCAGGTCTCACTCAGCTGATCGAATTTCTTTTTCTGAGAACAGCTGTAGCAATTGGAATAATTCGAATTTCGCCCCAAAAATTTAACAGCATGTTTATAACCTATCTAGCACAGAATAACCCCTATCCCATCGGATAAGGAAAAAAAATCGATTTTTTGAGAAAAAGAAATCCCGTGTGATGATTCCTTAAATGCGAATAATAACAAATATAATGTTTCCTGTTTTCAACTGATATCGAGATATCGGTATTATCCGAGTCCAATATCGATTTTTCGGTCAGATATTCGATTTCGATGACATCGAAAAACCAGTATCAATGCTTCAATGGCGATGCTGTAGCCGCACACCAGCCACGTGTTCACTACCGTCAACCTTTTTCAGACCTATTTTTACACGCGTTATATTCAAAAAGATGCACTATATGTTACATCATTTTTAAATCATTGGAAACAGGAAGACACTATTTCCGTGAATCACAACTGGATCAATGGTTGCAACGTGTGGAGTTCGTGGCTGTCCCTCCGAAAGGAATTGTCAGCGGTTACGAAAGAAGTAGAGGACTGCCGAGACATGGACGATTGGGATGAACATTGTCAGCTTATGCTGAAAGCTTCGCACGGAATGAATTACCCGCAATTTTACAAATTCCTGGCCTTTATCGTTGAGAAACGATTGACTGCTCTGAGAGACGAACTCAAGGAATATCGCAGTTTCGACAGGTGGAGGATTGGTCGGGAGCACTGCTGCTTCGATCTCCACCGAGCCAAAACAATATTGATCAGCATGCTCAACGATACGAAACAGAAAGAGATTTACGAACTCGTCTTTCACGACAACCGAGTTCATCATCTGATCGACGATATAAACGAAATTCTTCCCAGAACAAGGTAAAATGGAAACGGGGGAAAAATGTACCTATCGTACTTCTATCTGTAACGCTTTTATTATAATTTACATCATACTAAAATTTGTAGTCTCTATCAATCTTCATCTTCGAGTGTGGGTGTGTGTGTGTGTGTGTAAATTTAGTTTTTTCACGTATTTGCGCCGCAGGCTTCCGGATTATTATCGCGCACATTCGGGGGATTCTCGTCGCAAACGCCATTACGAATAATTATAACTGAATTACAAAAGCAAAAAAAACACTCGCGCATCTATTTCTTCGAGATCTTTCGAAAATGAATAATTGCACCGCTACACCGGTAGACCGATTATTGTGATATAAGCGAGAAAGAAACGACATAAAAGTACACTCGACGCTTCGATATGAGAACGAACTTCGAGCCTCAAAGCTGGTTCGCGATATTTAAAACGGTAAGGAGTCGCTTGCTCGAGTACTTATCCACGTGTGAAAATTAACAAAATAAAAAAGATGTCCTCAATGAGCTGCGCGGAGCGACTGGTATGTTAGTAGCGCAAATGAGCGATAGGAGGAGTAGCGCGAGGATAGCGAAAACTAGCACTTTCGTGAGAAATTAGGATTAATGTAAAGACGGTACGCAAGTTTTGAAACTCACAATGTTACGTATGCCTAGTCCTTACTATACATTACATATGTCTGTACGCAATTTCCTCTCGTATAAAACAAACCTCGCTTTCTTTTCGCTGTTTCTTTTTCACACATCAGAATTCGTATATTGTCTTATGTACTATTATTTTAGCAAGCATAAATATCTGTAAATATCTAGCATCGGTATCACATATGTATGTATGTATATACATGTATGTGTGTGTATGTGCATACAATTAGTATTTACAATGTAACGCTAATAAAAATGTACAAAATCTATAAGTCAAATATGATTGGGGATAAAATTCTGCGAGTGGTATTTATTACAAAGGACAGAAGCGCATCTGGATTTTTCCTTCACACGAAATATGAAAAGTGAAAATAACACGCGTTTTATTTACTTCTCATGAAATGACAATCGAGAGTCATGATCATTACGTAGTACGCCCACATAGAAGCACGTGGTTTTCTTTCATCAGAACAACGAGAATGTTGCTCCGAATCATTGCTTAACGCTGCTCACAGAGTCAATGATATGCGAATTGTTTTTTTTCTTCATTCAATCATTACGCGTCTCCATAGAACAAAAGTATTTACTGCAGTTAAAATGTTCGGTAGGAATAGCTTAGATGCAGATTATGATTACATAGCCACGGTCGTTGAGTTTAAAACGTCCAAATTTTGCTTTGTTTTTATAAATATCTACTTTGAGCTCCACCATACACTCGAAGCAATAATAAGCCTATGTGCGTTGAGAATCGAGGATGACCGCATCGTTTAAATGAAAAATCACGAAAAAAAATACATTTTTCTCATTGGAGTTTCAGCATTCGGAAAGATCGTTGAGAATCGATTAAAAAGAATCGCGCGCGGACTATCTTAAAATAGTTTTTCTTTCGGGTGAGTGGTACTCGCCCTTGCTGAGAATCTTTACGATATTTCGGTGCTTTGTGTGATAGAAAGAAAAACACAAAAAGAGCGAAATATTTGATGAGTTGGCGAAGCTTCACGTGACCCAACAACGTTTTCCCAATTAAAAAAATATACGTTCTTTTTTGTTCCGCTTCATCTTCATAATTACAATTACCTATCATCGCAACATCGGAAAACAAACGTTATCATAGTCATTGTTATCGTTGTTTTTTTTCCGTTTGCCACGTTTTCAATAAATAGTACGAAAGTGTTCGTGAGTTTTGTTAACGTTCGATATAACAATCTCCAATGATAGATGCCGAAGAATATGATTTTTTGTTCAGTGTGTACGATCTTAACGTCCTCTAGGAGGAAAAAATAATGATTCGTCAGTTGCGCGCAGTGGGACGAAATTTAACCTCGTCCCAAAATGAATATTTACGATGCAACACGGTTTTGATAAAATCCAATATTGTTCGATACGAGAAGAGAATGAAGGGAAAAGTTAAATTTCCATTTTCTCAGCTTGCACGGCAAGTATATATCCAATTAATATCTAAATTATCCGTAGATCTCGTAAAGTCGTCGATACATTTTCATTATTAACAATTAACAGAGCTCGAAAGATCAGACTTCACCAAATCTGCGGATCTCGCGTATATAGATTTCTTCTTACGACTAAACTATAGATACATATATCTTTCTCTCTGCCCTTCTCGCTATTGTGATGGTCTGTAAAATGTGAGATTTCTTCGTGCGACCGATTACGGTCGAATACCCTCGCAACAGAATAAACTTCGATATAATGCTGAGGCATCAGCAGCGTTCGTGGCGTTAGGCACCGAACCGCTACCTCGAACGACCGATTAGATCGACGGTAACTCTCGGACGATGACACGGGAAATATCGAAATGAGGGCTTAAAGTACAAGAAAAATTACTAAAAAGAAAAAATCTCGTAGACACCAGCGCGTATCATCGTACGAACGTTTAACCCTAATTAGACCTTTTTATGTAACAAATGTTAGTTATTCACATTGAAAACGAAGCAATGAGTGTAAAAGGACTTCTCCCATAAGTGGTTTCTCGTTCGCGCGTTTTGAGATGGAAACGGAGGTTTCGTCTGTCGCAGCCTCGTGGCGCGATTCAGATAGGATGGGCCACTGGAACGGTCATGAGAGGAGGTGGAAGGGTGGTGGCGGGACTCGCCGCTGGTGTCGCTGGTGCGGGTATCGGAGTCGACGGAATCGGTTGTTGCGTTTGCCTCGGTGGTGACAGCAACTCTTGCCTGTCGCGTTCCCTCTCTCGTCCGGGCCTCCAAGCCTCGAGTAGTGCCTCAACGCGTTCCTCGGTCGGTCCCCAGCGAGCGGTGCCGGCCGCGTTTTGCAACCACACGACCAGGGTCCCGTGTGCCGCTCTGATGTTCACTTCACCTCTGCGAAAGGAGAAAACAGAACGATCTGTATCGATCTGTGGAAGAAAATTAGCCGGTGGATTTAGGATCGTCGTACTTTGGCAATATGTGCTGAAATCCGTGTCTGTACTCGTGCTCCATCGCGGGCACGACGACCTGTTTGCGCTTGAAGTGGCTACCCTCGAGCTTGATGAGAGCGTTGGGTGCCGGATCGCGCCACTCCGGGAGAAAAACGACAAAGGAGAGGGGCTCGGGGGAGTCGGCGAGCAAACGTTCGAAGTGATTGACCATCGCTTCCATGAGTTCCTCGCAGTATGGCGGATTCGCCTGGAAGGAGCCGCTTACGGGCCTGAAATCGAGGAAGGGTCCCCGGGAGCCGAAGTAAGAATCGGTATCGGCGAAAGTCGAGCAGTACTGCCTGAAGTAACAATTCAACGGTGACGCGAAGCACTCGAATGTCACCCCGAACGAACGATGAAGGCACTCGAACACGGTCACCGGCAATGCCATTTGCGTCGCCTGGCCCTCGTTTACACCGAGATAAGTCTGATAACGCTTAAGCATACACCATACCCGGGGCAAAAACATCTCGAACTTTTTGTCGTCAAAACAATTGTAACGATAAAGATGCTCGAGTTTCGTCAAATGCATATTGTTTATGCACATCGTGTCGCCGTGAAATCTTAGCATCGTTTGCTCCCGCTCGGGCAAATATTCGACCTGCGGCAAGCGAGGCGCGGGCAATGAAAATTGTACGGGATAACACCATACTTTGCGTTGGGTGCTGGCGGGTCCGCCCAACGGTATAACGTCACCGAGGCCGTTGTCCTTCAATATCTGATTGTTCTTGTCTTTCACCTTTTTCGCGTGTTCCGTCGACAAGTGATAGATCTTCAGGCAAATACCCTCGACGCTGTGCTTCACAGTTTCCGTGAGATGCGGCTGGCACTGATGCTTCAGATGGGCCAGACGATCTTGAAAATCGTCAAATGTCGCGCCAACCGTACGCCTCAACCACTGAAACGTGTCCTCGGCGTTCCACTTGACGACCTTCCGACTGTCGGCCGTGGCCGAACGCGATTCTATCATTTTTTTCGCCGCCTCGGCGTACCGGGACAGCTGCTTACGCGCGTCACCCGTGAACTTGGGGCGCACGAGTTTGATCGGTATATCGTTCATCACCTCGCGATACATTGACATCGAGATAGCGGGAAAACACTGACTCGGTAACAACGGATCCGAGCCGCAGTCTATCACTTTTCGTTCCATTAACCAACGATTGAACGAGTCCTTTGGCGCGTCTATGGACTCTCGCGTGTGACACAGTTCCTGATAACACTGACGTAACTTCGCGAGTAAACTGCAACGCAACGCCTCCGCGTCCGGATGCACGTGCAACAGATTCGACGGTGCTCTCTCGTATATTATCACGTTCGTTGGTATTTCCAAATCCCAGGGACCACTGCGAATAAAGAACAAAATACAAATACTGAGCGGGGAAGGGGGTGGAAGATATATTTGGTACAAGGATTATAGTTTACGTACGCCAGGACGAATTTCTTCACTACCGGCATCGCCGTTCCCTCTTCGGAGGCTCGCCTCTTCAGGGGCCCGCCCGGAGTGCCCGGAGGAATCGGGCCGTTCGTCGGAACGGGAGCAGCTCCGCAGATACCAAGCGGATCCGTGATAGGATCGAACTGAAATTTAGAATTTTATGTCAATGCACGGCGAAGAACACGTTCTACTCAGACGCAATAACGTTCTCTTCATTCGCATGTTGCATGCTCATCCAAAAACCAACTAGCTTGCTGTCGCTAAAATATTCTTTACCACTGTTCACACGTGAAAATGAATACATATTGACGATACTATGTTTTTAATAATAAAATCAGTAGACTAATGAAACTTGAGTTATACTATTATTATATTGCGTCAAAATAAACCCTGCACTGGTACGTGAGCACAAGTTGTATATTTGCACGAAAAGAAATCAGTAGACGAATAGGACTTTGAATATTTTACGAATATTGTAGCAAATTTAAGCTTGCGTTGCTAAGCGGTCTGTATAAGCTTGAAATTTCACACATACGATATTTTTTTATTGCATACTTTGTTACTCGGGGACTCAACTTTAATTAGCAACCAAGAATTTATGAAAATTCGAGAAATTGACCGAGTTACGACCTTCGTGAATTTGTGATTTGCACTTTTTTCTTTTGCGTTCTTCTCGAAACTACGTTTTATAAGACGGTGTGAGTCGTATCCCAAAATCTATTCGCCCGGTTTACTTTAAATTCGGACAGAGTTGAGTTTATAACATTTTATATAGTTTGAGGGATTTTTTTACAAGTGTATCCATTGATTCATGACAAATGATTAAGGTTGTTTTTTTTTGACAAAAATAGATTTTTTCCTACAGTTTGCAATTCTTGTAATTTTCAATATTTGTAATATCGGCTCATAAAGAAGATTTATTATAGTACGAAAAGTACGCTGAAATCTTTTTTCATTGCAGATCATCCTAGATGCCGGAATGACCTCTTCTTAAAGTCCGCCTTCTTTAAATAATAATAACTTCATTGTTTACTATTGTTGCCTTCTTTGAATAATAACAACTTCATTGTTTATCGATATTTTGCAATCAAAAAGCTCAAACTGACTAGACTATGCGTGTGCGAAATCCCAACCTTGTCATCCCAGTACCAGAAAATGTAATGAAAATCGACCTCTTTTTTGAACCCGGAGTTTATCTAGAATCCTCTTAAGAATTTCGATGAATCCTGCACTACTCGACGAAAAAAAGTTATATATGTTTGTATGTTATATTACTATAAAACGAGCAAGAATCGTGTATCGATATACATTTTAACTTTATGCTCAATACAGGCATAACCATTTTAATGAAGTTTGATTAATCTTGGATTTTCAAGTGCGTAAAACAGAATTAGCTTCTCCTGTTTGAAAACCATGCAGGACTTTGTATGGCGAGACTGATTTCTATGAACCAAGCATTCAAAAAAAATAGCACGAATTTGTCTCTGACTCGTTTTACATCAGTCTTGACAATTTCTATTTATTATTACGTTTGTAACGTGGCAGCTATGAAAAATTTCATCGTCAACACTCTACAGTCGTCGGAAATTTTATTTTCTCGAGTGTTCATCGATTCATGATGTTGAAGTTTACACAAAGACTAATTTCTTTCAATCATTAACGCATTATCATCCATTTGTTTTACACTTTCGAGGTACGAGAATCACTCGAACGCTTAATTATCATTCTTTCTAAATTCTACAAACTAAATTTGTAAAAAAATATTTCTAGTAAGAAAAATATACAAGGAAAAGAAAAAAATTTCGTTGCTTTCGAACAATGCACGCTTCGAAACCATTATCTATTCGATCTTAGCCATTATGCCCATTGCGACGATTTTGCGAATACGATACCTGTGGTTTGAGGGAAGGAACGACCCACAGCGATTCGCCGGTCAGTTTGTTCCAGAAATAAGGTCTGTTCTCGCGCTTGCTCCAAAACTTTTTCCAGCCTTGCTGCTGAAGCTCGAGGGACAATTCGGCCTCCGGGAGCCCTGCCGCCGGACTCATCATTTGGGCGGTCGGCGTCTGTTGTTGCACATGGGTCAATTCAGCGACGGCCTGCACAGGTGGTAGAGGAGCTTGATGCTTGTTGGAAGGCAAAGCCAGCGTCGCTTGTCCTATGGCGGAGTTGGCGTCTTGTTGCGACGCTTGATGATGAAGATGATGCATGGCGGGTAACGGCGAAGCGGGCTGACTGGTCAGGACTTCCCAGGCCGAACTGCTGGCGCTCTCTTGCTTTCCTCCGCTAACTTCGTTCATAGCTGCGGCAATATTCCTGTCTCACTCCTGAAAGAATCTACAAATGGAGGTCGTGCGATGAATATTTCTTCCTCGACGCCGTGTGGAACAGGACGAAGAAAGTTCAGATATGCGCGACGAAAATATGGACGTGGAAGAAAACGCGGGTAAATACTCCGTTATAGTTACGCCGTTGAAAATATCACTTTTTATCGTTACTCTTACGATACTTAGCATTAACGTTATCGAAAGCGTGACGGCAACGACGCCGCGGAACGTTTTTTCGTGAAAATAATGCGTATTTGCGATAGTTCGTGAGGTGCGAAGGATTCGTGACAGGACTTCGCGTACGAATGTTTGTTTACATACCAATAGCCCGCGCCGCAAAAATCACTCGATATGACAATTTTTCGGTGTGCTGCGACCGAGAAAAATACATAAGAACCCTCGGCGAACTTACCGTAAAATATTTTAATCGTGATTCAGTGACAATACATCGTTTATCTTAAGATTCATTCATGATTTGTGAAATTTGACGCAACGTACTCCACCCGTGAGACGCCATTTGCTTGAAACTGCTGAAAAACGAAGTGAGGGACGAGGGGGCGACGGAGAAAAAAACTCGATCATGCGCAGCTACCGGGAATCTCGGTAGCCATGTTTTTTTTCCGCCTTTTCAAAACTTCGGCGGTGTCGTACAACATTTTCGACGATCCAAAACGTTTTATTCCCTTACAGATTGGCAATACGATCTCGAACAATAATAATTACACTTGCGAATTGATTTACTTTGGTTTACGGAAATGGGAAGCTGGATCGCGGGTTAGAAAAAAAGTTTTGCGTGTTTCGTGTCTTCCGTGTCGCCATTTCCGGCGTTTACGGTAAATGTAAAATTTAATTCATGGCGTCGCCGCAAGATGGACGCAATGTCTAATGCTTCTGTTGTCGTTTTATTACTCCGCTGCGTTCGCCAAATTGCAGCACCGATTCGTCATTAGAGCAACAAGACTGTGACATGTGGGTGTAAAAATAGGCGCAGGAGTTTCATTTTCTTCAGAATTCAATTGAAATTAAAACACCGACTTGGCTTTTAGCAAAGCAGGTGAATTTGATCGAAACGATGCTTCGTTAAATGCTCGTTCGACGGTCAGTATGCGGTAATATTACCGGCAACATTGCATTTCTCTCGACATAGCCATCGCAACTCTCTATTGCTAGGCAGGTTCCTTGATTGTGGGAGGCGAAATCGGGAGGCGTGACAGCAGATAAAAATTATTGAATCACGCCGGAAGTATGCGTGTGTGTGTGCCATGAGACGTGTTGCGTGTTACACTCTAAGGAAGCTCAGTACTTGACGGGGTTGTCAAATCGTACTCGTGTCAGTGTGAGAGCTTGCTCAGCATTGAAAATACCAGTTTTTTGTCCTTTCTGACGGCATATTCGACGGAAGAAATTTTTTTTCATTCCCACTCGTCATGGATACTTACGAGAGTGTGCTTCTCGTTAAGTCGGAAGTGTTCGTTTTCAAAATTCCGCCACGGTCGTCGAACAGAGGCCATCGGTAAGTCCTGACGGATCTTTCCTCTCTTTTTGTTTTCGCCCCCTCCACCCGTCGCAAGCCCCCGTTGACCATTGACACGCGAAAACTTATTTTTTCGTGACCGTTGCAAAATTTTTGTCTCTATCGGGGCATTCCCCGATGCGACAATAACGAGAAACAACGCCTTCGCGACTTTCTCTTATCACGTTCGTTCTCGCAAAAAAAAAAACTCCATCCTGCACAACTCCCACGTTGAACGCGATGTTTTTCGCTCCGAGATCGAGCCCAATGATTTCGAGGCTCTCGACAAGCGGCGAGAAAAATCCTTCGTGCGCTATATCGATAGAGACAAGATCCCTTTATGCTTTTGCTACAGAGCTGCCGACTGGAGTCTGCAAGAGCCCTCGTGGACGGGCAGAATGCGTCTGGTCTCGCAGGGCGACAATATCACCCTCAAACTCGAGGACAAAATAACGGGCGAGCTCTTCGCCAAATGTCCCATCGAGACTTATCCCGGTTTAGCGGTGGAGCCTGTTACCGACTCCTCCCGATACTTCGTACTGAGAATTCAAGATGACAACGGCAGATCCGCCTTCATAGGAGTTGGATTTCTTGACAGGTCGGACAGTTTCGATCTCAACGTAGCTCTTCAGGATCACTTCAAGTGGCTCAAGAATCGCGACCAAATAGAGAAGGAGAAGGAAACTCCTAAGCAGGAGCTGGATCTTAGGTTCAAGGAGGGAGAGACCATCAAGATCAATATGAAAATTACGGTCAGTTGACACTTTGAAGGGCTACATCTACCTAGAGGCCCAAGAAAGTGGCAAATTCAGATTCTTTTTTCCGGCAAACGGTTGGTGCAAAAGGAACGCGTTATTTTTTACACAAAGGCACATATATCGAGTGCCTTTGACAAAAAATTTTCGAAAAACAAAAACCGCCATTTTTTTAATAATTTTTTTTACAACCTGGCGACCAATTGGACCTCGTGCATACAAAGTCGATGAAAAAAGTCGTTAATCTTATGTAACGTTAGGGAGAGAAGATTAAGAAATAGGGTGGTTATGTACATTATACAAAAGTGTTGTTACTGTGTATTGAAGATATATTTATCCGTGACGCGCGTACATTTCGCGTGCTCGGGTTGAACTGACGAGAAGGCGTCTCGTCAACCCGTCGTTTGGAATTTGAAGAACAAGGCTTATAATATAACTCTCGCGTATCTACGGTTACAATAGGTATTTACCACACACACATACATTAATACACAAGCCTCTTACAGCAACTATTGAAAAGTAGAGATCGATTTTTACAAAGTGAGACCGTCAACGACCTTTGAAAGTTTCTTATTGTATATCCTGTAAATTTGGAAACAATCCATCAAGTGGCTCTCGAGATATCATGTTCAACGATTTTGTAAACGGTGTTTCGAAAATAACACGTTTGAAGTTTGAACTATGGTGCTGTTACCGCTCGCCCAACCGACTGTTAGGAACTGTAGCACATTCGATTTTCGGAATATTTCAATGAAATTTTTAAGGAACATAGCTAAAAGGTGATACTATGGAATGAAAATATTTTTGGAAAATGCAATTTTTTTAACCACCTAGGTAGAAGTAGCCAGTTAACTATTTTCGGAATACCGCCGTTAGACCTTGGCAGGTTGCATAAACCTGGTGCCTGTAAAAAAAGACTGATATTCAATATTGTTTTCGGATCAGAGCATCGGGGTGACAAGATCAGCATTTCACACGCACTAAATATAGTCTCCTCACGTTTAAGTTATTTCTTTATTGAAAAATATTGACAAAGAATGAAATTCTTATTTAGGCAAAGTGCTGGCGATGCTAGCTGGCTGATCGTTGTCAGAGCTTGACCCAACAAGGGTGATCAGAAAAAACAAGCAAAAAATGTACTTATGGTATAATAATCCAACTTGTGTATGACCAGATAGCTTATTTGAGTGTTGAAAAGTACGAAAATGGCACAAAGCTGAAAAAAATGTTGTTTTTCAAGTATAAAAGACATTGTTAATAATTTGATATTAGCGAATCAATAAAGATATCGAGAAATCGTCTGGTCATAAGATACAACATATCATAATCTATGCTGCGTCCAAATTCGAAGTGAATAGGATGAGTAGGTTTAGAGGTAGGACTTACACTATTTCATCAAACATAGGGTCGAAAAAAACGTGAAAAAAGTCAACTACAGCAGAGCGGTTTGACGTAGCGGTCAGTTTTGGAATTTTTGTAACATCTTTGTTGTAAGTTAAAATTAAGATGCTAGACTTTAAAACTATGCAATAACAAATTGTATTTATAAAAGTTCAAGCTTAAGCAGACTCGTTAAAGCCCACACTTTTAGGATTCGGTAGTCACATAATGAACTCTTACAACTTTGTTACATCCGTCCGTATGTCACAGCCCCTCAGTTTCTACAGCTTTAGAAGTCTATATCATTTTCCAATATGCTTTAGAGCAGATTCGGAGTAACTATTGAGAAAAATCTTGAAAAAAAAAACATTTTTTCGAGTTTTTTCCCTATACATAGAATGAGGGCGATCTTTTTCACATTCCTCGTTGAGTTAAGGTTCTTCGGACAGGCCTTTTAAATTGAAATTGAAGTTCTATTAGCCATTGTCCACTTTGAAGCCCCGTCTGAGAACTCTAGAGATTCAACACAATTTGCAATCCTCTGCTATTTTTTCGACCGGTGCTTTGGAAAGTCTAAAAATTCTAAGTACTACCATTTGGTTAGAACCTTCGATCAAAATTATTTCAGGTTATGTTACATCGGGAAGTCAGGGGAAAACACAGTTATCGCTACATTGACTCTATGGAAACTCCATAAGAGGGCTGCATAAATAACTTCGTGGCATGTTCTTGAAGCCTTGTCAATAAAATATCAAACATCAAGAGAAGCACCTCCCCTATTCACCCCGTCTGCACTATCGGTGTATTATGATTGTGGATTATCAAATAACACTGAAACTAATATCTAATAAATGACAATGCGCGTATAAAAGACTAGGGAATTTCCCTTTGCGCGTGTTTCGATACGCACTTGGCAGGTTTTTTTTTTGTCAATCGACATCATGAACCGTGCTCCAGTTGTTCAGTTTCAAGATCCCTTAGGGATCGTGCTAAAGAGTATATAGGAACGAAAAAATTGCGCAGATGTCGTCGCGCGTTACCAGGGGAGATACCTTAAGATGAGGAAAAAAAGCTGATTTTCATTATTCTATTTCAAAGGGAATATTTCTTCATCATTTTCGAGACTCAGGGTATGTTTCATTACTACTTGTGGCTGTTACGTGGTATTTTTTTAAATTATTTTTTAAAAATTGTGAAGCTGGCGGAATTATTCTGGAAAAATAACCAACGAAGATGTTTCTTTCATTAACACTCATACGCAGAATATGAACACGGAAAAAGTGAGAAATGTTGAAAATTAATGAAATGGCACGCTTTGAAATAAAAAGATAGAATTTTCCGGAAAAAATGCCTACATTTCGCAATAAAAAAATACTATCTTTAAATCTTCAACATTTAGGGTTATGTTTTAGACAATGAGGTTGGAAAGATTTATACGAAATTTTTTCAGAATCGGTCGATTAGTTTTTTAGCTATACGTCACACCCGTTATGAAAGTGCAGTTAAAGAGACCGTGGCCTACCTCTGCCATTTTTAAACATTAATCTAACAAAAATACCTGCTAACAGGCAAAAGTGATAATAAAATACAGCCTAAGTCTCATAAAGGGTAAAAAAAAACGTTTCCTATTTTTAAAAATCATGAAAATTACCAGTTTTTTTCCTCGCCTGAACGTATCTCCCCCTTAATTCACCCTCTCTTCGTGCGCCGCTTCGATTTATCGAAAATTTCCACACTGTAATCGTTATCTTATTACTATGTGAATTATTTTCATACCAATTGTCTATTTTGCATGATCGTTATGAATATTATTTTATACATTTTCTATTGTACAGAAAAAAGATGGCAGCGAAGTTTCCTCAAAGACGAAACCGCGCGCGCAAGTTGGTCTAGGATTGCCGCCACCTCCCGGTGGCGTAAAGATCGCACCTCCCCCGGCGAGAACGCCGACGTCGTCGCCTGCTCACAAACCCGCGCAAAATCCTCAGACGCTAGGTCAAACGGGCTCCGAGTGGGGCGAATTCGCGAGTGCCTCGCAACAGCAGCAACAGCAGCCATCTGCCGGAACGGCACCGCCGACTAACGCCACCTGGGTGCAGTTCTAACGTGCATCGCAAGAATTACTTAGCGTACATTGAAGAGAAGAGAAAGATACGGACTTTGGTGAGAAACGCACTTATTACTGTGCTCATCTTAAGGAGTTCCACACACTGTTGCAAAACGAAAAAAAAAAGAGGTAAAACCAACGTACATACCCGCGATAGAGTACGTATACAATGATAATGTGTTATATTCGATAGAGAGGGATTAAATATCGGTAGCAGAGGTGGATTTTGCCTGATTCGATCTCCGGAGTAATTACGCATAAAGGTGGCAAATAGTACACAAAGAGGGGGAGATTCGTTAGTTAGACGACTGTAACTATATGTCTAGTATAGTAGTTTTCTTCTCGAGGCTTGGCGGGTCGTCAAAGGCGCAGCAGTTTTGCCATTGTCAATGATCCTGGAGCAGAAGAAATAGCAAGACCGTCGGTCGTATTCGTCGACGAAATATTTCCTTCCCATTTTTTCTAACTCGTCGAAGATCGCGCGGGGCAAAGTTACAGCAACGTCTCGAATAACAAACGAGCCCTGATATACGTGTTCGCCGAATCCTCCGCGATTTCAAACTTCTTATCGCGGTACAATGAAAGATCGTGGAATTCGATGAGTGAAAATAAGAACATGAAATTATAACAAATGTCTTAATTAGTACGAATACGACGGTACGACAGGAGGTGAGACTAGCGTGTGAGATCGTTGGAAGATGCACTCGTTGGAGAAACTGTAATATTATTAATCAATCCGCCAGTGGCGTTTGTATATAACGAAGATCAGAATAATCCTCTAGTTTTAAGAACAAATGATGCCTAAATTGTTCGTGATTCAATCCAGTTATGAGAAGAAAAGATGAAATAAGAACTTAGCGAACCGTATTACAGAGTTGATGAAATATTTTTTCATGTTACATCTCGACACGATTTTTATTCCTTCGTCGCGTATGATCCTGGTGGAAAATAAGGAGGAAATAAATGAACGAGGGGCGGCGGAAAAAGATGAACAAGTAATAAATAAATATATACACACGCACGCGCGCGCGCACACACACACACACACACACACGCGCGCGCGCGCACGCACACGTCGACCCGAGCATGCTTATTTTCGTACGAACGCGAGAGTTCATGAACTTTCTTTGTAAATACGATGTCTCTCATGTTTTCCCTCCCCGTCCCCAATTCTCATAAATGTTATTCATTGTTGTTATAGTATTTCAGAGAATATAAAAAACAAAGAAAGCATACAACACATAAGGACGGAGTTTCGTTTTCTTTTGTTTGTTATTATCCAGCGGCGAAAAGAAGGCACATACACCAAACATTGATCACATATTGCGATTGATCGCAATTTAGACACGTTTTCACCACAAATCGTTCCTAATGCGATTTCACTTGGTTTTTTCTTCTTTTTGAACGACTTTTCACATATCGCGGTATTTGTACATAAGGGTTTCTTATAAGTTGTTTCGCTTGTGAAAACAAGACAAAACGTGTTCACCGACAACTTGTACCGACGTAGCCTGAATTTATTGCTTGCCCTGTGCGTTTGAATTTATAAATGCTGTATACTCTGTACGATTATACATTGCTATTTATCATAAGAGAAAAGAACGGGAACGTACAAAGAATCGTGTAGCGTTTTAGAAGAGGAAAAAAACTGCAAAATGGTTTACGAATTTATATCGCGGTTGTCGCTCTCGTCTTAAGCAAATGCATTCCAGCGTATATACATATATTTATATATACATACATATATTTTCCTTATTTCGGAAGTGTAAAAGAATCTGTATAATCGATGCATTCCATAAAGCTGTGACGCTGTTAACTCGCGGGTAAGAAACAAAAAGAAAGGAAAACGAGTAGAAAAGTGTAACTTAAGGTGCGACGTATCGCGACTATTCAGTTCATCAGTATCGAAGAGGTATTTTTTCTCTCCCTCGAATGATTTATCCATTCATAGATCATCGAGATGAGTTGCACATGCGTATTCTAGCTCGTCTCCGTGTATGCCTAGTGAATCATCCGCTCTGCCTCGCGGCCTAACGTGAAAGCCCATTTTGGCTCGCGTTTCCCGATCGCGCATTGGGGGAAAAAATAATGGCAAAGAAATATAACGAAAAGAATAACGTTCAAGAGCAAACGGAAAAGGAAGAAAAAGGATATATGACTTTCACTCCACTGACGTTGAGCGTATTTTTAAGGTACACGTAACGTTTAGGAATTAGGTGTACTGAGAGATAGAAAAAACTATTTGCCGACGTATACTATCTGACTGTATATTTAGTGTTTTTGTCCATAATTAATAAATGGCCATTATTCAGCACACTCGAGGGTGAGCCTTACGTACAATTATTTTCAACAAATAAAAAGATACAACGGTGAGTGACGCGCGCTGAAAACTTATCCTACAGCAATTGGTGGCCTGGTGTCTTCTTTCTCTCGTTTTTTTTTTCGTTTTTGCTGGAGATTTCTGCTTAGATCAAGCATTAACAACGTTTATTGCGCGAGACATTGAGCCGCAGGCTGCGCATCGCCATGGCTCGGTTGAAGTGACGTTGCACCGGACGTTGAAGCTGTTCCGCCGCCAGAGTGAGATTCTCATCGCATTCTATGCTACTGAGAACCACTAGAAGAACGCCCAATACCTGCGTTACGAAACACAAACAAAATCGAGTTAAAAGTCGATCGTGTCATTGTGCGGACGAATTTTCTTCAGCATTCTTTTTTTACAGATTACAATTTTTTTTACAGCCCTAGAAGTGGTGACGTCAGGAAGATTATCAATGATTTTAATTTTAAGGCTTTGACGATTCTTCATCTTATTACAAAAGTTTGTAAAAAGTTTTACAAAAAGTTATTGCTTCCGGATGGAGGCCGTGTTTAGAATCAGCGTTATGCCAACGTCTGCCAAACGTTACAGTCTGCATCGTCAAGAGTGAGAGCTCCGATATTGAAGCTCTCGTGTGTCAGGTTTTCCATATAAAGTTGCGGTCATCGTTCTAGAGCTTCAGTATCGGAGCTCTCAGCCCTGATCATGCAGAGTTAACAAGTAACGTTTGCGGAACATTGGCATAATGCTTATTTCCAGCACGGCCTCCGCCCGAAAGCCATAAATATTTTGTGATTTTTCATCGTTCGATGTCGAACAACGCAAACATTTATTCACGTGTCCTTAACATTATCGCAAAAATGGACTCGGAGGACCCTCTGATCAACTAAAAATGATTATATTTCTTTCTTCAGAGTGTTTAGATACATGAGAGAGGTTCTCCGGATGGAAGATTCAAGATGGCCAAGAATTTGTTTGATGGAGGAGGTAAGGGCAATTGGTAATGGAACGCCGAAAAAATGCGGCAGGAGGGAAAGCAAGTCGAAAGCCATGGAGATGAGGAATAAACTGACAAAAGGAGAGCAAAGGTACGAGGAAAAGGAGTATGCAGGGTAGAATATAGAATTAAGGTAGTTGCAAGAAAAACGTGTATAAACAATGCGGAAACTGTTTGTAAAAAATCTTTTAAAGCAAATTGTGCAAATAAAACTCGATTATTATTATTATTGTATTTCTTTCTCCATGTTTTCATTGTACATCGCAAGAATATTGCGCTCGATTCTCGAATCGAAATTTCGAATAGTTTAGATTTTATAAGCGGGTAAGTGGAGTCGTATTATTAACGCGAAATCACGTGAAAAAAACTGCAAGGCGTCAGGCTACTGTGAAAATTACAATAATCGTTCGTTGCTTGAGGCAAATTGAACAGGAAGGTCCAACATATGGTACAGAAATTGCAGATTGAAGTTGAACTGATGATCTTGATGACTGAAGGCATGACTTGAAATTTGGTACACTCATTCAGTGTAATGTTTTTTTAAACATTTTTGTTTGTAATCTTTATTTAAACATTTTTTTCATTAGTTAACAATAATAATGTCATTATTTTTCGAAAAATCGAGAAACAAATGCATATTTATTTTTATGATTGAAACACGACAACAACAAAAGCTCAAGTCTCAGCCAATATTGTCTATTTCAAGAAAAAAAGCTCTTTTTTTGTTTCAGCTCAACCAGGCGGTCAAAATCGAGTACACCGGTGAGCTCCTCACGTTCAATGGTCCTTCACGAGAGTGCTTACAACTTCTCCAATTATCAATATTTTTAATCCAATTTGATACACAATTTCGGTAATGTACATACAAATAAACGATTTTTCAATCATCTCACGTATTCCTGCAAAATTAATTTTTCACATAATCCTTATTTATCAATTCGTCACAGCAGCCTAACCCCTTAACGTAATAATTCACCGATGAAAAATTGTATGGTCTCAGATTCGTTTTACACGACAAGTCTCGATAATTCTGACTGGATTTTACTATCTGTGAGAAAAAAAATTCGTAACGAAATAGACACACGTTTCGCAAACGTTACAGTCTGCATCATCAGGGCTGAGAGCTCCGATACTGAAGCTCCCGTGTCTCAGGCATTCCTTACATACTTGCAGTCATCGTTCCAGATCACTGCACCAGCCAATCAGATGTTTTAATTGATCGGCCGGTCAATTAAAAAACCGGGAGGACGGTGTGCCAAATGGGATTGACGTGATATCCACCATCTCTGTTTAGATTGTCCGGATGTTTTCGGATTTCCAAGCCTTCTCGGTGTTTCCTAGAAAAATAGCTGTTTGATGGGGCCAGACTTTGGGCTTTATCGAACTGAATGGCATGACCAGTTTCCATCCAATGCTCGGCCAGGGCTGATTGTCCAATGTGGCCATATTTGATACACCGTTGATGTTCTTTGATCCGTGTACTGATCTTCCTCCCGGTTTCTCCTATGTACACTTTACCGCATGAGCAGGGTATCTTGTACACTCCTGGTGCACTTAATGGTGGTCTTTGGTCTTTTGCACTCGGAACCACTTGTGCTAGCTTCTTCTGAGGTTTGAAGATGACTCGCACGTTATGTTTCCCAAGGACCCTGCCTATGCGATCGGTTATGCCCTGAAGGTATGGAAGGGAAGTTGTTGCTATTATTTGTCCTTCATTCTCCCCTTCAGGTTCTGTTACCGTTTTCGGATCGGCTATTTTTCTTCTTAGTTGTTTGATCGTTCTTTCGATGTTGCCTGGTTTGTAGCCATTATCTCCTAAAGCTTTGCGTAGGTGTTCTAGTTCATCCTCGAGAGAGTTCGGTTCGGAGATCGCTAGAGCTTTGTAGACCAGAGAGCTTATGACCGATTGTTTTTGGGAGGGGTGGTGATGGGACGTAGCGTGGAGATATCTATCCGTGTGTGTTGGTTTCCGGTAAACTTTGTGGCCCAAAGTGCCATCGTTTTTCCGTTGAACCAGTACATCCAGAAAAGGAAAAAGCGGAAAAAAAGGAAAGCGGTAAAGTGTACATAGGGGAAACCGGGAGGAAGATCAGTACACGGATCAAAGAACATCAACGGTGTATCAAATATGGCCACATTGGACAATCAGCCCTGGCCGAGCATTGGATGGAAACTGGTCATGCCATTCAGTTCGATAAAGCCCAAAGTCTGGCCCCATCAAACAGCTATTTTTCTAGGAAACACCGAGAAGGCTTGGAAATCCGAAAACATCCGGACAATCTAAACAGAGATGGTGGATATCACGTCAATCCCATTTGGCACACCGTCCTCCCGGTTTTTTAATTGACCGGCCGATCAATTAAAACATCTGATTGGCTGGTGCAGTGATCTGGAACGATGACTGCAAGTATATAAGGAATGCCTGAGACACGGGAGCTTCAGTATCGGAGCTCTCAGCCCTGATGATGCAGACTGTAACGTTTGCGAAACGTCGGCACAACGCTGATTCTCAACACGGCCTCCATCCGGAAGCCACATACTCTTCAAATTACATAAAGAGCCGTGAAAGCCTTAAAACTAAAATGAAATAGACACACGTTAATTAAATATCGCATCGGTCTTTCAGGCGCTGCTTTTGAATTCGCCGATAAAGTTTGGGCAAGTTGTATCGTTCGAGCGTCATTAACCTACCAGACAAACGATAATGAGCAGTGTGTAGATGTGTATGCTCGCCGCTGGCAGAGATTCGACCTCTTTCAAGGCTTCGGCCGCATCGGCGAGATCGGGCTTCAGCTCCAGGGCATGACGAAGGTGCACAGCCGCCTCTTGGAAGTGGCCGTAAGCTTTGAATATCTGGCCCAGGGTGAGGTACTGCTCCCAGGCATTGCGATCCGGTGGTTGAAGCTCCAGCGAGCGTCTCGCGAGATACGTCGCGTCGTCGAGATATTGCAGAACGAGAAGGACTCTCGCAAGATTTAGCAACACCTCGGCGTTGTGAGGCGACACGGCGAGGGCTCGTCGAAAACACTCGATAGATCTTTGAGCGTTGCCTTTTATGCGCCAAAAATTGCCAATCTGATTGTACAACTGAACAGACTTGGGTTTCTAGAAGGAAAACAAGAACGCGAATAACCAACAATCGAAAAGAGATGTTTTCGTTCACAGTATGGGTAAAAATTTGAAAAAAGTAGCGTTACCTCTTTTTTGGCTTTTTTCAAGCGTCTCTCTAACAGGTCTATGTCAACGTCCGTTACTTTGCCGCTGCTCTTTTTGAACATTAGAGCGACGTGCGGCTCCGGCACGAGAGGATGCTTGTTCCTGTCAGCGACGCCGACCAAATTGTCGTAATAGGTAAAATTCACGGGTTTACCGCAATCCAGTACGATATCGTCGCACTGTTGGCCCGGCGAACAGGCGTATTGTTCGCCGGATGCTACCGACGACGGCGGATACGGTTCGGTGATGTTTGGCGTATCGGTCAATACGTACGACGTAAAGCGTCTGCCAATGGTACCAAAGTTAGGGCTTTCTTAATGCTGAAAGAATAGCAAGCCACACACAAATACTAACTACAGGCAAAAACGGAAAACTACGTAAAACGATCGTCCTCGGAATTCTCTCATCTCGTACAAGTACGAAACGTAGAGAAGGTGGGGTAGGTAACGTGTACAATAATTTTATTTACGTGATAACTACAGTGTTGAGAGATTTGGAAAGAAAGAAATGCTGTCGCTCAAGGTGTATGGTGGATTATTTTTGGAGCTGGCCAATATGCGATTCTTAAAGCTCTCATCGCTTAACTTTGACGTCTGAACGCTTAATATTCTAGAATACTGATTCTCTTTGTTAAACGTCAACGCATCCAATGGAATTTCAACTTTATCATTTTAAGGAAAATAAAGATCTAAGTCGAGGACATTTAGCGCTGTCTCTCATGAAAAAATCGTGCTGGAACTTCTACATGTCTACAGAAGAGACAAATTGCAGGTACAAAGGTAGTAGGCATACAACATTGCAATTTACAATGTTGGAACGCAACGAAAAGGATTTTTTTTATTTTGAAAATTTCCCTTTGCAGACTGAAGCCATCGAATACCACGCAACCACTTTCTAGAATTGTTATTCAGCTATTTACAACAAAAATGCAAAGTATGATTTTGGATAATAATGAAAGTAAGGAATTTAATGATGTTGAAGTTTGCATTGTTAGAATGGAAAAAAAATCAATTCTGTCAATGGTGCGAATTTTTTTTGGCTTCAAAAATCATTCAGACGTTTTTACGTGTACTTATCAGAGATTTAGTACAATCTCGGTTTGAAATAAAAAAGGCTTTCGCTAAGCATAAAAATGAAGATGGAAAATTAATTTAAAAAACCATAGCATTCAAACAGTGCAAACTCCGTGTTGAAATTAAAAAGATCTATCGTTTCATTCCAACCATACAAACTTCAACCCCATGTAGGTGTGTGGTTTGGGCAAACTTCCATGTTAATCAGTTTCATAATGCCAGTCTGCATCTTTATTTCTATGATTCAACATTTTCTTTCTAGATTTATGTGACAAATTTCGAATAAAGATTCTAAAAATCCTGTTGGGTGATGTTATAGCCTGAAAACAGCCAGAAAAAAGGGCTATTGAAGAAAAAATTTCATTACATTCCGACGATGCAAGCTAAGTATCGGCAAAGGCCGATGTGTGATATTGAAGCCTGCAGGCTCAGATTGCAATGGCGTTTTTCCTTCAATGGCCCAATTTTTCCCCTGTGCCCATCTACAAATCAAACCCACTAGTGCATTGGAATAGAATAACTGTGGCCGCGTACTATGGAGGTTTATACGACACTAAAAATCGTAAAGTAATAAGTATGGGATAAAAGTGCGTGATAGCTCGTGGCCCTTGAGAGTGATAGTAAGTGATAAACAGCTGCAAAATCACACAATTAAACGTTCAGAAGCAACCAAGTGGACATTTTGTGTGGAACCGCTCCGAAGCGCCAAAATTTCGTTTTCTTTTCTCTCCAAAACAATGCAGAACTTGCCAAAAGTTTATCACCAATAAGATCTACTCGACCTGTCTAAATTCATTGCTTTCAGAATATAACATTGATCGAATGTACCTATGTAAAAAAAAATCAGTATCCTTATTCGTCAATGAAACGCTCAAGCTTCGTCAACTTCCGAAGAGAGTCATTCAGCTATAATCCTAGAATCGTACATCGAGCATCTCCGACACGTGCGAACTAAGCGTGTCGATGAAAAAACATCACGTTGAATGTATTTTGTCGATTCATGCATCGGTGCGACGACTTATCCGCACAAAAGGTGTGAAAACTGAGTAAAATGAAACGGATGCCCAGGTTTTCCTTCCTGTCTGTGGGAGCTCACCGTTCGTGATCGCCGGCTATCAAGTTATTGTACTCGTTGCAATAGACTTGAAGTTTTTCGTGGCTCTCGGACGAGGCTGTTTTGCTCCAGCTTTGTCCACCGCCGAGGCTCGCCGTAGTCGCCAAAATATCGAAAACCGGATCATCCTCGAGGGACGTCGGAAACTGAGTCGCTTTTATCACTCTGTCGGCGCTCAGCCTCCAGGACGTCCTGGAATTAATGAGCTTCACCTGAAATATCAGGAAACAAAGGACGTAACTTGCGACACGATCGTGCGCCCACATAATGCGTTTCCCCGGCTCGCCACGATCTCCCACGATCATGCGATTTTTCACACGTAGAAACGAACGCGCCGATTTCTTCCCTGGCGAAGCTTCGGCGACGTTCTTTTTTTTACTTATGATAATCCGATAACGAACGCGATCGCCGAGTTTGGAGGTACGTCGAGATGCAAGGACAAAGGCGCGCGCGCGAGCGCCCACACCGACGAGACACCGAGACTAGATTGTCCACTGATTTTCAAAACCTATCGAGATCACGAACGGGGTCCTACGGTTTAGCGAATATTTCGGCGAACCTCTCGCTGCGCCATCTCTCGTTCTACTAGAGTGTATAATGTTATTTGTCGCTTGTATTGCAAAACTTTCGGAATTTGAAATATGTCGTTGCGCAAACTTCCGGAGAGTATTATCGACTCTAATCGGCCGCTTTAGCGTGAATTGATAAGCTGATTCGATAGTACGGTAGAAAACTCACTGTTCGATAAAGAAGTTGCTGGCATAGTCGAAAGATTTTCGCCGATTACATCATCGAGAGTATTGGCGTAGCCAGCATTATTTTCTGGGGGCTAAGGGCGCCTGGGAAAAAGGGTTTTCGTTCACGCTTATCTTTTTTTAAAATGAAATTTACATGATTACTAATAAGGTTTGTTCGCGCTAGCTACACTTTCTACACTTTGACCAGATACAGTAATAGAAAGTCCACTGGAGGTGTAAGAAGTGTAGTAAAGGGTAGCTAAAACGAACAGACCCATAATCACGTGATAATAACACACATGGAATATAAAGCTTTAATCACACGTTTATGTTAACATTAGTATCACACTATTGCAATACATTAAAGAGGTTGGGGCGTTAGCCAGAAACCAAGATTTAGTTTTAAACACACACACGCACACACACACACGCGCGCGCGCGCGCGCACACACACACACACACACACACACACACATTGTCTACAGTATACTGAGCCTTTACGATCTTTTTTCGAAATTTTCACACCACAAAACACCAGAGATAAAAAATAGTTTAATGTGTGCAATTTTACGTGCTGTTATAGATGGGCAACATATTCACGCTACGGGTGATGTAATGTTTTTGGCTATTTAGCACCAACATAAACCATTTCTAACAACGGATTAACGCAAACTAAATACCCCATCTCGCTCCTACTAAGCGATATATATTTCATGTTGAACCATCAAGGTTTGATGAAAGATTACGAATCTTGGCTGGCAAACGAAGAGTATTGCTACCACGGACCTTAATGTCCGCGAAGTTGCCGTATTTCGGCAATACCTAATATTCATTGATGGTAATAATAAATAATTTCGCGACCAATATAACTAGGCATCATTATAAATGGCTCAAAATTTCCTTCTGAGTTGTATAACGTTCACGTAAACATTCACCGACGCAGTCTTTTCATAATAATCATAGGTAATGTGATACTTTTTCAAGTTGGTAGTACGACACCAGTTTCTCTTATTTACGTAATAAAAATATAAAAATGCATAATTTTGGCATTTAACTATAAATTTTACGAAAAATTAGCACCTACAGAATAAATGTATAGCTCCCATGCATTTCTTTGAGGTTCATTGAATTTTTTTTTCATACACCGTCATTTGACTCAACTGGACCGCTCCGCCTCCTTACGGTTGTTATAGGGCTAAGTCGACATGTTACCACCGAGAAGTTTGAAGTTTTTTCTGGACCTTTATAACCTCTTTGCTGATCATCCTGTGCAGTTTGAATACGATCCACAGTACCGTTTATTAGAGAAAAAAATCGGCCACTCGACGTATTTCATTGGCTAATTACATTACGCTTATGGAAAACTCCCGATCGTTTTCAGTACATTATTAATATCTGTTAAGTGAAACGTTACCACGGGGCTGAAAAAATAGGTACGGTTCGACTAATTATCGGACTAACCCTTGGTACCGTGAAAATGAGGACTTACAGTACCGTTTTTAAATTATTAATGTTTTTGATAGCGATTTGTGCGAAAATCAAGCACACGAAATATTAGACTGTACAGTCATGGCAACGTCCTAGATGGCACAAATGCTACCTCTCTTATCGGTATTTGGTAATTATGCCCGGGAACCTCAAACTACTCGGTCAAGAAAACTAACAGCGAATATTATTCGTACTCATTCTCGTAATTAGTAACAGGGGCGGATTTACCGATAGGCCGAGTAGGCCCGGGCCTAGGGCGGCAAAATTTAGGGGGCGGCAAAACTTGGGATTTTTTTTTAGTAATCGCGCCTTTCGCCTCTCGCTCCTTCGCGTAGGCGATATTCAGTAAAAATTATACTAAAACAAGCGGCCCTGATGAGTAGGTACACAATCACAAAAAAGAAAAATTATTTGCGCTCGAAAATGAACGAGGACAGGTTGAATGCTCTGGCTATCCTCTGCATCGAATCACAGCTGCTCCGGTCTTTGGATTGTGATGATTTGATAAAAAAATTCGCTGCTCAGAAAGCCAGACAAAAGACAATTTGTAAATAACGATTCATTGTATAGTATCTGCGAAATACTGATTGATATAATTTTATCATTTACTGACTCGTTGTTTTTTATGTTAATTTTATTCCTATACTTCATTGAGTTTTTCGTGCTCTACAGCGAGTAGGGGGCGGCAATGTTTCATATGCCTAGGGCGACCAACGGATCAAATCCGCCCCCGATTAGTAATGATTACTCAATATTAATTTGATAACTATGTTGAGAAATTATCGTTTATAGATATTTCTAAGCAAAGACAAGATAACGCCGATTTTTGTTTCATACATAATTTTTTTTAGAATATCGGAAAATTATTAAAGTTTTTGATTTCTTCAAGATTATAGACAGCTTTAGTACACACTTTTTCTTTCCAGCGGAACGTTTTTTACTCGGATGGATATTCATTTTTGACAGCTCCTTTGGCCGATATTGAGGTTACGAACGGGGCGCATATGTCTCTAACTTCGCGACACTTCTGCCAACCTGGGCATCAAGATATACCACGAAGTACGACGTTGCCAATTCATTTCGGAGTCATTGAGCGAGAAAAAGTTATAAAAAATAATTATACAAAGTAATGAAAACACTTCATGTAATCACCGAATGGTCAAAAATGCATATTTTTACAAATAGATGTAGAAAAATAGTTCTAAAACGCACGTTTGATATGACGATTATTTGAAAGCTAACAGTTAGTAACAGTCAAACGACTTCATGTACACGCATAGGGCGCTCCCCTCGTACTTCACCCCGGCGGCTAAACCCCATAACGACCTTAAAAAACAAACAACTCATTTTTCATCATTCTTCAATCCAGTTTCCGGTCTTCAAACTTTACTTTCAGCAGGTACTCAATTATTAAGTATATTCGTTAGTTTTCTATCCTTTTCAGCAAATCGGCTTAATACTTTTTTAGTTGGATTTTTTTTAACCGTTCGACTGCACACTGGGTTGTTTTGACTCCATTGTTTTGTCAACCGACTTTACGGCACAACAGGGTTATCTATTCGGCCACAGTACGGCGCTCAAATGTTTCCTCACACTCCTACTCTATAGGTGTAGAAATTCGGCTGTGTGGCTCTCTCCTCCCATAGTTGTTTGCCGCGGCTTGTCCAGGTCTGTAATGTCGGTAAGGTAGGAAGAGGCAGGAAAAGAATTGTGCGTTTCGTCTCGGGTACAGTGACAGACTCATCAGTAGGACTGTGTCACTGCACCCTGCCCTTGACGCACTGGGTGTTAGGATCTAGGGGAAAGACGGCTGTATATATTCGGAACGCATGTCCTTGCGACCGCTTGTGAGAAACGCTGGAACGATATGTAGCCGCGTAGCGGTGAGATGGTGGAACTAGCAGGACCGCCACATAGGTGGGCACTGGGCCTCCATCTTACATCCTGTTCGTGTATTAAGGACATCTGTCGAAAAAGGACCTGGCGTCGGGTCGACCCCGTTTACACAGTTGTGCGGTGTAAGTGAAAACATTTTTTTTTGGTGGAATTTGGTGTTTTATCACTACACGTACGTGAGTTACGATAGAAACTGCTTATATACATTTTATACGAGTATTTAGCGCTGGTATAATAAATTTTGTATTTAGAATGGCGCTCATAAAACTAAAAGTAAGTGTCCGTCATGCAGGAGGGCTATGTGCAACGAGCACCGAATGTACTTATGCGTCGATTGCGGTAAATGTGAATAATAATAAGTCATTGAAGAAAAAAAAAATCCGGAAAATATACGTTTTCAACAATTAATCTACCGAAGGAGTCGATTTTTTCCATTTTTCCCTACCCAGAAAATGCTCAAATTCAAACCTCCGAATAAATATACGTTTTGGAAAGACAGTCGACACAGTCTTTTTTACGTATCTGGAAACCTTTGTTTTGCTTGGAAAATCAATTTTGAGCCATAAAATAAGAATCATTGACGGCAAAAAACGTCTCTACAAAAAAAAGTTGCTCATTTACTAAAATACAATGATCTGAAAAACGTCTGGGGTCCGATCGACCCCTCATGGAGTCAAAGGTTTGTGATGGAACTGTGCAGTCGAAGGGTTAATTGTCATTCTCTATTTTCAGGAGTGACATACGAGAGGATTGTTCCTAAGGCATGATTTTATTCGCCTTGTGGTAGGAATACTTCTCACAGCCGGCGGAGTTCACTAATGGCCGTATTCGTAGTCTCTCCTTATCTCAAGGATAAAGGACGCCTTGATGAAGGCTCCCTTGAATCTCAGAGGCGCCCTTGTTTCATAGTCGCAACTCGACTCTCCCTTCCAGAAGGAAGACATATTTAGGGATATGTGATTGCTTATGGTGGTAAAACCGCTGATAGAAGCGCCACTCGGCTATATTTGAAACTAATTCTAACCGCTGGCTCTCGATTGTATAATCTCGAGTGTATAACCTCAAAGTTCAAAATTAGAAATTGAGTTGCGACGAGTACAATTATGGATGAAGGAAAGAATGTTCATAATACAGAGCGCGAAAGGGTGTTATTAGCTCAGCTTTTTTTTTAACTCCGCTCACTGCGATAAGTTTCGAAACTTTTTACGTGCTCCACTTTTAACTGTTTTTGAGGTTAACCTGTAGACTGATCTGTGATACAGGTAAAAAATGCATACACGCCAAGCGCAAGCGCAAACGTTAGTCATATGAAACGAAACAGCCAATCACAGCGCCGAAGGTTTCCTCAAGGAAGCTCGAGACCTGCCTTGAAATAAGGAGGCCAATAAGGCTCCTTGTTCTGTCAAGGAAGGTCTATGAAACGCGAAATGAGGAACAAGGAATCCTTGTTCCTCAAGGAAGGACTATGAATACGGGTAAAGAGTACTATTCCTCCTTGGAAAAGTTCATATAAATTAGAGCAGTACTCCTTTTAACTATGCTTTCTTAAATTGCCAGCATTTATTTAATCATTTTTTAATGAAAGTATGTTTTTCCTCCATCGCTTCAGCTTGTAAGTGTGACGTATCAATTATTAAGATTTTTCTACAATTATTGATAAAATCCTCTCCGTTCTCCATATTCAAATCACAGAATGCGGCAACTGCATGAGCGAACGGCAGATTCCTTAGTAATCCTTTAGTATATAATTTTGTTTTTCCCTAAGGTACACACACGCTGTTCGCGTTTGTTACCTATTATTTCCTCCACTGTTTCTTTTTCTACACTCCTTGTCCCTTCCCCCACCCCATTGCGGCCGCAGCCGGCTTCCCCCTCTGTATCATATTCATCATGACATTTCTGTCATGGGTATAGGGCAACTGCGGAAAACCTATACCTATAACAGCCGGTCATCAACGTTCGCCGCCCCCCAGTCGTGGAACTAGTCTTATTTCGCCGCGAAATGCCGAAGAAAAACATTTTCCGACGAAATGTACGCAACGGGGATTCGAACCCGGGATCTCCCGGTCCGCAGGTTTAGTGGCAAGCACGCTACCCACTAGACCATCGCATCGGTGTATTTCTTTAGTATTTCTAGCAATATTTCTTTCGCCCACAGATAAATTGTTAAAATTTTGTTATCTATTTAATTTAGGTAATGAAAAAGCTACTAAAAAGTAGCTTTTTCATGGAGGCTACGAAATCACGACGAAGAAAATAGGTTAAATTTTATTAATTTACTTCTTTATGCTTGCTTGGGTCAACTAAATAAATAAAACGAATCGATTGTTTGGATTTAATTATGTTAAATCGATTTCTTCTAACGGCGGGGGGGGGGGGCACCGGCATTTATAGGGCAGGGCGTACTCTTGCGTGCCACTCCTGGCTACGCCAGTGTTCGAGAGTATCGCGGAACGTGCGGCAAAGAATATGGCGTAACGGGGTGCGAATAGTTAAGTATCGATGGGAGAGAGATAGCTGTTTCTTTGTACCTCATTTAACGTCCAAACGGCTGATATTTCGGAAATGGAAAAGATACACGACCTGCTCGGCGAAAAAACGAAGGTCGCGTTTCTCTACACTTTCCTGGAATATTAACCATCTTTGAGAAAAATTCACTCAGAGATTGCTACCGACTTTTTCGAAGCTCGTTTATTGCATTTTATCCACATCCGTTTATTATACGAATTATTGTTTAAATTCACATCCGAAAACGAAATCGCACCTAAATCGTAAACCTTTAGGCGAGAACAAAATTTGCTGATTTTCATGATGTTTTTTCATAAGGAAAGACTTCTTCGCCATCTTTAGCTGTTACATAGTTTTAAAAAATGATTAATCTTTCATTTTTGTAGGAGGTGTTCTAAACTGTATTTTCAAAACTGGCGTGACATAAAGCTAGCAAACTAATTGACCGATTGTGATAAAATTCGGTATACATTTTTCTAACCTTATTGACCAAAGTACGACCCTCAGTTTGTTTTTCATTAAAAAAATATTTAGATTGCAAAATGTAGCCATTTTTTCGGAAAATTCAATCTTTCTGTTTCAAAGTGTACCATTTTATCGATTTTCAAAATTCTTCACTTTTTCTTGGTTTTACTCTGCGTATGAGTGTTAATGGAAGCAGAGTTTTCTTCGGTTTTTTTTTCAGATTAACCCCGACGACGCTACTTGTCACGCCGTCTGACAACATCCGCCGCAATCCGTTTAGAAGACCGTACAATACTTCCGACATATTTAAAGATAAATCATTTTTTTTAATACCATGTAACAGCCAGAAGTAATAAAACATACTCTGAGTCTAAAAAATGATGAAGAAATCTTTCTTGTTAGAGAAAAATTCTGAATATCAGCTATTTTTCATCGCATATAGGTATATTCCCCCTTAAATCGCAACAAACGCACTTTAGCTATCTGTCAGTTCGTGAATATCACAAGCAGAACAAAATTATATCCGAAACCATTTTCGAAAGACGCCCGTGACGTACCTTCCTTTTTATTACAATGCGGAAGAAAAGTCATTAAGACGGAATGATACCTCATCGTGGTCGATATGGTAGAACAATTATAGATACCCAACAATCTCTGAAACGGCTCTTCAGATCCCGTCAAAACTTTGCCAAACGACGTCAAATAGATAGACGAACAGCTGTGTACCGGTCAAAGTCAGAAAATTTGAGGGGAAGACAGCTGTTCGTCTATCTATTTGACGTCGTTTGGCAAAGTTTTGACAGGATCTGCAGAGCCGTTTCAGAGATTGTTGGGTATCTATAATTGTTCTACCATACCGACCGCGATGGGGTACCATTCCCTCTTAAGAAACTAATTTCGCGTCACGTTATATTTTGTGGTCAAAACACAAATGATTTAGTTATCCTGCCAAAACAGAGATTTCAAATCCATCATTTTTCCGGGTCTCGATGGGTAAAATAGTTCCCTTCTTTGTCCGCCGTGTGTATTGGCCTACATTCCGATGTGGCCCCGTGAGAACTGGCATCTCAGCTACGTGCGTTACGATCGATCATCCTTTCAAAAGTTCCTTCTACACCAACCGTACATTTGGTTCCTCAATGATTGAAGTCCCATTGTGAACAAAAATTAATTTCGCCTGCGTACTTGTCCGAGATGCGCGCGCATTTTAAAACTGCATTTTCTTACCGCGCGTGTCCTTGAGCGAATTTGGCGCCGACGACGAGAATCCCTCCCCGCTGGTTTCGTGGGCCATTTTCGTGGCTAGGTGCTGACAGGTATCAGCTGTTTTCAGTAAACAAAGAGACGCGTTTAGCGATGGACGTCGCTGAGCGTGAGACTACCGTGGAGAGCACACATGAGATCGAGGAACAAAGCAGCGTTCACGAAGCCGAGTCCTGTAGCACGTCGTCCGACAACGAGAACGAAAATGACAATTGGTATTACATGCCCGACTCGATTCTCTTGGTGATTTTTAAGCTTCTCACGGCGAAGGAGCTCATAACAGCGGGAACCGCTTGCAAACAATGGAACAGAGTTTCGAAGGACGAGTTTCTCTGGAAGGATCTGCTCTACAAGACCTACAAAATCGAACCGAGCGTCGGGATTATGCCAGGTAACAAAGAAAAAAACCAATTGTTGGTGAATCTCGCCGTAGTCAATTACGTGTTCGTGACGTCATTTTCGTGTTTGTAATTCTACGATATCGTCGCATTTAGCGTATGGTGAATATATTCCGCATCCATCATACTATTCTTATCATCCTTTATGCCTGAGAATTTTTCGCACCACTTGTTCTTCTACCAGCTTTCTCATTCTTTACGAAACGATAAAAGATCGTTTGTGTTTTTTGGATTTCGTCACGTTTGTGGTGGTATCGAAGGTCTTGTTCTTAATCCTTCGTGTTGAGAATATGTACTGTAAATATATGTAAAGACGATGAAAATAGTCCCCATTTTGCCATTTTCCAATTCCCTTGAAATTTGGACGTCTTCCTCTACAGCTTTGTACACCTCTGAGATCCTCTCATTTATGTACCGCGAATCTACGACGAGTTGACCCACAGTGGCTGAGATTTTTCACAGATACGTTGTTCCGTACTTTTAGGGAAAAGTTCATGGCTCAGCGAATTCAAAAGGTTGACCTATCACACGCCGCTGCTGCAAACGGAAGTGCAGAAGGAGCATTGTCATCAAGTGTTGCACGTCAGTTTTTCGCACAACGGTAAAATGTTTGCGACGTGCTCGAAAGACGGCTACATACTGGTAGGTATCAGCGGCAGGGATCGATCCGCCGTTCGCAAAGCTCGACCGCCCTATCGACTCGCTCTGAGCTATGGTGTATGCAAACAGGTGTGGGACAGCCAATATCCGGTATCTATAAAGTATCATCATGACATGAAGGCGTTCAGCTGGAAGTACACACAATTTTCACAATTCAACTCTTCCGACACGCTGCTCCTCGTGTCCGGAGTTCATTTTGGAGCGCCGCACAGTACGTCCGGCGAAATTGCGGTATTCCGAGTTGCCCGTGAGTTTAAAAATAGGTTTTATTATTTTCCCTTTGGTCGGGAAGACTCGGCGGGATGAGGGACCTGTCGTATTAAACGTCGGCGCGCTCGCGGCTGCGAATCTCGGGAAAGTGTGTGATCATGACGGCTGGAACAGTAGGACAGGGGGAGAGAAAGAGAGAGAGAGGGAGAGAGAGAGAGAGAGAGGAAAAGAAAAAGAAGGCTACCGGAGTGTAGCGACGACGAATATAAAGTCTTTGTTCACAGAGGCCAGAAAGGCAAGGGGTCCTCGAGAGATCCGAGCGAAATGACGAAATGTCCGAATCTTCACCGGCACTACGGACCTATTTATAGCTTAAGGTTCACGTACTTGAATTCCGATTGTCGAGTGCCAAGAGAAATAGAACAATAGGCGGGAGAGAAAATAATCGCGGAGCGCGCGACGCAAATTAACGATGGAAACAATTGATACGTTACAGACACATTGATGAAAAATCTCACCTCGCAAAATGCGATTTCACGACGTTTTGCGGTGAAAAAGTTAACTTTGAGACGCTACATCTACCTAGAGACCCGAAAAAAAATGGCCAAATGACGAATTGTTTTTCTGCGAATCGGTTGATGAAAAGGAAACGCATTTTTTTAACACGAAGGTACATATATTGAGATCCTTTAAAAAAAATGACCATAGAATACAGAAAAACAACAAAAACATGGGCGCCGGCAAATGATGCATTTTTTTTCGCGACGTTTGGTGGTGGATACTCCGGCTTAAACGGTCCATCTGAAATCTAAAAACCAAACGGGTTATTCAAGTCAACAATAAATACGGGTCGACGGCGACCGTCGATATTTTAATGATTTTTTTTTAACAACGTCGCGACGAATTGAAACTCGAGTATAAAAAATCTATGAAAAGGGTAATTTTTACCTAACTATTAAAAAATGAAGACCGATCTGGACAAAGTCATAGAAGCTGTAGCTCGGTCGGTTTTAGGAATATTTCAATGAAATTTTTAGGGAACATAGCTAAAAGGTGATACTATCGAATAAAAATATTTTTGAAAACGCCATTTTTGTACGTACCTAGGTAGATGTAGCTCGTTAATTGAGTGTAACCAATAATTCAAAGCGATCTGTTCGCGTGCTAGTTAGTCACACTGAATATTCCAACGTGGTAAAAATCAATACGCAGTCAATTATTTGTTTACCGTATATGAAACTATGGTATATCGCATTTGCATCGTGATAAAATTCATAAAAATATCCTTATCGTATGTAAATACGTGAATTCTTTCATTTGCGCAATATTATATAAACTTAACTTCTTTTTCTAGTTGGTAGATTGTGGAAATGTGCCGCAAAATTATTGTTAACGAGTGTTCGCCACAAAAACTAATCGATCGGGAGCTGATATCATTTTTGTACGCCTCTTTTCTGGTGTTATTTGCGTCGCAGAAGAAATTCTAAAAATATCACTGAAGCATCGAAATACGCTCGTTATTTTAGCTCGCAACGAATTACAAAGGAACGTGTGTGTTTTATTCGTGTTTTATTACGAAGAAAGTAGCCCGAATTATCGCAACAATCGTTAATTAATACCGCAACATCGTAAGCTTTACTAATGAGGTGGCTAATTAATATCTCTTTGCGAATACTTTTTTAACCTATACGATCATTTGAGCGATCACGGAATTACGAAATTACTCGAATTTCCTTTTGAGCAATCAGATTTCGTTAACCGACCATTCTACTTTTCCGATCGATCTAGCGGGTTTCGATCTCCAGTGTCGTGTTGTGAATAAACCGTACGACATATTTGGCACGTGGTACAGTGAGCGTCATCTCCTCAGCGGTGATTTGCAATGGCTTGCTCACCTAGTGAGTGCCAGCGTCCTCTGGCTCAATAAGGCGAATCAAGAATCGGAGAGCGAACACGTACCAATAATGAATCAACTCTACAGGTAAAAAAAGTCGCATACCAATTCGTCTTGTTTCTTTATCACTTCTCCCACTCGTTCCTGTACAGAAGGAGTACAATATCCAACTCTGAAAACCTGTTTAAGAGGTAAGGCTACTGTGACGACCCGAAAATCAGGGTCATTTAAAAAATTATATTCCGAAGGAATGAGTAAAAGGATTGGAAAATCGTTTGAACATTCATTTGTATGTACATTGACAGAGTGGTGTACCAAATTCAATTGACAAACATTAATAATTGAACAAGTTATAAACAATCTTGTTTCCTTTTTTTCTGATTAACTGGGTGGCCGAAATCAGAAAAAAAGGAAACTAGTTTTATTCTTAAGGAATCATTGCGGTGTAACGGGTAAAAAAATAGCTGATTGTCGCGATTTTTTTACACTCTAGAGTGCCGGACCGAAAATCGGTGGAGATTTTAGGAACTGTAGACAAAATACTTACGAGATTTACTTTATTGTTAGTACATCATTAGTATACATTCTGACGACAATATTTGTAAAAACAACCAATTTTGTTCTTGAATTGCATCATTTGGGACATCATCCGACAGATTCTTTGGTGATTAATATGATCAGCATGTGAAAAAACAATTTTTGAATCTATCGCTATTTTTAATTAAATACTCGCATTACTATGATTAATATTTCGTTGAAGAATAATGTCATTGGGGAAAAATTTTCATCAGACTGTAGCTAAGACGGTTCACTGTGTAAATGTAATTCGTTTTTTTAGATCAACGAGGTGGTTAGAGTTCAAAAAGATCATCGGACCGGCCGGCTTTTACGCAATACCAAATAACATTGCTAATGATTCATAATCTTATTATATTTCTAATGGTCCTTTGTATGCCTTTCCTAATGCAATTAATTAGCTTTCCTTGTGTTGCCATCGGAGACTCATAATATCGCTTTAATAATATCATGGAAAAGAAAGTAAATCGCACAAGTAATTTTTTTTTATTGGTTCGTTCCAGCCGTACAGGGTTTTTCCCTTTTTACGAGCCCTAATCCGCCTCGCTTCCTTCTTACCCTCCCATTCCACAACTCACCCCTTACCTCCTATCCCGCCACCTTGCGGCCGCAGCCGCAATACAAAAAATATGAAAAACTCATCATTTTTACGTAACGATTAAAAAAATGAAGATCAACGACCTTTAACCGTCAACGACCTTTAACGCCTTCGTTGACATTGACGCAATAGTGCGTCAACCTTTATTTCCCTATTTAACTTGCTGTGATTTGAAATCGGAGCCTCACTCGGGGGTTTTTGGGCTCGCTGAATCTGAATTTGATGTCAACATTCGGCAATTCAAAATGACGGCGCCAATATGGCGAACAAAACTCAAAAACTTTACTCGATTTAGATGAAAATTATTACGTCGCTTATTACGAATCTGAACTTAAAATTTGAAAATTCAAAATGGCGGCGCTAGAATGGCGGACCGAAATTGAAAATTTTACTCGATTTAGAAAAAAAATGGTACTCTGGGATTTTCGAGGTCGCTCATTACGAATCTGAACACAAAATTCAAACATTTTTAATGGCGGATCTAATGTAGCAGACGAAAGGGCAAAAAACAGCTCGATTTGGATAAATCTTGGTACTCGGGGGTTTTCGGGGACGCTGAGTGTGATGCTAAGTGTGATGCTGAACTCAAAATGAAGGAATTTTTCATGGTGAATTCAATAACATGGAGCATAATACAATAAATAGGTGGAAATATATGAAGCTTGAGTACCGAGTTTCATCTAAATCAATCTGTATTATTCGTTTTTTCATTTGCCATATTTGTTCGTCATTGTGAATAGAACAGTGAATTCCTGAATTTGGAGTTCAGATTCGTAATCAGCACCCTCAAAAACCCCAGAGCACAAGTTTTTTTCGATGGTTATTTTTAAACGCTGATCAGTCTGATTTTTTCACATCAAGTCAAAGCACGCATGGAGAATATAAAATAAATTTTGTATTTATTTTCTTACGTTTTTCTTTAACGGTTGGAAATAACTTCGAAAAAAGGAGTGCCCACGGTGTACACGGTTATGGCCGTAAATATCGAAAACAATATTAGTAAATAGATTATTAATCAGTACGAAAGCCGCTATCTTGCTATGCAGATTTTTCAAAATCAACATTGACAAAATGGTGGTGGTTTGAAAAAAAAAAATCGAATTTAGCCTATTTTTGCAAATTTTACATTGCGATGATTCCTTAATCATTTCTCACCGTATCTTCTGTAAATTTAGAAACAATCTGATTCAATTTTACGAATATTTCCATGAAATTTTAACAGAACATAGCTAAAAGGTGATACGATGGATTAAAAATATTTTTGGAAAATGCAAGTTTTTTACCCGGTTAGGTAGATGTAGCCCGCTGAATGCGAATCCAATTGTTTGCAGATTTTACAACGGCAACGCAGCCTCGATAAGAGCAGTTATGGTAGCTAATTGTTTCTCCTCGGCGCCTGACGAGACCGAACCACCCAGGGCCCAACCTTCGTGCTCGAATGTGAATAAGGAGGAGCGCGGGAATCCTCCGAGTCACGGCGACTTATCGGCGGCCACGTCGGGTAACATTGGGCTGCAGCCGGAGGAAGAACCTGAAGTATTGCATTACGCCTCGTCTAGATTACAGTACGGCTATCACACCCCTGCTAATGACACAATCGTATCATTTTGTTCTGATGCTCACTGCTTGTAACAGCATATTCCTGTTGTCGTACGTGTGTCAAATATAGAATGTAAGAAGAAGTGACGGGGCGCGCTCTTTGCAGATACAGCACGCTCGAGGGTGGTTTTATGAATTGGAGAAGACTCGGCGACGGTTTCGAGTACGCGAGTCCTATCACCTACAACCAGGAGTATCGTCAAGCGGAAATGGAAAAAGAAGTGACAGAGAGCGACAACGAAACGGAGAACAATCAGTGGGACGAGGAGAGCGATTCGTCCGGTACAGTTTTCCAAAATACTCGCCTATTTCGCTTTCTCCTTGAGGGAACTTCGTCACGGCGACGTTTTTGTAGACATTTCAATAGAAATATGCTCGTAATACTCCAAAATATTGGACAATCGAATTTGTGGGAAAGTGTCGGGGAAAGAGTGTTTTTTTTTCACAAAAATTTTAAGCCTAGATACCGAATTTTTAACGAAAGATTACGACTAAAAATCGTCTCATTTATACGGTGCTTTATGGAGACACGCGCGCCACATTTTCATCTAATAACTTGTACACTGAATAACCCTAGATGTTTGACGTAAACTGCTGACGCGTGTAAAAAAATCCATAGTTTCCGTAGAGACAATAAAAACAGGGCGTCACTGAATGTTTAAAGAAAATAGAAAAATATAACATATATACAAATAAATCACAATCAATTATACATAGAGATAAACGGGAATAAAAAAGTTCGCGCAAATTTAGTAGATTTAGACATTTTTACACTGCTCTGAAACGTCACGACTACGAAAACTCTTCTGTTAGTCACATTTTTCTAAGTTGTTATGATAAAACTTAACTTAACTTTAACGTGTGGAAAGTACCATGGAAGCACTTTCCTTGTTGCGTCGGCGAATATTAGTTCAGATTTTATACAATTGGACATTTTTCAAGTATCTAGCAAACGTTCGGTGTTTCTCATATTTTAATATGTCGGAATGAAATCGTTTACATAAACAGTATATCACTGAATAGCGGTTGGGATTGCATCCGACGAGAATAGTCGAAAAGGCACAGATTTGATACATTCTGGGATTTTTTTATTCGAAAAATTCAGCAAACGCACTAATGAGATTAAATTTTGAGATATCGGGCTGATATTTTCATTTATGAATAGTCAATGACTGGTATTTAACTTATCTATAACTATTGAGTGCTTTGGATTCTTCAAGATTATGATTTTTCATTGAATATCGTAAGCGCTGTACCTTTTCAAACTTTAGCAATGTTAGGCAATTTTTCACACGGATAGAATGTTGAAATGAAATGGTTTGGAAAAAACGTCAATGCAAATTAGAAATTTGCACATTGGATCGTCGTCAAAAAGGCCTCGCTCATACAGGAAGTGTCGCAACCGGAAATGGCCTTTTTGCATCGTTCTGTTTTTCAATAACAATTAACAATTCGCGACGTAGTAACATTTGGTCATTTAAACCGGCATAAACTGCGCAGAATCATCGGCAGCCGAGGATTGTGATTCCGACGACCTAGCGGACAACCCGGAAAAGCTACTTATATTCACGACTGGTTCAAAAACGTACACGCCCCATCAGGTCGGATTCAAGCGAATAAAGCCGGTTAATTTTCCGAGACGATTGGACCCGGGCCCGTCGTTGCGCGAGAGACTGGCACAACGGGAGAGAGAAAGAGAACGTCAGATATCCGGATCCAGATTGGAGCCGAATTGGTCGGATTACGATTCCGTTGCTGGGAAATTCGATAAGGTTGATCATCTGATCGATCTTCACGGGCACATTATAGGAATGGGGCTATCACCAGACCACAGGTGAGTCTCTGAAATATTTCGTATCTTACAGTAGGTCACGAGCACGGTCTTTCATACAGGTATTGAAACTCCGGCGATTTGGCTAGTACGGCTAAATAAAAAAAAAATCTTTCTCGTAGCCGCCACAAGTAGGGCGCCACCAGTAGGGTACTCACCTGTCGGAGAGAAATGGAAACTCATTGTCGATCTCTTTCTAATAACCTAAGTGCATTTCACGAATTAATACAATTTATCACTTTAAAGCAATATCGAAGCACACACGTTATATTGTTAGCCCACCGTCAAAGGTACACAACCTCCAATAGGGAACCTTACGCAAAGCTCAGCGCAGACGGCGCCACGTAAACGTAACGTAAACAAAATAAGCTGTCAACGCCCGCCGTACATTTTCACGGTGTCGGTCTTGTACTAAAATTATACGAACGGACCTAATGGACAATAATTACGGATATTTGTCTATACCATCATTGAAAAATCAGCTCCTACTCTTCTCCTTCTCTGTTCATCCTTTAAAGTGTTTTTTTTTTTGCTTCAAACGAACAGGGAAAGTAGAAGCTGTTTTGAAAATATTTTCCAGCTCTGTTTCATCCCCGTAAAGAATGAAAATGAGCCAAGTCAGTATTATGAAGGGGGCTGACACTTGCCTACTATTCCTATACGATAAAGGAAAAGACGTTTGGTCCCGGCTTTTTAGTTCTTGAAATCGCCGCTGCCTAGCGTTAGCATTTATGTGACGGCCTTCGGCTCTAAATACTCCGATCAGCTGAACGATTTGATACTGCAAAACAATGGAAAATCGCTGTGAAACGCACAGAAATTATAATTCAAATCCATCATACACGCGAATAATGATTTTCATAAAGTTATCTACAACAGACTATTATTCATGTAAAATATTCGAAACACCGTTGCAACATATATATATATATATATATATATATATATATATATATATATATATATATATATATATATATATATATATATATATATATATATATATATATATATATATATATATATATATATATATATATATATATATATATATATATATATATATACACACACATACATATAAACATATATATATATATACATTACCGGCGGAAAGTTTCCGGACAAGAGTTGGAAAAAGTGCCCGAACGGTTCTTTATGCCATTTCGCCGGTAGTTGGGCTAGGCCAATTTGACAAACGGCATTTTAAAGAGGGGGGATTTACCTACATTTTGGCTTATCAAAAAAATTTTTACGATTTTTTTTACACTTGGCACCCAGTTTTGAAAACGACAATTTTTTGTCGTTTTTTTGTTGTTTTGTGAGTGGACCCCGTTTACAGTAAAAATCTTTTTTATGCATTTCTCCTATTAAAATCATAAAAGGGGAAGCCTAAGCTTCAATTTCGTTTTGTAGGAAAATTTTTGCTTCTTTTTTTCCCCAAAAATATTTCGTTTTTTCGATAAAAATATACAATATGAAAATTGCTCCGGAGTACGAAAACGACGAGGTTTACAACAAAACCTCAAGACGGTAAAAAGTTGCGTTACTTTTTGTTGAGTTCATGAGCATTTTTTCAGATTTTTCTTGCGAAATTTTTTTAAAATTTATTTCCCGTCGGAACTCGATTGATCTCAACACCATGATAATAATATAATTAATTTTTTTATTTACATATTATACTTTGGTCTCGTCGAAAAAACCTCCTCTCGCTGACAGCACGCTCTGTACCACACGCGGCATCCTCTCCACAAGTTTTTCGAATGTCTCTCGGGGTGTTTCTTTCCATGATTTTTGTAGGGATTCCATAGCTTTTCGGCGGATGAATGCGTGACCTTGCGCACTTGCCGATATTTTTTTTTTTACTACTCTACAAAGAGTGGGAGAAACGGTCACGCACTCTTTACGTGTTACAATGAAAAAATATTCAAAAATTATTTCGACTCAGTACTTCTTCGGCAAGCATCGAAAAAACGTTCGCGTTAGATTTTCCCGTCGTATCGTGTCGAATAATATATTGAATTTGAAGTGTGTTTAACTATTAATTTATTGACGGTTAATTAAATAAAATTTTTGACTTCATTAGTTTTTTTTTTTTTTAAGAAGAAAATGGGTCGTCGACCCAATATAAGCATCAAAAAGGGTGCATCAATCCTTGCACTTTGCAATGAAGGGTTCAGAATTCGCTACATTGCAAATCGATTGAAAATACCCAAATCAACCGTCGGGGATGCTATAAAACGTTTCAGAGAGACACAATCGAACCGCGATAAAAATCGTTCCGGGAGGCCTCCTGTTACTTCCAAAGCGGAAGACTAATCAATAATTGTGATGTCTAAAAGGAATCGAAAACCCACGGCGGCAAACATCCAAGCGCAGTTTGTCGAAAGTCGTGGGAAAAACATTTCAATTACGACGATTAAGATCGTGCTGTCAGCGAGAGGAGGTTTTTTCGACGAAACCAAAGTATAATATGCAAATAAAAAAATTAATTACATTATTATCATGGTGTTGAGATCAATCGAGTTCCGACCGGAAATAAATTTAAAAAAAATATCGCAAAAAAAATCTGAAAAAGTTCTCATGAACTCAACAAAAAGTAACGCAAATTTTTTACCGTCTTGAGGTTTTTTTGTAAACCTCGTCGTTTTCGTATTCCGGAGCAATTTTCATATTGTATATTTTTATCGAAAAAACGAAATATTTTTGGGGAAAAAAATCGCAAAATTTTTTCTACAAAACGAAATTGAAGCTTAGGCTTCCCCTTTTATGATTTTAATAGGAGAAATGCATGAAAAAGATTTTTACTGTAAACGGGGTCCACTCACAAAATAACAAAAAAACGACAAAAAAATGTCGTTTCCAAAACTGGGTGCCAAGTGTAAAAAAAATTGTAAAATTTTTTTTGATAAGCCAAAATGTAGGTAAATCCTCCCTCTTTAAAATGCCGTTAGTCAAATTGGCCTAGCCCAACTACCGGCGAAATGGCATAAAGAACCGTTCGGGAACTTTTTCCAACTCTTGTCCGGAAACTTTCCGCCGGTAGTGTATATATATACATGCATGCCGCTACATGACTACCAGCGCCGCAGTGCGGCAATGACATTTTGCGAACAGCATTTGTCTACCAGTGTCAGCCCCCTGGTATTATGTAATAAAACAATACCAACAGATTAAAAAAATGCAAATATTTCAAATAGGAATTTATAGGTTATAATGATTACCTACTTTACAATAGACTTTTAAAGGTCAATAGTGTAAAAAATATTATGTTCATACACTGAGCTGTAACAAATCCGTCATTTTTATAATCTGCAGATCTAAAATAATCAGAATATAGCCTCGAATGTTTTGTGGCTGTAAAGTGCTTTCGACCTATAGCAATTCCCCATTGCTTGCGAAGTTTTTCGTTTTCAGGAAATAAATCAACGCCTTCGTTTCTGCATCCAATTGCACAACACTTGTGCATTCTTCACAATTTGTTCACGACAAATGGATTATTTAAAGAAAATCCAACACTAGTTGTAGAAACACGGGCATAACCAAAGCGAATTTTACTAAACGTCATGTTCTGTTTACGTTATAATACAATATACCCTCTAGTGGGAGAAAGTGGCAGTTGGGTTCCCTATACCATGCACCAAAAGCGTAATAACTCTTCATCCATAAGGGAGTGCTATAAACATGTATCAGTTTCGAAGCGTTCCCGCTAAAGTGCCTATACGGTCGCATCGGTATGTTGTCTGATTTGTAGCGTCGACTTTTTGGGGTCAAATCCGAGAAGTATTTAATTTTTTGTTCACCCCCCTCTGTAATGTACGTCTGTAAATCTTGATTGTCGCTCCTTTTCCAATATCATATAACGTTCAATAACGTTGTATTTTCAAAACGATGACTATAAGTAATTTATATCTATTTTCCTTTTTCGGGTACTCGAGTTCCATTGCGCCAAGGTAAATATTAATAACAACCTTTTCATGACGTGATATTTTTTATTTACAAGTTGGGGAATTAAGAACAATTACGAGGAGACAATAAAACAATATTTGTTAGAGTGGTTGCACCGAAATTTGTATTGCTCCGTTAATTTAGGTAGTTTCTTTTTAGGGACGAATTCTTGTTTCATCTTCTAATTCTCTTGGTGTAATATCCACTTCTTAATGTTCGCGGTTTCCAGCATTGTTCAACACATTCACGATCACAAATACAAATAATAACGGAAATATAATTAATCGGACGCAGTTAATCGCTCAAGCACGAGGTAATCACAGTAATCAAAGGTTCCGTTGGTTACCCGCGCCCGCGACACTACTTTACGGCGCCAAGTAGGGTAGTAAGTAGTTTCAAGACCTGTATGTAAGACCGTGGTTACGACTTTCGCAATCGGCAACTGGGCATTGTATCATCGCGCAGGGGCATCCGGACGGACTTTGAAAAAAAAAATACTCTCGTCATTGCAAAAAAACATTAAGGGGCTTCATCTACCTGGAGGTCTGAAAAAATGGCCAAACTCCAATATTTTCTCTGGGAAACAGTTGATGAAGAAGAAACGCATTTTTTTTAAACACAAAGGTTCAAAGTTTTTAAAGGCTCTCAATATATGTACTTTTTTGTTAGAAGCAAATGGGTGTTTTCTTCGCCAACCGTTTACCAGGAAAAATCGGAATCTGGCCATTTTTCGGGCCTCTACGTAAATGTAGCCATTTAAAAGTGAACGCTCGAACAATGACAATTTCAACGTCCCACTTTCAGATACTTGTACGTAAACGCGAGGCCATGGCCTCGAGGCTACGTAATAAAGAATCCTCTGCACCCTCCGCCGATAGCCCAGGAGATTGACATACACGTGATCGATTTGGTGACGCTCAAACAAGTCGGTACAATGCTCAGAGCGCACAAAGCGTACACCCCGAACAACGAGTGTTTCTTCATATTCCTGGACGTCTGTGACGAATACGTAGCGAGGTAACGACCGAGAAAGCGACATTTCCGTCGCGAGACGTACAAATATCGCATCCGCTCTCTCGCTCTTGTCGCATTGAAAAGAAAGAAAGAAAAAAACATGTAGATTATTCTCGTTTCGCAGCGGTGCGGAGGATAAGCACGGATACCTCTGGGATCGTCACTACGGAATATGTTTGGCGAAATTTCCGCACTCCGACGTCGTCAATTCCGTGGCATTTAATCCACGTGATCCGGAAATGTTGGTGACGACCAGTGACGATTTCACGGTGAAGGTTTGGCGCAGTCGCGCAATGGTCAAGGCCCTCGGCCTCGACGAGGATGACTATCGTCGCGGTATGGAAGTGCGCAAGAGGCGCCGATATCACCGAAGTAGTTGTAACGTTGACTGATTGAAGACCATTCAGTTCCCGATTTAAAGAGGTATCTACGGTTGACGGATTTGTTCACGGGAAAAAAACATCTCTCTTTCTCTCTCTCTCTCTCTCTCTCTCTCTTCTGGATACCGAATTGTATAGCTCATAGTGAATGTGATTAATTGCGGCCAGGAAGTCGACTTTCGGAATGAAAAAAAAAACAACAATTGGCTGAGAGAAACTTTTTTAGAGAAAAAAGCACTCCCTACCCGAGATATTTTCCGTCAAGTTCTTCAATTATACGCTGTCGATTGAAGGATCTCTATTAAATCGGAAACTGAATGATGCCCCAGATGTCGAAGAGAAACGCAAAACGGTAAAGAAATCAACTTTGTGCTGTAATCTTCGTAAATGCAAATATCGCATTCTAACAGTAATTGCTATTGTAACGCAATGGGTGTTATGTCTGTATGAGATATTTTCTTGTTATTAAGGCTACGATTATATTTTTTACATACCATCTCAAGTAATTGTTTTTTTCTATGAAATGCGACACTCGAACATTTGAATACATTTTCTTTCTTGAACGAATAAATTACACATCTTAGATACTGAATAATGCACTGATCTAAAAGATACAATCGCTTTGATACATTCAGCAATGAGGAAAAAACGAATCCCCTGCATATAAATAATGGCTTACCTTGCGGCTTTGAATTCCATCTTTAACATATATTTCATTTGAGATAAGTGCAGTTTATGAATCATGTGAAACTTTTTGTTTAGACGTAAGAAATGAAGCGATTGTATGTTTCTGCGTTAGGAAGAAAATTGAATACTGTATCTGTCGACAATGTTGCATTATATTTAGGTATACCATTGTTCGTTTGCATTTATCTATTATCTCCATTCATATTCATATATATATATATATAAATACACATATACGCGCGCACGCATCCTCCTCCCACACGAACACACACACACACACACACACACGTACACATATATTTAACAGTAAGAGAAATAATTGTAAGATTTCGAGCTTGAAAGTTTTCAAACGTTACACGTTAGTTTTCGAAATACGAGAAAAAAGAAACGTCGTCAGTGAGAACTTTTGAAGTCTCGTGACCTAGGGCCTTGACAGGACAGAAACTATGCACTCCAGCTTCGGAGATTTTCTCGTTTCTTTTTATCTTGGTGAGGAGAACGGGAGTAAGAATATAGTATATTTACAAATTAGATTGTACCCCGAAGACTGAGGACTTAGATGATCAATAAAAGAAAATCTTGGTAGTCGAGATGAATTTTGTGCAGGAATCACGGATAGTTTTCTGAAGACATTTTTAGATGATTATACAAAGAGAGGAAGATTGGCGACGTTGCGACCGTAGATACGTAGAGCGTTTTCAAGTCGAATCGGTGACTAGGGGTTCTGTAACAATGGAAATTCGTAAAGTTGAAGGATCGGAGGCTTTTTTAAATCATGGAAGCTTCGATGAAAAAGACGGAAATCGTTACCTGGCTGCGGCGATATACTGCCCGGTGAATGCTGCGTATTGCCGGGCAAAGCCTTTTTATGGGCATCCTTGTGACCGTGACAGTGCTCGCACTCGTCCTCACTATCCTCCGAACTACTTTCCCCAAAGTTTTTCGGTCTTTCGTAGATGCAACAACCTTATTAATGAGAGAACGCGCAGTTGTATTTTTTTTTTGTCCAAGTTACTCTCTGTTTGAGGATGTAGGGGGTAAATAATCTTAGGCGAGAATAGCCAAAATTAAAAATTTTCGAACACATGTACAATAAAATCCATCGTATGTGAACTAATATGTAAATATTAGTTTAATATTGGGTAAATATTCAATTTTTTGTCGCAACTTTTTTTTGCAGTCAACGATCCTTATTTTATGGGCCAATATTTTTTTAAGGAAAACGAATATCAAGTGCCCAAACATGGGTTCAAAGTGGTAAGTGCGCGGAAAAGTACGTAGAAAAAGAATTCGGATCGAAACGACCCAGTGTGCAGTCGAAGGGATAATATGTCTGTATAATTAAAATTTGAAAAGTATAAAATTGAATCGCTGTAGAAAATTGTAGAAAACTTTACATTTTGGGAAAGTGAGCATTTTATTTCAAATTGGTTCCGGTCAAAATGACCGAGTGAGTCAACGTAGGGTTAAATACGAATGCACGTTAAAATATTTTGGAAAAACGTTCGATAGGGAATTTGAGCATTGATCTACATATTATGCCACCTACGATTAAGAGTAATTATATTTGTCATTATATATGAGACTCAAGAAACGTCACGTAAGAATGCATATTAAGTGACTAAGTTAAAAGTGATAAAACTTCTCAACGAGTTACTGGATCAATCCATAATTTTGCAAACAGGTAGAGAAAAATGTGATAATAACGTAAAGGCTTGATTTGGTTCGCAATCGATCTATATTTATATTGATCGCTTATTTATCTTTATTTATAGATATTACGTGATATGATGATTTTAAACTTTGGTCTTGTTTCAGCCGAACCACTCTTCTGTTTTTAAAACGTAATTCCCTCACATTTGGATTTCTTTTTGTTCATGTGCTCATTGTCCACGGTTCCCTGGGTCCATTGAACTTTTTTACTCGATCTCGGCTTCCGCAGTCGTAATCTGACAGTCGGCACGTCCTGCAACAATCGCAACAATATTAGGTAATCGACAATTGTATCCTCGTTATGCTGATGGATTGGAAAAGTCGCGGATACGCCGAGGATACCGACTAGTGAATCATAAAGCCCTGTTTATTGAACGACACACGCTCATTGCACAATCTTTTTGTTAATTAGAGTCTGTATATTATCGTCCGTAAAATTCAACAAATTTTTCAAAACTTCGCTGGTGTGTTGCCCCAGGGTGGGTGGTGCAGATCTCGCTGCATTTTTCGCATAACTGTATTTGACGGGTGGTCCAACTACTTTGACACTTCCAATTTGTGGATGTGGCAAATCCTTCACTAGTCCGACATGCTTAACATGAGGGTCTTCGAACACCTGAAAAGAAACAGAATTTAATTGAGGGAATTTTTTTTTCACAATGAAGAACTGAAACCACTTTTTTAGTGCCAATATCATTAGCTTAAAAAAACAATTTTGTCAAATATTTTTATCATGGAAATCACGAGAGAAAAAACTGCAAACGTGATTTTCTTAAGGTTGCTTTGTTCAAACCGGTTGACGCGATAATAACTGCAATTGTCAACTTCTTGACAAAATCCGTGTTTTATTCTTGTCTTAGTTATAGCCGCGATCGCGTACATGACAATTTTCAATGTATAGCCACTTTTCTTTTTTTTTCAAAACAAATCGATGCAACGAAGAAAATCCTTTTTTCGAAGGAAATAGATGCGAGGGAAAAGTCCTTTTTCACAACAAATAGATGCGACAAAAAAATCCTTTTTTCGAAACACATATATGCGACGAAAAAGTTCTTTTTTCGAAACACATATATGTGACGAAAAAGTTCTTTTTTCAAACAAATAGATGCGACGAAAAATTCCGTTGTTTGAAATAAATGGATGCGACGAAAAAGTCCTTTTTCGAAACAAATAGATACAACGAATTTTTTTTTTATTCTAAGGAAATAGATGCGACGAAAAGGTAATTTTTTCAAACAAATAGATGCGACGAAAAAATCCGTTTTTCGAAACAAATAGATGCGACGTAAAAGTCCTTCTTTCGCAACAAATAGGTGCGACGAATAAAATCCTTTTTTCAAACAAATAGATGCAACGAAAAAGTCCTTTTTTCGAAACAAATAGATGCGACGAAAAAATCCCTTTTTCGAAAGAAATATATGCGACGAAAAAATCCTTTTTTGAAACTAATGGATACGACAAAAAAATCCTTTTTTCCAAACAATAGATGCGACGACAAAGTCCTTCTTTCGAAACAAATAGATGCGACGAAAAAATCCCCTTTTCGAAAGAAATATATGCGACGAAAAAATCCTTTTTTGAAACTAATGGATACGACAAAAAAATCCTTTTTTCCAAACAATAGATGCGACGACAAAGTCCTTTTTTCGAAACAATAGATGCAACGAAAAAATCCGTTTTTCGAAACAAATATATGCGACGAAAAAGTTATTTTTTCAAACAAATGGATGCGACGAAAAGTCCTTTTTCCGAAACAAATAGATGCGACGAAAAAAGTCCTTTTTTCAAACAAATAGATGCAACGAAAAAGTCCGTTCTTTCGAAACAAATAGATGCGACGAAAAAGTCCTTTTTTTAAATTATAGATGCCGCGAAAAAATCCCTTTTCGAAACTTTAGATGGGACGAAAAGTCCTTTTTTGGAAACTTTATGTTGAAACTCGGAAGAATTTAGCCAAGTTGATTTTCCAACTTCATTATACAGGGTGGGGCAACATAAATTCCTTTTTTTTTAATGCGCGCCATTCAGTCGGTTGATGTCGTAATGGAGCGCTAGTGGTCTCGTTCGAAAAGGGCGACTCTAAAGTTTTATCCCGACACGGTTCAATCGCCATCATGCGTTGGAACAGTGAGGGGCGTGCTGTTGCCGTTGAGGCCTACTTTTCGAGTAGATGTTCTGTGATGGCAACCCAGCGTGCCTTTCGGAATCGCTTCAATTTAGCCCCGTTGGCCCCTGTCCCGGACCAGTAATCAATTGTTACGTGGGTCACTACGTTCAGACACACTGCAAGTGCGACAAGACGAAGAACTGGAGCCCCTCGGCCCATTAGATCACCTCATAACAATGAGGCAGTCAGGGCTTCAATGTTGCGATCACCACGGTGTTCTGCGCGCAAACATGCGTCTGCCCTTGGACTTTCCGATCGTTCTGTGAGGAGAATTCTTCACGATGATCTTCATTTCCATGCTTACAAAATGGTGATTGTGCAGGAACTTTCTGAACGTGACTTCAATTCTCGGATGAACGCGTGTGAGGTTCTTCTCGAAGTCGTTCCTGAGGACGCTATTGTTTTTTTTAGTGGTGAAGTCCATTTTCATTTGTGTGGATCCATCAACAAACAAAACATGCGGTACTGGGCTGACACCAATCCTCGAGAATTGCATCAAAAGCCTTTGCATTTACCTAAAGTCACAGTGTGGTGTGCAATTTCCTCAGCTGGAATTATTGGTCGCTGGTTCTTTGAGGAAAATGAAGTCACAGTGACAGTGAATTCGGACCGGTATGTCAACATGTTACACGAATTTTTTTTCCCACGGATATATGAGTTGGACTTAGGGGACATTTGATTCCAACAAGACGGTGCAACAGCACACACCTCAAGAGCATCGATGGCTGTTCTGAGGGAACACGTCCCAGAGCGCCTCATCTCAATTAGGGGCGATTTGGAGTGGCTGGCCCGCTCTCCCGATTTGGCCCCTTGTGATTTTTTTCTATGGGGTTTTTGGAAATCCCGTGTTTATGTAAACCGTCCAAGGACCCTACAAGAGTTGAAGACCACCATCCGGGAAAAATTGCCAACATCACACCTGCTATGCTGGCAAAAGTCATGACAAACGGCCGAAATCGGTTTACTCAGTGTATGGAGAATGGGGGACGACGTTACCTATCTGATTTGATCTTCAAACCTGTATAAAACAAAACTTTAGGCATGTGCCTACATTGTAAAAAACAAATAAAATTGTTCTGATTCATACAATAGGTTTTATTAAGTTTTGAAAAAAGGAAGTTATGCTGCCGCACCCTGTAGTACACGCGATAATCACCCTCATATATTCTATTAGGTCATCCCATAAATAATGCGGTTATTCCAATTGCATTTTTCTTCATGGTCAAGTGACTTTTTCCAGGGGCTTTGAAGGTCTACCAGAGAGATGGAAGAGCTTTGTGGAAAATGGAAAGTATATTTTAGATTAAAAAAGCACTATGTATATCTTAATTTTGAAAAATAAACGTATAAAAAACCGAATTGTTTAAGTGATGACCCAATAATAATCTGGACTTCCTTCCCGTATTAGACAATTCCACCATTGTCAACAGTCCACCCTTTTATTTCGTGTAGCGCCTCAGTCTCTTTTCATCTCCCGTGACGAAAGCTTGAAGAAACTCGAATCATTTCGTGTAACTGAAATGAGTGCGTATTTAGCCCAAAAAGTTACTTTCCGACCTATGACATAAACTTTGAGAAAAAGAATCTCACCTGTCTTATGGTATTGATGGGTCCATAAGGATAAGGTGCATCGAGAAAGATCTTGGACCACTCGTCGTTCGTCTTGGTCTTGAACGTTTTCCTCAGAATGGCGAGTAGCTCCTCGCGGTTCTCGACTCTCAGTGTATTGTTCGAGAATTTCGGATTATTAATGAGCTCTTGTAAATCCATTCGCTCGAGGAGGGAGTGAAATTGGGTATCGCTTCCGGTGCCAACGGTCATGAAGCCGTCTCTCGTGGGGAACGCCTCGTAAGGTACGATACTCTCGTGCTCGGAGCCCCACCGATTGGCCTCCTTGTTGGCGTTCAAATAATTCGAGGCAACGTTTATGAGGCTCGCCACTTGCGTCGACAATAAATCGCACTGGATCCATTGACCTCGTTGGGTCTTCTGTCGTTGGAGAAGCGCCGCCATTATGGCACCGTGCGCGTAAAGTCCCGTCGCCAAGTCCGTCATGGCTACGCCTACTTTGCACGGGCCGCCCTCCTTGGGTCCAGTGATGTGAAGTAGACCGCCGATGGAAGCGGCGATGACGTCATAGCCAGGTCTTCGGGCGTAAGGCCCGTCGGATCCGTAACCCGTCAATGAACAGTAGATCAAGCCAGGCGCGATTTTTCTCAAATCCTCCCAGCCCAAACCCATCTCGGAGAGCTTTCCCGGCACGTAATTCTCCACCAATACGTCACACTTCTTAGCCAACTCGCAAATAACGTTTCTCCCTCGCTTCAGATCCACGCACACGCTTTTTTTGTTTCTATTGACGCTGGCAAAGTACGTGGATTGTCGGGTACCCTCGAAGAACGGAGGACCCCAGTTACGACTCTCGTCGCCGCTACCCGGTCTCTCGATCTTCAGAACTTCCGCTCCCAGATCACCGAGAATCATAGTGCAGTAGGGACCCGCTACTATTCGAGTGAGATCCAGCACACGAACTCCGGCCAGGGGAGAACGGCAGTCAGGACCGTCGGAACTGTGTTCTCTCAGCTTCGACCGGCACAGGGCACTTGGAAATAGTTTTTGGTGCACGGAGCACAGAGGAAAGACAGCTCGAAGCGATTGCATAGTCGATTTGTTGGAAAACGGAACGGAAAGGGCGTTGCACAGAGTTTGCACGAGTGGATGAATTTTGGCTTGCTTCTCCCTTGCTCCTGGAGTATCCAATTTGACAAGTTTCGAATGCGGTGCCAACTTTTCTGACACGGGCTCGGCTTCTTGTTTTCACTTCGACCCTCCAGGAACAGAAGACGAATTGCTTTTGTTTTCAAATTGGCCGACTCAATTTGTGAACTCACTGTGTCTCCAGATACTTGGCGTATATCGAAGAAAAAGTTTGCGATAAACTTTTTTTGAGAAATGAACTATCGGCAGATTTTTCGCTCCTTGTGAGATCGCGAAAAATACAAATATAAGTTTCGCTAAGTATTTCGGAGTGACAGGTAATGAAATAAAATTCATGCACGTTTCAGAGGCACGAATCCAATAAGTACAAATATGTAAAAATTGGGGTAAAGAAGCAGTCTTGTATCTCTGGGAGAGTAAAAATTCAAATGGCCAATTATTCTTTATCGCTATAAAAATAAAAATTTTATTGGGCAATTGCTCCTATCGTCCAAAAGCGAATAGTTGCGAGTATATAATTTTCACTAAAGAGTATTGCAATAATATAATTATGCGATAAGTTTGCAAGAGTTCTATTCTTTTTTCCACTTTGTGACAAAAAAACATTAATGTTCCTTCAATTCGGAAGGATTTAAAGTTCACGGTACTTGTTCGCTCGTTGCACACTTCACTTTTTTCCATTTACGAATGCAAATTTGAAATGACTTAGTCGCGTGTGAATTTTTGGGACCCCTTTATTTTTAGTTTCTCGAATATGTCAAAAGTTAAAGCGTGACCGTTGCGAAGATCGAGAACAGTTCTCAGTGAAATCCTCCTGCGGCTCAAGTGTGGAAATTGCCGTGTAAATACGAAAATATTGGCACAAAAATACGCTGCAACGATGAATGTATAAACAAGTCCAAATGTAAAATCACGACCTCCCCTACCTGCGACGCGTTATCTCCCACATCCCCCTCCAGTATCGTCTCAGTTTGTGATTGCGACGTTGATTGTCCGGCCATCGCTGATCTTTCCATGAATGACAAAAAAGACACGACGAATTTTCACCAAGCTCTCACTAACGTTCGATGTAATTGTCAAGCGGACCACTTGTTTCTGATTTTTCTCGATTGTCGATAATTGAATTACAATTTCGATCCTCCTATTCACCGACCCCCTCTTTGCTGCTAGTGTCGTAACGTGCGCGTCGCCATGTCCGGAAAAGCTTCGCACAGCTGACAACCGGAAGGAAATCTTTTATAGAGCTTCTCTCGTACGTGGGGACAGCCTCGATGGATGGAAATTCATTAGCAATATTCGTGCAAGCTCGCGATTAACGATAGCATCTAATGGTCAAAGGGATCCACTCCGTGTCATATTTTATTTTTCAAAAAATCCCGACTCCCCGAAGCGTCTAGTCCTATCTCGGAAAGCCCCTAAGCTGACGGTAAAATCCAATAAATAAACACTTGCAAAGCCTCTCTTCGAATCGAAACAACACTTCTCGCTGGAATAAATCCAAAATTGGCGTACGTTAAATGAGCATCGCGTCACAGGGGTGCGCTGGTAGTCGATCGTCATTTTTGAAAATGGCGCCCGTACAGCGATATAAGACGTCGCTCTAGCTCAAACGAAAAATTGACTTAAGCCTCGTAGTTTCAGTCCGTAGACTTGTAGCGTGTCCTTGTAAATAAATATAAGCATTTTACGCAGGTTTAAAACGAACTGTTACTAAGCTCGCGAATTACCATATCAGCTCCAATCAATAAGGTTCCTATATCGTACAATTTTTATAAATAGTATACGAGAGTATTCCGATCCCACCCAGCAATGGAGGTAAGTCGTATTTTTTCTTCTCGTTTGTTTCCGTCATTGCGAAGGTTAGAAATATCCTCCCAAACGCGACAAGAAAACCGAACGAAGGAACGATGTCGACTCGTAAAATTTTGGATTCCAGGCCGAACCTCATATTCCTCTTCCACTAGAGCCGATTAAATCGAATGCTCTAGAAGATCGTAGATTGTGGGTGGGTAATTTGGACTTGAGAATTAATGAGTAAGTATTTATGTAGAGCCATCAGCGAATCAGTCTGCCGCAAAATATTTCTTTCACACGTAAAACAACTCTCCTGTACCTCCTAAAAACACTATCTTTGTTGTCTGTCAACCGGTACCAACTCCTCAAAATCGTACAAAAATACGGAACGATAGAAAAGTTTGACCTGCTGTTCCACCGGTCAGGGCCTCAGGCCGGTCAACCGCGAGGTTATGCTTTCGTAACGTATAAAGAAGCTAGCGACGCCGAAAGGGCCAAGGATGTCTTGCACAATGCCAAGCTTGGGACTAAAAATATTGTAGTCAGATGGGCACACAGCGTTAGCGAGGTAAGAATTATATTTTTCAGAAATTCCATTTTTTTAAATATGTTCTTGGTACTAAATATATAACTAGGCGCGCGCGCACACGCGTACATGCACGCACGCGCACACACACACACACACACACACACACACACACACACACACACACACAGAATGATCGACTTTTATTTGCATAACTTGCTTTACAAGTTTTCTACGAAAAGTTTCCGCATAGTTTATGCTATGTTCTATCCCGCATACTCCTTTCCTTTGTACCTTTTCTCTCTTCACAATTTACTCACCTCCATCGCTTTCGAATCCCTTTTCCTCCCTCCACATTTTTAAAAATACATCCTCTATTTCTCTGAAATACTGGCATATCTCTATATTTATCTTTCCACTCAACATGTTTATAATTTCCCCATTCATTGCCACCTCCTCCACTCCTTGCACCCACTTCTCAGCTTCCTTTCGTCGTTACAAGTTTCCATCCTTTTTTTTTACATATTAGTAGGTGCTCCATTGTTTCATTTTCTTTCTTGCAAATGCTACATCTCCACTCCTTTTCCCCCTTCTTTCCCACCCTCCCTATATTTCCACATCTTAGTCTGGCCCACATTTCTTTATTCCTATCCTTCACACCCTCTTCCCCGCCCAGTACGCCCATGGCCTTTCCTCATTTTCCACGATATATTTATAGTTGCCATTATATGTCGATTTTCTTATTCTCCTATCCTCCTCGTCCAAAATTTTCTTTTTTAGACATTCTAAACCTTTTTTCATCTTTTCATCGATTCTATCCACTTACCTTCTTTCTTTTATCATTGTCATTACGTCTTCTATTCCCATATCCTTTAACACTTTATCTAAGTTCTTTCCCCACTTTGGCAGCATTCTATTACCCATTGCCCATCGATTTTTGGCCATCTTGAATCTTCCATCCTGAGTATCTCCTTGTGTACCTAAACGCTCTTTCTCTTATCAAATATGCCATTGTTGGCACCCTGAGCTCCGTTCTCCAAATATAGTTCAATATATATATGTATGGTATGTATATATACTATATACTGTTATATGTTATGTGTTATATATATCACACAATGTGCTTATTAAATAATAAATATATCAAACAGATGTGCCGTAATGTAATAAAAACTAACTTCCATTGCGACCACAGTTGTCTGAAACTGCATTATACTGCATTTGCCAAGGGCATGGGGAAACTGTGGAAAACCTGTATCGGTATAGACTGTCCCACATGCTCTTGGTTCTCTGGTGCACAGATTGTCGTGCTGTTTTCACCAAATTTCGGCTAGTGATAACTGGCGGTCACGGCTCTGAGTGTTTAGCCAGGTAGAGCGCTGCCCAACCCGAAGAACCACCGGAGCCGAACACTGACCAACCATCCATCGGTGTCAGAGATTTATGCTACTCTTACCGTACATCCATCTAAACCTGAGTTACTTAGTCCAGACTAGTTTGAATTGCTTCATTTGTAACTAGTTCTCACTGGCGTGAAAGTTTCAATGTCATTTGGCTTTAGACTACAATGGATATACACATATACATACATGTATGTACGCATGTGTGTTACTGTCGAAACTCATGACGCTAAAACTTTATGAGCAATGAAATTTAGTTTTAACCCAGCAAATCGGAACTAGTTTTGTGTAGGCAGATCGTGTTTTAACAAATATAGGGCTGCCAGAGCTGCGTAATGAAATATATGTATCGATATGTTGGTGTTTGGTTGCCATTGCTGTACATCTGTTCGATATGCGTATCATACCAGGGCTACTGGTTGTTGTTCACGCTGCTGTAAAGGGGTTGCAGGACATATTTTCCACTTTTAAATAAGCTAATAATAAGATATCATTTTTTTAAAGTGAGGGATAGGCAAGTATGAAAATTAATCTTCAAAAAACTTGTATGGAATCAAACATTTTCATTATTTGTAGTTTGAGGACATAGTAACAAAGAGTTGTCAACAATTAAATAATCATAAATTGCAAACTTTTTTTAATTAGAGGGCCATAACTCTGACAGTCTGATATTTATATGTATTTTATTGTTGATATCTTTTTGTCACTATGTCCTCAAACTACAAATAATTTTAAAAAGTTTGACTCCATGCAATAGTTTTTTTAAATTAATTTTTAAAGGTGCCTACTCCTTTAAAAAATAAAAATAATATCTCGAAAATGTTTTACTTTTCCATAAAGCTTCGCTGGGTTATTTGATAGCGTAAAACGTGTCCTACAACCCTTCCACGGAACCGTGATGACTAAGCAGTAGCGCTGTATACTAAATATAGACACTGACACACATATATTATGAAAGTGTAAACTACAAATTATTTCGGATAGTCATATTGATTGCTTAAACCCTTTCAGAGTGAATTGGACAAGCCTAAAGCAAAGCTGGAAATTCCTGCTTTGGCCGGTGCTAAGAGGGAAGATAAGAAAATCAGGTACACAATTGCATTAAAGTGAGACTGTCGTCGAGCTACGAATTTGTACAATTCTCAATAATCGAATCTACATTTCGAGACATATCGAAAGCAGGTTGAATAACAATGGACATGAATATATGAATTTTTAATATACTAAAGTGTAGGGAGACTGGTGTTTTTACGTTATCGTATATTACCACAGCCGGCAAACCGCAATACAGGCGATAGAAGCGAAGTTAAAAATGATGAACGAATCCGAGGAGGATTTCGAATTGAACAAGCCAGTGGATGACGCGCTGCCGTTAATATATCAGTATCAGAGGCCAGAAACTCAAATGCCGTCCTCGTCTGCTCGTCAGGGCCATCATCGGAGTCGTCACTATCACGGCAGCAGACCTTACAACCGTTCCAGGCCGAGAAGATAATACCGCCCATTATTCAACGTGTATTCTTATCGTGCTTTCATCTTCCTCGTATATATATATATATATATATATATATATATATATATATATTTTAAGTAAATTACTATCAATTATGAATCTCCATGAATTGTGCATATTATTGCTTTTATCGTTGGAGCTTTACGCATAGAGGATTCTCGCGGAGTTGACCGACCGCGCTATCGCATCTAGCTCTCTTTTATTCCGTAACAATCGGTAGAATTCCTCAGCAAAACTCTACCGAGATTGAACATGTAAGAACAAAAACAAAACAATATTTATTTCTCTAACGTATCGTAAAATTTGTAAGCACAGCGAGTTGCGCTTATTTTGGTAAGTCGAATTGTACTAACGTTTGTAATAAAATAAAGACCAATGCCATCCACCTTTGGCGGGAATTGCAGTAGCAACGAGTTTATTTACAAATTAGTCGGTTTCGAATGATATTCGCGAGGTACACACGTGGACGCTATTTCAGTCCTGAGCAAATATGAACTTTCCTCTCATGTGATGCGGCAACGGCACTACCTGCGGACAGGGCAATTGTCCTTCGAGATCGCACATGCAACCGTGCTCGCAGCCTATTCCGAAGTTCGCGGGATTGTCCTTTTTCTCGGAGGCCAACGCCTCAGTCTGTAGAACCGATTGCGATTTACCGACGACTTTGATCAGGTGCTCGAGTATCTCGTCCTTGTTCTTTCCGTCTACGTCGATCAGCATCTGCTTCCCATCTTCTGTGGATAATCATTAAATGTATCGAAAATTAATTCGATGATGGATCCTGGCTAACAAATAAACTGCAAAGTCATTAGAAGAGTAGATACATTTGCATTTAAATTTTGTCCCGAGGACCGTTTTTGTTGTTGATGTTTCAATGGAAATATGTTCAGTGCATTCCATAACGTTGATAATTCATCTTGAGGAGACAAGGACTCAAAACTTCGATGTATATTTGTGCCCACAGGTTTTATGCTCAAGCTTCACTTTCAACAATTTGTGAGTTATCACGATTTGTTTATCGTGATGGTATTTTATTTCTACCTGTGAACAGCACCACTCAGGCAATGTCTTTATCGAATTTGGTAATAGTCCATGCGACTGTGTAGATTTTATAGACATTTCTTCAATATTCCGAACAGATTGAAATTCCCAAAATCTTCCCAATTTTTTTTTTGTTGAAATCCCTCAATAATTAAAAAAAATATTTTGTATGTTTTTTTTTAATTTAAGGAATGGCCTCTCCTGAATCACTGTTTTGATCTAAGGACTTCGCTCTGGGCTCATATTGCGAAAAATCTATACGTTGCTAACTATTATCATTGTTTCAATAATCTCAATCTCTTTAATTAAAGTGACCTTGTGGTTGCCTGCCTGCCACAAGCTATGCCATCTGTTTGCATTTTGGTAGCTACCCTGCCTTGCATAGAACTTCCTCATTTTCATTTAGCTTGTTAAGTACTGTTTTATGTGCATAAAGATTCCTTCTTTCTGTTTACTTATTTTATGGTGGTTTGGATATGTTGAAGAACATGTTTAAAAATATATATTAAATGAAGATCTCAATAAAAGACAGTGATTTTTAATAAATACTGTGGTTTTACTTAGCTGGACACTTTTATTTCTATAACTTTCATCTTCACTTTCCAGCTTCTAACGTCTTTATTCCAGGTTTCCCATGAATATCCAAAAATATATAAACACCGGTATTCCGATATTACAACTTGTAGATATCGAAATGATACTGGTAATAAAAAAAGCTCCTATAGTTGAAGCTCTAACGGCACACGATTTTTTGAACGAATAGAATATTATTAATATATTCTTCGCAAAGACAATCATTCGAATTAGAAACTTACACATTAGTTCCCTATTAGTTAATTTTTTTCGTAAAGTTTCATCAGGAAGTCAGCATTGAAAATTGTCCACAAAAAAAGCTTAACGAGCGGAAAAAAGGTAAGGGAGCAATGTTTCTCGCTTTCTCGCATTAAGAATACAGCCCACGGTCAGTACGTCTTGGTTTTTAGCTCTGGTCATTTTTAGATTGTGTACAACTTACTGTAGTAACACCTCACGAACGGCGACGGCGTCATATTCTTGAACGTAATGACCTGTACATCGGGATTTTTGTACTGAATCTGCGGTACGTACCAAAAAACAAAGTCTCTGTGAAAAATTAAGAAAACTATTAACGAACCGCGAAAACGAGTGCGAAGACTGACATAACCTCAAACTTACTTGGTTCCTTCGTGATGAGGTCCCGCGGTGTTGTAATTCAGCGAGAATATTTGTATGGTATCTTTCAGCACGAGTTTTCCAGCATTCAAATATTTTAGGGTTCTCCTAATCGGAGCACTTCCTTTCATAAAAGGCATTTTGCCGGTATGATATTCGATACGATTTCTCTAAAACAACAATCGTGTATAAGAGATGTTTCGAATCTCCGCCGGGTTTCGAGCCACGATACTGCAGTGCCGGCACTTCGGTGCCCCGTAACGGCGTGAATCTAGACAAAACGAGGTAACTCACGCCGCTCGAAAAATAAAATTGCTCCGGTTAGTAACCGGCGCTTACGATTTCAGATAATAAAGTTTACTTCACTCTGCTCTGTTGTCCCAGTGGAAAAAATAACAGATTCAGGCTACATCACGTACATACATCTCGACGTATGGGAAAGACTTTCTCTCTCGTCTCTCGCTACAATCCGAGTACACCTGCTTCGCGAGGATATCTCGGTGTCAGCAGTCTCTGACCTCGTGGTCAAGTTTGATTTTTAACTCAACTATCATAGTCGGCTGACGAAGTAAGTAGTTTACGTACAAGCAGCGAACGATATATTTCGTGTGTTAGAATTTTCATTGGAAAATTATCATCTTTACGCTGCCCAACTTTCACCATATGGTATAAGATCTGTTAAAAAAACGTCAGTTTTCGTTCAACATAAACGATCGCTTTAAACGTTTAAGGTATTCTTTTCACGAACCCGAGTATTTAACAATCGACTGATTTTCCTTTGTAATCAAGTGAAAATACATTCTAGTATACTGGTAAAATTTTTAGCACAGTTATAGAACTTTCATCGACAAATTACGACTCTGAAAATTGTCTTATTTATACGGCACTATATGGAAATGCCACGCTGGCCACATTTCTATCTGATTATTTATACACTGAACAACTCCAGATGCCAGATATAAACTACTTAACACGTGGAAAAAATCACAGAATTTTTAAAGAAAATATTAATTATACAATTTTAGAGAACTTTTCGTAGCCGCAACTTTTGAGAAAAAATGTCGAAATTTACTAAACTTGCAGGCGATTATTCACCCCACTTTATAGTTGAGTATAACAATTGATTATGACATTTTTATTAAGCTCCACTGTAATTTACCAATGATTCAGATAGGCCCTGCTTACGTCCCGGCAAAATACGGCCCTCCACGAAAGGAATACCTTAATTTTCACATGTTCATGTTCGTCAAATTATCGTCACCAAAATCTGTACATAACTTTTTTTGTCTAATTTCCCATACACTTTTTTTGGGGCAAAGTTTTCTTGATCTGCAATTGTTAAAGAGATTACGAAACTTCCAGTTTATCGTATTATGTATACTTTTTCCCTTCGGTTTTAAGTATTTTTTTTTTTTCGTTCAGATACAATCACGATGCCTGAAGAAATGACAGCTAAGGAAATTCGTCAAGCTTACATAGACTTCTTCAAGAGTAAAGGTCACGAATATGTTCATTCGAGCTCGACCATACCTCACGACGATCCTACCCTGCTGTTTGCGAATGCTGGAATGAATCAGGTATTGTTCATATCGATGTATTGTATCGCAATGTGCGAAACATTGTGGAAGATCGGCTAATCGGGAGGGTACAGTTATTTGCCTTTGAAACTCATTATTTTATCTCTATTTACCATAAAACTGTAGGGTCCGTATGTTTGTTCGTTTACTACTTGAGAACTACAGAATCGATGTCGATGAAACTTTCCTGGCAGCACAGCTTGAAGTATGGGATAGAATTTGTCTAATGGGCGTTACTTGATGTAATTATAATTACAATAAACAAACACAGCAAAGATCGGATTAACTTTAAACGAAGGACGAAATTATGTAATTAACAAAAATTTGCAAACACTGCGGCGTGCTTTGACAGCACATGTGTACATTTCTAGTTCTACATATAATAGCTTGTTACAGATCGTTCATATTTACTGAAACGATCAGAAACATTTTTATTTTATTTAGAATCGAGGAGGTAATTCTTCCATCCATGGGATTTTAAGGCAGGTGGAGCCAAGGAGACAGCTATTATTAAATTCTATTCCTTATCCTGGATTCTGTCAATAATTTATTTTCTAGAATTATCATTGGATTTTGCTATTTTCATTTTAAGGATTTTGATTGATAATTATTGCGAAACTGTATGGAAAAGCTGTCAATACCAATTGCCTGCTTTTATTGTTGGCTCACATGTCTCGCATATTACTGGAGGCAAAGTAATTTCCTAAAAGAGATGATTTTTAAAGGGCAATTTCTGAAGAATCTGGCAGAATATCCATCATACATCATTTATTGATTTAATAACTACATAATAATTCTAAACAATTTTTTAAATCATAAATTATTCGTTTTCATATACGTTTTTCAGACCTCTGTTAAAAATACCCCTTCCTAAGTGTTATAAAAAATGTATTATCACGAACGCAGTTCAAGCCGATCTTCCTTGGAACCGTGGACCCCAACAGCGACATGTCCAAGTGGGTAAGAGTCGTCAACACCCAGAAGTGCATCAGAGCAGGAGGGAAGCACAACGATCTCGATGATGTCGGCAAGGACGTTTATCACCATACATTTTTCGAGATGATGGGCAACTGGTCCTTCGGCGATTATTTCAAAGTACATCCAATTCCGTTAGCCCGATCCTCCTTCAAATAATAATAGATATTACCTGTGTACCTCAATTTTATTACCCAGGTGGAAATTTGTACCTGGGCGTGGGAGTTCTTAACGAGCATTCTGAAATTGCCCGCCGATCGTTTGTACGTCACTTACTTCGGCGGTGACAAGAAAGCCGGCCTCGAGCCAGACAACGAGTGCAAAGATCTATGGCTCTCATTGGGGTGAGTAATTCAACGCGGTAGATCGTTTGCACCCACCGACTCCAAGAACGAAAGCTGTAACAATGCAATCCTCCCATTGGGATAGCGTACCGCCCACGCACGTTTTGCCCGGGAGTATGAAGGACAATTTTTGGGAAATGGGAGAGACCGGCCCGTGCGGCCCGTGCAGCGAATTGCATTACGACAGAATCGGCGGTCGCGAGGCTGCTCATCTCGTCAACGAGGACGACCCGGATGTCCTTGAGATATGGAATCTCGTTTTTATACAATTCAACCGGTAAAATAGTCCCATGTCTCGCCTCTCACCGGACATTTTTTCCTCCCATGATAACGATAAGATTTTAACTTTTGTTCGTTGAATTCCAGCGAGTCCGACGGCTCTCTCCGAAGTTTGCCGAAGAAACACATTGATTGTGGTCTCGGGCTGGAGCGTTTGGTCTCAGTGATTCAGAACAAGCGCGCGAATTACGATACCGATCTCTTCGTGCCTCTCTTCGACGCGATAAGGAAGGGCACCGGTGCACCGGCTTATCAGGGAAGAGTCGGAAACGATGACGCGGACGGTATCGATATGGCGTACAGAGTGCTGGCCGATCACGCTCGTACAATCACGATCGCGCTCGCCGATGGTGGAATGCCGGACAATACGGGTCGAGGGTACATTTTATTCATTTGTTTTGAAAGATCTCGTAGACCGCAATAGACTTCAATTTTTATTTCTTCCTAATTCGCACGTATACTCGCAGATACGTTTTGAGGAGAATTTTGAGAAGAGCGGTGCGTTACGCGACGGAGAAACTTAGCGCCAAGCCCGGTTTCTTCGGTGGCCTCGTCAACGTCGTTGTCGAATTGCTCGGCGACGTGTTTCCCGAGTTGACTAAGGATCCTCAATCTATAGTGGACGTTGTCAACGAGGAGGAGACCCAATTTCTCAAGACCCTATCTCGCGGGAGAAATCTTCTGGATCGCACAATCGCTAAATTGGAGAACGCTAAAGTTGTGCCAGGCGAGGTCGCTTGGCGATTGTATGACACGTACGGGTTTCCCGTCGACCTGACGCAGCTCATGAGCGAAGAAAAGGGTCTGTCGGTTGATATGGCTGGTTACGAGGAGTCCAAGAGATTGGCACAGGTAAGTGGAAGACGCTCCTCATTGATTTGTTATATCCACGACTGGAATACCCGGGATCGGTATTTTTGGGATCGTTGCGAAATTGAGAGTTGGAACTCAAATTCGTTGATAGGAATACACGTTTATTTACTGGGTTGGTCTTAAGGTAGAGCGAGCGCGCTCTTGATTTTTACAGATTTTGTTTAAATTTTAACCAGACATTGTTCATATCATTACGCATGTTTAAGTGAAATTTCAGAACAGTCGACTATTTAGATTGGGAGATGATAGGTTTTAAAATTGCAACTTTTAACACTGCAGGGTCTGCATTGACCGGAAGCCAGGTCACATAATTCGTCGTACCATTCTATTGTGTTTATAAATTTTGACGATAAATTATTTTTGCATAGCAAACTAGTTAATGAAAGAGTGAAAAAAGTTTGGACTGCCTTTACTATTCGGTTTTGCTAAAAACGTTCAGTAACAACGCTCGCGTTCGCGTAACAAATATTTGTCCTCCATAATAAGAAGAGATATGACAACACCGCATCGTTCCACGTATCCAAGGACGTAAGATTGCGCGGCATATTTAAAATAACACTACAACACAACGTTTTATTTGGAAGTAAATTTTAATGGAACAAAGTTTTTAATTAGTTATCAGCTAACCAACACTTTTATTTGTTAATGAAGATAACATAACCATTATAAAATATAAATTTTTATAAGGCAATCATTTTTATTTTAACGATACGTCTACCATCACATAGCGTGCTTGTCGAGTGTTATTTTTCAATCACTGAGCATCGCGGAAATTTCCCGTGAAAGTGCGGCCTCATGCAGTCGCTCGACGCTCGTTTGCAGCGATAAATCAGATCACGTGACCCTGTTTTGAATTTCTCGCTACCCAAAAAAGTAGCTCATTTGTCGCTAAATATCACGTGACCAGATTTGTCGCTGCAAACGAGCGACGAGCGACTGCATGAGGCCGCCGCACCTTGGTGCTCAGATTTTTCTATCAGCTCCGCGACAGCTCGTTACAGCGTTGCCACGATCGTTCATCCACCGAAATGTATAGTCGGGTCACTAGCTTGGTATAGCATTTCTCGCACCGTAGAGTGCAGTCAGAAGGAAAAGTTTTATTACGAAACTATAGATTTATGTATATGCTTTACTGCATGTAGCGCGTGATATTTTTGTTTCCGACGACCGCGCTAGGTCTACCTTAAAATTGAACTTAGAATGTGTAGGACGTACATTAGGACCGATCAGTTCAAAAGCTAACGAAGGTCTGACCCTTCCCTGTTAACTTTTCTTAATTCTCGACTCCGTCACAATTTGTCCTAGATTAACCATCGTTATGATGCTCGGTCAGGATGCGTCACAATGTGCCTTTTTGGCGTTTGCACTTCGGCGAAAGTATCACTCTTTCGCAAGGCGGACAGTACTCGGTCTGGAATGCCGTTTCAAAAATGCTTCCTCGATCGATCGCCTCGTTGTATTGTGCAAACTTGCCGGTCCAAGAGATTGTTCATTCACCGATACAATCAAATTTATCTACCCTAAAAGGGGGTGCACATGAATTACGTAACTCAAAATTTCCCAATGTTTGAGCCCCCCTCACGTAACAGAACCGTAACGCCTCGCCTGAAAACCCCTCCCCCCTTACTCCGTTATGTATGTTTGTTAGGTGCTTTGTCCTCAATAATTGCGTTTTTTTTCCAAAGAAATAACTAATTATGAAAGGACCGGGTTTATACTCATTTTTTGAAGTATATATTCATCTAGTTTTATACTAAATTTTATGATTAAAAAAAAATTAATCCTGATTTGGTGACCAAAAAAAATTCTCTCCATTGTGTCCCATCGATATCTTTATGAAAATTTATCTGTAAATAAAAAGTCAACAATATATCGATATCTATACAAATGTAACTATCGTTATGCATAGCCGTTTTTTATTTTGGTTTTTTTTACAAAATGCCGACAGTTTGGACATTTTTTCTTCAAGGCCCTTTTTTCTACTCAAGCAATCTTTAAAAATAGTAATGATCGAAATTCAAAGAATCGGCTGCGTACAACGTTAGCCACTGCGATTTCAAAAATATTTTTTTTTAATTGCAAATCGGTTGCAATCGGTTGCATAACGCAAACCTCGATCCCCTACCCCCCCCCCCCCCCCCCCCCCACGTCCGTAGGCCATAACGCCGGGCCGACCCCCGCCCCCCCAAACGTAATTTATCTACGCCTCCAAAGAAAAACGCTTCACGGAAAGTTTCTCGAAAAACAATTGCCCGAACAACAACTTCCCGAATACAATTTTTCCTTAACAATTGTCCGAATGATTAATTTATCAAATACAATTTCCTGAAAACAATTTACTGAATGAACAATTTCTCGGATAGAATATCTCGAATGGACAATTCCTTGAATTAAACATTTCCCGAACAAATATGTTCGAGGATTTTTTCGGAAAACCAATTGTTTCAGTTGGAGTTTTCCTTGCATTCATCTTCCTGTTATTGCTTTCAGCATTAGCAGGCGCGAGAAATATACGTTCCCACATTTTATATAAACCAGAATCTACGACGTAAACGCGGCGGGGTCTAACTTTTTAAAACAAAATTAATTAATTTTTTTTAAATTATATTTCGAAAAAAAATGTATATCTATATTTAACCCGTACAGAACAAAACAAAAAGTTGGCCCATTCGGTAAATTGTTTATATGAAAAATTGTCCATTCGGAGTACTGTCCATTTGGGGTATTGTATTCGATAAATTGTTCATTCGGCAATAATTCTTCCGTAAAATTGTATTAGAGAAATAGTCATTCGGGCAATTGTTTTCGAAGAATTTTAGGCAAACGAAGAAAATCGCTACAAGTACAGATGCTTCCCACTGATATCGGGATCAAGTACAGAGGCAGTTTTTGAACTCAACTAGTGTAGACAATTCCGTCGTGGAGATGTTGGACGTCTTCTCACGCCACGTGCATTGTTCCCTACAGATCGCGTCTCAGGGAAAATCCGGTAACGTCGACGACCAAATAAATCTGGACGTGCACGCGATTACGGAACTTCAGAAGAAAGGAACTCCGCCTACCGACGATTCCTTCAAGTACAAATACAAGGCTGAATCGTCGGACAAAAGATCCGAGTACACATTCGACGCTTGCGACGGTACTGTAATAGCCATACGCCGGGAAAAGAAATTCGTCGATCACGCGGCCTCGGGTGCGGAGGTCGGTATACTTCTCGATCGTACGAATTTTTACGCCGAACAAGGAGGTCAAATTTACGATGAGGGTTTCCTCGTGAAGATAACGAAGAACGCCAATGACGAGAATAGCGAAGTACGCGTAACCAACGTGCAAGTACGCGGTGGTTACGTTTTACATATTGGTACTGTAGGTAGCGGAAGTTTAAAGATCGGCGACAAAGTCGCTTTGAACGTGGATACCGCGCGGCGACGTTTCGTGATGAACAATCATAGCGCGACTCACGCCCTTAATTACGCATTGAGAAACGTTCTCGGCGCGGAGACCGATCAGAAGGGCTCTTTGGTCGCACCCAACAGATTGCGTTTCGATTTTACCAACAAGAGTGCCATGACTCCCCAACAAGTGAAGAAAGCCGAGGATATCATTGCCGGGATCGTGAATGATAACAAGAGGATTTACGCTAAGGAGAGCAGTTTAACTGTGGCTAAAACGATACTGGGATTACGTGCCATGTTCGAGGAGGCTTATCCCGATCCCGTTAGAATCGTGAGCGTGGGAGTACCCGTTGAACAATTGGAGAAGAATCCCCTTGGCGATGGAGGAACTCACACGAGCGTAGAATTTTGTGGTGGAACGTGAGTATCCAGAAATTCCTTATAAAATGTGAAATATTAGGTGTACAACGTTACTTCCGCCGTTTTTGTCCAAAAATTGAGGCTTTATTATTCAAAACTGATTACCTATTCATGATTGAAAGTACTGTCCGTCGCCAGCTACTACTTTTTCCCATCTTTTTGGCAATTGTCGGATACCATCTCGAAAAAACGATGCATCTTTTGAAGCGATCCACGAATCGATCCATTTTTGGGGTTTTTCATAAGAGCGGAAATGCTGATCAACGAGGCCGTGTGCCGTTGATCGGAACAAATGGCAGTCGGAACGCGCCACGTCTGGAGAGTACGGCGGGTGGGTTAAGATCTCCCATTTTAGCGTTTCCAAGTATGTCTTGACCGGTCTTAAGACATGTGGCCGAGCGTTGTCATGCTGGAGGATAACTTTGTCGTGTCTTTCTTGGTACTGTGGCAGTTTCTCCTTCAATGCTCGGCTCAAACGCATCAATTGCGCTCGATGCCGAATTCTTCTTGCGTTTGGCACGGTCTTCATTAAGTAATGCCTCCAATTCGGGATCTTCGAAAATGTTCTCTCTTCCATCGCCATGTCGGTCCTCGACGTCAACATCACCGGTCACGAAGTGTTGAAATCACTCATGACATGTTTTGTCACTAAGCGCAGACTCGCCTTAAGTACTTGAGAGCATTCGATGCGCCTCAGCCGCAGTTTTCGTCAAATGGAAGCAGAAAATCAAGACTTCCCGCAAGTGACGAGAATTTGGCTCGAAAACTGACATCTTCGAATGTGGTGCTGTCGTTATGTTGCTAGTTGTCCAAGCTTACTGTGTGACATTTTTGACCTGCCTAGTTTGGCCAACGCTACAGCCATCTATCGGAAAAAGGCGGAAGTAAAGTCGTACACCTAATATTTTATATCGAATATGAAGGATTGGGATGAGAAGATTGTATTGGCCACCGAAGGAAAGCTTTGCCAATGAAAAAATTCTCCACTTCATTTATCTATTCATGCGTACTGAAAATAGCGTTCGAATATCCGTCCTCTCGTTTTTCAGGCATCTGCACTACACCGGACACATCGGTGATTTCGTGATAACGAGCGAGGACGCGATTTCCCGAGGAATCCGAAGGATCGTCGCTTTGACTGGACCCGAGGCGAGCAGAGCGTTGAAAAAGGCGGAACTTCTGCAAAATCTTATCAACAAGATCAGAGCCGAAGTCGAGGCTGACAAAACCTGCGCCGACGCGAAGGAACACGTCAAGAAGATCGTCCAGCTGACCGACGACGTCTCTCAAGCAACGATCCCTTACTGGCGCAAGGACGAGATGCGAACGATCCTGAAGAACTTGAAAAAGTCTCTGGACGACAACCAACGCGCCGCAAAAGCGGCGATCGCTAATAACGTCGCGGAAACGGCCTCGCAACTTATTCAGACGCGAGTCGGAACTCCCGTGCTCGTCGAAGAACTGCAAGCGTTCGGTAACACGAAAGCTCTCGATCTCGCCCTTAAAAAGGTCAAGGCGATATCGCCGGAAACGAGCGCAATGTTCCTCAGCGTTGATCGCGAGGCTAAAAAGATCTTCGCACTCAGTGCTGTTCCCAAGGTTGGTTACACGTTTTCGAGAAAGTACAGAAAAAACGCCGGTAATTAACTGGCAAACAACACTGAATTTTTCAACCCGACGTTCTTTGCGAGCTAACTTCTGATTTGATGTTTTCACAAATGGAACGTAACTTCTCAAAAGATGCTCGAGGTGATATGAAAAACATCACCGACTATCTCTCTCGTGTTGTCGTTAACACCTCTTTTGCTTTCTCTCTTGCACCCATACCTCATTTTCATCACCCTCATTGCGTAATGTGCAGCAATCCATTATTTGCGCGAACTGCAAAAAATATCGCGAAAAAAATATTTTACGGTTTCATAACGTCGATGTTCTTCAACTTTTTCATCTAAAAATGTGAAACTGATTCATGAAAATAGAAAGTACTGGGTTTCCAGGAAGACTATTACGGTTAAGGGGCAATATACAGTTAAAGATGTCGAATAATCGATTTTTTTAAATTTTACTTCCGTAATGTACATATATATTTAAGTACACACACAGACAATTTCTTGTCAATGCAGCGAATATTCTCGAAGTTACACGCACATTTGTAATGACGTGTCAGATTATATGTAAAGTGCTTTTGAAACGTTAAACGCGTTTTTCTCAAAACTGTGTGTTTTAAAGTCGATGAACAAGATTTCTCGGAAACGGCTGAACCGATCAGTCTCAAATTTAAACACAATCTTTTCGACTATATTTTTTAGTAATTAATCTAAGGTTTTATTCTCACCGATATTTTCCATTTTATAAACAATTTAAGGCTTAAATTTTTGTCAAAAACAGATTTTTTTCTTTCGAAGCCGCCATTTTGTCAAAAAATATTATTTCGCTTATTCCTTCGATCAATTAAAAGATAATCCATTATATTAACGAAACATCTTTCGTTTTTTTTTTCATTTTGGATGATGCAGTCCAGAGATATCGTGCTCACCGCAAGACGCCTTTTTAGAGGTGCTCCCGGAGATCAGCTATAGCAGCTTTCAAAATGATTATTTTCGCAAATAAAAACTGTTAAAATACGGTTAAAAGTTACCATAATATGTGTACAAACTTTTACGTTAATAGATTTAAAGGTCTTTTCAAGAAAAATTCTTGACAAATCGATCTTTTTGGGCCTCCTGACTGTATATAACCCTTTCAAACAATTCGTTTCGGAAAAAAATGAGTAAAACATTTTTCCGATCTTCCAGATATTACTGATCTTCCATGTTTAAATAATACTGCTGGCCGGCAAATAGACTAATTCGAAAGTGCCCATAAAGTAGTGTTGTTTTTGTTCGATATTAACGCGCCTATTCAACAAGCTTTTCTTCTTTCAGAGTGCCGTAGCAAAAGGACTGAAAGCGAACGAGTGGATAAAGTCGATCGCGACATCGATGAACGGAAAAGGAGGCGGCACCCCCGAATCAGCCCAAGCATCGGGCACAAATTTTGAGAGTTTGGAGGAGGTCTTAAAAATTGCTCACGATTTCGCGAATGCGAAGTTGGGTCTCGATGTTGCAGGTAAAGGAGCATGAAAGTCACGATTTAGCTGTCGAGCGAGCTTGAAAAACCAAGAAACATTGCGAATAAACCGATGGTCGATGCACGTGAATAAACATTTGCTTTTTGATTGCGAAAAATTATGCTTCCGCGCCCTCGGGCCAGGCCAAGATTCTAAAGACGAGAATTTCGTGAACTCTTTCGTTTGTACAGAGAGTGTCGAATCGTCGAAAGGACTAAGTAGCGAGTCGTCGTGCGATCGAATTACCGAGGATTTGATTCTGCAAACAGTGCCCGGTAGTCTGAGAGGTAATTTGGTACGGATCGTCGCGAGATTGAGCGATAAGAAATTGTTGATCAAGGAGAGCGATGGGACGGAAAACCCTCCAAATACCGTCCTACTGAGGGGTAAAGGGATCGATCTGCACGACGGATCAGCGATCGCTTACTTTCTTGCGAGTCCTCAACTTCGCAGGCATGACGATTCGTACGCGATGAGTCAGGTGATCCAGTGGATGAGTTATGCGGAAAATCACATAATACCGCAGGTGCTCGCGCTAGTGTTACCATCGCTGGGCCACGATACGAGAATCGGTCATGTGGGACGTAAAAACGCGAAAGATCAATTGAGTCGCACCCTCGAGGCTACGAACTCGATTCTACTCGAGAAAACTTATCTCATCGAGGAACGCGCGAGTCTCGCAGATTTCGCGATGTTTACTGCCTTGATGCCGCTCTACGAGCACACTTTGGACTCGGAGAGTAGAAATAAATACGGCAATCTCACGAGATGGTTCGAAACGATACTCAATCAACCGGCCACTCTTGCGGTCGTTAAAGATTTTCATTATTGCAAGAAAAAAGGCAAAAACTACAGTTTCTGAAGGCTCAATACTTTCCACGTGATATTTACATGTTTTTGAAATATATATATATATCGTAAGGAACTGCGATGTTATACACTTGCCGATTATTAATTACAAACTTTCGTCATTATCCTCGGGTGATTTCTTTTTCACTCTGCTGTCGTAGAGTTCTCTCATTTCTCTCAACAGATGCGATATATTCGTACCCATTTTCGCGGAGACCGGTACTATAGGTAGGTTCACTTTTTCCTTGAGCATTTTCAGGTTCTCCTGAAACCCAACGAAATTTTGACAAACAGCAGTTCGGTCGGTGCAAAAAAAAAGATAAAGCTTTCGCAATTTAAATATATACCTGCGATTCGGGAAGGTCCATTTTATTTGCGATCAAGAGGACCGGCCTGCGCAAGAGGTTCCTGTTGAATTGTTCGAGCTCGTTTTTCAAAGTCTCAAATTGTCGCCACGGCTCTGCTTCGCTGAGGTCAATGATGAAAAATAGAGCGGAACAACGCTCAACGTGCTTGAGAAATGTTACACCCAGGCCTCGATTCTTGTGCGAATCCTCAACAAGACCCGGTAAGTCGGCAACTGACAAGAAAACAGTGGATGACCCTTTGCTTAGTGATTTTGTACGATATTGAAGTTTGCTTCGATAAAATGCAACGAAAATTTATATTTATTTTTGTATTGCCTTATTTTCGTTAACATTTTAAAAAAATGTCTTGCATATTTAGGCTGAAGATCTCTAATAAGGATCCTGAAAAAAGTTTAAACATTTTGGAGGCCTGCATTTGGCGATAAATTGGTTTACGGAACTTTCGTTACGTTCCAACAAACTTAAATTTCATGATTTTGTAGCTTATATTAATTTTTTAAACATTGGTACAAGAATTCTTGACATTTTTTTCATTGTCCCATCGCGTTATAACGCGAAAGATATTTCAAGTAACTCCTTACCCGCAATTTGTTCGTAGTCGTCATAGAGAACCATTCCGAGATGGGGCTTTAAGGTGGTGAACGGATACGGAGCTATCTTCGGTCTCGCTCTTGATATGGCTCTAAGCAGAGTACTTTTTCCAGCATTTGGTAGACCGATCTTGAAATGAAAGTTTTAAATGAAAGAGTTTTCGGCGGTGTTAGGGCCATGTGAAAAACGCGAGAACGGTGAGATTCTTGGACGGAATATATTTTAAGTAGGCGACGAGACAGGCGCCGTTCGTCTTTGCGGAGCGCAAATCGCTTCGACCCTTTTTGTTTCCGAAATATCGGTTGTCTCAAGAAAAGTTCGTAACGAATTTTCAGGACCGCGCTCATGTTACGTGTTCGTTTTTCAGTATGCCTTACAAAGTAATACGGGTATGATCATTTATAAAAATGATTCCAATATACAAATGCATCTAAATCGACAGCGCCGGATGCAGCCAAAGCGAATACGCGGAAGGTCGACAAGCAAAAAACTCCGTGAAAATATAGTAGCCTGTGGCTGAATAGGGTTTTCATGGCGCGAAAATAGGAAATTCATTTCACCAGACTTTTTCACAAGGAAAAAGATTCTGCTGGTCTTAAGTCGATACCTTGATTAGTTTTCGACAGATCGATGAACTTTTTTTTCATCAAAAATGAATTGCGAAAGTATCGCACAAATATAATAAAAAAGTAAATCAAATTGTTCCTTTTCACGGAAATCTTTAATAAAAGACGAAAGTATCGCCCAAATATAATTTTAAAAAGTAAATAAAATTGTTCTTCATAGAAATCTTCAACAAAATGCGAAAGTATCGCACAACCGAGATGCCATGCGTTCACCCCACGATTCCACACGCACATCTGAGGTGCCTCGCACCGACACCACTATGCTGCCCATCTCGGACAAAAAACTTATTTGAATACGAAATAAGATAAACGGTATTCAAAATTACGGTATTTTTTTCCTTCGTCAATATCTCTAAATCTAATTTAGATATGGATTTAAACCAACAAAATCTTTTTCCTCGTAAAAATAACTTTTGCAATCCACTTTCATATTTTGACCCCACGGAAATCGTAATCGTGCCGTGGCCTGTATCGATACACGTTTGCTGCAGTTTTCCTGCATCCTCGTGCCATTGCGATACATTGCTGGGTCGGGAACGAGTGGCTGTGAAGGGAACGAGTGGCTGTGAACCAGTGTTGGGCAAGATTTAATTGCTACGGTAGTTAACGATTAACAATTAATTGATTCTTAATCATGACTATAACAATTAACAATTAATTAATTGTAATTGTTAAAACTCTCGACTAACGATTAATCAATGGTTAATGCTGTAGTGACAATTAACAATTGACCAATTGTTAATCGTGACTTTCCACAGCTAGAAACTAATCAATTTTCAATCTTTTCAATGTACTTGATTGAAAACGAACAATCAAAATTGATTATTGTATAGTTCGCTCGGGTTTGCTTGATTTAGATGTTGCTTCATTAATACAATTCAATACTACGCTTTGGGTTTGTTTGGACCCAAACCCAACTAACCCAAACTTTGGATTTGTTTGATTTAGATATTGTTTCATTAATACAATGTAATATTACTCTTTGGGCTTGTTTGGGTTTGGTTTCTTCGGGATTGTTTGAACCCAAACAAACTCGAGTAAACCCAAAGACTAGTATTTTATTGTATTAATGAAGCGATACGTAATCTTTTTTATCTGATATCTATCTATAAAGATAGATATCTGATGTCTATAAAGTTAGCCAGTCACACCTCGAAAAAATTACATAAAAGTCATTGTCGGTGAAATTCGCCCCAATCATTTTGCAATGTGATAAATTATTGAAAAATAAAAAAATATTGTAATGTACTTTAAACTCTTTTCTACACGACCATACCGATTATTTTCAAAAAGTGTGATTTCAAATATGCAAAAAAGATGTCCCATTTTCTGGAAGGTATTCCGGGTCAAATAACGGCTAGGGTATATTTCACCCGGTGTGACCATTAAGGGTTAAATAGGTTAATTGTTAGTTTTCATTATTTCTAAGTCCAATTAAAAAAGTTAATTGCAATTGTTTTGATTGCAAGCTGCAATTAACCTAGATTAATCGAAATAAATTAATTGCAACATGCAATTACTTTTTTATTCGATTAATGAACTGATTGAAAGTTTAATTGATTAACGCCCAACACTGCTGTGAACAATACCCCACGGGTCTATAAGTAATTGGGAATAGTGACGTAGCAAGTATCAGGATGAAGGTAAGAGGTATAGGATCATAAATGGTCCACACGGTTATTTCCCTCGCACCGATCGGCTCTTTCGTATCACCTTAAACCTAAGGCCGATCTGTTTGGGGGGGCGGGTCTGCAGAGGGATTTTAGTTTTGGTTTAACGAATCATAGTCTCATTACCAATCCAATGTGCGCCATGCTTCGTACTTCCAGTACGTATTCTCTCTCCTCGCCAATCGCTCCGTATTCGGAGATCAGAGGCGACTGTTGGGTAGCTGAGGTGAAAAAGGCGTTACCGTGGCCACCGGCACCACCCCGAGCCGCGATGAACATCATTCCGGGCTCGTCAAGGTCGGCCAATATATCTCCATCCGTGTTGCGTATTATCGTTCCAATCGGCACCTTGATCACAGTGTTCTCGGCGTTTTTGCCGCAACAATCCTTGGGATATCCTTTCTCACCGTTCGCCGCTTTATGAAGGCTTTGTATGTGCTGAAGGTCCTTTATGACCGGGCATACCTGACAGCGGGGTGAACAATCCATATACCGCTGGCGAGATTCGTTTTTCCATTGATTTTTTTGCACCGTTCGTTGAGCTTATCGCAATCGCTTACTTGGAAAAGAACGTGTCCTCCGTGGCCCCCGTCACCGCCGTCCGGTCCCGCACGATCGTTAACCCACAATCGCAAAAAACTTATGGCACCGTCACCGCCCACCCCGCCAAATGTCTTCATCTGTTTCATGTCGACGAAGTACTGCTCGGTACTTCGTTGCGATTTCGGCTTCAAATGTCTCAGTGGCTTAGCCGAACCTTTCTGCCAACACGGGCTGTAACTTATGGTCCTTCTATATTCATGGTCGGGCGGTGACACTTTGTCCAGGAAGTCATTCGAGCTCAGAGCGAATCGATATTTCTTGCCAATGTGGCTGCATATCGCCGATACCCGAAGACGGTTCAGACAATTCATCTGTAATGAGAACGAGAAGTTATGAAAATTTGAAAAAAAATCATTTCATCATCAGGTGGCTGGTGACTACCCTGAAAAAGTTGAACTTGGGAAATCAAATCTGACGAATTGACCTGGGGATCATGGGGAACGTTGAACAATTTCATCCCAGTTAATTTGATGCAATATTTTCCTAAAATTTAGGTAGTAGTAGTAGAGTTTACTTCGAGTATGCTCTTTCGAGAGTGTTTACATGAGTCCCCTTCCCTTCCCTCTTGCATAGTATAATAGTATTTTTACATCAGTCCCAAAATTTAGGTATTTGTAGTTTCATAAATGTTATCCCTGATTGAGTTAAAGCGTAGGCAATTTCTTTAAATGTTCGATTTATTATTTCTGAGAGATAATACACGAGACTACAGATGGAGAGGAAATGAATTTTACTTTGTTCATTTCAAATTAATGGTCATTATTGTTTATGCGTTTGCTTGGCAACTTGAGTTCCGTATTTCAATTCAGTTTATTGAGTTGAGTATTTCAATTCAGTTTATTGAGTTGAGTATTTCAATTCAGTTTATAAATTGTTATTATTCCTATTATTAATGTTGGTATTATAATTTCTCGTTCGGTTACTTATTTTGATCCAATTTCAACTTCAAATATTTCATTGGGCAAATCTGAATAATTGATATAGAAAGTTACTAATTGTCACGATGTCTGAACACAACTGGGCATATGTGTAGAGTTATCATTAACGATAGTTTGATTCCACGTTGAAAGAAAACAAAAGTTCATACTTTTAATGAGTGTGACATAGATCATTGTTCAATAAAATCTTCGAAAAATTATTTTCGCAAATCGATTTAATTTCCATGTAGATCAATATATACTTGTTTGATCTCTCTGAGGTCGGATTGGTTTCAAGTATAATTTACCTTAGGTACTATTTCTGTTTTTTTTCTTCATTTTCCTAGATTTAATTAATTAGGGGTAATTTGGAACAATGTATCGATACGGAACCTCTGAATTGAACCATTTATTTATCAAGACAATCGTTTTTGCATATGCATTGCACAGTACGATTAGTGTCAGTAGAAATTTGGAATCTTGGTTGGACACTTCCTGTACATTTTGTCCGCCCAGCAATTTCGTCGTTCGAGTTGAAATAATTAATCGTTAATGCTCTACAGAAATTAAAAGTGCTGGATAAAGCCCTACGTATGGCTTTAGCGCGTCACGTTGTCACAACGACGTTCATATTGTCCTCCAGTATTTTAGCTACAGCGTGTCGGTGTAAATCAACGACTCTCTGCCTGTACAATGGCAAGTCGTTCGATTGATAACTTATCCGATAAGTATTGGCAATTTTGCCACTAGGAAATTTGTAAGATCTGACGAACTCGACATTCCGCACTATTTTTCCAAAGGAATTGTACAAGATCGTATACAGCGTGGATTCCCCAAAATCGTTGGCGACGGAGAAAGTTATGTCGAATGCGAAAACCGGTGGATCCCGATACTTCAAATCTTCCTCACGTTTGAGCAAAAGATCGACGTAACTAATATGTTTTCCTGCAATGTGCAGCTGTGCGATATCGAATTTATCTTTTGGAGCAAAATCTTGGAGGGACGGTGATTCGACTTTGGCAAAAACGTGAGTCAAAGAATATTGCACGTTGAATTCTTTTTCCAGGCCCCTGTAGCCTGTGGAATTGTAAGTTCCAAAATTTCTTGTCTCGAAGGGCTCGACACGCTTTAGAACAAAATTTCCATGAGCTGCCATTTCTTTGACCTTCCAGGAGTCGTCCCAGCGCCGTTGAGGCTTATCCGCAAAAGTTCCACCCTGCCCATTGCACAGAGTCATCAAAATGTCGCCGTCCGGCATCAAACATTGGCGTGCGGAGATGAAGAATTCTTTGATCAATCCGCGGTTTTTATCCAGACGCATTTTACCGCCGACATGGGGAAAATTAAATATGATTTTGTCAAAGCTTTCGCTTCTCAGAGAGGGATGCTCCGCGAGTTTGGTTGCATCGACTCCTAACAGAACGCGAATGCCTAAAAACGATAAAAAAAAAGAAGCTACACGCCTCGGAAAGCGGTTCGACTGTTTTCTTCTGTTGTTTACTTTTGTTGGTTGCATGTTCCTGTGATACTAACCATGGGTTCGTAGAAAATCGACGTTATTCCGCGTTCTATCTCGACCAATCGAAGTCTCGTAACAGGACGCTGTTATTGTTATGTTGAGGTTATGTTTAACCAGTGAGACCGCGAACGAAAAATTGCCTTCCCCTAACAGCAAAACTTTATCGTTCTCGCAAAAACTCGAGAGTTTCATTGTTTCCCCTAAAAATACTGGTGAAAATACACGTGTTTTCACCCGAAAATCGTGGAAGTGTAAGCTGTTTGTCATATCATAATGCGACGTACCGTATGTTGAAAGAATACGAAAAAACACTTTATTTTCCGGCCACGCGAACAGAATAATACTGTTATTCAAATCCACAAGCGTTCAAAGATTCCTTTGCTGTCCGTAGAACAAAGCATCGTCTTGCATCTTTTTTAATCAATGAAGTCAAGCCTGGGTATATGCGCACTTTTTTGGAATTAAAAGCCGGCTCGACGGCGCTGTGATCGTACCGTAACATCACTGGGGTACACGCGCTGTACCACGTGACATCGAGTGGGAGCTGCTGATTTTTATAAACAGAAATTGATCAGAGACAAATAATATACTTGGAGCAAAAAGCCTTCGAGCTCTGCATCAGTGAATTCTACAGCGGGCTCTGTTTTTTTTTCTTTAAATTTGAGGTTATGTTGACTATTCTATCAATAAATCGCATTTATCATTGTATCGTATCTGTATGCGATTCGGTGGACGCTATGCTACATAGCTAATAAAAAATATAGACTAAAAGGAAGGCAAACAGCCCAGCATCATCACAGACGCAAGCGGGATGGAGTGAGAAAGGGATGGCATTATTACCCCAGATTACTTCGCTACGAGCGCAAGATAGACGGAGCTAGAAAGGGGGAGAGATATTTGGCAACATTACCCTACCTGTGATCTCAGCGCTGCGGCAAAGTACGGCGTTAATGGACCGCGTTTCGGGGACAAGCGACCTACGGTTCGGTTCCTTTTCCTCCAGTTGCACTAGTCTCCCCAGCATGGAGGAATAAATGGATCCACGATTCTAGACACACATCTGGTAACTCCAGCTCGCTTCCACTTCCACGCTCTAACCACCATCAATCACGTTCGATATCAAACATAACCTCTATTCGGGTTAGACTCGCGGAAAATTGTGCTCCGAGCCAGCGATTGCCAATCAAATTCGTGAACATAAACAGCAACGACGTACTTTTCAATTTAATATTGTAAATACTGTCAGAATGTCATCGGATTTCGTTGAAACGCGTTCCGCGCGATTGAAGAAAAACGCACAAAACAGTTTCGTCGCGGTTGAGTACATAGCTCACAAAAAGAAAACCCCGGTGCCCAAGGATGAGGAAGCTGCTACGAAGCAAGAAACTGAAGAAAGTCTCAACGGCACGGATCGTGATCGAAACCTCGATCCCAGGAAGAAACAGGAATTGGAAATGAAGCGAGCTCGGCACGACGTGATAAAACTTGGAATGTCCAGTTTGAGCAACGTCGAGGCTCGAAAAGCAAAAATCGCCAAGGCGATCGCCTTGGGAGCTCGGCCTCCGAAGAACCGTAGGAGCAATTACAAGAAGCTCAAGGACAATAGGCGCACGGCCAAGGAAACTGCATCGCGGAGGGAAAGGATCTCAGGCGCGGACAAAAGTCTCTCCAAGCGTAAAGCTAAGAAAAAACCGAGGGAAAAAGATACCGGCATACTAGGTGTATACGGGACCGTACAAAAAGGTCCGACGAGGGCATAATTGCGACACGGCGAGGCTGGCTGAAACGAAACTTTCAAAATGTTTCATTTTTTTTATTGCCGTTCTCACAACATGAATTAGCTACACGCTAACAACAATGGTGCTTTTCACTCTCTCTCCCTCTCTCTCTGTCTCTCTCCATCCTTTATACTATACCAAGAATAACCAGTAATAAAATAATATTTTTTGTTTATTTCTCTATTGTTTGTTTTTTCTTTCTTCTCACTTACGAATCCCCAAAGTCATCGGAGATCATAGCCAATACGTGGAAACTTGTTTCCCGTCTCGGCGGGGCGTGTCTATGCATTAGTCGCTCTGAATCGCAAATAGAAAATAAATAGATTTTGTCGTGGTAACCAGATGCCGCAATGGAATGATTCTGCATCGGGTCACGCCATTCTTGTGGGCGCGCGAGTCCCGCGTACCGTCGACGATCGAGCGCAGCACCACGAGCGAGGAGGAGCTCTCGTAGATGACATTAGCCCAACCGGAAATGAAATCAGTCGTATGCGGCCGCGGTCGGTGCGACTTCCAGCAACATTTGGAGAAAAACATTAACCGCCTCTGCGCATATAAGAATTCAGAAGTCAGTAATCTACGCTCGTATGAATGGACAAACGTTCGTTTCCATCCCTCGCTCTCGTTGTTTTCCGATCGAATTGCGCTTACCCATAAATTTTGGTACGTATGCGTATTTAACGAACGGCAGGTAAAAGAACATGCCCGCGCCGATAAATCCTGCCGCATACAAATATTCAATCTGTGGCTTATCGATGATCGGTGCTACTATCAGGTACGCTGATATGCCCAGTACGAGTACAGGTATTACGAGCGGGCATTTGTACGGTCTCGGATGATTCGGCCGGGTTCGACGCATCACGAGAAGGGCGAGCATCGCGCCACCGTAAAATATCCAAGCGGTGAACGAGAAGAAGTCTATCAGCGAGTCTATATTACCCGAGAGTACCATTCCGCCTGTAATGTGAAAAAGTATCTCGACAACATTTCAAGTGAATAAATTCTGTATCGGTATACTAAATTATACTATTAGTATACCAACGGTATACTATTACCGATACTAAAAAAAGTATCGGTAAGAAGTATAATCTCTAAAAAAAAGGATCTCATTTTTTGATACGATTAAAAAAATCGAACATCCGATCAGTTGGCAGTTACCCCACTGTATTGAAGTTTGTTATGAAACGTGTAAAAGCATTATAATAATTAAAAAATTGTAAATGTTTAATATATTTAAAGGAACCAGCCAAGTTGCCGGTCCTTTTTTTTCAGAGGCCCCTACGGTGTACCTCATAACTTCGTTTTGGGATTATCTGAAACAAAAAAAACCAAGTTGTTTAAAAGTTGAATATGCCTTTATCCCGGAGAATTACCGGATGCATTTATTCATTTTCGAAAAAAATCACGATAACAGAGTACACAAAGTTTTTTTTTCCGAAAATCGACATTGTTTTACCTCTGTTATTGCGCAAATTTTCCACAATTTGAAAGAATGGCTCCGGTAATGTTCGGATATAAAAGTATAGGCGATGAAAGAAAACTTGGGTTTTTTTTTGCTTCAGCTAGTCCGAAATGCACTTTTGGCTCGGCTCTTCACCCTCGCACCGCAATATGTATGATTTTATAATTATAATAATCGTTTTTTTCTTTCTATAATCTACTCAAATAAAGTACGCGATTTATTGTTCTTGAAGGAAGTGCACAAAGGGAATTTGTAGCTATACGACTTTTACCTGCCACCAACGAGTGGAAGATGAGCCCGGGTGCGGGTGTGAAACGGCGGACATGCACGTAACTCAGACAATCGAGAAGATGGCCTTGCCTCGAAGCCGCGAAGCACAAACGTCCCGCGGCAAAGAGAGTCCCATTGGCCGAGCCGAAAGTACTCACCGCTACCGACAACGGCATTAGCCAGGCCATCAAACCTAGTATCCGGTTGCCAAAAGTCTGCGAAAGTTACAAGGTGTTAATAGTAGAAAAAAAAGCCGAACAAGTTGAGGGAACCCAGTCGTGGCGATTTTGAGTACATCGTTATGTGTCGTGATCCAAGAATCCATTCTCTTCATAATTTTGCACAACGACAGAGAAATGTATGCGGTGACTACCATGGTCGGAGAGAAGCTCTTAAGGGTAGATATACACCTAGGAGCCGGAAAAAAGGTCATTTTTGTGAATTTTTTCAAGGAAAACTATTTGAAATTTCGGATTGGGGTTTTAATTATCTAAAAGTATATACATTCAAAAATATGTTTAATTTTCTTTATTTAAAAGTATCCAAAATAAACAAGGATATTGTATGATCCTTGGAGCGTCGTAAAAAGATCGGTACCCAAAATTTCTCGAAAAGCAATGAACCGATTGCCTTGAGGTTTTTTGTGGTTATTCTATACACCATTATCTAGTACTTGTCATAGCCGATTTTGAAAATATCGATTTATGACCTAATGGCGGACGTTTAAACATAAATAGTGATTTTTGGGCCGAAAAATAGTTATTATTTTGCCTAAAAACAAAAACGAAGTAACGGAAAAAATTCTATGACGAGTACCAGATAATGGTGTATACAATAACCACAAAAAATCTCAAGGCGATCAGTTAACGACGCTCCAAGGATCGTACAATATCCTTGTATATTTTTGATATTTTTAAATAAAGAAAATTAAACATATTTTTGAATGTATATCCTTTTAGATAATTAAAACCCCAATCCGAAATTTCAAATAGTTTTCCTTGAAAAAATTCACAAAAATGACATTTTTTTCCGGCTCCTAGGTGTATATCTGCCCTTAAGAAGGAGATACCTCCAGGCGAGGAAAAAAATTGCTGATATTCATGATTTTTTTTTAAAGGAAATATTTCTTCGCAATTTTTGAGACTTAGGGTATTTTTTATTACTACTTTTGTCTGTTACGTGGTACGTTTTTTTTAATTAACCAGTAAAAATAGCGGAGGTATGGCACTAAACTGCATTTTCAAAACTGGCGTGACGTATAGCTGAAAAACTAATCGTCCGATTCTTATGAAATTTCGTATAAATCTTTTCTAACCTTATTGTGTGAAACATGATCCGAAATGTTCTCGGAAAGTTCAATCGTTTTGTTTCGAATCGTACCATTTCAGATATTTCAAACATTTCTCAGTTTTTCTTGGTTTAAATTCTCTGTATGAGTGTTACTCAAAAAAAAAAATATACCATATAACAGCCAAAAGTAGTCATAAAACATACCCGAGGTCTCAAAAATGGCGAAGAAATCTTTTCTGTGAAAAATAATCACGAAGATCAGTATTTTTTTCCTCGCCTAAACGTATCTCCCTCTTCAGTGAAACCGCTTTCAGTACTACGTGCGTAGACCACTTGTGTCGCTACACGAATTGAGGGTCGTTAAAAACCGTGAACGGTTGTGCGGAATAAAATTTTTAAAAAAATTCTCAGGTAATTTCTCATGGCTAAAACTAAATAGCGTAAAATAAGTGACGCGGACATGAAAAGCCATTCGGAAGCTCCAAGGGCATGCAGTTTTCTCAGTTCCACAAGTACAACACGCCCGGAACCTTCCTCGATCGCAGCGATCTATGCGGCTATCGAAGACACTACCAGAATCGCTTTAAACTGGAGCTTAAGGTTTTCTTTTAACGAAGGGCCGTATTTTGTGGGCGCAGAAGCAGGGCCTTTCTGAACAATTAGTAAATTACAGTAGCACTCAATGAACATAAGTTACAATCAATTATTATACCAAGCGATAAATTAGAATGAAAAATTTCGCATACATTTTGTAGATTCATACATTTTTACATTTTTTTAAAGTCGTGGTTACGGAAATTCTTCTGCTAGTCGTATTTTTCTGTTTTATCGTTAATATTTCCTATAGACCTTCGACAACCCCCTGTTTTCATTGTCGTTGCGGAATCCCTAGAAATTTTCACACGCGTAAAACAGTTTATATCAGACATCTCGAGTTATTCAGTGTATAAAATATTATGTACAAATTACGCCAGCATGCTATCTCTATAAGGCGCCGTATAAATTAGACGACTTGTAAATTCGTAATTTTTAGTTAAAAGTTCGGCAACTAAGCTTGGAATTTTGCCGGCATACTAAGATAAGTATTTTTACTTCATTGTAGACGAAAATCAGTTAATTGTTAAATATTCGGGTTCGTGAGAGAAATACCTCAACCACCTACATCTACTTAGGTGTGTCAAAAAATTGTACTTTCTGAAAACTTTTGTATTTGATGGTATCTAGCTATATTCTCTGACAATTTCATTGATATATTCCTAAAATAGAATGGGCTTGGTAGCAGCACCATATTTCAAACTTCAAACGTGTTTTTTCTTCTTCAGAACACTGTTTTTAAAGTCGGTGAATATGATATCTCAAAAACCATTTGATGGATTGTTTCAAAATATACAGAAGATACAATGAGAAACATTTGAAGGACGTTGGCGATTTCCTTTAATTAAAAAAAATCGATCTTTATTTTGATAAATATTCGGAATAGGCCTCCTGCTATAATCAGGCCAATTTTCTTCAAGAGTTCAAACAAACACAAACAAACCCGAACAAAAATTAGCCTGAGTCTAGCCCCGTTTCCATATGTTTACGTCGATTTTTTTTAACTTACGTAAAAACGGCGATTTTTTCCACAAATTTCGTATGCTCAAGTTACAATTAATCGCCATGTTGTTAAAAAAATAGAGTAACGTATTACCACTAATCGCAGTTTTTCTTTACCTGACGGCAACTTTCATTGCGCTAGAACTCAGCAACTATTGATTTAAAAAAAAAAGTTTTATACACAAATTGTAGAAAATTTTATACTCTACAACTTTGATTATCACATTTTTTGCGTATTCCCAAAAATCATCGCGATATTTTCCAAAAACAGACATTTGGTTTTCTCAATCGTCTATATCTCGGCGAATATTAATAGAGAAAAAAGTTTCAAATACAAAAGATGGGAAATTTTATCCTCTACAAAAAAGGTCCTTACGATTTTTACCGTAGAACTCACCGTTTTCAAGATATTTTCAAACGGGCGTTTTTCAAAATGGCGGCTAACGCTCGCGGTTTCGGACGACACAAACTTGGTTTTATACTTAGGAGACACTCTCTGACATAATCCAATCGAAAAATCAATTATCAGGATTATTTGCGGAGCGAATGTCTGAAAATCCTGGACTATATGTACGCCCGCGGAATAACGAAGGATCGTCGCGTTCTCGGCTCCGCAACAAGCAGAAGGCTGTAAGGTCAGTTTCGGCGACGACCTAAGTGTGTATAAGAATTGACATTGCTTACGACAGCTACGGCTTCGCTATCGATCATCTCGCTCGGTGACATTACGGCCAAGTAGGAAACGTTGATGAGGGCGTAGCAGATGGTGACGAGGGGTATACCGATCATGATGGATCTCGGCAAATTTTTCGACGGATCCTTGATCTCCTCGGTGACGTAATTGAGATTGTTCCAACCGTCGTAGGCCCAGAGGCCGGTGTAGAAGGCGGTTGCCAACCGGCCAAAGTTTAGTTTCTCGGCGCCCTCCATGGTATCGAAGGCGTTACGAAGATGCTGCGTGTTGCCCTGTACAAGCTTGTACGAGCCGCCAGCTATAACGACCAATATGGCGATCAGCTTGGCGGCCGTGAACGCATTTTGTACGCCCGTAGCGAGATTAACGCTGTAACAATTGACGAGCAATATGAGAACGATGGCGAGCAGGGCGACGAGCTTGACAAGTCCCTGGGGCGGATCGCATTCCGCGGCGAAAGCCTCAACGGCGTACTGAGCAAAGGACAGGCATATTATGGCCATTTGCGAAGGTTTTAGTACGAGAGTGGAGACCCAGGAGAACAAGAATGCCGGTGGTGCCCCAAACGCGTCCATGAAGTAGGCGTACTCGGCACCGCTGCTCGTGTTCATTGTGCCGAGTTCGGCGTAAGCAAGAGCCCCACAGAGGCTCAGTATACCGCAGGCTGTCCACACGAGAAAACTAACCCCGATGCTGCCGGTTCGCACGAGCAAACCCGAGGGCGAGACGAATATTCCAGAACCGATCATCGTGCCGACGATTAGAGCCACCCCACTGACGAGTCCCACCCGTCTCTTGAGGTGAACAGGGTCGTTCGCCTCTGGGTCCTGCCCCTCCAACCCTCCGTTCCCTCCACACCCGTTTTCATCATTCCCCGACCCCATACAACCGTTAACGACTTGTTTTTCGTATTTCTTTTGCGGTTGCTGGCGTTGCTTTTCCGACTGTTGCTCCTCATTCTCTTGATCGTGCTCTTGATTCTCCTGCTGGCGTCTCGGTCCTCGGCTTTTGCACACGTTCTCGTTGATCCGACCCGTACCGTCTCCCGTTTCACTGAGCCACCTCGCACCTCCGTTGCCCCGTTCCTGCGACTGGCTACCATTGACCGCTTCCGGATCATGTCCCACGGTAGCTGAAAAAAAATCATCGTTTTTAACATTTTCCTCGCCATCTCGTGCCCACGGTCTTACACATACAGGTCTTGCAACGAACGTGGTGGGGTGTTGTCAGTTCACGTCCAAACGAAAGTACAACATATGGCCACGACAGCGGCGCAACGAGTTATTCATAAGCTTCCTAAGTTTATAGCACGGATTTGGCGGAATCCTAACCAATATTTTGATAGTCATACGCAGTCATACATGCGTATATAAATATGTTTACGGCGAAATACAAAACAGCTTCGAGCGAAATTGATTATTTTGCTTCCTGATGGAGGAAGCTTTGTGATGGTGCAATTTTTCTTTCCAGTTTTCAACGTCAATGTGCTTAAAATGTCCCAAAATATCGAAAAATTATATCTAGAAAAAATATCCGGATGTGTTGAAACTTTGAACACGGAGCACTTCTCTTTTACTGATTTCCGTCCCGTGTTGCAGATCGGAACCGCACAGGAATTAGTCGTCATTATGCATTTATCTCTCTTGTTATTGATTTCAATCACGGAATTTATAACCTTGCGTCGTAACGTCACTCATATGCGTTTCTATGAATAACTGACAGCGCCGCGTAGTGGCAAAAAAAAAACGGGACGATAACGCGGCTACCCCCACCCCTCAAATTTGCCTTGGTGCAAGACCTGTATGTGAGCCCGTGCTCGTGCCCCTCAGACCCCCACCCCTCTCGCGTCGTGGCACTTTCTCAGCTCAGTGAACATAGACGATTGTTTCCTCAACTCCGCCGGATATCGTGCAGGCAGAAGAACGTTTCCGAAAGGCACAGGAATGTAGCAATTAGGGGAGCTACGGGCAAGACGAATACGCGGGGTAAGATGAATCTTAAGCCTAGCCAATAAACAGTGTGCGCGAGCACAGTGTTGCCGTTGGAGTTTGGAGGGAGGCGGCGAGGTGAATGAGTGTGAAAGTATCAACTATGGCGGAAGCACGCGACAGTGAAAAAACATTATCGATTTTTTGACAAAACAATTAAATGTAATTTTTGGTGAAGTTTAACATCGTTTCAGTTTATGTGAATTGCTGATATTGATTAGAAACAGGTAGGTAAACACAATGAAAGTACTAATTATTAATATAACAAGAACGGTTCGTCAGAAATTTTCAAGGTTATTGCGTGATTTTTTGTCAATTCGTTAACCTTCTAATGGGGCAGGATGAATGCAAGCTATCGCAAACCCGGAATATTTTACGGGTGGGGATCGGAAATTCGAACGATCGATATTCAGATGTGACCGAAATGTCGAATTCAGTAATGACGAACGTTCCGATATAGATAGATCAATCTTATGATAACCTGTAAAATAGTTAATCAAAATTGTGAATACAAAAATCTCGAAGTTGGCCTATAGCGAAACCAAATATCACATTTAACAAAATAACGAGAGATATAGTATCGACTCGCCTTATATATACACCAAACAATTCGAGACGTTAAGGGAGCTTTCCAGTGTGAAATTTTCAAAAAATCGATTTTTTTTTTTTTTTGCTTTATCGAATAGTATACACTCTTCCGAATATTCCCTGAAATTTTCATGCCGAAATTCTGATTATTTCGGTTACTGTACAGCATTTCTTGGAAGAAGGCAACGGAGCGCTACAGCTACAGCGAAACTTTGAACGCGTTTTTCTCGAAACAGCATTTTTCAAAACGGTGTCCAACTTGGAGGGCAGAGTTTTAAAGCTATCGAGTTGAATTTTTTACACAATATTCTTAACATCATTGTTTATCGTGCTATGGAAGCTTTTTTTTTTTGACATCTTCCTATTTTTTTGTAAAAAAAACTGCCAAAAAAATGCTAAAATCGATACTTTTTGTTCAAACCGGCGCCATTTTTGCAAAAAAAAAAAAAAAAAAGCCTCCATAGCACGAAAGCCAATTATATACCGATCAATAATCTTTTTGTGTTTTTTGTTTCAGATCAAAATTGTGACCCCCAACGTGGACACCACATCCAAGTGCATTTTCTGCAACAATTGTTTCATCATTTTTATAGATATTAATTAATAAATAAATCGATCTTTAAAAAATTGTTTTGTATTCTTCAATACCCAATTAATATACAAAAAAAAACCAGACCGATTAGATTATTTTTTCTTTAAAAAAAAAAAATCGCGAAAAACAGCGATTTTTCGGGCTGTCACACTGGAAAGCTTCCTTAAATCGTCGAATTGTAAATATTACGACAGTTTACAATTCCGAATTCATTAAAGCGAAGGGCCAAAACATGTAGACTGGAGGTAAGGAGTACGAACGCAGTGTTGTCGAAATATCCGCAAAAGTCTATACGAGAAGGGCGGCGCTGTTTCCCGAGCGAACCGAAGTGAAGCAGCACCAGATCAGTGCCGTACGACATGCAGAAAGCACCCTGTGCTACTTCATACAGAGCGATAATTTGATGAAATTAGTTCTAAAACCAGTGCCGTACGATGTCCAAAAAGCACCCTCTGCTACATCATAGAGAGCGATAATTTGATCAAATTAACCCTCAAACGCTAAAGGTGTTTTGAGCAACCGTTAAAGTTAACGATGGGTCGTCCCTTTTTTCGCTTGTCTCATAATTTTAAGACTTTTGAAAGAATGTGAAAAAATTCACGCGCCTTTTTTGCAACCTTAATTAAATGATAATAATTTGTCCCATCCGAAAAAAAAATTCAATAACAATTTCATGCAAAATACGGAGATGTGCAGTTCGTTTTCAGCTTTTGGCCCGGACATAAACGATCCATCGTTAGCGTTTGAGGGTTAAGTATAAAACCAGTTGGTCAAGGAAATTTGTATGTAGATAGAATTTTCATATAGATATAGATTGTTGTGGAGAATAAGCACGACATATAGAAATTGTTTCAATATTTTTGTTGCGGAAGTTGTAACAAACAAAATTTATTTGTCGAAACAAGACAATTCATTAAAATGTTCAATGCAGACAAGTTTTACAAATGTTCATATCATATTTACATATCATATTTATACATCATATTTACATATAATATATACACAGTTTGATAGCTGCAGGTTTATAGATGTTACAGTTTTGATTTTTTCCTATTATCTTTCGTTTTGATTTTCTTTGCATTGTTATTTTCATTCACCGATCGTGCTAGGAAATGTCCTCTCATGACGAGATGATAGTTTATCACTCTCTTCGTGAGCTCTTTGTGTGCCTGACATCCCACGAACGGCACATTTTTTATGTCCGCAACTTTGTCGAGAACTTGATGTAAAGCAATCACCGTAAATTTATATGACACCGTTACACAATTTTTTAAAATTAAATTTCACAGTTCGTAAAAGACGTTATTCGACACACGCTTTATTGCAAGATGGACGACAAGCGGGAATCATCGCTGGTGGATGGCGTCGGTTGCGTTTTTGTTTTTGTCGCGCAGTTCAATTCTGTTCGCTCGGGCAAAAGCGACGCACGCGGTCAAACCAGTAACTACTACGGGACAGAGTTTTACGGACGTTTTTAGATCGTGATGGCCGCAGGCGTTCGGACTCCTTACCGAACCAGGCGTTCGGTCTCCTTGGGCCAAAAAGTCGGTCAGTTATAATGGCGAGGGGTCAAAAAGGCGCACGTTCCGGACAGCGAAAACAATGGAACAATGGATCGAGAAGTACGTTACTTGTGCTTCAGAGTGAAGTTGGCAGTGAGGCTGGCGCTCGGTCGGGTCGGGCAGCCATGTCATATTCACCGTTTAGGTATTCGCCACTTAGGACCATCGATCATTTGCGTTTTTGAGATTTACAAATTCGAAATTCGTAGTCTCGATCTATGGCTTTTTGCTATAGACGGTATTACGAATATTGGATACTCGCTTTTTTCTATTTCGGAGAAATGCATGTTGTAGATTGTTCGAATCTGTATTTGTATGACTCGAACTGCAGACTATCTGAATATATGTTCTCGAATAAATAATCCTTTGGTCTAATAGTTATTCGATTGTGTCATCGGTCAACGGATAAAATTTCGAATAATTTAACCTTTGCTATTTTGAAAGTTCATAACTCTGTCGTTTCGACATCTTTGTTGTTCTATATTTGGTCATACGACATTTTGACCCCCACCCGTGTCTACCAGGGGAAGAAAAAGAACTTGCAAGAACTTGCAACAAAGCATCAAATTGATATGGAAGCAAGATTATTCGCACTAATCCCACAAAACGTAGACGATTTATCAAATTGATCATATTGAGAATGAAACCACTTTTATATGCGAAAGATGCCAATAGTTCGTGTCCCGTCATTTCCTCAGCGCTGTTTCGTCTTGCGTATGCGGGGCAAGATGGAAAAAATACAGGTTTAATCAAAAATATATATTGTATGGTACAAATCAGAAAGACTTATTTGTTTGCTTCTAAAATTAAAAGTTTAATAAATGTTGATTAGTTTAAAAAAGAATTCAAATTGATTGACTCACATATGTATTGTTTTATTTGAACATGACCTTAGCGTTATCATCTTGCTCTGATCTCCCCTATTCTGTTATCATGGTCAAATTTCAAATTATAATTGACAAAACTGTTTTTCATAATTGACCATTCATAAATGATCAAATTCTTTTTCATAATTGACCACCTGTTTTTCATACTGCGGATGTTTGACTCTGTGGCAATTGCTTTATAACTCGTGATCGAACAAGATTGCGTGCGACTATACCGGGTAAGGCAAAGCTATTAGCAGTAGAAATATTTTTCAACCTATCAGACTTAGGAGCAAAACTCTTCCGGCGAAAGTTGCATAATTCAAAGGCGGTCATCGACTGGTGGCTACGAGGTTCATTCATGTGAAGGCGCTTCGGAGATTTCAGGATCACCTTCATTTTTTTTTAAATGGGACTTCTATTTGTCTTCGTGATTTGATCAAGAAACTACAAACGAGTCCACATCCCAAATTTCAAGATGGTCGATCAAAATTGAGCGTAAAAAATCGATAAAAAAGAAATTTCAATGTTTTTAGCTTAGAATCGATTTGAAAAAACGGCACATATCCTTATTTCTGTGGGAGGTGCTCAAAGTGATGACCACGACTTTCAATGTACGCTGGCTATCTGTTTTGCATTGATTTTGCAATAACAAAAGAAAATTCTGTCGTAGTACTTTTCATTGAAGAGGACACACGTGAATATGGAAAACACAGACTTGTTTTGATTCGATTTTGGAAACTGGATCTTGCTTAGTAATAAACTATTGAAACCTCAATTCAAGTCTGTTCGTGAATACAGACTGACGTGATTAATAAAACAATACATCTAATGCGAATCAGTTTGCAAGCGTGAATTGAAAGTGGTGGCCATCGCTTCAAGGGGTTAGGCTACTGCGAACGTTTCAAAACTCTCGTTCGTCGTTTAAGGCAACTTAGATTGAAGAAGAATATGACGAATATATTATTGCCTAAACATATGGTGGAGGGATTGCAGATTGAAGGTAAACTTATGGTTACAACGATACAATTGCTAGTAAAACTTTAAACGCGGGCTTCTCGAAACCATATTTTTTAAATAGTGTACACGATTTCTCGACATCTAATGAACGGATTGAGTTAAAATTTGGTACATTCATTCAATGTAACAGAAGTTTAGTCTTGACTGACGTTTTTCTTCTTAACATCGTTTTTTCCATTAGTTAGTTATTAACAATAACATTTTTCCTCGAAACATCGAAAAAAAAAAATTCAAAAAGCTGTGTTTGATGGTGGAAATATGATAAGGAAAAAAAGAGCGGTAAAGTCTTGCCAATACTATTCTAAGAAAAAAAACTGGTTTTTTGCTTCGGATCAATCGTGTGACCAAAATCAAGTACACCGTTGAGGCTCTCACGTTTAAAGGTCGTTTATGAGGTTGTTTATAACTTCTTCAATTATTAGTATTTTCTTTTGAAATTGGGTACAGAACTTTGTCAATGAACATACAAATAAATGTCCAAACGATTTGTCAATCTCAATTAAATTAAATTCATTCAGTATCAATTTCATTTCAATTGACATATACAGGATGGATCTCAACTACCCCCTTTCGGGTTGAAATCTACGTTTAGGCAAGTCATTTTTTCCTAATTTTCCTAGTGTTAAAGAATAACACTACTCTAGGATACTGGAAACATCTTTTTTTTCTTTAAAAATACTTTGGGGTATTAAAAATGATATGCAATTGGTCCTGTAGGGAAACATTCTTTTTAAAGGTTCAACTATCGATTTTGGCGCAGCGCCTAGGAGCGCGCGCTGAGTGCTCGTACAGATCCAAACGCGTTTTTCACGAAACCACTTTTTTCAAACTGGGAGAACGGATTACTCCAACACCTTTGCATGGATCAATTTGACATTTTGATAGTAGCTTCACAATTCCATTCTCTATGGGAGTACGTAGGCATTTTTTTCTTAACTGTAAACTTTTTTCATAAACAATTGACTGCTTATTTTTTGGGCAAAATATCGATTTATTCCTTTAAAAGTGCGCCATTTTTTCAAAATTTTATAAAAAAAATCCCTACGTACCCAGATAGACAGATGTACCTCATATTTGCATCATATGTACATCATTACTGCGGCATAGAAAGTCTCACAGCTGTGTATCCCTTATGAGTGCTCCCGTTGAAGTCATATTTGCATCACATGATGATTCACAATAATACATCCAAATGAAGCAAAGTTGTTCTGACGCGAATATGCATGCAGTGCATTTATCAGACTAGCAAAATCGGCTCACGAATATCTAGCAATAAGTGACTGCATATGGAGCTCATATGGACGTCACGACGTGAAGAAATGTAGTGCTCATACGGAGCTCGTATTAGCGGCATAACGTGACGTAACTATGCTGTGCTCATACGGAGCTCATATTAGCGGCATGGCGTGACGGAACTATGCTGTGCTCATAGGGAGCTCATATGAGTGTCATAGCGTGAAAAATTAAAAAATCCAAAAATGTTGATTAAAAAAATTTGGTACGATTTTTATATATCCATATATGCTTTTTTTATGTTACTGCCTATATGATAAATGGATTGAAACGTATCCTGCCTAGTTAAAATTTTTGACCTACCTACGGTTTGAACCTACGTTTTCTACGTCGAGAGCTGAGCGTGCTACCTACCTAACCATTCTAACACCTGTGTGAACTTTCTTTGTGTCTTCGCTTACTTGTTCCATTCTGGATTTGTATGCATATCGCCGTCATATGGCGCTCATGGGATGTGTCACTGAGGAATATGCATATCGCCGTCATATTGCGCTCATCGAATGTATCATTGAAAACATGCATATCGTAGTCATGGAATGTATCACAGAAACATACATATCGCCATTATATTGTGCTCGTGGGATTTATCACTGAGAAATATGCATATCACCGTTATATTGCGCTCATCGAATGTATCACTGAAAACATGCATATCGCCGTCATAGGATGTATCACTGAGAAACACGCATATCGCCGTCATGTTGCGCTCATCGAATGTATCACTGACAAACATGCATATCGCCGTCATATTGCTTGCATGGCATGTCTACTACCAGTGTTAACCCAGTGAATTCATCAACACAAGTCATTGGATGACTTCCATGTGACGTAAAATTTGCAGATATTAATTGTGGACACTTCAGCACAGCGATATGAGTTCAACGTTCGCCAAACGTATGATGCATTTGTAAACGACATATTGAGATTAATATGCTTTGTACATTCACGATATTAAATGAGTTCACGGCTTTGCATCACGACATGTAGTCAATATGCTGTAAAATTTGCTTCATCAAATGTATGCACGGCGTCATGATCATGACTGTCTATCTGGGATAGCTAATAATATATAGATTATAATTTTTTTGGTTTTTGTTCCAGGTCTTGTACCTCGCGCGAAAACCGTCCTCCCGTGAAGCTATTTGTAAAAACACGTTTTTCAAGATGGGCTCTGTCGCCGCCATGTTGTATGAAAATGATGATAACATTTTTACAATACTTTAATATGTGTTAAATACGCCCTGTTAAAAATAAAAGAAATCCTATTCTTCTTCCCATACCCCCAAAATAAATAGTCAAAGTTAGGCCTTATTTTCTGCCACTAGAGTGATATTATCCCTTAAATAAGAAAGGCGAATAATTTATCTCAAAGCTGACAATATCGCTCAGTAATATTTATTTATTAATTTAAAGGCTCGTACCCAAGTTCGCGGATTATGAATAGGTTTCGCGAACAATTGCCTGTTGGGAATTGTTGCCATTGTTTCGGTGCCATTGTTTACTCAGTGTCGAACTTTACTCATGAATATCTCGGCCAACTTTCGTCGCACGACATTTAAAAACAAGCGTTTATCTCAGAATGAGACACCCTACATGCACACGAACGGAAAGGACGTAGTCGAGATACACCCTCTATGTAATAATTCCTTCACGATTAATTTTTCTTAAAGCCTATTTTTCGGGTCGTTAATTCTAACACCTTGAGTAAAATTCATCGGAGTGATTGCCCCTTTTTCCAACCGATTCTAGGCTAAAACACTGAACTTTCTTTTTTATTGATTTTTCATTCTAAATCTTGAAGCTGACATTCTTCATTAACATGTTTTTTACGCACGTGAAACCGTTAAAAATAATTTCGAATTAAAAAAAAAACTCCTGTATTAAAACTCTTACGTCAAAGGGGGTTGGCGGTGAGGGTACTTAGAAAAAAGCCTTCCTGAACATGATGCCGAAAAGAAATTGCGGCGGTCACCCTGCCCCCACCCTCCCAATTGAAAGTTATGGGGTTTTGAAATTTGTGAAATAACAAAAATATAACGAACCCAAACACTCGAACTTTTGAAAAATTATTTCGTATAAAATATATGGGTCATTCCATGTCAAATCGACAAATTTTTTACCTGACCCCCTTTGATTTCGCTGAAAATTTTCTATCTTTTTCTACCCCCCGAAAGTTATTTTTCAGAATTTTTTCAAATTTTTTTTCCCGACTCAAAAAAAGTTATGAATTTAAAAAAAAAACCGCTCTTTTATTTTTAAATTGCCAGAACTTTTTCAAAAATTGACCGTTTGGGAACTTTTTTTTTTCAAAATTTTTGTTTTTAAATGTAGTTTTCGAAAAAAAATATGAAAAAATTTTCAGAATCCCAGATATATGAAATATTTTAGTTTTTTTGAAAAAACCGTAATTTTCTCAAAGTCCGACCGTTTTTTTTTTTTTTTGCTCTAAAAATACTTCAACTAATTCTGCAATGATCCCCGTTAATCAAAAGATGTGACGACAATCGCTTCTAATTTTTTTTCTTGATTATAAAAAAATTTTTGTTGAATTTTTGCTGATTTTATATAACTTTGTTATGAAATTTTTTTTATTTCCTCGTGAAACCTCAAAAGTTGAAAAATAAAATTTTATTGGAGAATTTCAAGTGATTATCGTCCAAGAAATTGTTATTTTTTTCAAAAAAGTAAAAAAAAAGGACTTTTCATACTCTTAAATAAATTCACCGTCTCTTAACATCTTTAAATAAATTAAAAACATTTTTTTGTATGTGTTCAAATTATATTATCTTTTATTTAACATAATACTTGATTCTAAAATTCAACATTACACCTATTTTTATTATCTCTTTTTACTGGATGATTCCCTTCTTTTCTTCATCGTACTGTGATTTAAATATTTTTCTGAAGAAGAAAACATCTTAACTTGCACCATACAATCTTCCAATGGTGAAATTTTATGGATTTTTTGTGTCGCTGGTATTTTTTTTGCATTTGTGAACCGATCTTCTAATTTTTCTTAATTAAATGGATTGCAACTTCGATCAAAAAACTTCGGCATTGTAATCACTCGTTAACAAAATATAAATTAACAGCACTTTATGATAAATAATAGGTACTTTATTTAGCAATAGTAAGTCTACGTGACACGATGAACACAACGACAATGTAATTATTCTGAAAACATAACCTCCATATTATATAAATGAAATGTAGATGATATCTTTTTTACCGACAATCGATAGCTCTTAAATTATCACATTGTATCAACTGGAGGTAACTTTTAAACCCATTGTATTTTTAAAGTTGTCATATTTCAGTACCAAAAAAAACGTCCATAAGAGTAAAAAAATAACGTCAATGAGAAAAAAATTATTTTTTTTTAAAAAATAACAATTTCCTGGACGATAATCACTTGAAATTCTCCAATAAAATTTTATTTTTCATCTTTTGAGGTTTCACGAGGAAATAAAAAAAATTTCATAACAAAGTTATATAAAATCAGCAAAAATTCAACAAAAATTTTTTTATAATCAAGAAAAAAAATTAGAAGCGATTGTCGTCACATCTTTTGATTAACGGGGATCATTGCAGAATTAGTTGAAGTATTTTTGGAGCAAAAAAAAAAAAAACGGTCGGACTTTGAGAAAATTACGGTTTTTTCAAAAAAACTAAAATATTTCATATATCTGGGATTCTGAAAATTTTTTCATATTTTTTTTCGAAAACTACATTTAAAAACAAAAATTTTGAAAAAAAAAGTTCCCAAACGGTCAATTTTTGAAAAAGTTCTGGCAATTTAAAAATAAAAGAGCGGTTTTTTTCAAAAATTCATAACTTTTTTTGAGTCGGGAAAAAAAATTTGAAAAAATTCTGAAAAATAACTTTCGGGGGGTAGAAAAAGATAGAAAATTTTCAGCGAAATCAAAGGGGGTCAGGTAAAAAATTTGTCGATTTGACATGGAATGACCCATATAGTAGTATCTTGATAATAATAAATAGAAAATATTATATATATATATACACAGGGTGTCCCATTTTAATCTTACACTTGAATTTTCTCGAAAAATATTGCTCGGACGAACTATTGTGTGGAACAAAACTTCTAGGGATTGAAGGGGGACGTTTGAAAAAAATTTATTTGAGGAGCCAAAATTCAAAAGGGCGGCGTTACAAAGGCTGACATGTTTTTTTCAAACGAAAACATAACTTTTTTTTATTGCCAAAAAATTTGTCAGCTGAAAACTAAAAACTTGTGTTGAAAAAATTTTTTGATAAAGTTTATAGTTTTCAAGCGAGAACATTATTTTCAATTATTTCAGAGATGTATCCAGAATTTGTGTGTGTGTGTGTGTGTGTGTGTGTGTGTGTGTGTGTGTGTGTGTGTGTGTGTGTGTGTGTGTGTGTGTGTGTGTGTGTGTGTTTTTCTACCCATCGTGATTAAAGTTCGTCGCGGATTTAAAGAAACACGTTTTTGGGCCTGAAAATGGCACAAACGCTATTAAAATGGAAAAAAACTATTTTTCATCGATTTTCCTCCGAAATTTTCTCATGAAATATCGTCCAAATTTGAAAACAAAAAAAACAAAAAAAAAACCAAAATTTTAAACAAAAAAATTTGATTCTTTTTTTGTTCAAGTGGTCATACATTCGAAAATACAACATTGAGCGGCTTGCCGTGAGACATTTAGTCTAATTGTCCCTACCACCGGCATTTGCGTTAGCCAAAGCGTAGGAGGTTGCATGGCTGAGTCTGTTGCAGACCATTCGCGTTACCCAGAATACACCACGTGGAGGTTGTCTGTCTAGCATTCCTGGCCCTGAGAAGGGCCGTTTTGTGTGTGTGTGTGTGTGTTACACACACACACACACACCCACACACAAATCCTGGATACATCTGAAATAATTGAAAATGATGTTCTCACTTGAAAACTATGAACTTTATCAAAAAATTTTTTCAACAAAAGTTTTTAGTTTTCAGCTGACAAATTTTTTGGCAATAAAAAAAAGTTATGTTTCCGTTTGAAAAAAACATGTCAGCCTTTGTAACGCCGCCATTTTGAATTTTGGCTCCTCAAATAAATTTTTTTCAAACGTCCCCCTTCAATCCTTAGAAGTTTTGTTCCACATAATAGTTCGTCCGAGCAATATTTTTCGAGAAAATTCAAGTGTAAGATTAAAATGGGACACCCTGTGTATATATATATATATATATATATATATATATATATATATATATATATATATAGAGAGAGAGAGAGAGAGAGAGAGAGAGAGAGAGAGAGAGAGAGAGAGAGAGAGAGAAAGAGAGAGAGAGAGAAGATCGAGATCGGACTTGGTGTAATATTGGCGTGTTTGGATATGTTTGGGTTCGCAAACCAACCGAGACAAACCAAAACGAACTTCAAAACCCCATAACTTTTTATGGGGGGTCAATTTCAGTTTCCCCCCACTGAATATTACCATTTATAACCCAATAAATGAGGAAGTAGCAAAAAAAAAATCTTAGGCTCATTTTTCGAAAAAGTTACTTCTCTAAAGAATTACCGAAACTTCGGATATGAAGGGGTCTTCTCACTTTTGGCGTTAAAAAATATTATTTTCATGATTTTTTTGACCGGTTTTTATTATAGATATTGATATAAAAGTTGTTACACTTAATAAATACACTTTCGAAATACATTTCAAAAAATTTGTTATGTATTTATGTAACCCAAACAAACCTTAACCGCGTTTTCATCGAAACAACATTTTTCGACGGCTTGTTGATAAAATCTTCAAAATTACCGAACCGATCCTTATGAAATTTTGACCACATATTCTTTACAACTATAGCTATTGCGCATATCAAGGATGTCTTTAAATTTTGATATTTACTATTATTTTTTGCCATAAACGGTGAGAAAAAACGTTTTTTTTGTATTTTCCTGAATCTACTGAATCTAAAGCCGCTTTCATCAACCCCGCAGACCACAATTTTTCTAAGACATCTTTTTAACTACCATTTTCGTCTATAAATAGTGACTGAAAAAAATAAATAAATTTTTATGTATTTCGAAAGTGTATTCATTAAGTGTAACACCTTTTATATCAATATCTATGATATAAAGCTATGCAAAAAATTCATGATAATCGGCTTTTTTAGCGTCAAAAGTGAGTAGACCCCCGAACTTATTTTTAGTAACTTGAGGAAATTCTGAAAAAAATAGTGGTCTTATCGAAAACAAATGGAGGTCACCTTGAAGTCTCCGAGGCGCCTCCATCTGGACGAAGCTCGTAGCCACCACTCGATAACCCCCTTCCGGCCATCCAACTTTCGTGGGAACAATTTTCTCGCAAGTTGGAGCAACGGTTGAAAAGTATTTCAACTGCTTATAGTTGTTCCCTCACCCTGTATATACTACGCGTTGTTTGCTCTTGCCTTCGCGCATATTGCCCCCATCACGATATCGCGTTACACGATAATCGTTAATTAATAAAACTGCCACATTTTTTTTCGTACCCTTCGTTGTCGCATTAACAATGGCCAGCGTGAATGAAACGAGGCGGTGTGTAAATGTGTCTTTATCGGTTTTTATTTTCATTCAACTATCGTGTTTATTTTTACGGAGAATTTAACGATAAACGTCACGACGCTCCTACGCAGCATGCATGCGCGCAGTGTCACGTTGACGTCATTTTATGCATGAATAATTCATCGGTGTAAATTGGAATTTATGGATTCAGGATTGCGATCCGCTTGTGCTTTTTTCACGTTCAATCCAATATAGATGTGTATTATAAGCTTTGCAGAATGCTCAACTGGAAGTTGAGAAGTTCGTCTAGGGTGAACAATGGGATCGAGCTTTTGCGAAGTTTCAGCGTAAAGTTTTAATCAAGGTAACGTGCACTCGCGAAGAAAATTCGATCGGAACGGGAGGTGGAAAAGATTGCGGTTGGTACAATAAATTCGATCGCTTCGAGTTTAAATGTGATATATCGCTGTTGCCGGGGGTGACGCGCGTGTGGCGTTCCGCGTGTCGCGCGCGCGCCTTATGCGAAAGCCAGCAGAGTCAATCGTCACCGGAGACCCTACGACTGATGACGATATCGCGGATGGCCATCGACCGCGATAAAATTCACATACTACATTCGTATGGTTTATACGTGTCAATTGTGTGCATCGAAAAACTTTTTCGTGCACCGAACAAAAGAATTTAGCTTAATTCGTTGTGTCGTAGGCATTGGGACGCGCGCAGCCGGTCGCGAAACCGCGCATCGAGACGCGCGCAGCCGGTCGCGAAACGGCGCGTCGAACAAGATGGCGGTACGACATTCAAGCAATCGCGATAACGGAAGAAACGCGCCCGCGAGGCATATTGCCAGAGAAACAAGATCGGTTTGGTAAAACTGAAATTGAGAAGGACTGAATCAAAAAATTTCTCAATTAATTTAAATTGTAAGAATCGTCTACCGTATTGTTTGTGCATCGGAGGGTATAAAACTATTGTAAAAAAAGGTTCAACAGAGTCGCGAAGTTTCGGCAAAAATGATTATCAACTTTTTAAATGCAACGGAAAATTTCATCCGCCAATGTTATAAACACCCTTTGAAGTATACCCATAAAAGAACATGCCTGTTTGGTTTCATGAGGTTGAAGTTTGCATCGTTGGAATGCAATGAAAGTTAATGATTTTGAATTCCTTCAATGTTTCTTTTGGCAGATTTTGCCGACACGAATTGCTCAACCATTTTTTAAGACATTTATTTAGAGATCTACAATATAGATATACACAAAAACATATTTTCTATAATAATAAAAATAAGGAAATTAAAACTCAAAACGAGGTTTCGTTGCATTCCGACGATGCAAATTTTATACGCATTTTGCTAAGTTAAGGTATTCCGTTCGCGAAGGGCCGTATTTTTCGGGGGCATAAGGAGGGCCGTATTTTTCGGGGGCAAAAGAAGGGCCGTATTTTTCGGGGGCAAAAGAAGGGCCGTATTTTTCGGGGGCGTACGGAGGACCGTATTTTTCGGGGGCATAAGGAGGGCCGTATTTTTCTGGGGCATAAGGGCCGTATTTTTCGGGGTCGTAAGGAGTGCCGTATTTTTCGGGGGCATAAGGCGGGCCCTCCTGAATCATTGGTAAATTACAGTGGCGCTTAATGAAAATAAGTCACAATCAATGATCATACCCAACAACAAACTCGAATAGAAAAATTCGTCCAAATTTAGATTTAGACATTTTACATTTTCTCTAAAAATGTCGCAGTTTCGGAAATTCTTCTGTTAGTCACATTTTTCTTAGTTTTATCGTCGATATTTTTTTTGAATATACGGTGACCCCCTGTTTTTATTGTCGTTACGGAATCTCGAGATTTTTTTACATGCGTGAGCAGTTTATATCAGGCATCTAGAGTTATTTAGCGTATAAATTATTATATCACGATGTGGCCAGCACGTGATCTCCAAAAAGTGTCGTATGAATGAGACGACTTTTAGAGTCGTCATTTTTTGTGAAAAGTTCGATAACTTGCCTTGAAATCCTACCAGTACTAGGATGTATGTATTACTTGATTATAGACGAAAATCAGTTGATTGTTGAATCATTCGCGTTCGTGGAAGACATACCTGAATGTAACTTTCGTTTCGTCCACAACCGTCTCAACGGGTTACACCTGCTCGGGGCAGGAAGCGCGAAATTTTCGTGAATTTTTTAAGTAAGGAAGCGTGCGCAAGTTTCTAAGTTTCTCGTTTATATAAAAGAGTATAGTCTTAAGTGTTCTGTGCAATTTTTGTATTCAAAAATATTTATAATTGCGGTAAATGGTTTGTGCAGACCGCTATTTGCAAAACGGCCTTTGCGATGACCACAGCTGCTTGGAAACAAATCATTCAAAATAAAAAAAATCAAACGCATTTAGTTTTTGCATAAAATCATCTAGTGCTTGGACGAAGGATTTGATAAAATATTGATTTTTTTAACAAAATGGCCGCAGACCAAAGTAAGTATTTTGCGGTGAAAAAACGCTCCATTTTCCTTGATAAAAAAACTATACATCGTAATATTGAGAAAAACGCGTTTAAGGGTGAAAGACGTTTCTCTGCTTGACATTTTTTTTTATTAGTTATTAACAATAATGACGTCATTTTTCCTCCAAAAATCGATAAAAAAACAAACATTTTTTTCGATGATGCAAACACGATAAAAAAAAGCCAGTCGAGTCAGCCAATAGTATATGTTTTGAGAAAAAAAAATCGTTCTTTTTTGTTCCAGATCAACCGGGTGACCAAAGTAAATTACACCGTTGAGGGGGGACGTCACGTCCAAAGGTCCTTCACGAGATTGTTTATAACTTCTTTAAATATAAATAAATTCAAATAAAATTTCATACACAACCTTTTTAATGTCCACACAGATAAATGTCCCAACGATTTTACAATCACCTTACTTGTTCATTCGAAATTCATTTTTTCTACCAACTCTGATTTTCAGTTCGTCACAGCACCCTAACTCCCTGAAGTTCGCCGGCCCGCGGCACCTATCTATAAACACCCATAACTTCCTCAATTTTGAGCAAATCAACTTGAAATTTCCGGAGAATATTTTGAAAATGTTATATTTTGCGAATCCGTCGAAAACAAAAAATCGAAATTTTCAAAACTTCCAGCCAGGTGTAAGCCTTTAAGGCCCTTATACATTTGAACGAGAAAAAATGAAGCTGTTTTGACGGATTTTTTAAACTAAAAAATAATTATTCTACATCTATCCAACTGCAGGTATATTTTGATACTATATCTAAGTATTGAAAAAAAATGATTTTAAATTCATTCATCACCAAAGTGGCGGAGTTCTGGCAGTGTTACAAAAAAGGTTGCCGCAGAAGTTGCGGCTTGGCGTGCAATCTAGCTTCCCGTAGACTTGCATTGGCAAAAAAATTCAAATTTTTTCTCAGTCAGAACATGTTTAGTTTATATTTGACAGTAATGAAAATTAAGAAAATTCAAATCTACTAGAATGGCAAGCATTTACCAAATGCTTGCCATTCTTGCCATTTCACGCAAAAATTCTATACAATTTTAATTAAAAAAGTAGTTTCAAAAATAATTTTCAAAAACCATTATCGTCAAGTAAAAGGTAACAATATTATCAATATTTCTACCAAGTTTCAACTCAATCGGCTTAATAGTTTTTTTATAATCCTGCACCCAAATTTCGAAAATGGAGTTATGAGAAATAGAGGTTTGGAGTTTACTCCAGCTCCGAATCTGAGCGGTGAGGCACAGTGTTCACAGGCTCTTACGTTCGAAGTTTTTCGAATTCCGCTTTAAAACTTCGGGAAAATATTCTACATATATAGCTCTATCGTTTAAGGGTCTTCTCACTTTAGACGCTAAAAAAGGCGATTTTCATGAATTTTTGGATAGGTTTACATTATAGATATTGATATAAAAGTTGTTACACTTAATAAATACACTTTCGAAATACATTTTTAAAAAAATTTATTTTTTTAAGTCACTATTAGTCACTAGTCAAAATCAAACGGTTTCAGGTTCAGTATGTTAATGGCTATAGCGCATATCATACGATTTTTTATGTATGCAAAAATAACAAAATGGCGGACATTTTTCGAAAAAAACCAAAAAACGTTTTTCCACCGTTTTTGGCAAAAAAAAAGTATATATCAAAGTTTAAAAAATCCTTGACACGCGCTATAACTATAGTTGTAAAGAATTTGTGGTTAACATTTCATAAGGATCAGTTCAGTCGTTTCGAAGATGTTATTAACAAGCCGTCGGAAAACGTTGTTCGAGAAAAACGCGTTTAAAATTTGTTTGGGTTACATAAATACATTAAAAATACATTTAAAAAAAATGTATTTGGAAAGTGTATTCATCAAGTGTAACAACTTTTATATCAATATCTAAAATATAAACCTATTAAAACATTCATGAATATAGCCTTTTTTAAGGTCTACAGTGAGAAGATCCCTTACAGAAAAAAATATCGATTTTCGTCGTATATCCCGCCTTGAGCAACACTGAACCGCATTTTGCCGAGGGTGCGAGGAAACTGTGGAAAGCCTGTACCGGTATAGACGGCCCCATATTCTTCTGACACTCTGATGCACAGACGTCAAGTCGAGCATCTACACCGAGGTCTCAGAAGTATTGAACTTCCCGCTCACTCGTTGATGTGCCAGCGGGTGCACAGCTGAGCGGTCACACCGCTCCGAGTATCGGCCACGCACGCGCTGCTTAACTCGAAGTACCGCCGAAGCCGAACCCCGACCAACCATTCATCAATGGCGATGAGAATATTGGTTTTCCATTCCCAAAACGTTTTCAAGGGATCATCACAGTGTAAGATGTTTTTAAAAAATGAGGTTGGAGTTTGCATCGTTTGCACGCAACGGAAATTAATATTTGTGAATTCTTTTAATTTATTCTGACAAACTTTGCTTACAAAAATCCTCCAACCATTTTTCAAGATATTTATTTAGCGACCTACAATATAAATCTTAAAAAAAAAGAAGATTCGCTATGACAATAAAAATATGGAAAATGAAATGTAAACAAGAGTTATCGTTGCGTTCCAACGATGCAAACTTCAACACCATTCTAAAAAAAACGAATTTTGTTGTTGCATTATCCGATAGTATAGACGGCTATAAACACGCCGTCCATATACTTACACAAACGTAAGTAGACAATTTATATGAACATTTCGCACTCGAAATTATAAACGTGTTTTTCTCGAACTGTCATTTTTTCAAAACGGTGTACACTTTGGAACGGAGAGTTTTCAAGCTATCCGCCTTAAACTTTGACACAAGGTTCTTCACGCTATTCTTTATCCTGCTATGGAAGCTTTTTTATCTTCATATTTGTTTTTAACGAAAAACTGTCGAAGAAATTAGCTAAATTCGATACTTTTTGTTTTAAACATCGCCATTTTGACAATTTCGATTTTAAAACCTCCATAAGAAGATAGTGGCTTTCGTACTAATTAATCATCTTTTTACAAGTTTTGTTCCAGATAATATTTACGGCCCTGTATTCCGTAAAGACTCTTCTTCTCGAAGATATTTTAACCCCTTATAAAAATGTAAAAGAAAATAAAAACAAACATTTAAAAATGTATTTTCTGTTCTTCACTTGTGCTTTCATTTGACATAAAAAAAATCTGACTGGTAAGCGCATTTCGACAGTCGAAAAACAAAAAATCGCGAAAATCAGCTATTTTTCAAGTCGTTGCACTGTGACGATCCCTCAACATCGCTACTTTAATCGAAGTCGATTGCGAGTTTGATCTTATGAGCGCGACCACTTCCTCAATAATTTTGAACCGTTATTGCGTCCACTGGCGTGAGAATCGCGGGTAACAAATTAAGAACACGCGATCGAGCCTCCGTACGGAGCAATCAAGCGGAACAAAAAAAACATATAGAAATATATTTAATTACTGGCAAGACGTTGCGGTAAACGTGCGTTGAGCGATTGAGCCAGCTTGTATCGCATCCCTCTAAAGACTGACCTCTCTCGGATCGTGGCGTCGCTGGCGCTCGTCCCCCCCCCTTTCTGCCGCGGACTATATTACCACCTAACGTATATAGCTCGCACTCCGATCTCCGACAATTTTCGGGCTGCTAGTCAACGAAACAGCGCGCGAACACGAAACGGGGCTCACTCTCACGCGCACACGATCATCATCACTGCGCAGCAAACATGTCACGAGACGAAAAATTATGACAATTATATTGTATTGACTCGTGGAACATCTTAGCGTGGCGCCTCACATTCACGTTCGACCAATCTACCAGAAATAGATCCTTTGAGAGTGTGTGGAGTGGAGAAAGAAAAGAAAAAGGACACCCACACACAGCAGACAGACAGACAGACAGACAGACAGAGAGAGAAAGAGAGAGAGAGAGAGAGAGAGAGAGAGAGAGAGAGAGAGAGAGAGAAATGAGGCTAACAGCCAAGACAAATTTCCTCGTGATTCGAAGCGTTATACACATAAGATACGTGTTCCAAATCACGTAGGCGAAGGAACTCGCAGGAATACGCGTTGCGAGTGTGGGGAAAACAAGAGAAAGAGCGTACAGCCTGTAAAACTTTTGCAGCCGAACGCGATACGAAGAAGTTAGAAAAAAACAATGGACGAAGCTCTAATATCACGGTCAAAAAGGGTCGATAGCTCGAAGAGGGATAGAGGAAATTACTCTCGAGCTCTGCTGCTCTTCCAGGGCTGAATTTCAAGGTGACCTTGCAGCGGCAGATATGCTATCGATTTTCGTTGACTCGAATGAGCCTCCCTGGTCCAGCTATATATCGCTCGAGTTTCGTTTCCAATCGTCATCGCCGTTAAAAAAAACCAATAAACGCACGAAATCTCGCGGCTGCGGGCTTTGTTCGTTTCATGTATTCATTTTATTGCATTTTTACGACACGCAGTCGTGAAAAGTTGACTGAAGATTCGATAGGTGCGTCTAAAACGAACAAACTTATTGTTTTTTTTTCGCCTCGAATCGTCGCACTTTCGTGTTGTGGATATACACGGCGGATTCGTAATAATAGGTGTCGAGGGACCCGGGGAAAGCGAGAAAGAGCTGCGCGTACAGCGAGCGATAAATATACGTGGGCGCGCTATTGCGAATATACGTGCTTTTCCTCTTGACAGTTTTAAGAGCAGAGCAGTACGGCGAGACTCGGAAATTTCGCGAGAAGCGATACTTGCCGATGGTGAGACAAAATAAACACGCAGCTATGCGCTTAAGTTTCGCGGTGAAATTGGCCGCCGGTGAAAATTTATCGGTTGGCACCTATGCCTGAAATTCGTATCATTGAATTAGCATCAACGTCGTGCACACCTCCACAGAGGTGTGGAAAGTCCGGCGATTTGTCGATGCTGAAGTTCTTGTCGACGGAGGTTTCGGCAGTGTCTTCGACAACCGCATGGATCGATGCGATCGCGCAATGTTCAGGACGTAATGGTTCGGTACGCGTAATGTAATAGGGTATTTTCTCCGTGTAAAACACATACTAAGAATGTATAAACAAGGAATTTTTTGCTATAAGCAATCGAATAATGTTGGTTTTCATTTCTAAAAACACAAAATCAATTTTACAATTCATTTTGTTTTAATCCTTTTCTATCTGTTTAACGAACATGCGAAACGGTAGCCGCCATGATGGATTCCGACGTGACGTAACTGACATAAAAAAGAACGGAAGCGTTAGACGTACTACTCTCCAACCTGTGAAGGAAAGCGTCTACAACTATATATTCTCGTTTGTCATAGTTAATTGCAATTTTCAAATAGTTATCTGTACTTCAAAAAAGAATAAACGAGTTTTTTTTTCGAACTATGACTTTGGATCTCTTCTCGCAAGTTTTAACCAAGTCTTCCTCATATTTATATCAATCGGCATTTTAATCCACAACTCTCCCGGTGTTTTTACACTAGTATTCTTACATTTAGGAACAATAACCCTATGATAGGGATTGTAACTCACTTTTAACAACAACAAAAATGTACGTATTCGCAATTGGCGCAGCGTCGATGTTTACTATGCAAGTGACGCAACAGACCGCACGGCACTTATCGACATCATAAAATTTTGCGCATTTTCATGGCACTTATCGACTTCATAAAATATAAATAAAAATTATAGTAGTTTATTACCACCAAAGAATTAAATCGAGCCTCCTTTCAAAAAAGCGTGTAATACCCTATTGTTCAAGCGAGTTTCGTCAGCCGGCCTGCCCAACCTCTCTTCACGTTATTTACTTTTGACTATGAGCGCAACTCGACCGTTGCCAGTTCCTCTTAACGGGCTACATCTACCTAGGTGGGTAAAAAAATTGCATTTTCCAAACATATTTTTATTCGATAGTATTACCTTTTAGCTATATTCCCGGAAAATTTCGTTGAAATACTTCCAATATTGAATGAGCTGCAGCTTCTGCTAAACGTCTTTTTCTCGAAGCACTCTTCTCAAAGTCGGTGGACATGATATCTCGAGAACCACTCTGTGGATTGTTTCAAAATTTACAGGAGATACGACGAAAAACATTTAAAGGTCGTTGACGATCTCACTTTTTCAAAATTGATCTTCATTTTTTAATACTGACGTAAAAATGACGTCTTTTGTTCACAAGTTTTGTACGCTCGAGTTTCAATTCGTCGCCATGTTGTTAAAAAAGAAAAGATTTTGGATATCTACGCTCTTCAACGACTCGTATTTATGATTAATTTGAATAACTCGTTTGGTTTTTGGATTTCGTATGGACTGTTTAAGCTCGAGAATGTCCACCGCCAAATTTGGCAAACACAATTTCATCATCTGCCGGTGACCATGTTTTTGCTGTTTTTCTGTATTTTTTAAATGCGTTCACTGTATGTACCTTCTTGTCGAAAAAGTGCGTTGTTTTTTCACCAACCGATTCCCGGAAAGCAGATTCGGAATTCGGCTATTTTTTCAGGCCTCTGGGTAGATGTAGCCCCTTAAGGAGATTCAATTCGCGTAGCGGCACAAGCAGTCTACGGAGGAACTGAAACGTTTTCGCTTAGAGCTCCACCTCCCTGCTGTGGAAGTTGTATGCACGATTTCGCTCCCCAAAGACCTTTCAGCCCCTCTGGACTACACAATTTTTTATGAGCGTCGAGTGAACGTCTCGGAAAATTAGCGCTCTTCGCAACATCCATCGATCGATAGCAAGTAACGCGCCCCGAACCCCAAATAACACGAGTATTACAAATCGACCGCAGTGATTAGTGAAGTAAACATTTTAGCCCCGTTAGAAAGATTTCGGTTAATTGAAAAGTCCGAGCCCGCAGACTCGTATCAGCTAGAAAACGTGAATAGTCCAGCGAAAGAGACGAAAACCCAGCACTTTTAGCGCAGAGTTAGCATTTTTTACTGAAGCTAGATGATTGCACACCGAAAGTACCCGCAATGAAATTATGTCCCTCAACTCGCCCCAACCCTAAGAAATAGGGGTTGAACACTTCAAAATCGCTGTATCTCGATAACTAATAGTCAGATCGAAATATGTTTCAAACAAAAGTTGTTTGGAATAATAAAATGCGTATAAAGTTATGTGACGTCCAATCCCCTATCTTTGAAAATGACGGAATAAAAACGATTAGAAAAATCGATTTTTGTGCCGCTTTTTTTAAAAGATAGGGGGTCATACGCCGGATAACTTTATACGTATTTTATCATTCCAAACAATTTTTGTTTGAACATTTTTTTGATCGGGTTATTCATCATCGAGATATGGCGATTTTTAAGAGCTGGAATTTTTTTTTCATCGATTTTTTGTTTCCGACGGATTCTTATAGCTTTATAGATTCTTATAACGTTTCAAAAATGTTCTCTGAAAACTCAAGTCGGTCCGTTGAAAATTGGGAGGGTTATGAGCGTTTAAGCTAGGTCCGGCGAACCTACGTATATACCTGACGTAAAACTTTAGATGCGTTTTTTTCAGAATGACTTTTTCAGAATCGGTGACCAAAATATCCCAGAAACAACTAAACCCATTTGCTTTAAATTTCACAGATATTTTTTGTATATCAAAAGGCAGTCCTTAATCGAAGGATTTTTTTTTCAATGCATACTTTTTTTTATACCAAGGAAAATAGAGTGTTCTTTTCACCGAAATTTCGACGATTACTTTCGATCGGCGACCTTTTTTTTTTTTAAATCATTATTTTATTGAATCCTTCGATTAAGACCTTAGACCACAGTAACGGGTATAAAATCGTGTGCGAATTCAACAATTTTTTTTCGTATCAAAAAGTGATTCACTCATAAAATTAATTACACATCTATTTAGATGATTACGAAGCTGTTAGAAAAAAAATATATTTTTTAATGTGCAAAATGGCCGACTACTAATATTTGCTTTTATCTTTTTTGCGCCTTCCGCGGCGTGACATTTAGCATCCACAATTTTTTACCTAGAACAAAAACAAAAATTCTCGTCAATCTACATTAGAATACCTAGAGGAGTACGTGCGGAATTTAAAAAATATTGTTCTATTCAAAAGTTGTAGGTATTTGTACTTATGAAATGAACTTTCAGTGAAAAATTTCGTTATAACTGCTCATAAAATTAAAAGTTTTCCATTAATCAGAAATTCCGTACGTACTTCTCTGCGAAATGCAATTAGGAACATAACTTTTAAATTTGAAGTAAATCGAGTGAAAATTATTGGAGTTATTTGTCACGCCAATTGGAAAAAAGTTGTTTCGAGAAGTTTCGAGTAGTCGGCCATTTTGTACATCGAAAAAAATATATATATTCTCTAACAGCTTGATATTCATACCAAATAGATGTGTAATTCATTTTATGAATGAATCACTTTTTCATACGAAAAAAATTGTTAAATTCGCACATGTTTTTATACCCGTTAAGGTAAATGTCCCAATTATTGAACAGCTAAGGATCTGGGGGATTGAATTCGGTGAGAAGAAATATAAAATAAAGAAAAACACCACCGCTTTCATGTTCAAATGATACTTCGATATTTTTACTTTCGAAAAATCACCCTTTAAATTATTTTTAAATGATTTCAAGTGAAAAAAAAGAATAACAATGTGAAGCATGCAAATGTCCCAATTATTGAACACTGGAACTGCCTATGTCCCTAATATTGAACAGGCATGTCCCAGTTATTGAACACTCTCGAGAATTGTTTTTCCGTTCTGAAAATATTATTGTGGCTACAATATTAAGAAATAAAAGCAAAATCAAACACTTAAATAACCTTTTATTAATCATGTAAAAAAACAAAAATATATATTTAGTCCCTTTTGACAGCTTTTTGGTTCATTCGCATTTGGTTTAATTTTGCTTTTCAACTCGAACTTTATTTTATTTTTCTTTTCAGCTTCCTCGTTTTTATGTTCTGTTTTTGTTTGATTTTGTGGCAGCTTTCTTGTTTTCCGACTTTTTACAACTTTTTACAACTTTTACAACTTCCGCACTATATGCAGAGCAACGTCTTTTTGTCGCCATGTTTATGCCGTTTTATTGAGACAATTTTGTCCTTGAAATATCGGAGAGCAAAAAATATTGAACATTACATTCGTATTTTTAGGTTACATTTAGGTTATATTCTCTTTTTACTTTTTTTAATGTTTATTGCACGAGAATACAAATAAAAAATATATTTGACGATCTTAGAGTTATTATTAAAAGAATAAAGGTAAGTTTATTCAGGAACTTACAGTTTTTGTTTGAATAAATCCGATTCACACGATCTGTCACACGTTAACTGTCTCGATGTTTTGATGGGTTTAATGACGCCATCTTGGAGAATTCGAGTGTTCAATAACTGGGACACACGGCATTTTCTATGTCCCAATGATCGAAAACCGTATTTTTTAACAAATAATTAATTAATTTTTTTTTTAATTATTATTTGTGAGAAATTTTCTGAGGAACCTGAAATGCCTTTACTTTTTGAGATGTGACAGTTTTTGAATTTTTTATGCCCTTACGCATGAAGCGGCGCGTCTTAGCAAAAACGATAAGCAGTTACCACGAGACGTCAAATCGGGTCACCGTTGCTGATTAAATAATTTTTTTCTCTATTAATTAAACCTTTTTTGCACAAGTAAGGTAAGCTTTCGATAGCTAAAAGTTCTATATATGTAATGAAATTTTTATAAATAAGTAAATGCATGCAGGTGAATGAGAAATAATAAAATTACAAGGTAGTGTTCAATAATTGGGACCTGTTCAATAATTGGGACATTTACCTTGCTGTGGCCTAAGGCCTCAAATACTAGATAATACGGCACAAAAACTAAATTCATTTGGTTTTTTGATTTCAGATGATTTGTTCCCGAGCAGGAGTGGTCACCGCGAAGGACCTTTTTTGCACAGCATTCTGTGCAATTTACTGTGTCTTCGTCGTTTATAAATATTTCCCAATAAAAACATTGTCAAAGATACTTGAAATGATACACTTTACTATAAAAAAAAAGTTAAAAACCTGCCTCCATTTGCCAAAAAAAATTTCACGAGAACGCCTCTTTTTCCGGCCGCGAACACTAGATGTACCCCGTTAAGTTTTCGACCCGCATTTATTAGGGTTGGGGCGACATTTCATTGGGGTTACTTTCCGTATGCAAGAAACTAGCTTCAGTCAAGAATTCTAATTCTACGCTGAAAAGTGCTAGGTTTTCGTCTCTCTTACTGGACTAACAAGGAAAAACAGCGAGCTGAATGCTCTACAAAGGCGGTTTCGATGTATGTAAAGAATTCGACTGCGCGCGTCGATGCGTACTTGTAACTTTATATCGCTTAGCTTTGCGATTGTAGTGGGGGAATATTGACGACGAATTGGATTACCAATTAATCACTGGACCGCGTCGTAGGCGGTAATACGATCCGTTCTTAACGCGCAATTTCGCACTTATTAGACACAGACACACCAAGCTCTTTGCCCCCCCGCTCTCTCTCTCTCCTCTCTCTCTCTCTCTCTCTCTCTCTCTCTCTGTCTCTCTCTCTCTCTCTCTCTCTCTCTCTCTCTCTGTCTCTCTCTCTCTCTCTCTCTCTCTCTCTGTCTCTCTCTCTCTCTCTCTCTCTCTCTCTCTCTCTCTCTCTCTCTCTCTCTCTCTCTCTCTCTCTCTCTCTCTCTCTCTCTCTCTCTCTCTCTCTCTCTCTCTCTCTCTCTCTCTCTCTCTCTCTCTCTCTCTCTCTCTCTCTCTCTCTCACACACTACCCGATTCTTTTTCTCCTACGCTGCAATCCTTCTCGATGCTCGTAACGCTTTTTGTCTCCTACTTACGTCACAGCATAGAAACTCGTACTTTAAGGGGTTAAGCTAGTGGGAAAATGACAAACACTTGTACGTCGCTTGAGTCAGCTCAAATTGAAGAGGAAGCTCTAACGTATGTCGCAAGAATCGCAGATTGAAGGTAATCTCTCATGATTGCCATAGTGAAACTTTGAACACGTTTGTCTCGAAAATATGTTTTTCAAAACGGTGTATACGATTTCTCTACATCTAATCAACGGATTGACTTGACATTTTATGCACTTATCCATTGTAATAGTAGATTTTTAGCGAATTAAATTCGGAGAACCGGTTAAATCTATAGTGTTTGTATTTGACAGTTATATTTATACATATTTGAAGTGACACCCTAAATTTTGTCAAAGCATTTTATTCAAAATTGTACAATACGCGTTTTTAAAATCGTACAAAGGATGCGTTTTTCTCAAAACAACATTTTTCCAATAGGGCGTCTATTTTTCTCGGAAACTACTTGTCCGATCGACTTGCAATTTTGCGCACATATAGAGTAGATGTTGGGCTATCGTACGGCTCTTCATCTTTTTTATTGCTTTAAAATTACTATCTTTCCGGGCAACGAGGAGTGAACATTTTAATATTCAAATTAGAGTACACTCTCTCAAACGCCGCCATTTCGTAAATTTGTCCAACAATTCTTTATTCGAGGGTGGAACGTAGGTCCGACATACTACTCATGTGTGCGAATTATAAGTCGATCGGCCCAGTAGTTGCGTAGAAAAATATACGCCCGACGATAAAAAAATTCGCGACATGACCTGCGCAACATCAAGTATCATGCAGAATTTCAAATAAGAAGCTTTAAAAAAAGTGTAAAATGTTACTTCAAACATGTATAAATAATAATGTAATAACTGCTAAATACTGACATTGTAGATTTCACCGTTTCGCTTAATATTATTACCGAAAAACATCTTGAAAATGGGTGTTCACACTAGAATACGGTCTTAACTTATTTTTCATTAGTTACTAACAATAATGATACCATTTTTCTGGAAAAATCGGAAATAGAGTTAATTTTTTAAAGTTTTTTTTCTTTATATTGGAACACGATAGCAAAAAAAGGCTTGGTGAAGTCTTAACCAATATCATCTATTTTTACGGATGTTGAGTCCCTATGAAACATGTTAATGTTAATAGTTCAATAAATAGCTTCTTAATCGTCATGAAATTTTTACACGACCTCCTAAATACTTCATGTAAAAACATACCAAACTTTCAGAATTCTATCATCATTACTTCAACCTCCTTAAGAGTTGAAATAAAAAATGATCAGAAAATTCTGAAAATTTGGTATGTTTTTGTATGAAGTATTTAAGGATGTTGAGTCCCTATGAAACATGTTAATGTCATTTGTTCAATAAATAGCTTCTCAATCGTTATGAAATTTTTACACGACCTCCTGAATACTTCATGTAAAAACATACCAAATTTTCAGAATTTTATCATCATTCGCGATTTGGGACTCAACATCCTTAAGAGGTCGTGTTAAAATTTTACGACGAATATGAAGCTCGTTATTAAAAAATTAACATTTTGTTAAGAACAATTTTTAAAAGAAAAAAAAATTTATCCATAAACTTCGTTTTGTTTCCGTTGCTTTCAGTATATTGTAGATATTACAAAATTGAGAGGTAAAAAAAAAACTTATTGCAAAGTTACATCAGTTTCCATAAGACAATATTTAGCTTGTGAATGTTAATTGTTCAATAACGAGCTTCCTAATTGTCGTGAAATTTTTACACGACCTCTGAAATACTTCATGCAAAAACATACCAAATTTTCAGAATTTCATTATCATTTGCGATTTGGGACTCAACATCTTTAAGCAAAAAAAGTCGTTATTTTTTTGTTTTGGATCAACCGGGTGGGCAAACTCGAGTACACCGTTCAGCCCCGCACGTTCTAGCTTCTTTCACGAGATTTCATATAAGCTCTTTAACTACACATATTTTTTCATAAAATTTGATACACAACTTTGTTGAGGAGGTTGATTCAAATGACGGTTTATGGTTTTTTTTTTTAATGAATCTCAAAAAGATGCATACGCAGTATATATTTATTCCGTAGATGCTTTTTAATGTTTTTTTCACAAAATATGTAATCAAAGGGCAAAATTATGCATTTTTATAATTTTATTACGTGAATGAGAAAAACTTTTGTGTTACTACCAACTGGAAAAAGTTAGTTGCCGAAAAGTAATATTATCGAGGGTTATTATGAAAGAAACTGGGTCAGCTGTTTTGTACAAACCAGCATGAAATTTTGAGTCGTAAATAATCATGCCTATTTATATTTATGTCATGAGACGATGTATTATTACCATTAATAAATATTAAGTGTTGCCGAAATATGGCAACTTCGCGGACATTGAGGTTGGCAGTAATACTCCTCATTCGCCAGCCAACATTTTGAATCTTTCATCAAACCTTGATGGTTCAATATTGAATATATATGCATTACAATGGGTAGAATGGGTTTTTTTTTCCCAAATTTTCACAAAGGTTTAGTTTGCGTTTATCCGTTGTTAGGAATGGTTTATCTTGGTGCTAAATAGCCAACAAAAATTAAATCACCCGTGGCGTGAATGTTTTGCTCATCTTACCGCACGTTTTCGAGCCTCTACGAATTTCAAAAATTCGTAGAGGCTCAGTATAGCGTAGCCAATTAAACATATATCTTTAAAAATAAATCTTGAATCGTCGCTGACGCTTCAACCACCTTAAGGGGTCTTCTCACTTTAAGCACGCTAAAAAGGCTATTTTCATGTTTTTTTATAGGTTTATATTATAGATATTAATATATAAGTTTTTACACTAAATAAATACACTTTCAAAGTATATCAAATTTTCTTAATGTATTTATGTGACCCAAACAAACTTTAAACGCGTTTTTTTTCTTGAAACGTTTTTCGACGGCTTGTTGATAAAAACTTCGAAACTACTCAACCGATCCTTATGAAATTTTAACCACATATGCTTTACAACTATAGCTATAGCGCATATCAACGATTTTTTTTTTATTTTGATATTTACTTTTTTTTTGCCAAAAACGGTGAAAAACACGTTTTTTTGTTTTCTCGAAAAATGTCCGCCATTTTGTTATTTTTGCATATATCGAAAATCTTACGATTTGCGGTATAGCCATCAACATATTGAATCTAAAACCGTTTGATTTTGTTGTTTCGGATGATCCATCTCCGAGATTTCATCAACAGCGCGGACGTACAATTTTTTAGGACATTTTTTTAACTTCCATTTTCGTCTATAAATAGTGACTTAAATAAATAAACCATTTTGTTTTATGTATCTCGAAAGTGTATTTATTAAGTGTAACAACTTTTATAATAATATCTATAATATATACCTAGCAAAAAAAATCATGAAAATAGCCTTTTTCTAGCCTCTAAAGTGAGATAACCCTTTAACGTGCATATACGAATAAGTGGCAAAGCCATTTTTCGATCATCTTACTTCAAGTCCTTCGAAATTAATTTCTTCACAAAACCTTGCCTTTCGAGTCGTCACGTAGCCTAAGCCCTCCAGTTCCTCTGCACATATCCTCGCACACAGAAGTGCGAGTGTGTACGTATCGCCCATTCTTCATTTGCCATCGACAAGCGGTACAATTTTTCGCCTTTGTCTTTGGCTTTTCCAATGCGTATTGGAAACAAAAAAATAAAGACGAATTCGTGAAGGTAGACTGATTATGATGGACGGGCTTGTAAGCGACATATTTGGCAGTCGAACGATCGTCCCCGCGTTTATGTACATATATATATATATATATTCATCGGTAGTTTAGAAATAACATCGAACGAGATATTCTGAGCAGCCGCGGGAGAGCAAGTCGGTAGGTATGTGACGCCGTCCCGCGCGAGTGCCGAGACCACGGAAATACAGAAATATGACGCAATAATCGTCGCGCGGGTAACGCCTGAAAAATAGTGTAGCGAAGCGACGAGGGTCGAGCTATTCGTCGATAGATTCCGAAGGCACATACTGCTTTTCCAGACGTAAAGTGAAAATTCACGTTTATTGTTTGCAGAGATGTATCTACGATGCTTTTACGGGAAAAAATAGCAACGAAATATTTCTGTGAAAAAAAACAACATTTCTAACCGACTTGAAAAAACAAAGGAAATTTTCAATTCGATCCTTGTATTGAAAAATTATGTTGAACTGGAAAACATAATTTTTTTTAAGATCAAATCTATGTAGATATTAAAAATTCGAATAAATGTTTAACAAAACTGAAATTCGTAAAATAATTTAAACATTGTAAAGTAAACGAAATACATTAAAAGCAAATACAGAACCTGTTCCTTATTTATATAGAATTTTTTATGCCGTTGACACTGAATAAAAAATAAATATAAACACCTATCTATAATAGTAATGATGTGGTTGTGTATCGACAGATCTAATGCAAATTTATAGGGCTTGACAGTAAATGAGTTTTAAGTTTTTTTTTAATTTTCAATGTTTGGCGCTGACATAACTTTTTTGTATACAATGAAGAATAAATGTATGAAAATTATATTTAATTGAAATTAATAAAAAATTAATTAAAAGGATACAAAAATATTTATTTTTGTACTGTTCAGTTTGTTTGTCAAGTCGGTTTCATTTTTCGTAATTCTTGCATAAAGTTAATTCTGAGAAAATTCCAGAGAATTTCCAAAATTCAGTGACTTTTGCCTAATTAGCGTAACGACCCTGTATTAGGTTTTGTCAGGAACTTCGAAGATGAAGTCTCGTTCGGAGGATGTTTGGTTGCTGAAAAGCTGTGATTCATTTAAATCACAAATTCTTTGTTTATTTATTTTTATTTATTACATTTTTCTGCCAAACTAAATAATGCGATGAAATACTTTGCAAGTGATTTTCCTGAAATGTTTTTTCTTTCAATTAGCTCGTTGCACAACTCGAGCTAATTTAATTCGATTCAGTTCAACTTTCAGCGTATCTCCTAAACGGAATCCTCCACGGAAGTATGTAGGGATATTTTTAATTAATTTTAAACTCCGCTCGTTATAAATTATTTACCACGATTTTTTTCGGAAATTAAACCTTTTTTCACATGCGTTGCGTGTCTGTGAGAAAAGATTTAAACAAAATCCTTATATATCTAGATATGGTGCAGATTATGGACATTTTTTGTTTTTTAGGTTTGAAGCTAAAGTTTGCGGCACGTACGCTGCAAGCACCGGAGTATTTACCGTGAAGAAACACTTACGCTCACGAGGCTTCATCGTCGCCACTTTGGAAAAATAAAAAGAAATGGTTTCATGCACTTTGCCACATGTAGAGTACAGTTCTTTAAACAGATATTTTCGATTAACTTTTTTTTTAACACCGACAATTCTCACAAAGTTAAACCGCTTGTTTGGGCATCCGGAGTTGCCCTCTGAACGCACAACACCGGAAAAAAGGAAACACACGCCCGCCTCGGTATCAAAAGACGAACAGAGTGTATCGCGTCGCTTGCTCGAAATGTAATCCGGTTGGGTGGAAAATTCGGTGCAGGATTCTTACCGACCGAACGTTCGATATTTTCCCTCAAGAGGCGCTTGCACGAAAGATCTTCCGACTGCTTTGTTTTTATTGCCGTTGCCTTGCGTCCGATGGCTGTCTCTCCAATCTACTGCGAGTTACTTCCGGAAAAGAAACATTTTTCCCTTAAGGGGAGGGTAGGGGTTCGCACTTTTTAAAAATGGATTTTTTTGTGTCTTTTCTTATAATTAAATCCTTCGAGAATATTATCCCAAAATGTCAAGTCAATCAGAGCAAAACTCTCGAAGTTATCGACTATTTAGTCCCGCTCCTCTAACACTTTAGCTCGCGTTTCAAATTGTAGCTTACACTTCAAACGCGTTTTTCTCGAAACCACTTTTTCAAAGTCCGTGTTCACTGCCATTTGGAAACTACACGACCGATTTATTTCAAACTTGGTACACACTTTCTACATATAAAATACCTCCCTCCAACGGTTAGTTTGAGATTTTTTTTACATTGAGGGGGCTTTCCACCCCCAAATTGGCGGAATTTTTCGTGAAAAATAGTACTTTTCACTTTACATGAACACCAAAAATTTAGAAATGAAAAAAAAAAAAAATTATCAAAGACCGTTGGGGGGAGGATTTGATGATACTTTGACTAAATTTTTATGGTACTTGATTTCAGATAATTTCTAGCTGAGATACAGTGAACACCGCAAATCATGTTTTTCCAAAGGCGTTCTTGGAAAAGATTTGTCACCGGCTTGTTTGTGGATATTTTCGCGTGCAAATTTCACGGAATGTTCTTGAAATTACACTTAATAATGTAAAAAAGGTTTCAATAATTTTACTCTATCCATATAGATGAAAAAAATTCGCAAAAATGTGTTTTTTTCACGCTGAACCCCTACCATTCCCTTAAGCATCATGGTAGCGACACGATCCAGTTAAAAATATATATCATGAGTGCACAATATCGCTAAAGTGTTATCGCAAGATCGCTATAAATGCAGAGTAAGATACTCGATAAACTTTGACGCGGGAATTCAATACCGAAGCCGTTCTAATGACTAATCTAATGAATGAGAGAGAAATAGCAAATATACTTGGTGGCCCATTTTAATCTTACACCCCATTTATCTCGAAAAATACTGCTCTTATCAAGTATCGAAATTGAAATATCGTAAAGTATTGTAGTTGAATTATTTTTGTTTCAACAGTAAAATGGCGATGCTAAGATGGCCGACATGTTTTTTTAAAACGGAAGTGACTTTTTTCATAAAAAAAATTATCAGGTGCGAACTAACAACTTTGTAGGTATTTTTTAAGTAATATATTTTAAATAAAGTTAATAATTTTCAGGTTAAGACACAATGTTTTACTACTTCAATACTGTGTGATTGTGAGTTTGTTCGGGTTGATTTGCGTTTGTTTGGGTTTGTTTGATAACCCAAACAAATCCCAACAAGGATTATAGTCAAGTAAAGGAGACGAAAATCAAGCATGTTTTAGCTTAGAATTAGATTTTTTTATTGAAGCTAGGTGGCTGGATAGGGAAGATGGGGCTACAAGTAACGGCAGGGTAAGAAGTAACCAGCGAGTTGCCAGCAAACTGTAAACAAGGTATTAACAACATTCCAAATCTTTGACTACTCAAAGATTTGGAATACTGTTAATACGTAGCTACAATGTTTATAGTTAGGCGGCAACTCGCTTGTTACTTCTTACCCCTGTTACTTGTACCCTTATGTCCCCTACTGAAAGTAACCCCAATGAAATTTTGCACCTCAACGCGCACCAACCCTAAAAAATAGGGGTTGAAAACTTAAAAATCGCCATATTTCGATAATAAATAGCCCGATCAAAAAAAAATTCAAACAAAAGTTGTTCGAAATAGTAAAATGCGTATAAAGTTGTGTAACACCCAACGCCCTATCTTTGAAAGTAACGGCACAAAAACGTTTAGAAAATTCGGGGTTGATGCGAAAATAATACATGTTCAGAAAAGCGTAAAAAGGTATTTACATATTCTTAAAAAAAATCGATATATATCGAAACAGGATAAGTTCCTCTAAACTTCTAGCGAAAAAAGGCTTAAGGAGGTACGATCACTTCCACGGGGTCAAAAAAGAGTCTAAATTTATTTTACCCACAACTGCTCTGATTGATGCTTACTTATGTTGAATATGAGTATTATCAATTATAGTGTGCCAAATGTTGTGGTAAATGATGAATTTATTGCACGTGAACAAATAAAAACTGAAAAATTAGATTGTCAACGACTCGGTAGGAATTTTCGTAATAATAATATTAACATGTCCACCATAAAAACGAACTAAAAAGACAAAAAAAAATCAGCCGGAAACCTATTAAAATAGGCTTGAATTACCTCAGCGGAATTAACACGATAGGCAGAATATAATTATACATATTATTCATACGTGATAAATGATAAAACTCCATAAATTGTTGCTTGCATATTTTGTGACGGCTTCTATTCAAATTAACTTCAAAATAAAGCTGGGCTATGTTCGCCAAACGCATCAGCTGTTACTCGCGACGTTGCTAAGTCTGTGGGTGCTATTTCGTCGTTCTGATCATTTTCAACCGGAAATTGAAACTTTCTTGTAACGTAATGCTTTAACTACACGGTAAAGATTGCTTTTCTTATTTTTTACAATATGTATTATACCTAATCTTATCGAATTTCAGTTTTCCAACGGGTTTAGTTGGATACGTGAACAGAAAAACCCCGATCACCGCACTTCCAGTTGACCGTCTCCAAAAGACGGCGTGCTTCCGTAACTCAAACTCGACTTTGCAGTTTTATTGCGAAAAAACTAAACGGTCAAAATAGCTCAAATTTTGGCAATAGGCGCATAAAGTATTCGTTAAAATCATATAAAAAATTCAAATCCGAAAGTTGGAGACGTAGTAATGATCGTAGCTCCTTAAACGTTTTTTTTTCTCGCTAGAAATATACAGGAACTTATCCTGATTCGATATAAAACGAAAAAAAAATGCTGGTCTCTTTTACTGGACTGTTAGGTCTCTGCGGCTCGTCACTTCCCGTATCAAACAAACCCAAAGAAACCCAAGGATAAGTGTACGTGTAAGTTTGTTTGATAACGGAAGTGACGAGTCGCGGAGACTTAATCCTTGCTTGGGTTGTCGAACTAACCCAAACAACCCCAAACCAACTTCCTGAACTTAATTTCTTTTAATCCTATAAAAGTCGTTAGTTTTGGACCGACATTTTTTTGGTGAAAAAGGTCATGGTCCCGTGTAAAAAAAACACGTTTGCCATCTTAACGTCGCCATTTTTAATTTTGGACTAAGAAGATTTTTCTTTGAACGTCCCCTATTGAACCCTAAAAGTTTTACCATACTAAACACTTGATCGGAGCAGTATTTTTCGAGATGAATCACTTGTAAGAGTAAAATGGGACACCCGGTATAAAGTCGCGCTTACGTATTTGTATCTTGTCAAAATCTACGTTCCAACTGTTTCGAAAAGGCGATTTCTGCTTTAGAACTACCAATAGCGGTCGGAACTCGCTCGGGCAACGCGGACTTTGGCCAAGAGCGTCACGCGCTCGACGTTTTCACCCTTAAAATAATCCGATCGACAGTGAGCGGAAACGTCACGGAACGTTTGGTAGCATTGAGTCGTAACGTGTATTCGTCCTAATTTTTGCTGCCTGTCGGCGCCACGTTGCTTTTTTCCAACCATTGCCAAATCCGCGCACGCGAATTCTATTTTCCATTTTTAACACGCCGAGTCAGCCGTCATTTGAATAAAATGCACTTTTCGATACCAGAGCGCTGGCGCTTTTTGCGGATATTTCGAACTTGTCGGATAATATAAAAAATATTTCCGTCGCATCGTGCTTTTTTCGCTACCGGAGAGTGACAAACACGCGTTGCGGACGCAAACAATTTGCGCGATACATGGAGCCGATGCTGCAGATGATGCAACATGCGGAATGTGGCTCGAAGATTCAGAGAGGCAAATTACGACGTCAAAGATGCGTCGAGCACCGGGCGGCCGGCGTAACCCAGTAAAATTAGACAAAAAAGGACAAAACATCGAAAAAGTTCCGACCAAGCTAGACTTTTATGGAGGCAATAACTTTAATGTCCTAAAGATATCGTGAAAAGTATCCTTAACTTCGACCGTGGTTTTTCAGAAGGTTAACGAAAGTAAATGAGTTTATCGCAAACATGTCGGAAATCATCGACTATTTGAGGAAAATAGTTCTAAGAAAAATTATAGTTTATAAAATTGTACACAAAAAAGGCCTCAAGGCTTTTTCCCGTAGAATCAATTATTTTTTAGTAGAAGTTGCGATAAAGTCGCCGTCTACTATATTTTAACCCCTTCGTTGGCAGAAAGAATTCGACAAAAAGTGCCCAAAGAGGCAGGAAATTTTTTTTATCCTGGAAACTTGTACTCTGGGGTTTTTGAGGGTGCTGATTACGAATCTGAACTCAAAATTCAGGAATTCACAATGACGAACAAATATGGCGAATGAAAATACAAATAATACAGATTGATTTTCAATTTCGGTCCGCCATTCTAGCCCCGCCATTTAGTCAGTATTTAACCCAATCCTCACCCATCACTCAGTATTTAACCCAATAATTGTTGTCTACCTGTCATTTTCACGGGAGCGAGCTACAAATGATCTTTTATTGGCAAGATGAGCGCTGTAAGTTTATTTGACGTACTATTGTGATTTTTTGTAGGAAAATCAATTATATCTTCGTTATAATGAGAAATGCTGGAAATTAAATGAAGTTAACATGTTATGCGCTCACCTTCCCAATGTTAGATCATTTGTAGCTCGTTCCTGTGGAAATGAATGAAAAACTTGACATGGGAAACGCGAAAATTTTGACAACAATAATAAATTGAAGGAACGTAAAAATGAGTATATCTTCCTTTGTAACGAAGATATCAAGTTACTTTTTTTCGGAAATTGTGCGTTTCACAGAGACCTTTAAGAATCTGGAAAAATATTTTAAGTTGCCTCAAAATATAAGTACATTATTGACTTTGTTCATAAACAAAAAAAATATCAAATTTTTTTTCTATGAAAAAATCACTTTTTTGCATTGGATCTTGAATGTACGCGCTAATGACCATCACGTAAATGTTTTTCCCTGTGTAGTCCTTCTGGATTACTTGCTATAAGGAGCTGTCGGATTAACGTAAATGGGCAATTACTCGTTAACTATATGACCTAACGCAATAAAGTTTAAAGATACCTTTTTGGGATACATTCTTCTAGATGCTGATTGAGTTTCAGAACACTAAGTTCATTAATGAACGAAGTACATGCAAAAGAAAAAAAATAATGTCCGTACAACGGTGATTTTCCGTTAAGCTAACCATCCTACGAGATTTTTGTATGGAGCATACTTTTTAGGTGACATCATTTCGCACAACTTTTGTACGAAGCATTTGTCGATAAACCCAACTTCAAAAAAGATATAGTTAAAAAATCGAGTTTAAAGTTTTTAACAATCTCTAGTGGTTGCAAAACACCATTTTTTAAAGGAAACTTCAAGGTACATTCCTGGTAACGCAAAGAACGTATGAAAAAATTGGCGACGTGCCGGCCTCTGAGAATAGAAGTCGGTCGAATTTCTGTCCATCCCGACTGGACTAATATAAGTGATCTCTGAGCGAGCCGCTAGCGCTCCGTAACATGCATCCCAACTTTTCTTTTATGGCTCTTCTAATCTGTTCCCAAATGTTACCTTCCCATCTGCATCTGCATTTTGTTTGTATGGATTCATTCCCATCGCTACTGTATGGAGACTTTTCTAATCTCTCTATTTAGTTTATATGGACTCATGTTTCTTGTACTCTTATATCAAACCCCTTTTTTCTTTCTTCAGTTCCCTGTAACCTTTAACTACCCGACTGGACGTGTTGTTCCGGAAACCGGATCACTGATCAGGCAGGTTTTAACGCGTCCCTCACATGGCTCTATTTAGGTTACCTGTCCAAGGGCTGATCGATTTTCCTTTGCCCATCCGTGCTCTGAGGTTGGCTAATCCAGTAGACATCCGGTGCCGATCCACCGTGCACTTCGAAGTGTATGTCTGATTTGCACCGGGTGTCTATCGGATAACCTTATTCAGGGCCATCAAAGTAAACAACTGAGTTGCTGCGTGCATAATTTCGCCAAGATTCTAATAAAAGTAATATGGCGCCCATGCGGATGCCGTCCTCATCAAATGAAGATACAAAGAACGAATGAAAATACATTTAAAGTTTGCATCGTGGCAATGCAACGCTTTTTTCTTCACTTTTCATTCGTTTATTTTTATCATCATTAAAAGGTAATCAATCAAATCGATAAAATTAAATTTTATTGGCACAATTAAAAAATTTTTTTTTACATAATTATTATCAGAAGCCTTTTTTGCAAATTCCGATCGTAACACTCTAATGAGAATATGTAAAAACGTGTAAGTTATTTTCACAGCTAAATAGGCAGAAAAAATCCGGTAAAAGAAAAATTATTGTTGCACTGCAACGATGGAATCTTCAACCCCATGAATAAAATCATTGCCATTCTTCAGAATAGAATTGGAATGATAAAAATATGCAAAGAAAAAAAGAAGGTTTACAAAAGTGTTGGAATGGCTAAATACGTAGCGAGCTCAGCTCTGGAATTAGAAGACGTAGGTTCAGTTCCGACGGTAGGTAAAAAACTTCACCTAGGCAGGATATACGTTTTATTCCAATTATCATATAGGCAGGATCATAAATAACGCGTATGAAAACAAAAAATACTACCAGCATTTTTTTATTCATAATTTTGTGATTTTTTTTTCCATTTCCGGCCTAGAAACGGCAACCGGTCCAGAGCCCGAAAAGGTATACGGATTAGTTACGGTACCGGCATCCGCGCGTCATGGCCGGATTCAAAAAAGCGTTTCACGCTTGGTAAAGCTCTGATCTGACGGCCTGTACCGTGCCATGGTACGGAATCCGATATGTCGGATGCAGCTCTAGTCTGTCCCGCAGCAACATTTCTAGTCAGGTAATTGTGAACTGTGTGATGGGGTGTAGTTCCGAAAAGCCCATACCTCTGATTAATTTGGAATTTCGTCTACCCATATATTTTGACTCGCTGATTACGAATATCACAGTGAAAATGGCCGCAAATTTGATTTTTGAGGTCAACACTCACCAAAACTGTATTTTTAACAGTTTTTTTGTTTTATTTTAGTAAATATTCATTTTAGAGAAAAATGTTTTCCATAAAAGTTATAGTCTATGAAAATATTGATCTTTTATGTTTTATACAGTTTTTATCTAAAACAATTCCGTTTCAATAAAAATGGGATAATGGTCCAATAAATGAAAATTTCTTAGCTTCATTAGTTTCGATATTATCTACTTACGCACTTTACCGCGGGAAGGTTAGAGTTTAGTCTTTCAAGTGCATGTTTTTTTTGCTTTTTTTGTTTTCTTATTTTAGTTTTTTTTTGTAGTATATACTATTTTTGCATTTTTTGTGATTCAGTCAATTTTAAAGTGCATGTTTTCTCTTTGCTTTTTTGTTTAAAAAAAAAAATTTTTCTTTTATTTTAGTTTTTTTTGTATTATATACTATATTTGCATTTTTTGTTTGGGTTTGTTAGGGTTGTTTGGGCTTTTTTGTTTAGATTTGTGTTTCGATTATTTGTTGCTTTTGTTTCAGTTTGAATTTGGTTTTTTTCTTTGGGTTTGTGTGGGCATTATCTATATGGGCATTATTTATTCTATCTATATCTATCTAGGGCATTATCTATATCTATTACAATATACATAATGGACATTATCTATATTCTTGCTGTTACCGATCCCTTACTATAAATAAGTAGATAATATCGAACCTAATGAAGTTAAGCAGTTTTAACTCATTGGACCATTATCCCATTTTTCTCGAAATGGAATGGTTTCAGACAAAAATTGTATAGAACATAAAATATATTATTATAGGAAAGATATATATTTTCATAGGCTACAACTTTTGTAGGAAACATTTTTCTCTAAAATGAATACTAAAATATTCTTTAGTAAAAAATAAAAACTCTAAAATAAAACAGAAAAACTGTTAAAAAATCAGTTTTCGTGAGTGTTGACCTTGAAAATTAAATTTGCGGGTATTTTCAATATGACATTCGTGATCGGCGAGTCAAAATACACAGGTACACGAAATTCCAAATTAATCAGAGGTATGGGCTTTTCGGAACTTTATCCGTGTGATGTATGAAGGTGGAGTGCCAGGGGGCGTCTCACTCCTAGACCACGGATAAACAATCTAATCTAATCTCTCCTCTGTCTCTCTCTCTCTCCTGGCCTCCGTTTTATTACAGGGTTATGCACCAGACACTGCCTGATTCAAGGTAAGCAACCGCTATTCGCTCTTCTTAATCATTTTCTGATCACGGCGCTCGCTGCCGTAATATGTACTTCCACAATAAACGAACCCTCGTGATCTCGCGAGGGCACGTAAAATTAGCTCTCACGAGCGAGTGAGCGCGATACAGCCCGAAACGTCACGCGGCTGTCAGCGATCGTCTGTTCGGCTACACAGCTCGTAGTGTATACTCGGCGAATGTTCGTCTCGTACGAATATTCGCATGAATTAATTATGTAAATTGCCCTATATAGAGAGAAGCGCGCTTGGCACACGTGCTCGTGTGATTCGTTTCACGCAAAGTCGATGACGCGTAGATACGTAGACGGCCACGAGAAAAACGTCGAATATATTTAAAGGGGTGTGCAATCGTTCGAAACGCGTCTCGGGCTCATTGACGCGCGACCCTCCCTCTATACGTGGGCAACGGGGGATGTACTACAATTCGGCAGCGAGAAACCTGGCACGTGTTGACGCTTCCGAAAGAATCTTAAGGGACCATTTTAGTATAATATTTTTAGAAAGTAGTTTTGTTTTTGTTGAATGATCCAATAACGTCGACGTTCATAAACATGCTGTTAAATTTTGGTCGCAGAATTCGAAGTTGCCAAAAAGGGATTCGACCAGTTGCGTAAGACCTGGCGCGGACGGGCGCGTTTTTGTCGAAACATCGTTTTATCGAACTGTGGAAGATTTTAAACAAAGGGTTTTCGAGCTATCCGTCTCAAATTATGGCACATCATTCTTCAGGCTATTCCTTAACGTCGAAGGAAACCGTTTTTTTTTAATATGAAAATTTCACTTTTTTTAACGAAAAACTGTCGAAAAAAGTAAAAAATCTTTTCAAAACAAGCTGTTATTTATTAACTATTGAACTAAAAAGTAAGAAATAATATTTAGTGTACGAAGTTAAATAGTAAAGCTACAGAAAAATCCTATCTCTGGTCACTGAACACATGCGAGGGTAACGTACATATTTAGTAAAACTTACATAAACATGGAACTTTAAAAAATTTAAATATTTTCTTAAAAGCTTGCGGCGTGGAACGTCATTACGCTTGAAGTCAAGCGTCAAGAATTTGTGAAAATATTTTCTAAAATGTTAAACTTCTATGTTTATATAAGTTTTATTAAGTATGTACTGCCTACGCCTTCGGTTAGTGACCTTGGATGGGGTTCTTCTATGACTTTACTATCCAACTTTATACACTGAATATTATTTTTTTTCTTTTTAGTTCAATAGTTTATAAATGAAAGGTTGTTTTTAAAAAGATTTTTTACGTTTCTATTTTCATTTTGCACTTTTTAGCATCAGAATTTATTTGTTTATCTGTCTTAATACCTTCACGTGTACGTATTCATCTGTTTAGTATTACATTTTATTCACTTTGGCTATTCACATGCTGCAAATGTCAGCCTAATTGGATGCCAGTGAGTGCTTAAAAATGGATTGGAAATTTTTAACCGGAAAGAGATACGCACGCAGCAAGTTAAATAAAATGTTGTAAAAAGGCCCAATATGATACTTAATTTTAAGATGGTCATTTTCTTACGGATTTTTTCATTACAGTTTCAGTTTTTCATACTCATTAATAATCTTTTTGGTTTTTCTTCAGACAATTTTTGGAGTCGGACTTTCCACCGTCAGGCGCTGTTTTTTTGGCATCATTTTAAAGTGGCAAAATTATATAAAAAATAAAAGTACAACATAAAAAATATGTCTATGTGCAACATAAGGCACCTGAATAAACCAAAGAAAATCGGACTAATTATCGAATTTTATTTTAAAAAGAAAAAATCATAAAAACAGGTACATTCGAAGCCAGTCACACTGGAATGGTCCCTTAATTTCGTTTCCATGTTATCGCGAGAAAAACGGCGGTATTTTGACTTTTTGGTAAAGCTCGAGTTGAAAACGGTTTTTGTAGTGTTATCGATGTCCGCGTGGATCGCGGCGATCACGACAGGTCCGGTGTATTTTGTGTTATTTACTCTTTGTTGCCAGAATTTTTATTTTTTTATTTTTCACTTTACACGAGTGCTAACTGGTCCTCTTGACTTCAGTTTGTCTAGCGACACGAGCGCTCTACGCAGAAAGTAATGAAAACGTTTCCGCTTAGAATTGATGGAGGTTGGATCGGTCGAGTTGAGTCAAGTGACGGTTTATCAATTTTTTAAATGAACCCCAAAAAATGCAACGAGGTATGGCTTCATTCCGTAGATACTAATTTTTCATAGAATATACAGGTTGGACCATTTAACGTGACCACCTCAAATATCGCCGTTGCCTTTAGGCTCAGTATATTCTAGATAATAACATATATTACCAAAAATACCAAAAATAAAAATGGTAATTATCAAAAATAAAAATGGTAATTTTTGGTATTATGACCTCACTACCGGAAGTGGTCGGAATTGGGGGATATGTTAAAAATAGGCCCCCCCCGAACAACATGCCGAAGAGAAATCACGGCGGTCACCCCCCGTAAAAAGCTATGTGAATTTGAAGTTTGTTAAAATGAACAGAGGCGGATTTCATCAACGAATCAATATCTGATACATCTTAAGTAGAGGTAACAAGTTGAAATCATATAAAATTGTCGCTACGATTCATGAAAAGTTTTTTGTTTATAAAAAGGGGGGGGGGGTTACCGCTACAATTTCTCTTAAGAATAGTGTTATAGGGTTCATCCCCTACCATATTCCTAACCCGCAACCCCCTCAAAAAGTGAGGTCATAATACCGAAAATTACCTTATTTTTTCTTCATCTTGGATTGTGGCTAGCGCTCCAACCTCCTTTATCTCCGCCACAGGAGTATGCAGACCTATATTCGCGATCGTGGTTGTGACACTGCGATCAGATCTAGTGACCGCCTTGTGACGGCTGAAGCCCTTTGCTCCCCCTTTGCCGTCCCTTTTCTCCCCCCCCCCTCTCTCGCTCTCCCTCCTCCCTCCCTCCCCCCCCCCCCTCTCTCTCTCTCTCTCTCTCTCTCTCTCTC